>CM053581.1:100244946-100341165 GCA_028627135.1 Pseudochirops cupreus | reverse complement strand
ACCTCCACCCTTGCTTGTGACCTTTTCCCCTCCCTTGCTTTTGTGGTTACCAAATAAGGCTATGGATGATACCTTGGCTTCCTGTCCCACTTCCCTGCCAATAGGAGATAGTGGCGGGCTTCTTTGTTATCTGCCATTGGGTTAGATTTAGAACCAAGACTGAGAGCCCACCTCCTAGCCAATGGGAGAAGGGACAGCCAGGGGAAGGGGGCTTGACCACCTTAGGGTATAAATTCTTGTTCTGTCTTTGATAACACATGCCTCCTCTCTTTGTCCCCACCATAGAGAGGACTGGCCTCTTCCTGGGGGGGGAGAGGGGAAAGAGAATAAAACTTCCTCTTCTTTCCTCAAGATGCCTCTGACTTTTGATTTTTCTTGGGTAGGGGATTTTTGGGGTCCCCATACCCCACACAGAGATGTCTGAAATGCAGTGGAGATGCAAGACTGAAGGTCCACAGAGACTGGAGCAGGAAAGGTAGATGTAAGAATCATCAAGGGGTCCCAGAATAGAACCCCAAGGGATACTTACTGGTAGAGGACATGATTTGGAGGATCCAGCAAAGTGGACAGAAGGCATGGTCAGATAAGGAGGAAGAAAATCAGGAAAGAGCGGTATTCCAAAAACCTAAGGAGAAAAGAGTATTAAGGAAGAGTGAGTGACCAAGAGTCAAACCTAGAGAGAACAGAATATTGAGGAGAGACTGGTGAATCAGGTCAAAAGCTGCAGAGAGGTCAAGGAGAATGAGGATTGAGAAAAGGCCATGGATTTAGAAAATAAAAGATCAATAACTGGAGAAAGAGCAGTTTTGGTGGAGTGATAAGGTCAGAAGCCACATTGCAAGGGGTTAAGAAGAGAATGAGAGGAGAGAAAGTGGAGGAACCTGTTATAGATGGCCTTTTTGAGGAGTTTAGCTACTAAGAGCAGAAGAGATACAGGATGATTGTAGGGATGGAGGGATCACATGATGGCTTTTTTTTTTCAGGAAAGGGAAGACGTAGGTATAGGCAGTAGGAAATGAGCCAGTAGACAGGTAAGGATTGAAAAAAAGTGAAATAGTATGGATAACAAAGGGGGACAATCTGTTGGAAGAGACAGGATGGAATGAGATCCCTTGAAACAAGAAGAGGGGTTAGCCTGGGTAAGGAGTGAGGCCACCACGTCATGTGCTACTGGGGTGAAGGGGAAGAGAGCTGCAGAAGGCATCTGAATGATAGGAGAAGAGGGAGCTTGCATTGAATGACCTCAATTCTGTAAAATATGAGACAAGCTTCTCAGCTGAGAAGAGTCAGGGGAGGGATTGACTGGTGTTCTTTATAACAGGCTGCAATAAAAAGATTTTTTTAATTTAAATTTTTTTTAAACTTAAATTTTTTTTAAAAGATGGCCAAATTTGCAGGACACCAGGGGCAACAGATACAATGCAGTCAGGGTGAACCCCTTTCAGACATGAGTACATCTTTTTATGCTCCACACAGAATTAATTTGTACCTCCTCTTTCTCAACACGACTAACGTGGAAATGTTGAGGTTTGGGGTTTACGGGTGCTCTGGACTCCAAAATACCAACACGCTGGGTCCTGCTGATGAACTCGACTCAAGTCTTCTCTCAGTCAAAGTGAAACAAAGTTTATTAAAAGATTCGCCATATTGGGTAGACTCTTAGGGAGCCTCAGCATTTGTGATGCTTTCCAGATAGAATCTGAGAACCTTCATGGAGGTAAGATGGATCTTATATACAGAAAGACTGTGGGAGGCACCTAGGGGTAGTCTAGTAGTCTGGGGTGATGGAAAGAGGGGTCCAGGAAGGGTCTGGATGGGACTGAGGTAAAACTCTAGGAAACAAGAGAATGGGATTTTGATGGGAGCAAGGGTAGGAAACTGCTGGAGGTAACAAACAATGGAGGCCTGGGCTAGTTTAAGGGTGACTAGAGATTCAATCATAGTGATAATGGAACGCTTATGGCCAGATCCAGTGGGAAGATTCAAGAGAGTTCAAGGGGGTTCCCAGAGCCTGTACCTCATCAGAAATATGTTTAATATGATTTTACTTGTATAGCCTATATCAGATTGCATGCCACTTTGGGAACGAGAGGGAGGGGATAAAATTTAGAATTCAAAATCTTATAAAAGTCAATGTTGAAAACTAGTAATAAATAAAATCTTTAAAAAAGAATTCATTTGTATCCTGTCCTGTTGAAGCCTAACAAGGCTTGAATGAATGAATCTAAAGAATCTGGGACTTTTAAGTAACTCACTTACCTATGAAAAAGGTCAGTAGAGACAGAAAATTTGCCCCAAGGCAAGTTTATAGTTTGCAAAATAGTGTGCTGCTCACCTCTTCCCCTAACATCTTTCTTGCTAAGGCAAACTGAAAAGCCTTGAAATTAAAAACAAACAAACAAAACGGGGGGGAGGGGAACCTTAACTTATTTGGTGACTTTTGGGCAAATGGCCATTGAATGATTATGGCTTCACCTAGAGAGATGATTTCGGAAAAATACTGGATAGTTAATGTAAGTGAGGTCTGGGTCTCTCATGGAGAAGAGAAACAGCTCTGTAGTAGGAAGAGCTGAAAGCAAGGGCTGAATCTCTCTCCTATTTCCTACAGGCGAAATGGCAATTTCAGAGTCAAGATCTTGAGAGAGCAGAGCCTGCAGAGGCTTCTGCCAGTTCCGGAGAAAGGATCTTAATTCTGAGCAATCTTTTCTTCGTATCAAGCTAAAATTTGTCTCTCTGCAACTTCTTACTGTTCCTAGTTCTTCCTATTAGGTCCAAGTCAGATAAATCTAATCCCTCTACCACGCAATAATTCATCTGGATAACCCCATTTTTTTGGAGGGGGGAAGGAAAGGCAATTGGGGTGAAGTGACTTGCCCAAGGTCACACAGGTAGTAAGTGTAAAGTGTCTGAAGTCAAAGTTGAACTCAGGACCTCCTGACTCCAGGGTTGGGGATCTATTTGCTGTGCCACCTAGCGGCCCCTGTGGTAATTCATTTGAACACTAATATTTCCTAAGCCTTTCCCAACTGATGAGGTGCAGGCTCTGGGACTACCCTTGAGCTCTCCTTGAATCTTTGAGGCACAGGCTCTGGGAAACCCCTTGAAGTCTAATTGAATCTTCCACTTGATGAGGCATTTTCAGAAGCTATAAGTATTTCACTGTGGCCCAAACCTCTGTTACTAGCCTGGCCCTCCATTGTCCATCTACTTCCCACCCTTGAGCCTATCAAAATATCAATCCACTCTTGCATTGACCTCATTAACTCCTCCTGAAGACCCTCCCCAAACTTCTCCTCTAGACCACCCCTAGATTCCTCTGTTTATAAGAATACAATTTCCCTTCCATGTGGTGTGAGAGCGCCACAGAATGCCCTAATACAGACTTGCTTTGAGAGCACCATAGAATGATCTAGCATAGACTGGCTCCTTAAGAGTCTACCCCATATGATTAACTATTAATAAACTTTGTTTTCCTTTGGCTGAGAAGACTTGAGTCAAATTCTTTCAGCAGAACCTGGCATGTTGGTATTTTGGGGTCTCAGGCAACCCTAACCCTCTTTATGAGTAACCTCTTCACCAACCCCTCTTAATTTTAGTGCTTCCCCTCTGTTACTATTTCCTATTTATCCTGTATACAGCTTATTTGTATATATTTGTTTGTTTGTCATTTCCCCCATTAGATTGTGACCTCCTTGAGGGCAGGGTCTGTCTTTTGCCTCTTTTAGTACCACATAGGATGCATTTAATAAATATGGATTGATTGACTGATCCTAAGTCTTCTTTAAGTTAAGCATCCCCCTTTGCCCCTTCTAAAACATGGCACCCGAAATTAGACATACTGCTCCTGAAGAGGTTACCCATAAAAAGGGTTAGGGTTGCTCTGGAGACCCCAAAATACCAACACCCAGGTCCTGCTGAAAGAATTTGACTCAAGTCTTCTCTCAGCCAAAGAAAAATAAAGTTCATTAAAAGTTCGCTATATGGGTAGACTTTTTTTTTCATGTTTTTTTCTTTTAAATTTATTAATTTTTAGTTTACAACATTCAATTTCACAAGTTTTTGAGTTCCAAATGTTCTCTCCCTCCCTCTTCTCCCTCCTTCCCCACCAGATAGTATGTAATCTGGTATGGGTTCTACATATACCTTCACATTAAACATATTTTCACAATAGTCTAGTTGTAAAGAAGAATTATAACCAATGGAATGAACCACGAGAAAGAACAAAAAACAAAAAAGAGAGAGAGCAAATAGTTTGCTTCAATATGCATTCAGACTCCATAATTCTTTCTCTGGATGTGGATAGCCTTTTCCATTGTGAGTCTTTTGGAGTTGTCTTAGAACCTTGCATTGCTGAGAGGCATACAGTCTATCAAAGTCATCACAGATATGATGTGTCTGTAATTGTGTACAATATTCTCATGGTTCTGCTCCTATATGGGTAGACTCTTAAGGAGCCTAGGTGTCTGTGAGGCTTGCATTGGGCAAGCAGGACAGAGTAACTCTGTGCTAGGTCATTCTATGGTGCTCTCACACCACATGGAGGGAAGATGGGGTCTTATGTACAGAGGAATCTAGGGGTGGTCTAGAGGAGGAGTTTGGGGAGGGTCTTCAGGAGGAGTCAATGAGGTCAGACTCCAATAATAAGTTTGGGCAGGGTCTTCAGGAGGAGTTAATGAGGTCAAGGCAAGAGTGGATTGGTATTTTGATAGGCTCAAGGGTGGGAAGCAGATGGACAATGGAGGGCCAAGCTAGTAAGAGAGGTTTGGGCTGTCAAATGAGCTGCAGAAGGAAATGGCAAAACACTCCAGTTATCTTTGCCAAGAAATCCTCTAGGGGCCACAAAGAGTAGGACGCAACTGAATCACTAAACCAGATCTCTGCTTTAGGTTACTCTACTAGAATCATATTTTCCCACAGGAACTGTTCATCTTTGAAAGATTTGTTTATTTGTAAGTATGCCCCATTCAGACAGATCATCTTGATGTCTTGTCCATGGGCCAAAGATGAGGGGAAAAAAAACAACATGAGACTTGCATATGAAAAACACTGATAAAGCAGCTTCAGAGACAATGCTCTTGATTAAGCTGGGCTGGTCCTAGTCTGCTCAGGCTTCTCTGTGGTTCAGTTGCTCATTTGCATGTGACCTACAGGAAAACTTTGGAGTTAATACCTGAGGGATCAAAACCCAGTATTATTTTGTGATTACTGGATTAATGTACATTGCTTGGTTATTACTTTTCTCTCGGTGATGAGGATTTGGTTGCACATCACAAGCTAGAATGGAATTTTCCCTGAAAGGACTTATTTCTAAAGTAGATTGTTTTTTGTCCTTTGTTCTGGAAGGGGACCATGACTTCAGGGAGGTGATGCCATGACTTGCAAGTGAATTGGATTTAAGTGAGGGAAGGTTGTGAGAAGTCAGCAGCCTTATTTTCTCCTCCGAGCCATCTGGGTCCAGTGGCAAGATATAGATCAGGAAGATTGGAGATGGCTTCCCCAAAGTAGGAAGATGTGGTCAAAGAAAAAAGTTCGAAATTTTGTAAAAAAGGGCCTATAGACCTCTGAATTGCCTCCTGGCTTACTGAGAGGAGGACGAGGAAGAGGAGGAAGGAAGGAAGGTAGGAAGAAAGGGAGGGAGGAAGGTTGTTGCCAATTCTATGCTAACTGGACTCAGCTGAGGGCATCAGTTGATCCTGAAACCTGGTAGTGCCTGTCCTATGAGGAGGTAGCTCAGCAAAAGTGCAGAGCAAGCTAGTTTAGCAAGAGAAACACTGTAAAGATAATCTTGAGAAAGGGAAAAGACATCAAGGCCCTCAGCTTCAGAACTAGGAATTGTCTTAGTCATAAGGCCAGGTTTTCTACCCTGTACCTCACTACAATGGTACTTGTATCTGATGAGGTTCACGCTCTGGGAACCCCCTTGAATCTTCCTACTTGATGAGGCATTTACCTGAGGCCATAAGTTTTTCATTATGTTAGGCCCAAATCTGTTACTCTTAACCTAGCCTAGGCCTCCACTGCCCAGCTGCTCCCCACCCTTGATCTTCCCAAAATAGCTATACCAGATCTGTTACTCTTAAACTAGCCTAGCCCTCCCTTGTCTGTAATCTCCAGGTAGCCTTCAGCTATTTCCCACCCTTAATTCCATTCCTGGAATCTGACCTCAGTAGTCAAGATCCTCCTTAGACTCCTCCTCAATACCTTCCTTAAACCCCTCCTTTACTCCACCCCTAGATTCTTCTCACAGTCTTTCTGTATATAAGATCCATCTTGCCTCCATGAAGGTACTGACATTCAATATTGCCCAAGCTCAGTCTGTGTCAGGTTGTTTTGGCCCTCTTGTCCAATACAAGTGTCACAAAATACTTAGGCTCCTTAAGAGTCTACTCATTATGACAAATCTTTAATAAATTTTACTTTTCTTTGACTGAGAGAAGACTTGAGTCGAATTCATTTGGCAGGACCCAGCGTATTGGTATTTTGGGGTCTTGTACCCCTAAACCCCAAACCTCAACGTAGTGGTTCCCTGAGTGGGAAACACTGCTAATATCAAGTTCTTCTCCAGCCAGGACTGGAAGGTATGTAAGCCTCCCCCTCTCCCTATCCCCTTCTCTCTCTCCAAGTACCCTGGAGGTGCTTTTCAGGCCTGACCTCTCAGGTCTCATTAGGTCAGGCAACTAGGAGGCTGTCTCATACCCAGCCTGCCTCTCTTAGGTTCTTGGTTCAGTGGTTATATTGGAGGCCATGGACCTGGGCACAGCTTCTGAAACATGGAGGACAAGGACAGATGGTTCCTAGAGCCTGAACCCCATCATATTCACTCTCCCACAATTGGTTGCCATTCTCCCATACAGATACCATGTACAATTGTGTAAAAATGCATCCCAGGTTTGCAGGAGAACGGTGAAATAATTTTTCTTGCTTTGCATTTTTAGTAAATGTTTTGGATGAGTTAATTGAATCAGCTGGACACATATAATCCAAAAATTTGATTAAGATTCCATTTATGCTTTCATCCAAGTCACTGATAAAAAGATCCAACAAAACTGGAGAGGATAGAGCCCTCAACTCCTTATCAATAAAATGGAGACAATAATAGCACCTACTTCACAGGATTGTTGTGAAGTTTGAATGAGGTAATGTTGAGGTCAGGGAACCATAAAATGTTGAGGTTTCTTGAGACCCCAAAATACCAACATGCCAGGTCCTGCCGAATGAATTCAACTCAAGTCTTCTCTCAGCCAAAGAAAAGCAAAGTTTATTGAAGGTTCTCCGTAATGGGTAGACTCTTAAGGAGCTTCAGGTTCTGTGACACTTGTACTGGACGAGGTGGGCCAGAATCTGACACAGAGTGAGTTTGCTTGTGCTAGATCATCCTCTGTCTCAGATTTAGCTCAAGCTATAATGAAAGGCTTATGGCCTCAGGCAATTGCCTCATCAAATGGGAAGATTCAAGGAGAGTTCAAGTTCCCAGAGCTTGTACCTCATCATTAATATATGGCTTGCAAACCTTAAAATACATGTAAATGCAAGCACAGAGTATCTCTCTCTCTCTCTTTCTCTCTCTCTCTCTTTCCTCTACCTTTACTGACATATATGTGTGTATGTATATATATATATATATATATATAAAACACATATATCTATGTATATATGGCTTATAGTAGGCACTTAATAAAACTTTAAACCATAAAAGCCCATTTAAATGTTAGTTATCAGTGGTGTGCTGGAGCCAGCTCTTATCCATTTGCTAAATTTCAGTTGTATTTCTACCTCCGAAATAAACAGAGGCTACAAATCAGGCTTGATTTATTCTTTGACTAGTTTAAAAGTGAAGTGCTGAATAGTAATAATGTAGATTAAATTAAAAAGTGTGTCCTGCACACATTTTTGTTGACTGTTATATAAAACTCATTTCAAACCTTCAAACCTTCAAATATTGGTTGTTGTATTTGTCCTGGAGTAAGGTAACACCCACTCAGCCAATAGGCCCCTTTAAGAAGTGAGTCAAGGGATGGCCCATTTAATTAAAAAAAAAAAATCAAACTGGGAGAAAAAGAGCCTCAGAGTTTCTGGCCAAAGGAGAAACAGTTACTATTTACTCTAAGCAAGGAGAACCCAAAAAATAAACATTAAATGGTGTTTGGGCAGAAACCTACACATATTGGAGAGAATTAGAAAGTGAGTTGTTCACAAGAAAATGTCTCCTATGAAAAGCAGTAACAGGTAAATGGACCTCTAAAATTTAGTTTTCAATTTAAAGAATTTTTCCCTAAATATTATTTATAGCTGGTTTGTCTTTAAAATTTTTTAGCTTCAATAAACTGGGCTGAATGACCAAGTAAATCAAAATTGGAAGGCTCTTTATGAAGACTTTTCTTCTCCTTCCATCAAATATATACAAATTGGGAATTTCTATACCACTGACATGGTAAACAACTTTCACCAAAAATGCATTATCAAGCTAACTCTATAGATTAATAAGTTTATATTAGTTCACTTTGGAGTCAGCTAAATGGTTCAGTGCAGTCAAGAAGATATGAGTTCAAATCCGATCTCAAATACTTACTAGTTGTGTGATCTTGGGCAAGTCACTGAACTCTCTGTTTGCCTTAATCTAGTGGAGAAGGAAACAACAAACCACTCCAGTATCTTTGCCAAGAAAACCCCATAAGGGATCATGAAGAGTCTGACACTGCTGAACATCAAAATTAATTCACTTATGTTGTTTCAATTCCACTTCATGTAAATAAACCAAGTCATAACATCTACTATATTTTAAGGGTTTGGAATTTTAAGATCTAAGGCAATTTCATGACTTCTAAACGGATTTTGGTCCAAAAACTAGTTTGCAAGTCCAATGGTTTTTGAAACCATTTAGGCAGTGTGAGGAATGGCTCTTTGATTTGATTATTGATTAATTGAATTAAAGTCTTCTTGAATTAGAAGGAATCTTGGAAGTATTTTGCCCAAACCTTTCATTTTATAGATAAAGAAAGATTAGGAGAAGATAAGTGATTTACCTAAAGTCACCCAAGCTAGCAAAAGGAAAGGGCAAGACTTAGACCTAGGTTTCCTGACTTTTGATCCAAAGTCTCACTATTCCCGAGGCAAGGCTCTTAAACTGCATTTTCAAGATAATTCAGAAATTATTTAATTCCAAAAATAGTGAAATACTAAGGTTAATAATATCCTCTTCAGTACCTAGCATAGTGCTGAGTATACAAGCACTTATTAAGCAATGTTAATATCATTCAACAAAGATATATCAAATGGCTGACAGATACGTGCCAGACACCGTACTTGGAGGTGGGGAAATTAGTAAAGAATGAAACAATCCCAGCTTGCAAAGAACTTAAATTTGAACACTCAGTTGTTGTTCAGTTGTTTTTTTTTTTTTGAGGGGGGAAGGCAGGGCAATTGCGGTTAAGTGCCTTTCCCAGGGTCACACAGCTAGTAAGTGTTAAGTGTCTGAGGCTGGATTTGAACTCAGATCCTCCTGACTCCAAGGCCAGTGCTCTATTCACTGTGCCACCTAGCCACCCCTCTTTTCTTTTAATTTAAATTTATTTATTTATTTTTAGTTGACAACATCCAGTTCCACAGTCCCTTGAATTTCAAATCTCCCCCCCTCCCTGGTCGTCCCTCCCACCATGGTGGCATACGATCAAATATAGGATCTCCAAATACCTTCACGTTAAACGTTAGTCAAGTTGTAAAGAAGGATTATAACCAATGGAGTGAACAGTGAAAAAGAGGAAACAAAACTAAACAAAAAGAAAGGGAGCAAGTAGTTTGCTTCCGTCTGCATTCAGACTCGGTAGTTCTTTCTCTGGATGTGGATCTCTCTTTCCATCATGGGTCTTTTGGGCTTGTCTTAGAACTTTGCATTACTGAGAAGAGCCCAGTACAAAGTTAGTCATCACAAATACGATGTGTCTATAATTGTATACAAAGATCTCCTGGTTCTGCTCCCCTCACTCAGCATCAGTTCATATTATGTCTTTCTAGGTTATTATGAAGTCTGTCTGCTCCTCATTTCTTATAGCACAATAGTATTCCATTACATTCATACATCACAACTTGTTTAGCCATTCCCCAATTGATGGGCATCCCCTTGATTTCCAATTCTTTGTCACCACAAAGAGAGTTGCTATAAATATTTTTGTACACATGGGTCCTTTTCCCACTTCCATGATCTCTTTGGGATTGTTCAGTTGTTTTTCTGTTTCTGAATCTTCATGACCCCATATGGAGTTTTCTTTGCAAAGATATTGGAATGGTTTGCCATTTCCTTCTCCAGCTCATTTTTTTACAGATGATAAAACTGAGGTAAACAAGGTTAAGTGACTTGCCCAGGGTCACACAGCTAGTAAGTATCTGAGGCCAAATTTGAACCTGGTCTTTCCAATTTCAAGCCTGGCATTCTATCTACTGCACTGCCTAGCTGCCCAAAATTTGAACACTAAGTACACATATGTGTGTGTACATATATGTATTCACATATCACATATGTAATCACTTCAAATATATTTTTAATAAATTCAAAATGATTAAATTCACAAGTATACAAAAAAATTGAATACAACGTAATCTTAGAAGAAGGGCACTGATATTTGGAGGGATTTACAGTAGGATGCGTACAAGAATCACAGAGAATATTTACTGTGAGCCACGTCTTTGGATGGAGTAAGCTCATGGACCACAGAACTATAAAGGTTGAAGCAAGATTTATTGAGTGTAGTTGAAGCCTTTGAGCATCTGAGTTATAAAGAGGCAGAAAAAGGCCTGACATTTACAAGCAGAGGTTAAAAATAATCAGTTCAGCTCACAGAGACTCAGAATCCCCAAACGGTTAAATCATCAGCAACGGGGAGGCAGGGGGAAGGATTGCTGTGTTAGGATCCTGGCTGCTTCCAGGTAATTATCCCATTTGTACCTGGCCAAGGGAAGTCAAATGAAATGCCAGGATGAAACCCATGCTTAAGATCAATGTTAAGGAAGCAGAAGAGGAGACTACATGTAGCTCTACCATGGGAGTTGAGATGATTTCAATGTCAAGTTGGAGTCCCATCTCTTCTGACTTTCTAGAACCTTGAGAATTCCTCAGGTTACTACTTCAAACTTATCCAATAAATGATGAAGAATGAAGTGAGCAGAACCAAGAGAACATTGTATAAAGTAACAGTAATATTGTTTTAAGAACAACTTTGAGTAGCTAAGTCATTTTAACTATTATAAATGCCCAAAGTAAAAATAAAAGGATCTATTAAGAAAGATGGTATCTGCATCCTGGGAAAGAACTGATAAATAGAAGTAGGTAGAGAATAACTTTACATACATATACCTATTTGTGTCTAACGGCAGGCATTTCTAGGGTAGAGCAGGGGGGAGCTGAGGAAAGAAAACAAAGGGGGGAAAAGAAATTAACATAATTAACTTTGTTGTATATTTGGACAGAGCAGCAAATTGTACATGGTAGATTTGCAGTTTCATGTGCAATCATCGTTTTTATTGTATTGTGTTATGGAAATACTTGTTTTGTTCCATGAATTGAAAATAAAATAAATTAAAAACAAAACACCATTATCTAGGACTGAGAAAATCTGAATGTGACTAGAATAAATCTGATCTTCTGTTGCATTTAACAATACTGTCTGCATCACACATTTGGCTCTTAAAAGACACAAGGTAAGGGGTGGCTAGGTGGTGCAGCGAACAGAGCACTGGCCCTGGAGCCAGGAGGACCTGAGTTCAAGTTCGGCCTCAGACACTTAACACAAAACTAGCCATGTGACCTTGGGCAAGTCACTTAACCTCAACTGCCTTCCAAAAAAAAAAAAAGGAAAAAAAAGACACGAGGTAAATGTGTTATGTCTTTATGTATACATCTGGTCTTCCCAGTTAGGCTTCAGCTGTTTGATAGATCAGAGGTAACAATATAATAGCTAGCATTTATATAGCGCTTGGAGGTTTTCAAAGTGCTTTACAAACAGTATATCATTTGATCCTCACGACAATCATGGGATGCAGTTCCTATCGTTATCTCCCTTTACAGATGAGGAAACTGAGGGAGACAGAAATTAAGTGACTTGTCCAGGTTCCTCTGGTGAGTAAGTGTCTGACGTTGGATCTCAACTCACGTCTTCCTGACTCCAGAGCTTGGTCCGAGAGGCATCACCTAACTGCCCCGGGGTAGAGTTTGAGCTAGAAGTGCCATCAAAAAAGAACCCCTCATTTTACAGATGAGGAAATTCAGGCTCTGAAAAATGCCCAGAGACACCCAGCCAGTAAGTGTGGGAGGCAGGACTTAACCAAGATCTTTATGACTTCAGGAACAGTTCCCTCTTGCCTGGTACACATTGCCTCTCTGAGAAATAGTCTCCAGGGCAAATCCCTCTGGGGCACCTAAAACATTAAGTGAGTAACACCATAATTTATATTAATCAGATCACTCTCCTCTCAAAAAAGTAGAGAACACAAAAGTGTTCTTTTGTGAACATTTTTGAAAGGAGGGGAAGAAGAGAAGATGAAAGTAGGGAAAAGGGCCTATGTGGTGGTATGAGTCAGAAAACCCTACTGCATCACTGACTAGCATGTGACCTTGGATAAATCACTGCTCCCCACTCCCTCCAGCTTTGGGGATCAGTGTCGTCATTCATTCTAACAGTGAGGAATTCTTCACAATTTAATGAGGGCTAACCCTGAATCTGAACTCACTAAAGAACCTTCCTCAGGGTCAAGATTCAAAGGGCAGCATTTCATACTGTATCCTGTGCTCCTAAGGTCCAGCTGGGTCAAATTTTGGCTTCTCGTTTCATTCTCCACGCTCCTAAGCTGGAATCAGGGCCAGTCACATGCCTCTTCAGGTTACAAAGCCTTGGATAATGTTCACAGAGATAATGGAAAATGGCACATGTCCCAGGCAAATCAAGGACAGTCTTAGGGAATAAGAACACTACCACACAGGCTGCTTCATCAAAGAGGTTCTAAACCACAGACAAGATCCCCTTTCACCTATGGCCTTTTATACAGATTCTTGATTAAAAATTTCTCACACATCAGAAACAATGAGACCCAGTTGTTTCCAGTTCTAAGTTTACTTACCACTGGATGTCTCTAGTTATTCCGAAGAGTAATATACACTTATTTTTAAAATATATTCTCAAAAAAATTATTTTAATTCAAGTTTTCAAAATTAAAAAAAACCTGTATAGCACATTAAATAGGAAAAAAGTATTATCAGTTGGAAGGTAGTAACTCCAAAACACTACCAACATATAGTGATTGAGTGCTAACTATATACTAGGCACTAGAGGAAATAAAGAGCCATGTGCCCTGTATTCCAGAAACTTACAGTCTAGTTGTGAGACAAGATTCATGCGATCAGAACAATTTGGGACCATGTACATTCAATGACAAAATGTGTGGTTTCCACAAAACCAGCTAAAATTTATATTTTGAAAACATCAGTTTAAAAATTTTGAGATCTTTCCTATATAGTTTATGAAAAACTTTTTATAAGGAACTTTGTAAAAGTTTAAGTTAATAATGTTGGCACATGGGGCTTCTCTTCACCTGTAGGCCCCCTAAAACCTGTACCCTATTTTAAAGTCTCTATGGGTTAGCACACATCCCAAGCTATAGCTCGTTAGCCCCATCAATGTTTCTGTTACCTGACAATCAGAGGATATATTCATTCAAAGCAAAAGATATTTCACCAAACGGTTAAAAAAAAGTGTTAAGAAAAGATCATCCTGTGTAGATACAGGATATGCTCTAGATCTGTTACTCCTTCAGTTGGAGAGAGAGAGAGAGAGCATCAGCACACACAGGTGCAGGGCATCCCTTTGGGGATAGAGGCAGCCAAGGTGTAGAGTGGTCAGAGTAGCTCATAATGCTAAAACTGCAGAGTTGCCATTGACTTCTGGTGATGTCGTCACATTGCTCTCTACTGGGTGCCATCTCTCTGCTTTACTCTGGATCCCTTGACTCTGGCAGGCATCTCATGCTGCTGAGCTGCTCCTTGCAATGATCTGCTGGGACCATCTAGCTTCCTCAGGACCAAATGCTGCTCTCTGCCGCCATCTAGCAGGGGATCTTAACCCATTTGTTTGTTTCAATAAAGCCTCTGGAGCCCTTCTGAGAATAAAATTTTTAAATGCATAAAATAAAATACATAAAATCACAAAGGAAACCAATTATATTGAAATACAGTTAACAAGATATTTTTTAAAACAAAATTTAAAAAAATATTCATGGATCCCAGGTTAAGAACCCCAGTCAAGGATAAAGTTGTTAAAGAGTTCCTCTTTAGTCAAGAGGACCTGAGTTCAAATGCGACCTCAGACACTTAACACTTACTAATCGTATGCCCTTGGGCAAGTCACAGTCACAATTGTACTGCCTTCCCCCCTCCAAAATGCAAAAAAAAAAAAAAAAGAGTTCCTCTTTGGCAAGGGAGAGCTATTTTGTATAACCGGGGCCTTTGGGTTACTATACCCAGCCAGGCAACCAACAAAACCCAGCAAAATGTCCCAGGCTAATGTTAAGTACATTCTTTTGACCCCCTTCTCCTAGAATAGACTTCAAATCTTTGGTTCCAGATAACTCTCTGACTCTGGGCTTGAAAATTCCTTTCTTTTGTCAGTCTTGCTTCATTTGTGTTTGATTCTTTGTGACCCCATTTGGGGTTTTCTTGGCAAAGATACTGGAGTAGATTGCCATTTCCTTCTCTAGCTCATTTTACAGATGAGGAAACTGAGGCAAATAGAGTTAAGTGACTTGCCCAGGATCTCATAGCTAGTAAGTATCTGAGGCAGTATTTGAGCTCAGGAAAGTGAGTTTTCCTGACTGCAGCACTGTCACTCTACCTACCATGCCACTTAGATGCCTGACAATTCTTTTTACATCCTGGTAACTATAAGTTTGCATCTGTCTAATTCATTTCTGGGACCACATCCCAAACAGACCACATAGGAGCTATATGCAGCTTGAGATAACAAAGCATCCTTCAGTCCTAAAATCTTTCCTGATTGGCATGAAGTTGAAGCCAGAAGCCAGACAATAAGACTTGGAGAAACAGTAAAGACCCTAGGTCTCTATTCTTGCTTCACATTCCTACCTTTTTTATCCGTACTTGCCAAGCCAAGTCAAGTCAACAAGCATTTATTGAGTGCCTACCATGACAAATGTCAGGGATAAAAAGAAAAGCAAAAACAGCCCCTGGCCTTAAGAAGCTTGCAATCTAACAGGAGAGACAACATGCAAACAAACTGTATCAAAAAGATACATAGGGGATAAATTAGAGATAATCTCATAGACAGGTCACTGGCATTAAGGGACACTGGCAGAGGGTTCCTGAGGAAGGTGACTTTTTAGCTGAGATTTGAGAGAAGTCAGGGAAGCCAAGAAGGTGGAGATGGGGAGGGAGGGTGTTCCAGACATGGGGGACAGCCAGTCAAAATGCCCAGAATCTGGGGTTGGAGTGTCCTGAGTGAGAAAAAGCAAGGAGGCCAGAGTTACTGCATTATAGGGTTTTTGGAGAGGAGTAAGGTCTAAGGTGACTAGAAAGGCTAGGAAAGGGTCACGTTCTAAAAGGCAAGCCAAGGAGTTTATATTTGATCCTGGAAGTAACAGGAGCCACTGGAATTTATTGAGTCATCTGCCAGTGACTTTGAGACTATCATTCTTTTGGCAAATTCTCCCTACACTAAACAGTTGTTGGGGCATTGTTAAGAGATGTATTGATATACTCCAAGTAGGCAAGACAAATTCTCCCTGAAAAGCTGTTGGAAAGGGAGAGGTCTTTCACTTTTCATTGAGAATAATAGAGAAAATAATTTCCTTTTTACTGGAGAAAACTTAGTGGGTGGCAAATTTCTAGGTCCTCAACAAAGAAGTGTATCAGACTTGGAGTCAGAAGGGTTGTTGTGGTGGTGGTGGTTGTTGTGTTTGTCCTTTGTTCCAAAGAAGACCATGACATCAGGGAATGATGACGTGACTTGCAGTTGACTTGGATTTGAGTGAGGGAGGACTGTGCAAGGTCACCAGCCTTACTTTCTCCTCCAGAACCATCTGGGTCCAGTGGCCTGATATTCATCAAGACAACCAGAGATGGTCCAGGATGCAAGGGGGAACTCTTGGACCTTTTAGGCTAAGTCAGAAGGGGTATCACTTCTAAATCCAAGCCTAATCCAAACCAATGCCTTCCTGTAGCATTGATACCTCATGGGTCTTTCTTTCTTACTTCTGCCTTCCGTAGCATGTAAGGAAGAAGAGACTGGCTCTAAAATGAAAAATGTAACCAGTCGAGAATATTTCTATACTCTAGTATGAAAAAAAACAATTAAGCAAATTGCTTACCATCTTAGAGAGGGGGAGGGAAGGGAGGAAGAAAGACAATTTGGAACTCAATTTTATAAAAAAAGGAATGTTAATTGTCTTTACATGTAATTGGAAAAAGTAGATATTATCAAGTGAGAAAAAAAGAACAGTAAATAAGAATCATTCTACACAGAAGATTTTTGATGCTTGCTGCCCTTGTTCTGAACCCATGGGCCAGTCCCAAAGGCTTCCTTTGACATGGTCACACATCTGTTTTTCCCACTTACACATCCTAGGCCAGACCCTAACCTTCTTATGCCTGGATTATTGCATCTTGCCCTAATAAGCAAAACAAGGCATTTAATAAATGCCTATTGATTGATTATCCATCCTATGTTTCACTACCAAACTAATCTTCTCAAGTCCTTCTGTATATAGCTTTATATAAAACCTTTATATGGCTCCCAATTACCTATAGGTAAAACTCAAAAACTGGTATTCAAGGTCCTCCATAATCTGGATTCAATTTACATCTCTGGCTTTATCTCCCTCGAGTATAATGTGAACTCTCACTCCTAGTCAGGTTAGTATGGGAACACTGTCTGCCTTTCTTTGCTCTTTCTTCCCCTGAAGTAACCCCACTTTCCTTCACTTTTTCAAATCCTACCCACGTTTCAAGGTCGAGTTCAAATTCTTTCTCTTCCAAATGGTTGGCCCTGACACCACATTCGACATTGATCTTTCCTTCCTCTGACATTCAGTTACTTCATACCTTGGACAGAGGACTGTACTGGGAGTCAGAAGGATCTGACCTTCAGTCCAACCTCAGACATTTACTCTGTGACCCTGAGCAAGTCATGTAATCTCTGTCTACATCAATTTCTTCATTGGTAAAAACTATAAAATAATAACACCAACTTCCCAAGATTGTTGTTGGATTATATGAGCACTCAACAAAACTTAAATTGCTATACAAGTTTCAATTATTATAATTATTTTAAATCACAGTATTGTCATCAATCGTTTAGATACTGCATAATAATATCTGTTGTTTCTTAACATATATTGCATATATGTGTCTGTGTCTTGTCCCTCTAACTACATGTTATAAGATTAAGTCTCGTAATCTTGAGACCACCATGATATTTTCCTAAGGGAGGCTCTAAGTTTATAGAAAAATGGAAAAAATACTGATAAAAACATTTTTTGAAAATTAGTACAGCTGTCTCCCAAACAATATTGTCTACCACCTGCTTGTTCTTCTCCCTGAAAATAAACTTCCCAAATAATATTTTGCTTTGATTCCTGATATGCAAATCAGCCAAGTCCAGAGGGTCTCCCAAAATAAAGTCTAAGAATCCCCTCCTCAGAAGAGCACTTTGGAGCACCCCTTTCCTATGTCTCTGTACTCCCCAATAAGGCACTGCCCTTATGTGAGTTATACTCTACATTAGTGCATATGCCTGACTTGTATCTTGAGATCCCTTTGGTTCTCTGTCTCCTTCCCCACTTCCTCATTGTTTGCAAAAAAGTCTTGCATTGAACTGACTCCTATTATTTTACATGTTATTCTCAGCACTTGGGGCTCCCCGACATCTCTGACTGATCCATGGGTCTTTCCTTAGACATAAACTGGGTACCTAGATAAGACCTTAACCTATTCACAGCCACACCTACACTGGGGAAGTAGAGCATTGTGAGCTCAGTTGTAAGAAGTAACAGTCAAAAGGGGAACTCTGCATCCTCTCAGGATGTACTCCCTTATGCCAGAGGACTGTCATAAACACTATAACTATAGTCTTCTGGAGAGAAGCGAGCATGTTACATTTGGCAGTGTGGGGTAGTCAGCACTGTGCTCACAAATATTTATCAACCAGCTCTCAGGAAAAAAGTACACAACACTCTTTTAAGTTTTCTCCACACTTAATAGTATTTTATTTTTTTCAATTACACGCAAAGATAGTTTTCAACATTCACTTTTATAAGATTTTGAGTTCCAAAATTTTCCTCCCTCCCTAAGAGTATGCAATCTGCTATAGGCTACATATGTACAATCCTATCGAACATATTTCCACATTAGTCATGTTGTGAAAGAAGAATCAGAACAAAAGAGAAAAAACATAAGAAAGAAAAAAAAGAGAAAGAGAAAATAGTATGCTTCGATCTTCATTCAGACTCCATTGTTCTTTCCCTGGATGTAGTTAGGATTTTACATCATGAGTCCTTTGGAATTGTCTTAGGTCATTGCATTGCTAAGAAGAGCTAAGTCTATCAAAGTTGAACAGTCTTCTAAGTTTAACCTGTATTATTAAAATTTTCTTTATTACTTTCTTAAGTCTAGACTATCAACAAAAGAATAAACCAAGCCCTAATTTGAAGCATTGATTGACATTTCTGAGGTGCAAATGCTCAAGCTGAAAAATTTAATAATCAGCTCTGATGAGCCAGTTTGAGCTGGCTCCATCACAGCCTGGAAAGGGATTGGACCAAAAATCAGGAGGTAGATTGAAAGCTTACTTCTACCACTTACTACCTATGTGATCTTGAGGGAGCTACTTAACTTCTCTTGGCTTCCCTTGTCTCATTTCCAAAATGAGAGTGGACTGGATGAACTGTCTCTTCTAGCTCTGACCTTCTAGGATTGGCTTTCTTTTGTTCCTTCTTCAGCACCCAGCACAGGACACTTGAGTAGATGTGTGCCAGAGTTATCTGGCCCATGTGAATGAAAAACAGAACTTGGCTGAGTTAAAAGGAAAATTCTAATCCAACTCTGAGGATAAGAGCAGAATTAAATTAAACCATACTAGTCAACAATTAAACAATGGAGAGAAAGGTACCTGTGGGCACTTCATATTTGCTTACTTTAGAAGTTTGCTTTTTAGAAATTATCTGCTTTACTGGTTAATGTGCAGCTGTTTTAATAAAGGACAATTTTTTTATTCTCTTTTTTTAAAAGGTGGATAATTTGGGCATATCAGTATATAATATAAGTCTATGTAAAGTCTGGAGATAAAAAAAGGCTAGATTAAAAGGCAAATGATAACAGGTAAGTGATAATGAGAGAAAAGCACTTAATTGTATCTAGAGTTAAATTATTCTAAATTTTAAAGATTGTGAGTTTTTTTTTAAAGAATTATCTCCTTTACTGGTTAATATTTAAGTTTAGCTATATTAATAAAGAGCTCCTTAAAGATGGAGAATTCATGGTGCTAAATCTGAAAGAAGAAGCACGAGCACAGGGGCACAATTGAATTTTAGGTAGATTATAGATAATATATATGATATACATACACACAGTTATACCTTGTTTGTATTCCCTTATCAAGATACATAGAATCTGTCTTGGAAGGTACCTTAAAGGTCATAGGATCAAAAATTTAGAGTCGAAATGGACTTCAGAGGTCATCAAATGCAACCCCTCCCCTTCCATTTTACAGATGAGAATATGGAGGCAAAAAGAGGATTAGTAACTTGCCCACGATTACACAATCTACTAAGTGTTGGAGGCAAGATTCAAACTCGAGTCTTTCTGTTGCCCAATCTAGCATTCTATCGACTGTGTGACCTAATCATTTAATTTGACCTAAACATGATGCAGGTTACCTTGCTACAACATTTCAGACAAGTAAGCCTCTAATCTATCCTTGAAGTCCTTTGGAAATGGAGAATTTACTAGGTAGCTCAATTCATTTATAGATCATTCTGATTATTAGAGGGTTTTTGTTAATACATCAAGTTAATTGTTCCTCTCGTCAGTTAGTCAGCTAGAATTTAGTAGCCACTTTCTATGTGCCAGGCAGGAGCTAGGTGGTACAGAGAATAGAGTTCCTGGCCTGCAGTCAGGAAGATTCATATTCCCAAGTTTGAATCTTGCCTTAGACACTTATTCACTGTGTGACTGTGGACAAGTCACTTAACCCTTATTTACCTCAGTTTCCTCATTTGTAAAATGAGCTGGAGAACGAAATGGCAAATTCTAGTATCTTTGCCAAGAAAACCCCAAAATGGGGTCACAAAGAGTCAGACATGACTGAAATAACTGAACAACAACAGAAAGTTCCAGGCACGATTAAGAGCCACTACTGGGCCCATACACTCCTTGGAATGGCCCCCTACCCACATTCCTAGTCATATTCCTGGGATGCAACCTCCAATTCAATCCCTATCACATTATTTTAACTTTCATCACGGTTGAACAAGTTGTAGCATATGATTGTGATAGTATACTACTGTGCTGTGAGAAATGATGAGTTCAATGATGTTAGAAAAACGAGAAAGACTTGCATAAAATAATGAAGAGCAAAGTGAGCAGAACCAAGAGAACATTGTATGTTTTCATTACAAACAGCGATATTGTTTTAAGAGCAGCTTTAAGAAAATGTAATTTTGACTATCATAAATACCCAAATTAACTAGAAAGGACATGTGAAGAAATTCAGAGAAAGAACTGATAAATCAACGTGTGTATAGATACAGATATATAGCCATATACATACACACACACACACATACACATACCTATTTGTGTCTAATGGTAGCCATCTGTGAGGTGGGAAGGTGAGGGGGGGAAGGAAGGGAAAAAAAGGGCAGGAGAAGGAAATTTACATGATAACTTTGTTGTGTATTTTAAAGGAATAGCAAGTTGTATATAGTTAATTTGCAGTTTCATATGCAAGTCTTTTTATTGTACTATGCTATGGAAATGCTCATTTTATTAATAAAATTTTAAAAATCAATTTAATTAAAAAAAAACCCTTTCATCTCCCCTTTACTCTAGTTTGTCCTCTGAAACGGAGCAAAACAAGTGAAAATCAGTTCAATTCAACAAATGTATTGTATACTAAGTGATTACGATGGGCAAGGAGATCCTGAGGATGCAGACAGAAGGAAAATAATTCCTACTCTATAGTTTATATTCTAGTGAGACTGGGGATGGGATGGGAGAGGAGGATGTTTTATATATATATATATGTGTATGTGTGTGTGTATGTACATATATATATATACATATACACACACACACACACACACACACACACACACACACACACACACACACATATATATATATATATATATATATATATATGTGTCAATTCAAGGTCATTTGAAAAGGTAGAAAGTATTAACCTGGAGTTCTGGAGATAAGAGTCCACGTAGCATTTTGGAAATAGCCATGGACTTGGAGTTAGAAGAGGCCAGGGTTGAAATCCTGCTACCCATTCACATTAGTTTCATGACCCTGGGCAAATCTGAATCTCTATAAGCTTCAATTTCCTGATCTAAAAAATTGCAACAATAATAATACTTAACTCATAGGATTGTCTGGAATGTCAAATAAGAGAATACGTGTCTTTAAATGCTGTATAAAATGTTATATATGTAACGTGATTATCCTGGCCTCCACTGAAGGCCAGATGTTACATATTACTCCTCGCAACTAGGGTTCTCCTATGCCCTTAAGGGAATGTGGGGGTGTTTAGTCTTTCTGCCATTGGATCAAGCCCCCACCAATTGTGTTCCCCCAATTTTAGGACTTCTTTGTACCCCAGTTCCATTTGACAATTTGACCATCAGATTAATTTTTATAAAGGCAGAGTAAGAACAAATATGCAAACACCCCTCTAGCTCTTGGGGAGGCATAATGTTCTCCATGCCACCTCTCAGTCTTTGGGGAAGGGAAGAGGATTAAGTTTACAATTTAACTCAGTTCCTACATAACATAAGCCCACCAAGTTCCAAATTTAATGTCCCCCTGGGCCCAAGTCTAGGTACCCTGGCTCCTCAGGGCTTCTCTGCTAAGCTAGCAGCAGCATCTTGTCTAGAATATTGCCTCCAAGGCCTCCATGGTACAAGCTTCAGGGTTCAGGGACTTTACCATCAGTGCCCAGAACTAGAACAGACCAGTGAAACAGACCCAAAACCCCAAACTGGATTCTTTGGTTCACAAGGCCTAAAAGGGTAGGAAGAAGGTAGCCCTTCCCCAACCCAGCTTAGTTAATGGTACAGTCATTGTCATGGAAGGCAGGAGAGAAAAGCATATCCAGGAGAAGGGAGTAACTAACCATATAAAAAATTGAGGAGAAGTCAAGGGAAACTAAAAACCTAAAAGCAGAGAAAGCACTTTCAGGAGAGTGGTGGGTTATGAAGCCTGATTGTAAGAAATTGAGAAGTTGAGTAGATAGTGAGAAAATAGAGGTTTCAAGTAGAACTGACTCTTTCTAGTTGCTTTGGAGGCCAATATTTGAAGTGTTGGAAGAGACTAATGAAGATTTTTTTCTTTTTTTAAAGATGTGGGAGACCTACTAGGCATGTTGGTAGGCGAGGGCAAAGAGGAAGTAGAATGGGAAAGACTGAGGGAGAGAATCAAATTTGAGGATAACACAGAGCTAGAAGAGATAAACACACTGGATGATGAAGTCAATATCCGAAAAGATCATGATGGGTTGGAACTTTTGCTGAATCTAATGAGATAATATTCAATAGAGATGCATGAATGTAACCTGCCTATGGCCCCTTCTGCAGTGAGCAGGGTCTTGAGAGACTTCAGAGAGGGAACCAATCTGATGGTTGCATGGTTTATCCAATAATCCCAGGTTGGGAGGTCTTATCCCTGACCTTGAAGTTGAACAGGCTTATGGGAAGGAAACCATAGCTGTTGCTTGGAGGGGGCCATTGCTAAAGGACAGTGGCTATAGGAGGAACAATGGGAAATAGAAACATTTTAAGGGCGAATTATGACCTGGACTGACTCAACCAGAAGAAAGACATGATGTCTCTTTCCCTCTTCTTTATTTCAAGGAGAAGTCAAATTACCATATCATATTTTCAAAGGGCATCTAGATGGGGGCGTGGTTAGAGCACTGCATTTGGAATCAGAAAGACTCATCTTCATGAGTTCAAATCCAGCCTCAGACACTTACTGGCTATGTGACCTGGGCAAGTCACTTAACCTTCTTTGCCTCAGTTTCCTCATCTGTAAAATGAGCTGGAGAAGAAAATGGCAAACCAGTATCTTTGCCATGAAAACCCCAAATGGAGTCACAAAGACTCAGACATGACTGAAATGACCCAACAACAATGTCATATTTTGACTCCCCTGCTCCCTATGTTTCTCTGCTATGGTGTTTAAGCAGCCGCTAGAGTTTAGAGACTTTGTTCTTTTCCGAAACATTTACTTTCAGTGTTCTCTTTATTTTACTGCTAAGATAAAACTTATTGGCCAAAAGACCATTACTGTTTGATGTGTTTATGTAAAGCACAGATATAGATAAAGGAAGGGAAGGAATTTCTACTTTCTAAAATGAGAGATACTTTCTTTGCTCAGAAAAACCTGGAGGAGTGGAGGGGGGTTGGTGTTAGAGTGAGGCCTGGTGTTATTTTTCATAAGCCTTGAAAAACTATCCAAGACCAAATATAAAACACTAGATTAATTTTCCGTTCTTTTTGTGGAAAATGACAAACTCAGAAAGAGCTGGGGGATGAGGGAAGGGGAGCCTCCCTGCATCAGTGAATAACTTAGGATGATTCCCTTACCATTTTAGAATGGTAGCTCCCAGAAGGAATAGAGAATAAAAGGTCCTCAACTCTATGAAGGTGCTTATCTGGAGGGCTTTTCTCTGCCTTGTGCAGATATCATAGGCATATTCCCACTACCTTAATTTGCTCACAA
Source organism: Pseudochirops cupreus (assembly GCA_028627135.1). Taxonomy (NCBI): domain Eukaryota; kingdom Metazoa; phylum Chordata; class Mammalia; order Diprotodontia; family Pseudocheiridae; genus Pseudochirops; species Pseudochirops cupreus. The sequence goes on along the minus strand of CM053581.1, from coordinate 100,317,167 downwards.
GCTCCTTCTGATGGTAGGGTAAATATGAAGTCTTGCACTTGAATTTTAAAAATCAACTCTACAGATACAAGTTGATGAAGTCATTGATAGTTAGCAGTCCTTCTGAAAAAGATACAGGATTTTGAGTGGACTTCAAGGCCAATAGGAGTCAACAGAGAGTTATGCAAACAAGAAAGCTAATGCAATTTTAGTTTGCTGTAAGAAAGGCATAGTGTCTTGTTTGAAGGTCATAGTCCTTCAATAATAAGTCCTGGTCAGACCTCATCTGGAGTATTGTATTCGGTTCTGGGTACCGTATTCTAGAAAACACGTCAATAAGCTGGACCACAATCAGAGAAGGACAACCAGGAAACATCTCAAAGTGAAAAGCCTTGAGATCATTCCACAAGACAACTAGATGAAGAAACTGAAGGTCATTCACCCAAAGAAGAAAAGACTTGGAGCTGACATGATAGTTGTTTTCAAGTATCTGAGGGGCTATCTTGGGGAAAAAGAGGGGTGAGGTTTATTTTGCTTAGCATTTGAAAGCAGAACAAGAATAAATGGGTAGAGGTAAATCTAGGGTTGGTTTTTTTTTATATTTTACAAAAACAGAACAGGCTGCTTAGCTGACTTTCTATTCCCAATATATGACATCGCATGTCCCACTTTTGTTTCTCTACATAGGCCATCCCACATGCTTATTCAGGAGGCAAGGTTGATAAAGGGGAAACAGGGCTAGCTTGTGAGTCAGAAGGGGGAAGGAAGGAGAAGGAAATAAGCATTTATATAGTGCCTACCATGTGCTAGGAACCGTGATAAACGATTTACAAACATTATCTTATCAGACCCTCACTATAACCCTGAGAGGTAGGTGTTATTATCAACTCCATTTTACAGTTGAGGAAACCAAGGCAAATAGAGGTTAAGGGACTTGCCCAGGGTCACACTGCAAGTAAGTGTCTGAGGCTTGGTTAAAACTCAGGTCTTTTTGATCCAGGCCCAACAGAAAACTGAGGTCAGAAAACCTAGCCTCAGTTCTGCCATTTATTTATGTTTCCGCAGATTTCATCTCCCTCTTCCTTACTTCAACTCTCCAGGCTCCATTTTTCTCATTAATAAATTAACACGCATGTATTAAGCACTCAATATGTACCAGGCAACTTGTTAGGCATTGGGGCTAGAAATACAAAATCAAGACAGGACCTGCCCTCAAGGAGAGTCTTCTATTGGGCTGCTACAACATATTCACACACACAGGACCACAAGAGAATACTGGATTTATACAAATAAACACAAAGTGCTTCTGGCAGGGATTGGAACAAGCTGGTAAGATCTGATGGAATCAAGAAAGTAACTTTGAAGGGAGTTAGGGATTCCAAGAGATGTAGAAGGGGAAATGAGGGTGTTGGACTAGATCAGGGCTTTTCAACTGGGGATCCATGCAAGGGGTCTGCGAATTTGGAGGGAGAAAAAAATTACACCATTATCATAATTGACCTCTAATGGACATTTAGTGTTTCCTTTTATTAAGCACATAAATGACAAATCACAATAGCATTAAAAGTACCTGTGATTTTGTCACCAATCAAAATCACAGATATATTCATATCATACTACAGTTGTTGCAGATACCTTGAAATATCATTTCTGCTCATCAGTACTTTAATATTCCTGTAGTTATTAGACCTACTGCTAGGACACTCCTGATTGCAGAATCTCTATCCACAGATGCTCTGCAATGTAGCTGAGCAACCATTGGGCAACTCAGTAGTCATTCAGCCACGGTCATTGAGTCCTCAAATGGTGAAGCTATTTCTTATATTGGTGACCTAGATATCTCCCTTGCTTTCCAGTACTTCCTATCTACAATTATTTGTTAATTAACATATGGAAGGAAAGAAGTTGTTTTTTTTTTAAAAAATTATTTGTTAAAAGTTTTGCAAAACTGGATAGTTCAAATGAGAATTCTTAATTCTGTAAGGCAGCATGGCCTTTTATAACACAGAGGGTTATCAGTATGGACCAGGCAAATCCAAACACATCTGACAGTTGAGATAACTGTTGAAGTGTATTATTGAAAACATCTTCTTATTATTGCTAAGCTCCAGTTTTTAAATTTTACTTTTACTTATTTTCCTCTTCATAGTACTTTTTGTACACTGTATTATGAAATAAATTATGCAAACACAGCATGTTGTACAAGTAGTATTCATTATTATTTGATGAAAATACTACACATTTACAAAATAACTTTGTGAAAACACTATGAACAAAATCTGAAATGAGAACTATTATTTCTAGGAAAGCATAGAAAGCCACATGTGACAAGAGTTGAATTCCAGGAAGTACATGACTCTTTAGCTACAGCTATAATCTGGGTGTCTGTCTGAGGGTTAAAAGCCATTAAAACGGTTAAAATTTTGGATAAATTGTAAAACTAGCTTTATTTTACTTAGTTACTGGACCAATTTTTTTAGTATGTTGTACAAATTATTTCTATGCATGACCATTTTAAAAATCACCTTAAATAAAATAAATAAATAAAATCACCTTAAAATAAATACACAAATGTAGCTTCCAAAAGTATCTGTTGATACTTTTGGAAATTGATAATAATAATAACAATAATAATATTGATAATAATAATGATAAATAATAAAATTGATATAAATTTTATTATTTATTTCATATTTTATAGACCCAATTTAATTTGAAATGTTGAAGAAAAGAAGTATGATTGAGATTATGCATTATATGAGTTCATGTGCATTAATAAATGTAATGGGACATAAAAGCCACAGTATTATTTTTGTGTGTGCATGAAAAAAATTCTTGTGAATGGAAATGTGAAGCCAGCAAAACTACGATTACCTGGATAAGAACTCATTATTTAACAAAAACTGCTGGAAAAACTCGAAAATAGTATGGCATAAATTGGTCATAGACCAATATCTTACACCGTATAACAAAATAAAGTCAAAATAGGTTCATGATTCAGACATAAAGGCTAACACTATAAGCAATCTTGGAGAGCAAGGAAAAGTTTACCTGTTAGATTTATGGAGAAGGGAAGAATTTATGACCAAACAAGAGATAGAGAGCATTACAAAATGCAAAAGGGATAATTTTGATTACATTAAATTGAAAAGTTTTTGTACAAATAAAGCCAATGCAACCAAGATTAGGACGGAAGCAGAAAATTGGGAAAGATTTTTTACAACCAGTGTCTCTGACAAAAGCCTCATTTCTAAAATAAACAGAGAACTGAGTCAAATTTATAAGAATACAAGTCATTCTCCAATTGACAAAAGGTCAAAGGATATGAACAGGCAGTTTTCAGAGGAAGAAATTAAAGATATCTATAATCATATGAAAAAAAGCTCTAAATCCCTATTGATTAGAGAAATGCAAATCAAAACAACTCTTAGGTCATACATCTCACCTGTCAGATTGGCTAACATGACAAAACAGGAAAATTATAAATGCTGGAGAAGAAGGGGGAAAATTGGAACACTAATGCATTGTTGGTGGAATTGTGAACTGATCCAAACAATCTGGAGAACAATTTGGAACTCTGCCCAAAGGGCTATAAAAATGTGCCTGCCTTTTGACCCAGCAATACCACTTCTAGGGTTGTATCCCAAAGAGATCATGCAAATGGGAAAAGGACTCCTATGTACAAAAGTATTTATAGCAGCTCTTTTTGTGGTGGCAAAGAATTGAAAATCAAGGGGATGTCCATCAATTGGGGAATGGCTAAAGAAGTTGTAGTATAGGAATGTAATGAAATACTATTGTGCTATAAGAAATGAGGAGCAGATGGGCTTCATAATAACCTAGAAAGACTTATATGAACTTATGCTGAGTGAGGAGAGCAGAACCAGGAGAACTTTGTACACAGTTACAGACACATTGTATCTGTGATGACTAACTTTGATATACTTGGCTCTTCTCAGCAATGCAAGGTTCTAAAACAACCCCAAAAGACTCATGATGGAAAAGGTTATTCACATTCATCCAGATAAAGAATTATGGAGTCTGAATGCAGATTGAACCAAACTATTTGATCTCTCTCTTTTGTTTTGTTTCTTCTTTCTCGTGGTTCATACTGTTGGTTATAATTCTTTTTTACAACTTGACTATTGTGGAAATATCTTTAATTTGAAGGTATATGTAGAACCTATAGCAGATTACATGCCATCTTGGGGGGGATAGGGGAGAGAGAGAGAGGTAAATTTGGAACTCAAAAACTTGTAGAACTGAATGTTGTAAACTAAAAAATAAATAAATTTAAAAGGAAAAAAACCCCTAAGGTTACCTGACGTCTGTCCAACTGAAATCGAATTTAAAAAATGCAATTTCCCCTTGTGCAAAGAGAGATTAATTAGAAAAAGCTAGGACACTTCCAAAACTTGGATTTACTATTTCATAAAAACCTTTTCTAGAAGCATCCTATAAAGTTGCTTACTGAATTACCAAATAAACACCACATTATTGGAATGACTTTGGTTAAGTTATGTGCACTAGAAATGGTTAAGTTGGTTTTATGGACTGACAGAGGAAAAAACTGGAAGTGGTTCCATTGTCAAATCATTTGATGTGTTTAAGAATAACTGATATGTCTTTTAACATTTTGAAGCAGGTTGTCAAAGATTGATAGCTTTACCATTCCTCTTCAGTACACAATTGGACAAAACTACAGACACACCTCAATATAGCCAGCTCCTTGTTTTTTATTCACTATGTGTATATTGACAGCATCAAAGAATTTTTATTTTATATGTCTCTTTTGGAAGCTGCAAAGGTCATAGATATTTCAGGAATTGTAAAAGGGTGGTTTTGGAGGGTTTTCTGCTAAACAAAACTTTGATTCAAAAGAAAAGCTTCATGGTTTCTGCAGAAATGGAGGTCCTATGATGCTTGGTAAATATATCTGATTTTGCTACTTTACTGAAAAAGAAAACTCACATCATCATCATTCGTTGCTTTTTACAGACAGGCATTGGCAAAGTTATTCTTCCAACAACTTCAAAAGAAGTTTTGTGAATAGTCCTAAAAGTCATCAATTTAATTAGAAACTTAAAAAAATGTTTTCGTCAAGAAATGGGAACAGAATTTGAATGTTTCAAATTCTGTTTCAGAAACTCATGGGCCTTCAAGAGAATAAGTCTTATAAAACTTTTTCAAAATAAAGGTAAAATTTTCACTTTTTCTAAAAGAAAAAGTAAACCCACTCTTGGAACATTTTTAAAATTTCTTTTCTTTTCTTTTTAACATTCATTTTAAAAAGTTTGAGCTCCAAACTCTCTTCCTTCTTCTCATCCCTCCCCCCACCCATTGAGAAGGCAAGCAATAAGATATTGATTATACATGTGAAGTCATACAAAACCTATTTCCATATTAGCCATGTTGAAAGGGAAGCAAAAAAGAAAAGAAAAGAAAGAAAAGAAAAAGAAAGTAAAAAAAAAGAACATGCTTTGGTTTCCACTCAGAGTTCCTCAGTTCTCTCTCTGGAGGTGGAGAGCATTTTTCATCATAGGTCCTTTGAAACTGTCTTGGATTGTTGTCTTGATCAGAGAAGCTAAGTCTTTCATAGTTGATCATCAGTACAGTATTGCTGTCACTGTGTACAATGTTCTCCTGATTCTGCTCATTTCACTTTGCATTGGTTCATATAAGTCTTCCTAGGTTTTTCTGAAACCATCCTGGTCATCATTTCTTATAGCGCAATAGTATTCCATTACAATCATATATCACAACTTGTTCAGCCATTTCTCAACTGATGGGCATCCCCTCAATGTCCAATTCTTTGCTACCACAAAAAAGAGCTGCTATAAATATTTTTGTACAGATAGATCCTTTTCCCTTTTCTTTGATTTCTTTGGGATACAGATCTAGCAGTGGTATTGTCCTTTGGATATAGTTCTTGGAACACTTTGAAAGAAAGGCTTTTGCCCAACGGTTGGCTTACCTGGCCATCTATAGGAGTTACGTAACTTTTTCAGTTGAAATTACCATCATATATACTACTGAAAACTAACATGCTTTCTTGGCTAAGATGATATGGATGAATACAGTAGATGCCAACATTCTTGCAAACTTTAAATGTTGGAGGAAGTGCTTTATGAAGATGGAGCCGAAATACAAAATTCTCTGTCAATTTCTTTGAAAAAATAAATCTGCCCACACTCAAAAACACATCAGAACTCTTAAAAGTTATTTCTGGCTTGATGGCATTAAAATTGAACTATAGATTCTCAATTCTTTTCTTCTGATGAAAATTGTAGCAAAGATACTGAGCTAGCCAAAGATGAATTTACTGATCTTAGGATAAAAAAAACAAATCTAGCTGTAATTGGAGTTTAACTCAAAATGCCTTAGAGAGTTCTAACGTTCTTTGAGAGAAACTTATCTGTGCCTATGGGAACTTTTGTTCTATTTGTAACTACATATTTTTGTGATTCTGGATAACAAAAAATTAAAATCATTTGGCTGTCTGTCTAGCATGACATCATATTGCCTTGTCAAACACTAGCCCACACTTTAATGTTCTTATCAAGCTAAGTAACAGCAGCCTTTACACCATGTCTTTAGAAACTTTAAAACCCTTTAACTTGCTTATAATTTAAATGTATTGTCTTGTTAGTAAATGCATTAATAAAGAAGCAATATATTATTATTAGACAAATTTTTAAACATTTTATAATTACCTTTCACATAATTGGTTTCCTTTATAATAGGTGTGTTTTATCTTACGCAATTAAAGACTGATTCAGAAAAGGGGTTCATAGACATCACTAGACTTCCAAAGGTGTCATAATACACACAAAAAAAGATGAAGAATCTTTATTTTTTTTTCACTATTTTTCTTTCTATTGCTTTTTGGAGGGAGGAAGACAGGGCAATTGGGTTTAAGTGACTTGCCCAAGGTCACATGCCTAGTTAGTATTAAGTGTCTGAGGCCACATTTGAACTCAGCCCTCCTGACTTCAAGAAGGGCCAGTGCTCTATTCACTGCACCACCTAGCCACCACAAGAAACTACTTTAAAACTTGCCTAGAACACTGAGAGGCTGAAGTGACTTGCCCAGAATCACACTGTCAACATGCAGTTTATTTGTCTGAGACAGGAAGTGAACCTTCTTCTTCCTGATTCTGCAATGAGCTCCCTATCCACTACACTATTCAATTTTTGACAGTTAGCTAATGTTTATATGGTAGCTTAAGGTTTGCTGTGTGCTTTGCATGTGTCTTCTCATTTGATCTTCATGATAACATTTCAAGGAAGGCAATATGATCCCTATTCTGCATGTGAGGAATCTGAGGCTGAGACTTTAGGGTTTTTGGACACTTTACTGAATCAGTAAATCAGGGGAATATTGAAGATGAGTTGACATAAATTTGAACAAGATATTTGATACAGGCTTTCATGACATCTTTGGGTACAAGATGTATTGATGTGAGCCATGTGACAGTTAGCTGGATTTGTGTTGTTGTTCAGTTGTTTTCAGTTGTGTACAACTCTTTGTGACCCCAGCTGGAGTTTTCTTGGCAAAGATACTGGAATGGCTTGCCATTTTCTTCTCCAGCTCATTTTACAGATGAGGAAACTGAGGCAAAAGGGTTAAGTGACTTGCCCAGGGTCATGCAGCTAGTAAGTGTCTGAGACCAGATTTGAACTTCGGAAGATAAGTCTTTCTGATTCCAAATCTGGCAGTCTATCCACTCCGCCACTTAGCTGCCCTGAATTGGATTTGTATGTGATTAAATTGCTGCATCCAAAGAGTGGTCATTAGTGACTCACTGTTAACTTGCACAGAGTGCCTTAGAAACATATAGACTTGGCCCTGTTCTCTTCAACATTTCTATCAGTGACTTGGAGCAATAATATGGTGGTGATAGAAAGTTCTGAGGAATAGTTAATACACATTAAGACAGAGACAGGATCCAAAAAGGTCACCAGAGCCTAAAGTGATGGAGACTGAATTTAATAAAGTAAACTTTACTTCAAGATAGATTATGTGTGAAGCCATCCACTTTGGTTAAATAAGTTTTGCAAGTACAAGTTTGGGAGGCATGGTTAGAAGAAGGTCTGGGTGTTTCAGTGGCAAAGACCCACTCTATTCTGCCTCACATTTTAAGTACCGTGTTCAATTCCACCCCATATTTTAGACAGGAAGTCAGCCAGTTGTAGAGAATGTAAAGGAGAATGACTAGGATTATGAGGGGCTTTGAGACCATAAGAGAACTAGCTGAATGAATCAACTGACAGGGTTTAATCAGCTAGGTATTAGAGGCAGCTAATGAGCACAGTGGATAGAGTTCTGGATGTGGAGTCAGGAAGACCTGGGTTGAGATGTGACCTCAGACCCTTACATAGGTAAGTTAACCTCTGTTTGTCTGCTTTACTTTCTTCATCTACAAAATGGGGATAATAATAGCACTTAACTTCCAGGGTTGTGTTGTGAGGATAAAATGGCATATCTTTAAAGTGCTCTGCAAACTTTAAAATGCTAAATAAACACTAGTAGTGGTTGTTGTTACTCTGAAAAAGAGAAGACTTGGCAGGATGATAGCTATTTTCAAGTATTTAAAGGCCTTGATATGGAAGGAGGATTAGACTTATTCTCCTTATTTTCCTTGGCCCCAGAGGGCAGAATGATGTTAGACTGCAGAGAGACAGGTAACATCTCCATGTAAGCAAACACTTCCTAAAAATTAGAGTTAGCCAAAAATAGAATGGGATAATTCAAAAAGTATGTGTTTTTCCCAAATCAAAAGTCTTCAGATGAAGGAGAAATTGGTTATAGTATAGGGAGAATCCTTGTCTAGGCATAAATTAGACTAGGTATCTCAGATCTCTTCTACCTGTGGAATTTTGTGATTCTGTGAAGGGCTATGACATGTGTCAACATGCCAAGGGGAAGCCCCAAAAGATAGATTATCAAAACTGTGATTATTTCTCTAATGTTTCAATAGGAATATATTTTGACACATTCAACTCCACCCTTGGGTTACAGGACGATTTTCCTTTTAATTGGGTTAAATAGCCCTGGGTAACTTCAAGAAGGCCACATAGGCTCTGACCCAATGCTGAAGGACTGGGCAGTTTGTGATAACAGAGTAATCTCTGGCCATTGAGCCAGGCAGAACGTCCTACTTAGTAAACATTAAAAGTTCAAATTCCTCCCTTGATCTCTTTCCTCTCCAGAACGTACGGTATGGAATGTTCAAGGATTTTCTATGAGAGGTTAGGGAGAAAGGAGTTTGTCTCAAATCCTCCTCCACTCCACCCCCCATTCTCTCTCTCTCTCTCTTTCTCTCTCTCTCTCTCTCTCACACACACACACACACACACACACACACACACACACACACACACACACACACACACACACACACCACACCAGTGACAGCAGCTGTTTGCCTATGGCAATGTACATATATTCTGCCTAGGTAACACTAGTCTGGGCCTCAAGCCCCCCAGCTACCTCTTCTTCTTGTATTTCTTTTTCTGAGCACAGGTGACTGAACTGTGATCCTAAGATAGATGTTTCCAGCCTTGGAGTCATCCTCATACGTTTGAGAGGTCAAGAGCTCCTGAATCCCTCAGTCATGACTAACTAGAAGGAGGAGAAGGTTTCTATAACTATACCTTTCTCAGAGAAGATGAGCATGAAGGAATGATGAGTCCAAGCCCTGGACTGGATGGCTAGAAGAGACAGACTGATAGAGTTGTTCAGACAGTGAATAGCCAAGGTGAAGGTGAATGTCTATCAACAGTTCCACTAAGTGCTCCAGGTTTTCATATCACAAGTATCAAGGAGAGTATGCTTCCAGGAGTATAGGAGTTCTAAGTTACCACTAATATTTTGGCACTTGCGTGTGAATGTTTAGTGTTTTTAAGCATTTATTTTGCATAGAGGAAATAAACATTTGTCTTATTCACACTGTACATTTAATATCTTTCTACTCTCCCTTGAAGGAAGACTCTAGATATAAGCCAAACCTGAATATTAATTTCCCCAGGGCCTTAGGATGAGGGTAAAAAGAGCCAAAGAGTTTGAGAAAAGGAACTTAACTTTACCACTAAAGGCCAGCCTCTTCCAGGCCTAAGTCCAGTTACTTTCTGCATGGATCCCGAGTAGAGAGGCCCTTCACTGGAAAGGAAGCAACCTAGCCCCCTATCAGACAAAGAAGAAACTGGTACTGACTAACAACATGGAAAGATTATGATTTAAACAGTTCTCAAAAAACTGCAGACTATTGACAACCGCATGAAACAATGCTCCAAATCACTAATAACAAGAGGAATGCAAGTTTTAAAAACCTTGAGGTTTTACCACACACCCTGTAAATTGGCAAAAATTATTTTTAAAAATGGCAATAGTCAATATTGGAAGGCTAAGCACACTAATATGTTGTTGGTAGCATTGCAATATGGTGCAACCATCTGGGGAAACAATTTTGAAACATGTAAATTAAATTTAATGAAAATGTCCATTCTCTTTCAACCGGAGATTTCGTTACCCGATTTACACAAGGAAGCCATCAATAAGAAAAAAATCCCCACACACTCTGAAGGATTTATAGTGGCACTTTTTGTGACAGCTAAGAACTGAAAACAAAGTAGATGCCCATCAGTTTGGGAATGGCTAAACAGATTATGGTACACGAATATAATGGAATATTACTGTGCTATAAGAAATATGTGTGATAAACAGAGAGAAGCCAGGGAAAATCTACATGAACTGATGCAGAGTGGAATCAGCAGAGCCCAAAACCCTCCGATATATACAGTAACTACAGCATTACAAATGGAAAGACTGACACCTCCCCTCTTCTCACCCTCCCCCTGCTCCAGTCAAAAGTAAATGTAACAAAATTATGAAGATCAAGGGGGACTCAAATTGAAAGATATGAAAAGACACTCCCAACCTGCCCCTTCAGCATAACGAATTGCACATGTTTTTGGACTTTTTAAAATGTATCGATCAGTTGTGCTGACTTTTTTTCCTCCCTAAAAAAAATTGTTATATGGGATGATTTCTGGGAGGGGGAGGAGGAGAAACACATGTGATAACTACGGTGATATAAGAAAGAGAAAATAGCAATAAAAATTCATTAAAAAAAGATTACGGTCCGATACATCATTCATGGCCAATGGGGGGGTTTGTTTTGCTTTATTATATTTATGTTTGTTATAAAATTTTTGCTTTTCTTTTTTCTCCAGTGGAGAGTGGGAAAGTAGAGGCCAGGGGGGAAGAAGGAAGGGAGGAAAGTACGGAGGTAGGGATAAAGGAAGGAAAGGTGCAAACAAGCATTTATTAAGCATCTATTTTGTAGCAGGCACTATGCTGCTGCTGTCTTGGACTTCATCATTGTTTCCAGAAACTCATGTTTGAGATCACATTAACTCTGAAACTCACCTCCTCACTACCTCCTGATCTTGGGGAGAGCAGAGGGTGGACATTGGAGACCGCCTCACAGATCCTGCATTTAAGGAGGGGACCGAGGGTAGCCAGCTCATAATTTCCCACTTGGCTGCTCTCCAGGACGTTGTTTCCAGAAATTCATTTTCCTGCAAGATGAGAATGGTGCCCAGAGCGGCAATCCCATAATTTCCTATATGGCTGCTGGATATCATCATGCCCCAAGGCTCTGGGTACCCTCTTGACTACTCACTCCTCCTGCTTTTTAGTTTCTTTTTATGCACTGTCTTCCCTCCTTAGAGTGTAAGCTCCTTGAGGGTAGGGACTGTCTTTTGCCTTGTTTTGTATCCCCAGCACTTAGCATAGTGGCTAACAAATAGTAGATACTTAAATGTCTATTGATTGACAGCTAAGTGCTTTGCAAATATTATCTCATTTGATCCTCACAACAATTGTAAGAAGAATTGCTATTATTACCCCCATTTTATAGTTGAGGAAACTGAGGCAGACAGAGGTTTAGTGAGTTGCCCAAGGTCATATGGTTAATATCTGAGGTTGGATTTGAACTCAAGTCTTCCTGGCTCCAGGCCTAGCATGCTATCCCCTGTGTCTCTGATAGAGCTAGGGCAGAGAGGGGAAAAAAAGGAAGCAAGAAAGTGAGTGAAAGTTACAGGCTGATTTTATTATATATTTAAATAGAAAAGCAAGCTAAACATAATAGAGATTTGCAGTTACGTATAGAGTTCTTTATCCATTCTTCTGTGTATATGGAAAAACTCATTTTATTACAGTGTTTAAATTCAGAAAAAAAAAATTAAAGAAAGAATATGTTCCTAAGGACAAGATATGCGGAAGGTTCAGGCATATCTGGAAAGACCATGACTTCCTTCCCCAGGGTGGTAGGTTGGGGAGGAAACTTTAAGGGGGAATAAAGCTAGGAAATACTATAGGGGTTTTTTTGAACAAATGGTGACCAGCATGAGCTCCACCCATGGTATGTAATTCAGGGAAGGAGTAAGTTTTTAAGCCAGTTTTGCACTGCCTGAAGTTCTAGTGTGTCCAATCCAGTCTCCTTTCCTGCCCCCATCCTTATGAAAGAGTCGACTTGCACAGTGTGAGAAAGCAGAGAAGTAAATGGTGGGTGAGTTTTTGAGAAGTGAACTTAGCTCAGCTGTGGTGTTTGTGTTTCTCCCTCCTGCTCCCCTCCCATACCTCCAGAGAAGGTAGTCAGGATCTTGGGTAGTGTCAGCTCCACACAAACAAAAACATACAACTAAGCCAGGATCTAAGCTGTGTCCTGCAGTCACAGCTTGAGAACTTCATATCTGAGATGAGACACCATGATTTAGTTCAGTCTCCTGTCATAAGGAATTGCCATCCAATGTTGGGCACTTCATGAGATGAGCACCCATTCTTATCCATACTACTTCGTATCCTCCTGGCTTCTCTGCTGCTTTTGGGTCTGTCTAAATTCTACCTTCTTAAAGAATTCCTTTCCTGATCGCCCTTAAAGTTAGTGCCTTCCTTCTGTTGATCATTTTCCAATATAGCTTATGTGTGTGTATATTTCTGTGTATATACACCTGCATACAGACACATATGCATACATACACATAGGTACACATACATATGCATACATTATATGCATAGATACATATATACATGTAAAGGGAACTTTAGATGTCTTGGCCACTGGCTTCCACAGTTTTCTGCTCCACAGACAAAACAAAGAGAGTCATAAGACCACAGTGACATCTCCCTTTTCTTCTCATAAGTCCCCAAACTCCTGTTGTAGTCATGAGCAAAAACCCTTGCACCACTTTCTGAGTGCTAATTCTCGAGTCATTTTCCTCTTCCCAATCTGAGAAGAATTACAAATAGTGACATGCTGGTTGGTTGGTTACTGTCCTTCCTACTTGAAGAGAACCAAAATGATAACACTATATTGAAGTAGATGTACAATGTGTCCAACTGTGACGCATTGCATCAACACAAGCTTGGAAAGCCTTACCACAGGTTGGGCACGATGTTTAATAACTATCTTGGGGTGGGAGGGAGGGAAACGAAAGTCCGTAACGTACCTATGATACACTTTTTTCTTTTGGAGGCAATGGGGGTTAAGTGACTTGCCCAGGGTCACAAGCTAGTAAGTGTCTGAGTCTGGATTTGAACTTAGGACCTCCTGACTCCAGGCCTGGTGCTCTATATGCTGTGTCACCTACCTTCCCCTGATCACACACTTTTAAGGTTAATCTATATTATTAACATTTTCTTCATCACTTTCTTAAATCTAGACAATCAACAAAACAATAAATTCAGGCCTGATTTGTAGCATTTGCGAATTTCTAAGCTATAAATTTATATGCTCACATCGAAAATGTAATGATGAGTTGTAAACAGGTACCACCGACTCCAGTGCAGTCCTGCAAATTCCAGTATTTTTTGTGGTCAACCGACCCTCTGCCAGGAGTTGTTACATCTTGTTTGTACATTATTGTTTGCAGGTTGTCTCCCCTTTACACACATTACAAGCTCCTTGGCAGCAGGAGCCTTCTTTTACCTTTCTTTGTATCCACAGCACTTAGCCCAGTGCCTGGCACACAGTAGGCACTTGCCCACACTGCCAAATGTGCCAGTGTTGGTGTACTTCCCATCCCTACTCATCAGAGCACTGAGCTCATAAAATAGGGAGCCATTAAAAGTCTTCAAAATGGTATGAATTTTGCTAAAGGAAGGTCTGCTTGTGAAATAACTGAATAGTTAATAAACTTACTTGGCTTAGAGACTAAATGGGATTGTTCAGGGCAAAACTAAAATTAAGAAAGCCCTGCCTAGAAAGAAGATCTGTTATATTCTACACACAACACTACCTCCTAGTGTTGGACAGAAAACCTGCAGAAACCAAAGGCAAAGACAAACCTACTCTAAAAAAAGGGCTGAGAGCACTGGGGTAAAACAATTATTTACTTGTTTGTTTGTTTGCTTCAAAGAGGATTTATCTACCCCCACAAGGTACAGGTCATTGGACACAAAATAAAGAAAGGAGCTATGAACTATTTTGCATCTGCCTATGTCCCTTTAAGCTGAGAATTCCTAATGGAGAAGTGTGGCTGCAACAGACTGCTGAGCTGACAGGAGTTATTTTTAGATGAGCTCAATTTAAATAAGAACACCAAGCTGCTTTTATATGAAAGAATTTAGAAACAACCCTCGCCCTCCCCATTCCCACCACACAAACACACACTATGGGACCAACCTCTTCCTTTCAGACTGAGAAAGTAGACAAAAGCATTAAGATGGTATTTTAAGATTATTCTAGTCTGAAGTCTTAGTATGAAAGCTACACTCGATCAGTCTTTTTTTATGATCAATTCTGAAACAATATCCAGTTCTCCTTTCTCTAAATCACCTACAAGAAGACTTCCTACTTCCTTGAAGTGCTTAGCCGGTGACCCACAAGAACAAGGACAAGGACAATGGGGACCTTGATTGATCCACCAGAAGGGAGCAATGACCTCCTTCCCCCATTTCCTGAAGGGATTAGAATATTGATCAGAGGGAGGAGGTTTCTGATTACTTGAAGCCTTGAAGGGAGTGGTTAAAGTGGGACTAAGTGGTTTAAGGGGATGATTCTACCAGAGATCCCCAAATATTAAGTGACTTGTTCAATTAGATGAAATATCCAAATTGCATAACTATGGTTTAGAAAATTGTGAAATTTTCCAAGTTCAAGATTTCTAGAAATATGCCTTCAAAACGTCTTGAGTTGGAGACATGTCTATCATGAAGGAGAATTGTTAGTTTGGACATTTCTCTCTCCAAGCAGAACGATGCTTGGACTAGAATGCCAAAAAAAAAAAGTTAAATAAAAATCATTTCTATCCAAAACAAAGATACCATAATATCATAGTATTAATATTTTTTCTTCAACAACACAAAAGCCATGACAGCTGCTGTCCATTGACTTGGCTCCCTATTGCTAGTGATAGGCAAGTTGAGAAAATGTTGGTTAAATAAAGACTTTCCCTATCAAATTTTTGGCCTTTTTTGAAGTCTAAAACCAAAATGAACATTAAAAGTTGTGACTTGATTAAAACACTCATTAACAATAGCTAGAATTTACATTAGCAGTGCTTTCAAGGTCCCTAAACGCTGTAGATGTTTGATGCTCACAACAATCCTGAGAGGCAAGTGAGCATTATTACCTCCAATTTACCAAATAGAAAACTGAGGTCAAGAGAGGTTAAGTGACTAGCCAAGGATCACACAGGTAGGATGTGTCTGAGGCTGCATTTGACTCAGATCTTCCTAACTCCAAGCCCAATCCTTCACCTACTGAGCCCACCTAAATGACAAGCCAAGTGACTGTTTTTTTTTTTATCCAAAAGACTGTGCTTCTCAAACTTGAGAGGCAGGGAAGTAACTCTTGGAGAAGATTCATGGCAGTTTTATTAGTATTTATTAGAGAAAATACCTGCAAAACTCTAAGCAGCTCTTCGTAGTAGAAAGAGTGCTGGATGTGGAGTCAGAAGAAACCTGGGTTCAGATCCCACCTTTTTTTTTTTTTTTGCTTTTTTGGAGGGCAATTGAGGTTAAGTGACTTGCCCAAAGTCACACAGCTAATAAGTGTGTCAAGTGTCTGAGGCTATGAACTCAGGTCCTCCTGACTCCAGGGCCAATGCTCTATTCACTGCACCACCTAGCCGCCCTCAGATCCCACCTCTTAAACTAAATAAATATGTGACCATAGGCAAACCTCAAATGATCAGTTCTGAACCTCAATTCTTCATCTGTAAAATGGGTATAATGATACCTCACAGGGTTGTTGTGAGAATCACATGGGATGATGCGAATTAAACAGCTATGTAAACAACTATTGTTACTTATTGAGGGCAGGTTTCATGTTATATTTAAACTTAGTATACACCTGGCATCTAACACACTGTTCTGTTTAATAGTTATTGTAAGTGTAGGCTTTGTGAATGGAGTAATCCAATGTCGTTCATATCTCTGGCCTTTTCGTTTCATAATCTCTTAAAGGTGTGTTGCTTTGTCAAGAGACACACTACAGCTGCCGAGGTGGTGGTAGTGGCACTGCCTGCAAGATAAAGTAAAATGGGTTGTTGTTGTTGTTGTTTTCTGGGTGTGCAGGTACATGGATGGGAAAACAGACCAAGGAATATGAAATGCTTCTAGGGGCCTCGTGGGCTTGAGGGGGTTACTCTTGGGTAATTCTTCCTTAGTGATAATCTATAGATTCTTTCAGATCAAACTCAAGCTCTGTGTTCTCGGAGAAGGTTCCTCAGACACTCAAGCCTCGGTAGAGTTCTTCCTTCTTTGTTTATTAATGGTATGCCCATTCTCCCAATCAACCAGACTCTCTTTTAGCTCCCATTTCTTAATGAGTCATCAAGTCCTGCAGAGAAGTCTCTCAAATAAGGTCCTTTTTATTCCCATTCACTCTCTAATTGACTCCCCTCTTATCTCTCTCCATCCTACACATCCTCCAAATTTTCCCCCTAAAATATGGTTTTGCTCATGTCATTCCCTCCTAGTAAAAAAAAAAAAATTTTTTGTATTAATGAGATTTTTAATAGCTCATTAATACTGAACTGAATTTTTACTCACAACATACTGCTTCCTCTTTTTGTCCTTGTGCCCAGCACAAAGTCTTATGTGCAGGTAATTCCTTCCTGACTCTGAAATTCCATGATCCCATGAAGTTTTTCAGAAGATTTGGCTGGATGGTGGGGGGCTGGAGACTGTCTTTGCTAGGTGATGTAGCATTACTGCATAACAGGGAAAGCATGGAAAGTAAGAAAGAAGGGCAGGAAAAAGCAGGAGGAAGGCGTTTGAAGCAGGTGCTGTATTTTGGCTACAATTAGTCAGCATATTGAGACGACAGAGAACAAGGGAACTTGTTCACAGGGAACAGGTGTTTGTTTGTTTGTTTAATAACACTTTATTTTTCCCAACTACATGTAGAGACAATTTTTAACATTCATTTTTTAAAAGAATTCTGAGTTTCAAACTTTCTCCCTTCCTTCCTCACTTCCCCCTTCCCTAAGACCATCATATTGTGAAATAAGAAACAGACCAAAAGAAAAAAACACACAGAAAAGTGAAACAGTATGCTTTGACCTTCAGGGAATAAGTATTTATTAGGCACCAACTATGCTAAGTGCTTTAAAAAATATTATTTCATTTGATCCTCACAATAACCCAGGAAATGGGTACTATTATGATCACCAATTTATAGCTGGGCAAACTGAGGTAGACACATTCATTGAATTCTCCAGGGTTATACTGATAGTACCTAAGGCCAGATTTAAACTCTAGTCTTCCTGACTTCCTGAGAAGAAACAGTGCTTTATCCACTGCCTCACTTAGCTGCCTAGACACATAGTACTGGCCTTGATTCTTTGATCCCAAGACTACCTTTTCATAGTTCTGCTGGTCTCATATAATGGAAGGTGAGGCAGAATTCCAGGATTTTGACCTTGAAGAGGCCTTAGAAATCATCAAGTTCAACCCTCCATTTTATAGTTGAGGCAAGTGATAGCCAGAGATGATACTTTTTCTAGTGATAGAACTTGGATTTGAACCCAGATTCTTTGACTCCAAATTTAAGAACCCAGGTAGGTTCCTTATCTGCAGGTAGAGAGATTGGCACACAGTGTTCTACAGACTCTATGGAAAACTCTTGTGCCTGGCATTTATGACACTCTGGACTGGCTAGCTCAGGTAACATTTCCTTGTCAAGTGTTCTCTGATGCCTTTGCCTCCTCCATTACCCTCGTATTATGCTTTTAGTAGTGACCATGCTACCCCACTGGCCCTGCCCCAGTAGAATGTACATTCTTGGAGGGCAGAGACAGATCTATTTTACTTTGTATACCCAGTATTACGGGCCCAGCATTATGCTTTGCACAGAACAGGCACTTTATTGAATAACTGGGAGTAAAGTATACCAGGAAACATGCATTAATTTTTGGTGCATCCTCAGAATTGGGCATTCTATAGAGGAAAAGCAGAGCAACAAGAAGGCTAGCAAAAAATGCATGAATCCTCCCACTCTTGGCTTTAGCTCGAGCTCCTCTTAGTGCCTTTCATCTTGGGAAAACTGCAAGGCTCCCGCTCACCGCGATCAGGGAAAGAGGACAAGAGCGGAGCGCCCCAGACCGAGTGAAGCTTTTCCAGCGTTTTTATTTAAAGGATATTGGACATCTGGTCCCTCTGCGCGATGCCATTTAACTCCGCGCCGTTTTGGTTTGGTTTTTTTAAATTGACAAAAAGCCTCCTTTCTCTCCTACTCCAATACTCTATTTTTACCCCTTTACACATTGAGAATGAAAGAAAAGCATGCTACAAAAATGTGTGATCAAGTAAAACCCAATTGTATACTGGCCATGTGTTCACAAAAATGTGAAAACACATACGCGTCTCACTCTGCTCTGAGTTCTTCACCTTTCTATCAGGAGGTAAGTGGCATGTTTCATCATGAGTCCTCTGTAATTATGGTCATTCATTACACTGATCAGAGTTCCTAATTCTTTGGAAACTGTCTTTACCATATTCTTGTCATTGTATAAATTATTCTCCGAGTTCTGTTCACTTCGCTCTGTATCACTTCATATGTCTTCCCAGGTTTCTCTGAAACTATCTCCTTCACCATGTCTTGCAGCATAATTTACTCTAGACAGCTAATGTGGCTTGGTAGATGGAGCAGTGGGACTGGAGTCAGGAAGATTTGAGCTCAAGTGTAGCCTCAGACACTAAGCCGTGCGATCCTGGGGTAAGTCACTTAACCTCAGTTTCCTCCTCTACAACATGGGGACAATGATAGCACCCAGAAACCAGGGTTGTTGTGGGGATCAAACAAGATACAATTTTTAAAGTGCTTAGCACATAGTAGGCACTAGCTATAATTATCACTGTTGTTATTATAGTATTCCTCATATTTATATCCCATAACTTGTTCAGCCATTCTCCAATTTATAGGCACTCAGAGTCCCATTCTTTGCCACTTTAAAAAGAACTATAAATATTTTTTGCACATCCTTGGTGCTTGTTATGTTTAGGAATAATTCCTTCTTTAAACTATGCTCCCACTATTTTACTCTTCTCCCCTTTCCCTATTTTCTTGTTGAATAAGATATATTGTCATACATAATTTGCATGTGTGTTCTTCCCTCCTTAAACCAATCCAGATGAGAGCAAGGTTCAAGGATCAGCCAAGTCCATCCTCCTATTTCCTTTTCCTTCTTAACACATAATTCTACTTGTGCACCCTCATTATTTTCTCTAAACTTAGTCCCCACCTCCATTCATTCTTTTCTTTAAGTCATCAACATATAACAGAATTATCCCTAGGCTTTGTCTAATTAGATTCCCCTTATATATTGTAATGATCACAGGATTCGGATGGGATATTTGGATCATTTCCTCATAATAGAATGTAAGTGGCTTATCAATGTTTAGTCCTTTATCATTCATTCATGTTTACCTTTTTATGTTTCTCAACTCCTGGGTTTGGACTACAAAGTTTCTGTGCAGCTCTGGTCTTTTTATCAGATGCTTAGAAGTCCTCTCATTAAAGATCCATTGCCCCCCTGTAGTTTTGCTGGATAAGGTATTCTTGGTCATGAGCCTATATCCTTTGCCTTTTGGAGTATCACATTTCAAGTTTTCTTCTCCTTTGCATCGGTGCTATTAAGTCATGTATGATATTAAGGCTCCTTGGTACTTAAATTCTTTCTTTCTGGCTGATTGCAGTATTTTTTTTTCCCTTGACCTAGAAGCTCTAGATTTTGGCTAGAACGTTTCCTAGAAGTTTTGAGGATTTTTTTTGAGGTGACTGACGGATTCTTTCAATTTCCATGTTCCTTTCTGGTTCTAAGAGATCTGGGCAATTTTCTTTTAAGATTTCATGAAATACGATGTTTAGTTTTGGTTTTTATTTTTATTTTTTGGCCATACTGTTCAGGTTGCCCAATGGTTTTTAAATCTTTTCTCTTTAATCTGTTTTGACTTTTTTTTTTGCTTTGAGGTACCTCACATTCTATTTTTTTCCCCATCTTTTGACTGTTTTAATATTTCTTGTCGTACAGCATTATCAGCTTCTTTTGTTCCATTCCAATTTTCAGTGTAGTGGATAGAGTGCCAGGCCTAGAGTTAGAAAGACAACTTTTTCCAAATCCACTCTCAGAAATTTACTGTGTGACCCTGGGAAAGTCACTTGCCCCTGTTCGCCTCAGTTTCCTCATTTGTAAAATCAGTTGGAGAAGGAAATGATAAACCACTCCAGTATGTTTGCCAAGAAAACCTCAAAAGGATCAGAAAAAGTTGGGCATAACTGGAAAATAAACAACATCATCAAAATGTTCAGGGAGTTTACTGCTTGAGCAAGATTTTCTTTCTTCCACAGCCCTCATTTCATTTCTAAAATAAATTTTCAACTCTTGCTTCATTTATTCCAGGAATTCTAATTGAATCCGTGCTCGTTATATTTTCCTTTAAGGCAATAACTTCTCAACCTTCCTAATGCCATGACCCTTTAATATTCGTATGTGGGTATATCTACATGTAGGCGACCTGCCTGGAGACTGATAGAGGAGAGACTCCCTTCCTAAGACCATTGGAAATACGTGTTTTCCGATGGTCTTAGGTGACCCCTGTGAACCCGTGTGAAAGGGTCGTTCGACCCCCAAAGGGTCGCGACCCACAGGCTGAGAACCACTGCTTTAAGGCTTTGCTTACTGATGTTTTGGAGTTAATCTCTTTTTGTAGATTCAAGTCTTGAGCATCCCTGTCATCATAATAGCTTTTTATGGTAAGATTCTTGTTTTGTTTGCCCATTTTCTGATTCTGGACTTGATGTTAGGCCTGATCTCTGCATACTTTTGCAGGCAAGATTTGAACTGGTCCTAATTGCTGCTTTTTAGGGGAATTGAGTGTTGTGTTATTCCAGGATTTCAGGGACAGCTCAGACTGAGAACTTCCAAGATTTCAGTGCTCCCAAAATAATTTAATCCAGAGCAGTGTGAGTGCTGCCTCCCCTGCCCCCCATGTCTGAGCTCTGTAAGTTACTAATCTGGGTTTGTGTCTAAAGAACAGTAGACTTTCCTCAGTCTCTATCAGTCAGCTGGGAAGTTCTGCTGGTTCTAAGTGACAAAATTTCAAGTGCTCTATTAATTTAAGATTCCTGAACTGGTTATTCCTTTGCAGGCTTCAGATTGAGCTAGAAGCTGGAACTGAGACCTTGCTCTGTTCCTGGAGGTCAACCTTACTATTGCAGTTTTCTTCTGAACTCACTCCTCTCAGCCTAGAGCCTGAGGTCTTTCCTTACTCTTGAATGCCACACCTAAGTATAATTCACCTTCTTAATTCACTCTGAACCTGTTAACTGAAAATGAGTAGTAGGGGACAAAGCTACCAGTTATTAGTACCTGTTCCTGCATGGTATCTATGTCTGAGACCTCCAGTATGGGTCTACCAGGGGTGGGGAACCTGTAGCCTCAAGGCCGTGTGTGGCCCCTCTATGTCCTCAAGTATGGGGCTTTGACTGAATCCAAACTTCATAGAAAAAAATCCCGTTACTAAAAGGAATTATTCTGTAAAACTTGGATTCAGTCAAAAGTCCACACCCAAGGATCTAGAAGGCCATATGTAGCCTGAAGGACAAAGATTCCCCATCCCTGGTCTAGATCCTCTTCTTTCCCAAGTGAACCACCTAGTATGGGCCACAGTGCTTCTCAACCTTCCTAAGGCCGTGACCCTTTAATACAGTTCCTCATGTTGTGGTGACCCCCACCCATAAAATTATTTTCGTTGCTACTTCATAACTATAATTTTGCTACTGTTATGAATCTATCTGATATGCAGGATGTATTTTCATTGTTACAAATTGAACATAACCCACAGGCTGACAACCGCTGGTCTATAGCTTCCTCCTTCCTGTATACACAGCCTCTTCCCAGGCACTAGAGTGATCTACTCGGAATGCTGAGAAGCCAGATCCTGACCCTAATGTCAACAGACTGTTCTATCTCCTAATATTAACCTAGGCCAGAAAAGCCTCAGTCCTGAGTGTTAAGAGTGTCCCACGGTTAAAGGGAGGAACAATTAGAACTGTAGCAAGGAAGTATATGAGGACAGAGACTGCGCTTAAGGTGTCATTGGTATAGGAAATTCCCAGGTGAGGAAACTCTTAACATTCTTTTAGGACTGACAGTGTAATTAGAAATAATGTAGTTGTGCCCCTGTATGACCTTACTTTTAGGAAGGTTTTATAAGAAACTGCTGAATTCCACTGTTGTAGTAATCACATGGAAAATTATGGAAACAACAGATTTTAATGTCTCCAGTAAAAGCTACAAAACCAACAACTTATCAAACTAGCTTTCCTCATAGACTGGAATAATTTCTAGTTGCCTGTTGCTTACAAATTATAGTATATGGGGGTAAGGAGGGGAAGAATGAAAATGGTTGTGATGTATTATAAAGTCATAATCACAGAGTTTGGTAACTCATTGGATAGGAGATCAGGGAGGGAGAAAAGTCAAAAGAAAGTATCAAGGTTTTTCAGCCTAGGAGACTTGAATAAACTTTGATTCACCAAAAAAATAGTGGAATAAGAAGGAACAGGTTTGAGATAGTACGCTCAATCTTGAACACTTTTGAGGTGCTGATAAGGCATCCAGGTGAATATATCCATTATACAACTGGAAATACAAGTCTAGGGGTCAGAAGAGTAGTTGGGCTGGAGAGTCATAGGCATAGGATGGGAATGAATCTGACTGCCAAGGGAGATAAGAGGAAAAAAGGCTTGAGAACAGAATCCTATGGGAATGCCCAAATTTAGGGGGCTGGAAAGAATGTCAGTCAATTAGTCAGTCAATAAGCATTTATTAAATGCCTACTATTTTCCAGGCACTACATTAAATGCTGAGGATTACAAATTAAGGCAAAAAAAAAAGTCTCTGCCCTCAAGGAGCTCACAATCTAATGGAAGAAATAACAAAGTGTATCCAAACCGTATGAGAGTAGAAATTAATCAACAGAAGGAAGGCACTAGAATTAAGAGGATTGGGAAAGGCCTTATATAGAAGGTCATATTTTAGACAGGACTTGAAGTAAGTCAAGGAAGCCAGGAGGTAGAGATGATGAGAGAATTTCAGTCACGTGGGATAGCCAGTGAAAATGCCCAGTTAGGCAGTGGTTACAAGAAAGATCAGAGAGGCTGGAAGAAAAAGGTGATCATGTGGTATTTTGGAAGCCAAAGAGTTTCGGAAAGAGAATATCCAGGATGGGGTGGACAAAAGTGTTCAATGCTGCAGAGATGTTGATTAGAACTGAGAAAAGAAGCGATTGGCAAATCATTGGTGACCACAGAGAAGGTAGTTTCAGTAGGGAGATGAGACGAATTCAGATCACAAGGGGTAGACAAGAGTAGAGAACGAATGAGAAAGTAGAGGTACTAGATGTAAACCACCTTCAAAAAAAGTTTGCCAGTAGAGGAGAATGAGAAAGATAGTAGTTTGATAGAGTGAAAGAAACAAGGGAAAGAATTTATAGGATTAGAAAGAGCTGAACATGTTTGAAAACGAATAGGAAGGAAGACAGGAAAACATTATATGATTGCTAATGCAAGGTTCTAGAGGAGGTAGGAGGGGATCAAGGACATAGGTAAAGGGGCATTACTTTGATCAAGGAATAGTGATACATCTTCAGAAGCCACAGGAAAAAAGTAAAGAAAGTGATGATGCTGAAGTTTGAGGAGTGGAGAATGAATTGAGGTTTCCATTAGATATCCTTGATATTATCAGTGAAGCAGGAGACTTAGTCAAGAAATACTTAAGTTTTTACTATGTGCCAGGCATTATGCTAAGCACTCACAACACAAAGGCAAAAACCAGGTCCTACCCTCAAAGAGCATACATTCTAGGGAAGAAGAAAACCTTTAAATAACTATGTATATGTAGAGTAGATGAAGTTAATCTAAAAGTGGAAGGCACCAGCAGCTAAGAAGATCTGGAAAATGATCCTTCAGAAAGAGAGAGATGAACGGTTTTGAAGGAAGCTAGGAAAACTTAAGAGGCAGAGGTGAGGGAGCAAAGGATTCCAGGCATGGAAGACAGATAACGCAGAGGAATGGAGATGAAACAGGGTATCTGTGCAAAAAATAGCAAGTAAGCCAGTATGGCTGGATCACTGTGTGGAGAGGAGTAAATTGTAAGACTGGAAAGGCAGGAAGTGTGCAAATGTCTTTCCAAAAGTACGAAGTGTCCATTTGGACTTTAAATGGCAAGCAGTGTTTATGTTTGAGCTCATTTAGGAGCAGTAAGACCTATGCTTTAGAAAAATCACCTTGGCAGGTGAATAGAAGATGAGATGGAGGGATCTGAGATAGGGAGACCAGTTGTAAGGTTATTACTGGAAAGAAGTGATGAGGACCTGAAGACTGGAAGAGTGGAAAGCATGGGACTCAGAAGAGAGATATTATAAAGGTTCAGTTGTCTTCAATAAGAATAGGACATTGTGAAATGCTTGAATGCTTGAAGGAAGAAAAAAGATTTAAAATTTTTTGTGTGGGAAATGAGATAGGGAGCCACTTGAGACTCTCCCCCTCCTCCCCAGGTATCCCACTTCTAGTTCAATCTCTTCTCACCAAACCATATTGTCTATCAATAAATGAAACCACTTGGATCATATTTTAGAAAAAGTCTAAAAAAGACTCTAAATATACACTATCATCTATCCAGTTTTCAAGCAGACATATACAAAAAAGAGAAGTGAGGGTAGATCAATGAGAAAGGTCCTATAAGAACAGTGTTGGAAAGTGTAGAACCAAGTAAATATTAAATATAGTGAAAATGGCTTTTTAATGGCAGAGATAAGTGGAAGATCAGGGGAAAGGACCCTTGTTTGCACTCAAATGAGAAGATAGTAACGAGTAACACTGAGAAGGCAGAAATACTCAACTTTTATTTTATCTTTGTTTTCTTTGCCAAGAGCAAGCTCTTCAGACTTGGAAGGATAAAACAAAAACAGTTAACAGGGAATTGAAATAGAAGTGAAGATGCGGTAAGAGAGCACTGAGATCCCTTTATTAAATTCAGTAATATTAAAAGCTAGCATTTATATAGTAGTGCTTTCAGGTTTGCAAAGTGCTTTACATATGTTAACTCACTTGATCCTCACAACAACCCTGTGAGGTAGGTGTTATCACCATTTTACAGATGTAGAAACTGAAACTGAGATCTAAATGAATTGCCAAGGGCCACATAACTAAGTATCTGGGGCTGAATTTGAACTGTTTCTGCCTAACTCCAGGTCTAACATCCTAACCACTGTGACACTTAGCTAAAGGAACTTGGAAATGTGACTGCTAAACTGTCATCAATGATATTTAAACTAGAGTAAATAGGGTATTACTTTTGGGACCAAACACCAGCAAATACCCTGATTTTCAGAAAACTTGGACACCGAACACTGTAGTGTAGTGATATTCAAGTTGATTCTTTGCAAAACTGTATGACAATTATAAAATAAATGGTTCTTGATATCAACCATGTCTATTCAGAACATCATGCCAATCTACCCTCATTTTTTTCTGACAGGGTAGTCAGACTAATAGATCCTGGGAATGCCATAGATATAGTACATCTAGACTCCTTCAACAAGGCATTTTGATAAAGTCTTTCCTGAGGTTCTTCAAGATAAAAATGAAGGGGCAGGGATTGATCTTGTGGGTTTAGAACAGGTTGTCCAACTAAATCCAGAGTGGTGATCTCAAATTGGATTAAGTCCCTAATGGAGCATCATAGATCTCTGCCCTTGGACACTATCAAAATTTATTTTTTTATTGATTACTTGGATGAAAGGATAGAAATGTCATATTTATCATATTTGCAGAAAGTAAACCAGAAGGCATGACTAATACACTGGACGATTGAATGAACATCCAAAAAGGTTGTTGATAGGTTAGAATTAAGGATAAAAGTTTAAAAAAAAATTGCAATTAGAGACAAATATGAAGTACTTGATTTGAAAAAATGAACTGTACAAGTACAGAATGAATGACCCATGGCTACAATAGTTGATATGAAAAAGAACTAGCATTTTAATTGACTGTAAGTTCAATGATGACTCAGTGATCCGATGGAGTGGCCAGAAGTGTTAATTTGATCTTAGCCTATATTAACAGCATTATCACTTTGAAAGTAAGCGAAGCATTAAGTCCATTGTATTCTAGTTAGAACTCATCTAGATTATTGCATCAGGTTCTGGGTACCATATTTTAGAAGAGACATTGCCAAATCAGCATGTCTGTACAGGATGAATTGAAAGAACTACCACAAGATGTCCTCAGTATTTTCAGTGAGGGAATCTGATATTATATGAGCAATGGTTGAAGGAACTGATGATGTTAAGTTTACTTAGTTAAATACTGAATACCGAACATCAGTAATAAGATGGATGAAACATTGGGACTCAGTGGGCAGAACAATGGATGAAAATTCCAGAGGAGGCATATTTCAGCTCAAAATAAAGAGAGTCTTCCTAATAAAATAGAATAGGCTATGTTGTGGGACAGGAAGTAGGCAGCAGTTCCAAATACTGTCTTCAAGTACAGACTAGAAAAACTATGTTATAGGAGATGCATGTTTCTGCTAAGAGTTAGAAGAGATGACCTCTGAGGTCCCTTCCAACCCTTGACTTTGTGACTCTAAATGAAAACATACCAGAACACCCAAAGATTGCATGGATCAATGTAAAACTGGAAAGAAGTCTCTAATGGTTGGTGGCAAGAGATTTGTATTTGGTTCTATCTCATTCAACATTTTGATAAATGATTTGAATGACTGACAGCACAGGGGGAAAAGCTAATACATCAAATAACACACCCAGAATATAATAACTTTCCCAGAACCTCCCAAAGACTCTTACAGTTAGAATCATGAGTCTAAATTATCAAGATTAAATTTAATAGTGATATCAAGGATGGGTGAGATCTATTAGTCATCTGTAGAAAAAAACCTCGATTTTTTCCCATAGATTTAGAACTGGATAAGATCTTAGAAGCACTCAAGTCTAATATCTTTATTTGATAGATAAGAAAACTGAGACACAGAGAGGTCAAATGACTTGCCCACAATCCCATACCTAATAAGTGTCTGAGGTGAGCTGTCAGTTCAGGTTCTCTTGACTCCAAATGTACTGCCTTATGCACTATGCCATATTGATTTTAGTTGACTTTAAGCTTAGAATGATATAGTGTGACAACAATAAGAAGAAAAGGTTATACAACCTTAGGCTCTATTAACAGAAATATAGTTTTAAGAATAAGGGTCTAGTACAACTGTATTCTGTACTTGTCAGAAATCTGGAGTACCATGTAACAGCATAAGCATCACATTTTAAGAGGAATACTGATGAAGTGGAGTACATATGGAGAACAAGAATGCGAAGGTCAAGAAATCCTCAAAGAAATGTTTAGCTTGGAAGAATGACTTGTAGAGTACAACATAAAAGCTTGTTTAAACTATCTCAAGGATATCAGAATGTAAAAGAAGCATTACACTTATTCCGTGTAGCTTCAGAGGGTAAAAACTAGGCAGAACTGGCAGAAGTTACAGAGCAGTAGATTTTGGCTCAATATAAGGAAGAATGTTCTAGCAGACTGTTTTGTTGCCCAAATTGGATCTTCTAAATACCTCAAGCCCAAAACTTTTTAGTCATCACTCTCTTTTCCTCTATCCATATGGCCAGGTTATACCATGTCCTACCTAGTCTTCTTTTGCAACATTCCTGATTCTTCTCCCTTCTTCACCCTAATTTAGTCATTTCTGAAGACTGGATTACTGAAAGGCTACCCTAAACTAAGAAATGAAAATTCTCCATACCACAGGCCAGTTCCATTTTGACCAATTTTTATCAGTCCCTCTTCTTGTGAAGCCTTAGTTATATGAAAAGCATTTATTGGTCACCAAATCTACTGCAATAGGGCTACAAAAGAGATGAAGAACAAGGCTTAGTTTCTCTCCACTAATTCTTGACTCAAATTATCACCTCAAGCAACTGGCCTTTCCTGTCTCATTAGTTAGCTGTTCTAATTTTCTAATATATCAACAGTGGATAGCATAAATAATCCATCTCAGTCAAATAAACCTGTTTATGATTGTCACTTAACCTCTCTAGGCCTTGGTCTACTAATCTGTAAAATGACGAGGTTGAACTATTCCAGGGGTTAATCTTATTTACGTCTTAGATTCCTTTGGCAGCCTGGTGAAACCTATGGACCCCTTCTCAGAATAATGTCAAATACATTACATATGTAGGATTGCAAAGGAAAACAGTTACATTAAAAGTTATCAAAATATTTTAAAAATTCATAGACCTCAGATTAAGAATCCCTGCAAATAATAGTTTCTAAGGTCTTTCTGTATCATTCTCTGAACCCTTTTTGTCTTTCTTTGCAATAAATGTTCCTTGCTCCTGTATAAGACTTTATAAAGATTCTTACATATATGACCTCATCTAATCCTCACAAAAATCTTAGGAAGAATTCAGGGTATCCCCATCTTACAGATGAAGAAACTGAGGTTCAAAGAGGTTAAGTGACCTGTCTGAGGTCCTAATCATTATTATTAAAATAACATGTCTATGTATGTATACATATGTATATATATACACACACATGCACACACATATACATATACAGAGAGAAAGAGAAAGAGAGAAAGAGAGGTTTCATGGTTTACAAATCATTTTCCTCACAACAACCCTGTGAGGTAGGTAGTACAACTATTATTACCCCAATTTTGTAGATTTAGAAACTGAGGAGCGAATAGGTGATTCAGCGACTAAGTGACAGAGTGAAAGCTCAAGCCCGAGTATGGCGACACCCTATCGAGAGCTCTTTCCACTCCACCACTGTCTCTCGTTCATACCACTCCTCTCTGCTTTGAAAACTTCCTTTCTGCCAAACCTCATCCCTCTTCTCTGCATAGACTTTCATATAACACAATCTGGTTTATGCCTCTTCTATCACTTCAACAACCTTCCCTGAGCAGCTGTCTTACTTTCATAAAATCAAAAGGGCCACATTTCTAGGTGTAAGAAAATACATTTTAATATACTTCTGTGATTTTGTCTGTCTGCTCATGTTTTTCATTTGTTTCTTCCATTAATAGGTAAGCTCCCTGAGGACAGAAATGGTGCCATCTGCTTTTGCTATAAATCAAAATAGTACCTAATGGAGTGCTTTTCACTTAGACTCAATGAAATGTTACTGACTAGGTCTTAGATGCTTAATGGTTAAATGTAAAAATATGATTCACTATGGGTATGAGTAAAAGTATGGTTATACAGCAGGATCTTAGTCTGATAACTGACTTGGTATAACCAAAAGGAAAGAGGATATATTCTATACGTTATTTACAAACTTAAATCCAACATGATAATCAGTCAAGTCTATTACAATGTCCAATATAAGGCACAACTTTTACAAATATTAAATCTAGAGCTCTGATTTTGACATTTTAATTTCTCTTAAATGTACTAACTCCCTGCAACAATGAAATAATCAGCCTACATTAGCCAAGCTTAGACTTCAAGTGACTGAATCTGTATCTCTTCACAGTAAGAAAACAACAATAAAAGCAACTTTAATAAACAACTAAATTATGATTACTCAAACCTTATTTTTCATAGGAAATAAGCAATCCTGACAACTGGTAAAAAAAAAAATCAAGCCTTTAAAAGAACGATAAGAGCATGGAACATCCTGATCTTCAGAGGACAAAATGCCCCATGGTATACACATCAAACCTATGAACCAGATCAGGCCTGGCAAAAATATCAGTAAGATGAAAAACTGCAAAAATCTGTTCTGAAATGTTCAAAATTTCTAATTTTTGTGTCACTTCAAAAAGCAAGTTAGAATCATTATGGATTCTCTGTAATTTGATTATGCTTAGTTTTACCAAGAGATGTTCTACTGGAAGACAGTAGAAGAAATACGTTAATGGGATAAATGAGTCATGTGGAGTTTTTCAAATAATTATTTAACAAAATAAAATTAGACAAATTGCATTTTCTATTTGACACAAACCATGTTGTTAACACCAGACTACTTCCAAAAATAAAAGCTAAAAGGTAAAAATGTTCAACTTAAGGTTGGGAGATTCGGTCTCTTTTTGACCAAACCATTATTTGGCCACTTCCTCACCAAATTCCTATTACTGTGTAAGTTTGTGTGTGTGTATATACATATTTATACACACATATATGCATATATTCACATATTCATATACACACACATATATTCATTCAGATACAGAGATCTAGTTACTTCTCTGTAACTCTGTACATGGTCTCTCTGAAAGCAGCTGTAGTAGAAAAATTCATCACCATAAAGCCAACACAAGGATGAACCTCAGACTAAAAAAGACATGTCTTATAAAAATTTTTTTTGAGTGATTGTATTATTTCCACAACTGCTTTGGAATATATGTGTATGTGTATGGAAAAGCTGCCTCTTCAAAAACCTTAGCTCAGAACAGGAGGTTAAGAAAAAGATGTCTTATTTCTCTAATTGCAAGCTCAGTTAACATCTTTGGGATGACCCCAGAGAGCCTAGCAATTACCTTGCTAAAATAACTGCAAAACTAGAGAATTCTCTGACCCACTGGTATTTAAATTTCCATGGGTTCAGTTTTCAGTGCTAAGCTTAATTCCAACAGCAACTGTTTTCTTCTGGACCACAGTAGACTCTAATCATCAAAATCCGGAATGTCATCATAAGAGTAGCCCCTGTAGCCTTTGGAAGCATAGTAGGCAATGCGCAAATGGTAGAATCCTGGCAGGAATACCAGAATCCCAATTATCAAGACAGGAATGGCTCGGTCTGCCCCCTGGTGGTGGAAAAAAGGAAAATACATTACCATCACACCAATACCACCAAAAACTTAACAGCAGCAAGATAAAAGAATATTTTAAAACATCTTTTTGAACCAATCTTTTAGATACATAGAGGGTAGTAAAGGAAAATAATTATTTTCCTTTATAAGGTAATCTTCAAATTCAGGTATTGTGATTTAGGGCAGGAACAGGAAGTGATCACTTCCAGAGGAGGCCATTTGCCACAACAGTTTTAAATAACTAATAGGTAAAAGTTCATTTTTATAACATTTGATAGTTTACTGAAGGCTGTCTTCATAATAACCCCAATATACAGGTAATTCAAATATAACTATCTCTACTTGAAAGATAAGGAAACTACGTTCAGAGAGCAACTGATAGGACTCAAACCTAGGTTTTCTTATTAAGGCCAGCAACAAACAGTACTTCAAGAATTTGTCTTTTTCAGTGAAAAGTTTTCCTTCTAATAACATTGATTGTGGCTTCTCTATAGTTCTGCAGATGGGTCTCTGGAAGCCGCTGCAGCACAAAAATTCATCACCATGCCACTAAACTGAACCTCAGGCTAAAAAAGACATGTCTTAGAAAAAATATTTTTGGAGTGATTTTCTTACTATTTCCACAACTGCTTCCAAACAATTCCAAATATCAACTACGGTTTAACAAAAAATCTTGTCCTTTCTACTTTCACAACATTCCTCATATACATCTCCGTCTCTTCACTCATTCAGCTACAACCAGACTTTAGGCTTTTATCATCTCTCTCCTGTAAGAGTTCTAACTGCTCTCCCTGCTGCCTCAAACCTCTCCCCATTCCAATCCATCCTCTACTCTGCTCCCAGGGTAACTTTCCTAAAGTGGAGCTCTGACTATGTCAACCCTCTGCTCGTTGAGCAGTCAGTCGGGTTTTCTATTACCTCCAGAATCTGATATGAACTCTGGAATTTAAAGCCCCTCATAATCTGAACATTTACCACCTGTGTAGTCTGCTTACGCCTTATTTCTCTTTGTATGATCTGGCCACAATCGCCTCCTTGCTATTCTTTACACAGGACATGCCATCTCCCATGTCTGCATGCCTTTGACCTTGTCTGGCCCCGTCTATCGCCCACCCCCTCCGCCCCTCCCAGAGTGCTCTGTTCCCTCTCTTCTGCCTTCCAGTTTCCCTGGTCTCCATCAAGACAGCTAAAACCTCAACTTCAGCAGGAGGCTTCTCTAGGTCCTCTTAGCTCTTCATGCTCTCTTTCAGATTACTTTTATCTACTCTGCATATAGCCTATATGTTAATAGTTATTTGCCGGTTTTTTCCTGCACTAGGATGTATGCTTCTTGTGGGCAGGGTCTGTTTCTGCCCTTCTCTGTATCCTCAGCACTAAGCACACTGCACTTAATAAATGCTTGTTTCCTGACTTAGCTGAGTGACCTATAGAAATAGCCTAAAAGGAAGTATAATCTATTGCTGCTCAAAATACTACTTTATAAAGCCCCAGTTGCCTAAATTTGAAGATTTCCTTAAAAATAAAAAATAATTCTTTTCCCTTAAGTGTCCACTGTGAATCTAAAGGGTGTTCTAAAAGATAAAGATGGCCACTTCCAGTCTCCTCTGGTTTTCTATTTCTGAGATACTACAGAAATCCAGTCAGTGGCCTTTTACATGTCTAAGCCTCAAACCTTTACAATACAGTGATTTCATTGCTTCTCCTTCAGTCTATACCCACAAAATTGAGGTCCAAGGCTCAGGATGTGTATAGAACTAAAATGGGAGTTGGAAGCCAACTCTGCCACTGATCAACTGTTCGACTTTAAGTGAACCGATTGGCTTCTCTGAACTTCAGTTTTACCACATGTAAAACAAGGAAAACAACATCTACCACCTAACTCAGAGGAACTGCATGAGGATATGTAAGAAGTTTTAAGTTCAATGGAAGAAAATTAAATTTTCTTTCTTTGCTTATAGACAAAACATTTGAGTTTATTTGCATATGCTTTACTTGCCAAAAAAAAAGATTTTTAAAAAGCTTTTATACATTTTCAATTTTATTGGTTTTGTTTTTACATTACAAACATTTACATATTATTCCTATTTCATGAGAAGCCTCCTGTAACAAAATGAAACAGTTAAGTGAAACTAATAACACAGTGATTTGGCCTGAAAATTTATGTTACATTTCATAGCTACAGCATTCTCTCATTTTACTATTTTAAAAAACTTAACAGAAATGTATTGTTGCCTCCTTCTACTTATTACCTTACTGGGGAGGGGGAAAAAAAGGAAAAAAAAACCCAAACCAAATTTATTATAACAAATATGCAGAATAAATTCTCCCAATAACTATACACAAACATATATGTTTCATTATGCTCCATAAATCCATCACCTCCCATGGAAAGCATGTTTCATTATGGGTCTTCTGGAATCATGAATGGGGATCACTGCATTGATCCTAGTTCTTACAGCTTTCAAAGTTGTTTTTTCAGTGTTGCATAAATGGTTCTCCTAGTTCTACTCATTTCATTCTTCAACAGTTTATAATTTTAATGATTATTCTATCATTTTTATAAAACATGTTCTATTACAAACTTCGGTTTCTGCTCACTTCACCTGGCATCAGTTCATATAAATCTTTTCATGTCTTTTTGAAATAATCTATTTTTCCTTATTTCTTATAGCATAATAGTACTCAATAATAGTCAATAATATACTACATCTTATTTAGCCACTCCTCAATGGTTGAATGTCCAATTAAAATAAAGCTTTTTAAAATTCCTAGATAATTAATAGTTTCAGAGCACTTCCTAAATACAGTGAAGGATCAGCTACAGATCAAATGACTTACCCCTTTGCTGATATATCCAGCTAACAGCAGAGCACCTATGACAATGAGAAAGGTGCCAATCATAAATAGCACTATGGCAAGTGCTATAGCTTTGTAAGGGATTTTGGGAGGGCTCTTCTTAAACTAGATGGTGTAGGGGGAAAAAAAAGACAGAAGCATTAGAACTTGAGATAGAAAAAACACAGAACAAAAATAATACTTTCACCCCATCCTCCCACTGACCCTGGTCGCTCCTTTACAACATACTTGTCCCCCCCTCTTCAATTCAACTTTAGGGGAAAGAAAAAAGGAAAAGTAATTTCAGAAAAGAAAAAGGGGAAGGATTTCAAGAAAATAATCCTTTATTCTTGAGGCAACGGGGAAAACTCCTTAGAGCCTCGACTATTACACCAAATATTTAAAATGAGTCCTAGTAAATTCTTCTTTCTAGTTCTTTATTTCTTTCATAGACTGCCAGAGTTCATCTACTCCAACCTCCAACTTAAACTTACATTATATATTAATTTGTTTTTACAATGCATTGAGATACTACATCAAATACAAGGAATACAAAAACAGAAAATATAGACCCTATTCTCAACAAGCTTATAATAGTGGATAGAGAGATTATGTCCACAACTATTATATGAGTGAGACAATGAGGATTACAAAATGGTGAAGACAAGTGTTATGAGCATTTGAAGGGGAGATTCTTTTTGGCTGGCAAAAGTCAGGAAAGGCTTCATGGAAAAGGTAGCATCTGAGTTACTCCTTGAAGTAAGCGCTCTTAACTGATAGAAATGAGGATGGGGAATACATGGAAGGAAGAATACTCTATTCCGGGCATGTTGTCGGAGTATATTGTGAGCAAAGGCAACAAGATTGAGAAAAAATGATGAAAAGAGACAGAAAGTAGGTCAGTTTGCCTGGGACACAGTACGTGAAGGGGAAAAATCTGAGAGAAAGGTAAGCTGAAACTAGATTGTGGGGGAAGAAGGGCTGAATGCCAGGATCTAGACTTTCTACTTGATTCCGTAAGGGATGAGAAGCTATTGAAGGTTTTTAAGCAGAGAGAATGATATGAATAGTGCATTACAGAGCAGGCACAGACTGGGGAAAGAAAAACCAGTTGGGAAGCTATTACATAATCTAAATGAAAAGGGTCTGAGCTTTAGTAGTTGCAAAGGAAGCGAAAAGGAAAGAACTAAAATGAGAGATATTTCAGGATCAACAGGATATAGGAGCTGAATGGAAGTGTTTGATCAATTAACTGATAATTATTTATTAAATGCCTACTATACACCACCCACTATACTAAGTGGTAGGGATATGAAGAAAAAAATGAAACATTCCCTGCCCTCAAGGTGTTTACATTTCATGAGGGGAGACAATATGTACATATATAAGTATAATAAGATACATACAAAACATGAGGTAAATTTTTTGGGAAAGCACTGCAAGCTGATAGGATTAGAGAAAGGCCTCAGGTAGGAGATGACACCAAAATTTTAAGTCTGAACATCTAGAAGGATGTGTCAGGAGAAACAGGACACCTGCTAATAAGAAGACCAACAAACAGTCATCCACCTTTTTCTTGAGGACTTCCAGTGATATGAAACTCACTAATTCTCTAGGTAGTCCTTTCCATTTTTGAAGTTTTAAATTATGAGGTAAATTTTCTTCACACCAAGTCAAAATTGGTCATCCTGTAACTTCCATCCTGTTCTAGTTGAAATAAAAAGTCTTAATCTATTCCACACTACCCCTCTTTGAATATCAGACAGCAGCTACCATACTTCCCCCCCCACCCTCAAAGTCTCTGTTCTTCTGGGCCAAACATCATCATTTCCTTCAACCAATCCTAATATAGCTTGACTTCAAGTTCTTCTATTATCTTGGTTACTCTCCTCTAGACAGAGTCCAATTTTGTCAATATCTTTACTAAAATGTTGTATGCAGAACTGAGCACAAGACTCCAGAAGTGGTTTGACCAGGCTTGTATTGGTATTATTCCTCAGAAAGTTAATACAATGAAAATCTAATTTCTTCCAAAAGAAAAAACCCTCTACGATAAATTAACCAATATCTCATAAATCATTATATGCATTGTCAGAGATCTTCAGTATTCTGCAAAATCTGCTTTCTTAGCAACTGCCAATTGACATTTACTGATCACTTACTGGGTAAAGAACATAGTACTATGCTTTATGGAAAGACAGGTACATATATACAGAAAAGGCAGTTTCAGACATTTGAAGTTAACTAACACTCTTATGTTTTGGAAATGGACTATTACATCTACCTAACATTTTCACTGTACCACAAGGCAGTGACCTCAAAATGACCTAAATTTGTAAGACTCTGAGATGGCTCCTCAAGTTTTGGGTCAATGTTTCTGAATAGACTTTTCTGGAAGTCTCCTAGGTCCTTTCCTATTTTTATTGCAAATGCCAAAGCTGTAAGAATAACCCAAACTTATATAGGTTTGAGGTACTATATATCTTTAAAGAACCAGTCCCCATCAATTCACTTTGGAACTTTTTATACTAAGGGGGAAGACAAAAGAAGCAGTAATATTTCTAATACTTATAACCAGTGTGGGACACAAATTTAGTAACTGTTTTCTGTGCCTTTCTTACTATTTACCAAGAAAAAGAAAACTGTCCATTAAAAAAAATATAGAAGAGAAGAAAGGTGAATGCTTATTGATGACATCAAGAATGAAAATAGTTGCTCCTGCTATTTCTTTCTATTTAAAGCTGGCTTCCCCCTCTTTACAAAGTAGAACTGATTTGGTTTTAATTGAAATTCACATACACAGCTAACAAAGTGCTCTAAAAGAATTACAGCTGGGGCAGCTAGGTGGCGCAGTGAATAGAGCACTGGCCCTGGAGTTAGGAGGACCTGAGTGCAAATTCGACCTCAGACACTTGACACACTTACTAGCTGTGTGAACTTGGGCAAGTCACTTAACCCCAATTCCTTTGCCTTCCCCCCTCCAAAAAAAAAATTATACAGCCTTGGTAAAATTCAAAATAATTTCCCTGCTGAATTTTAAAACTTCCAATTTGTATAACTATGCTGTCTGACTGTGCTGAATATTCTAGATATATCTCTAGGAAACCACAGGAGAAACTGACAAGACCTAAGTTGGGCTGATTTGACCCAGTCCCCCTTAGTCTATCTACAGTTTAAAGGCTCTAAGTATAAATCCTAAGATCTAAGATCCTATAGATTGAATTATAGATCCTATCATAGAATAACAGATTTAGAGCTGGAAGGGACCTTACTATTTATTTTTAAAGGCTATTTATTAAGTGCAAACCTCTCATTTTATAGATGTGGAGTTAAGGTCTTAGAGAAGTTAAACGACCTGCCCAGAACCACAAAGTTATTATGTGTCTGAGGCTGAATTTCAACCTAGGTCTACTGGACTCCAAATTCAGTGCCCCAATTCTCTAAACCAGTGGTTCTCAACCTTCCTAATGCCGTGACCCTTTAATACTCCTATGTGGGCATATCTGCATGTGGGTGTATCTGCATGTGGGCGTACTTGCCTGGAGACAGATAGAGGAGCGGTGTCTTGGTTCCTAAGACCATTGGAAACATGTGTTTTCTGATGGTCTTAAGCCACCCCTGTGACCCCTGTGAAAGGTTGAGAATCCCTGCTCTAAACACTGTCTTTAAAGGACTGTTGCAGAGTCTAATTGCAGAAGATTTTTCAATGATCTCAATAGAAATACAGCCAACTAACATTAAGTACCTTTCCCTTATTTACTTACCTGAAGGTCAATGTAGCCATCATCTGTGCTAGAAAGCTTGGAGTACTTCACTTTACTACTGGGAATCCCAGTAGTTACATTGTTACGGGATGGCATCATAACAAAGAGAGAGTTTCCTCAGCTAGATTCTGGAAATAAGAGAAAATCCTTGTTGACTACAAAGACAAATCAATGAATCATACAAAGAATTTTAGAGCTGGTAGATAACCGTTTTTACCCAAAACATGAATTCCCTCTACAATATCCCCAACAAGTTATCTTTTTTTGGAGGAGTGGTAGTGGTGGTAAATTTTAAAATTTATTTTAAATACAAAACAAGAAAAAAAATAAACATTGCTATGTACACAGCAGGACACAGGAGAGGATTCAATGTAAAATAATAAATTCCCATTTCAAGAAAACTTATATAATAAATACTACACATTATTTTCAAAGCTGCCCAGCTTTTCCTTGCTTCCTTGTAGGCATTCTTTTTTTGTTTTGTGTACTTTTTACTTTCTTTTTCCCCTCTCTCACCCTAAGGAAAGCTACAAGTAAGCTAAATCTAGATCTAAATCTAGTTCCCTAAATTTAATATACATACATACATACATACATACATACATACACATATACACCTATACACATGTACGTAAGACCATACTATGCTGATTTCTACTTGTCATCTGTTTTTCTGAAGGTAGACAGGATCTTCTTTCATAAGTCCAAGTCTTTCCATGTTTTCCTAAATCAACCAGTTTATTAGTTCACATACCAGAGCAATATTCCAACCCAATCACATCCTATCTGAGAGACTGTCTATGAAAGTTTTTCTTAAACTTTCTGCATTACTTCTATTCTTGGCTACGTGGGTTTTATTTATAACAAGACAATTTTAATTTTATATCTTTTTTTTTTTTTTTTGCTTTTTGGAGGGCAGGGCAATTGGGGTTAAGTGACTTGCCCAAGGTCACATGGCTAGTAAGTGTTAAGTGTCTGAGGCCTGATTTGAACTCAGGTCCTCCTGACTCCAGGGCCAATGCTCTATTCATGCGCCACCTAGCCGCCCCAGACAATTTTAATTTTAAATAATCAAAGTCATTCATTTTATACTTCAACAATGCTCTCACCTTGTAACATAGTTTAAGGTCTGATACTGCTAAATCTGCTTCCTTTACATTTTTCCCCCTGTTTTCTTAGAAGTTCCTTACCCTTTGTTCTTCCAAATGAACTTTGTTATTTTTTCTAATTCAGTAAGATAATTTCTTAGTAATTTAATTAGGATGGCATTGAATAAATTAGGTAAATTGTCATTTTTTTATTATATTGGTTTTACCTATGAATGTACAATAAATGCTACTTCAATTATTTAGATCTGACTTTATTTGTATAAAGTGTTTTATGTTTATGTTCATATAGTACCTGTGTTTGTTTTGGCAGGTATACACTCAGGTATTTTATATCATCCAGTTATTTTAAATGGTCTTAAACAATATAGAATAATATTGCTGACAGCATGGTTTTCCTGTTTTTCTCTTAAATCTATTTGTTTAAATCTATTTGATTTAATTTTTTAATCTATTGATTTAATCTATTTAATCTATTTGATTACTACCCCTGCTTTTTTTGACACAATAAATTCTACTCCTGCCCTTTATTTTATCTTTGTGTATATCTCTCATTTTCATAGTTTCCTGAAAGCAAAATATAGTTGAATTGAAATTTTTAATCTCCTTTCCATTCCTATTTTATGGGTAAATTCATCTCATTCACATTCTAAGCAATAACTACTTATATATTTTCTTCCTTCCTATTCTTCCTCACTATCTTTCTTACCCTATTTACCCCATCCCTCCTCACTTTTTTGCTTTACTTCTCTACCTGTTACTTTGCCCTCCTATTCCTTTATCTACCCACCCCTCTAAGACCCCTGCCCTTATCCTCTCCTCCAACCCTATCCCTTTACCCTCTTATTTCTTTCTGAATTTAGAAGACTTTTACACCCTTCAAGATATATGTCACTCCCTCTTTAACCTATTCTGAGAGTAAGATATCAACCTTCCCCCCCTTAGCTTTTTCTGAATCACTTTTTCCTTTTATGCCTCATTTGTATGAGATAATTACTCCTTTTTATCTCTCTACAGTTTTATTTTTCTATAATCACCTCATCACATTCAGCTCTGCCCAAGTCTTTCTTTCAAACTACCCAAATAATAATGACAGACATAAAAGTACTGATAATATTTTCAGTATAAGAAGTAAACAATTTGCCCTTGTTGAGGCTCTTATAATTAGTCTTTAATGTTTACCTCATATTTCTCCTGGATGTTATGTTTAATTTTCCCTTAAGTTCTGTTGTTTTGGTCATAAATACTTGAATGCTCATTTTTTTTTTCATTTAGGATATACTTAACTTTGCTGGGTAAGTTACCCCTTGGTCGTAGCCCCAGCTCTTCTGCTCCACAAAATACAGTATTCCAAGACCTACGGTTCAACATGGTAGCTGCTCGATCTTGGGCAATCCTTATTGTAGCACCACAACATTTAAATTGCTTTTTCTTGTTGCTTCCAATATTTTCTCATTTACCTAGGAACTTTGAAACTTAGCTATAAATATTCCTATAAGTTTTCCTCTTGGTGGTGATCAGTGGATTTTTTCTTTCTTTCTATTTCTACTTTGCCTTCTTGTTCTAGAACTTCAGGGCAATTTCCCTTGATAATTTCTTACAGTATAGTATCGAGTCTTTTTTTTTTTGAGGGGGTAAGGCAAGGCAGTTGGGGTTAAGTGACTTGCCCAAGGTTACACAGCTAGTAAGTGTGTCAAGTGTCTGAGGTCGAATTTGAACTCAGGTCCTCCCGACTCCAGGGCCAGTGCTCTATTCACTGTGCCACCTAGCTGTCCCAAGAGTCTTTTTTTTAAATTATAATTTTCAGGTAGTCCAACTATTTTTATATTATTTCTCCTTGATCTGTTCTCCAGATCAGTTGTTTTTCTGATGAAATGTTCCATATTCTCTTCTATTTTTCCATTCTTTTGTTATTTCTTTGGTGCCTTAGAATGTCATTAGCTTCCCCTTCTAGTTTTCAAGGAATTATTTTCTTCCTTAAATTTCTGATTCTCTACTTTCAGTTGGTTGACTTTAATTTTCTTGATTTTCTTAGACTGCTCTTATTTCTATTTCCTAATTTTTCCTCAATTACTCTTATTTGACTTTTAAACTCCTTTTTAAGTTTTCCAAGAACTCTTTTTGAGCTTGGGAGCATTTGACATTTCTCAACAAAAAATTAGTGGCTTTTTTAGTTCCATTATCTTTCTCTAAATATGAACCCAGATCTTCTCTATCCCCATAGTTGCTATCTAAAGGTGGGTTCTCTTTCCTTTGCTTACTCAAATTTATTTACTTATTTCTGTTTTATTTTGTTTATAATCAAGTTCTAGTCCCAAGGTATGGAGAATGAGATTCTAAGCCCCAGGTTACTGTTATTTATTGAGGTCTGTTTCTGAAGCCCAATTTTGCCTTCTCTCCATTACTAAACTAGAGCTAGAACCCTCAGCCACACTGTCCTACAAATGATCTTGCTCTCCACAATCCCTCAAATAGCTGCAAACTACATCTGTCCTCTCTGCCCTAGAACTGAAACCAGGGACTTTGTTCTCCTGCAAGTAGCCACACGAAGCAGGGTCCCTGCCCCTCTGCTACTGCATTCCCCAGATGTGTGCTAGTTCCTTCTCACCCTCAAATCCGGGTCAGCAGGGACCCAGTCAGCAAAGGGGATCTGGCACACCCTACCTGTCCCCACAGTGGATGTTCTTTCAATTTTCTCCTATTCAGCCACCCAACCCCCATGGTCCTAATTTTTTTGATAGTTGTTAGGAAGTTTTCCTTTATACTGAATTCCTATAATTTTAATTCATTGGTATATGTTCTGCCCTCTAAAGTCGAGCAGGATACACCTCATCCTTTTCCCCATGACAGCCCTTCAGCTGTTTGAAGACAGTTAACACATTCCTTTTAAATCCTGGCCAAATGGATATCACGAGAGACTTTGTCAAAAGCTCTGTTGTTATCCAGAAAAGTTAAGTTACATTAGTTGGAGGAAATGTATTAAGAGAATAGACTGCTACCTTCTCTACACTCTAAAAAAAGCCAAAACAGATTTACATGACAATACCTAAGCAATCAATATGCAGACATCAGACATATCACATTCATGGAATCACAGAATGTTAAGGATTAGAACAGTAAAAACCATTTAGGGCATCCTCTTCATCACAGAAATAAGAAGGCAGCCTGGTACAGTAGAAAAGCCTGGTACAGTAGAAAGAGCTCAGGCTTTAGATGTAGGACACAGACTTGAAACCCCAACCTCAACTCTTGTCATTTTCTACCTGTGTAACTCTGGGTCAATTTTACTCCACCTCTCTGGGTCTCCAGTTCAGCATTAATAAAATGACAGACAGACTAACCAGGGTAGGGAACTGTAGCCTTGAGGCCACATGTGGCCTTTAGGTCCTTAGGTGCAGCCTTTTGAATTTCAGAACAAATTCTTTTATTGAGGGGATTTGTTCTGTGAAGTTTGGATTCAAAGGGCCACACCTGAGGACCTAAAGGGCCACCTGTGGATTAGGTCACAGGTTCCCCATTCATGGACTGAACCATTTCTAAGGTACCTTATAGCTCTAAATCTCATGGTTCTGTTAAGTCATTTTGCCAAAGTGGCCTTCTAGGTTGAGAGAGAACCCAGGACCAGAATTTAGGCCTCAGGCTGTCAGGGTTTTCTACTATGATACTCTGCCAGATTTTTTTTTTATACAGGCACACACAAACATCTACAAACATTTATTCAGATACTTGGAAAAATATAATTTCTGTTTACAGATAAAGAAAATGAAGAAGTTTTCCAAGGTTTTAACCTCACACCTACCAGAATTCCTGTGCTCAGATGCTAGCTCATTGTGCTCTCACCTCCCTTGTTTTAAAGCAAAATGAGACTAATGGTCTTAAAGTGATTTTTTTAAAACTTTTCATACTCTAGGAAACAAACTTGAGGTAAGTTGAGTAGAGAACATAAATATGTTCACAATTATTCTTGTTATTATATATTAAACTGAATATATAATCCTAGGAAACTGAAAGGTCTTTTTTATACCAGTAATTATACGATTAACGGTATCTCTGACACATACCTCTGAATGGCAGTCCTAACAGATGCCTGTGCTAGTCACAATGCATTCTGGGGACTACAGATTGTGAAGCAACGATAAGGGAAAGTTATAATGGCAAAAGACATTCCTCCCCAATTCTGGTGTATACCCCTCAAAGACTACTGGAACAACAGGAACAAACTAAAGTTTCACTAAAGACATTATGTAAGTAGTTTCCTTTAGGAAACAGAATTCCAAATGGCACAACTCTAAAATACTTCACTTGAGCCTCAAAGGAAACTAGGGATTCTCAGAGGCAGAGGTGAGAAGGGAGTGCATGTAAAGAACTTTGTAAAACTTAAGGCATTCTACTGCTACTATTAATTATCTTTTTAACATTATAACTTTCCAGCGATATAACTGATACCACAATTTCAGAATCAAAACTGCAGGTGATCCAAGCCATAATATAAAGACTTATGCTGAGAAATAAGAAAGTAATGATCAGCTACATAAAAGAAGTAGCATAGATGACATTATCAAGGATGTACATATACATACACACATATATACATATGTTTATGAGAAACCATAAAAGTAGGTGAAACAGTCATATGTAGCAATTCAATTCAATAAACACTCACTGAGTACTTACTATGTGCTAGGCACTGTGCTAAACACAAGGGACACAAATAAGATAAAGACAGCCTCTGCCCTTTAAGAAGATTAAGAGGCTGCTGGGTGGCACAGTGAATAGAGCACCAGCCCTGGAGTCAGGAGGACCTGAATTCAAATCCTGCCTCAGACACTTAACACTTACTAGCCATGTGACCTTGGGCAAGTCACTTAACCCCAACTGCTTTGCCTTCCCCCTTCAAAAAGCAAAAAAAGGAGATTACAATCTAGTAAAGAGAAAACACGCAAGGAAGCTAGAAGGAAGGTGAAGGTAAACACCAAGGGATATTGTGTTCCATGAAGTTCAAACCATGCAAAGCTGTAGATAGAAAATGGGGAGTGAGCTGCAAAGTCCAAATCCTGTTCTCTATAAAGGAAAGCTTTGGTGTTGAATGCTCCACCTTCCAGTCCTCCAATCAGAGAGGAGAGGAGGCTGAGGGAGTTAGGAAGGTATCGAGTATCCAATGCTGAGTTAGCAGCATAGTGATGGATATGTCTAGTGATCAGCTTATCCTGGGAGAGGTCTCTTTTTCTGAGAACAGGGCTCAAGATAGAGCCTTGGGGTACACTTATAGTTAGTGGGCATAACATGGATGAAGAACAAGTAAAGGAGATTGAGAATACACAGGGGTGGCTAGGTGGCACAGTGAATAGAACACCGGCCCCTGAGTCAAGAGGACCTGAGTTCAAATCCAGCCTCAGACACTTGACACATTTACTAGCTGCATGACTTTGGGCAAGTCACTTAACCCCAAATGCCCTCCAAAAAGAAAAAAAAAAAAGAGAATGCACAGACAGGTAGGAGAACCAAGAAAGAGAGCAGTGTCATGAAAACCCAGAGAGA
This sequence comes from Pseudochirops cupreus, assembly GCA_028627135.1. Classification (NCBI taxonomy): domain Eukaryota; kingdom Metazoa; phylum Chordata; class Mammalia; order Diprotodontia; family Pseudocheiridae; genus Pseudochirops; species Pseudochirops cupreus. Next base: position 100,272,586 of record CM053581.1, on the reverse strand, counting down.
AGAGAATCATCAACAGTAGTAAATGCTGCAGAGAGAGGAAAATGTAGATGAAAAAAATCAGATCTGGTAATAAAGAGATCAGTGGCAACCTTGGAGAGAGCAGCTTCACTTGAATGACGTCAAAAACCATCAAAAGGTTTAGAAGGTTTAGAAGACAGTGAGAGAGAAGGTATGGGCAGCTTTTACAAAAAGTTGAGGGGAAGGAGGAGCAGTAAAGGACGAAGCCTAGTAAGGTTAGTAATAGTAGAACAGAGTGGATGGGGGAGAACTGGGCCCATTTATTACACGGCAGTGAAGGAATCAGAAAAAATGTGACACTGAAGATGAGAAAGAAAGAAAAGATGATATTGAGAATAATCTGATAGAGAAAATGGGGGAGCACAGGCTCAAGAGTGCAGGATGCTAGGTGGCTAAGTAGAGTGCCAAGATGAGAATCAGGAAGACTCATCTCCCTGAGTTCAAAGTCAAACTCAGTACTAGCTGTGGGACCCCTGGGAAAGTCATTTAATCTTCTCTGGCTCAATTCCTCATCTAAAAAATGAACTGGAGAAGGAAATGGCAAACCACTCCAGCATTTTTGTCAAGAAAACACCAAAATGGCTTCACGGAGTCAGAAAAGACTGAACAACAACAAAGGATCAAGAATACATTTGTTGTTTTTTAAATGTCATCTCTTCATCATACTGGAGCAAAGGGGATAGTGGGAGATCATAGCAAGGTGGTATGATTTAAGGACGAAAGAGGGAGCTCTCGACTTTTCACTGAGTTAGGAAAATTCCTCAGCTGAGTAGGTGAAGGAAGCTTAAGGCCTAGAGAAGTTTTAGAACAGTGCTATTTATAATAAGATACAAAAATCAATTAGGGAGAAGGATCAGTTTACATCATTGATCCATCCATTTTTAACATAATTTTGGAAAAGCTTCTGCCCCCTTTTTTTCTAATAAAGAGAATTTAAAAAAAAAAAATCCATTTGGAGAGAATGAAAACAAGGTTCTAGAAAATGATGATTCTGAGAACAGTGGAATGGAGGGTACTGGTTTTGATACCTGCCTCTGCTGCTAGTCCATGCCCTTGGACAAATCATTTTCTCTCTCTGTGCCTCATTTTCTGCATCTGTTAAATGACAAGAAGGGATTGGCTGATGGCTAGGTCCCTTCCAGTTCCCAGGTCTACACTGATAAAGTGGTTAGTGTTGCCACACCAAGCACAACTCCCTGACATATAAATGTACACTATTTATTACATTACCTTAAGATAGACCTTGAATCAAAGCACATCACCATGTCACTTTTCTCACTCTTACACACAACTATCTTACCCAAATCACAGCCGTCCTCATCCTAAGACACAATTACAGAGACACAGAATTTGGAGCCGAAATTTCAAAGCTAAAATCCTATTGGGGGCTGTGGAAAGATGGTGTCAGAGACTGAAGACTGAATTCAAGTCTCACCTCTGACCCTGAACTGCCTGTGACAGTGGTGTGACAACTTTGGGCAAGTTAACCTCAGTTTGCTTATCTGTAAAATCAGGGATGGGCTGGCTGCCCTCCGGGATCTTCCCTTTTTAAGGGCCGGGGGCTTATTCAGGGTGGGTGCTCCCCCCGCTGACGTCGGTCTGAAGTCCCTGTAGGACCCGGCTCCTGGAGAGCGGAGGCGCTGAGGGCTTCGAGGCCGCAGCCAACGGTCCAGGAGGACCCCCTGGGCCGTAGCCAGGGAAGGCCTGCGCTTCCCTGGCCAGGTTTCCTGGAGCGCGGAACAGGGGGCATCGGAGGAGAAGGCAGGAAGTGTAGAGCCCGCGGGGGACGTCCTTGCTCTTTAAGACCCGCTCGCAACTTGCCCAAGGTCGCCGCTTTGGCCTCGTCCAACCGTCACCGTCCAGCAAAGGGGCCCGACCCCCTCCATCCGGGCTGGATCCCGCCGCCACTGTCAGCCCCCGTCGCGGCTTTTCTCCCGGCACCCCCGGGCTTTCCCGCCCCGGCTTCAGTCCCGGGCCCCGCCTCTCGCATGACCCAACCCCAGCCTGGGAGTCCTCCGGTAAAGCAAAGGACCCCGTAGGGTACGAATCCTAGACAGCGCGAAGTGTGCCCGGCCTAGGCCCTACCTCCGGCTCAGGCCCATTTCTCTTTACTCAGGCCTGGCAAAACACGTCCGGAGCTGCCAGCGAACGCTAAGCCCCTCGGAGAACAAACATCCGCCGGCCGGTAGAAATCGGACTGCTTCTCTCAGAGCTTGACTTCCTCTCCGCCGGCTCGCCTGGGCTTCTGGGCCTTCGCCTCCATATAAAGCGTCTCTTGATTGGTCAGCAGGAGGGAAGAGGCGCGTCTGATTGGCCCTAGGTTTGTTTATTTCTGTGAAGGCAGGCGCGACGCCCACCATCCAGATTAGGACGGGGGTTGGTGGGGAGAGAGGGGGAGGACGAAGGGGAGGGAGGGGGAGGGGATCTTGGAATGTAAAAGCAGGCCCGGGCTTAGGCGGGTACTTAGACCGTCTGATGTGGAAGGGATATTAAAACATGCAATGTCAGAGCTGGGAGGGAACTTAGAACACAAAATATCAGAGCTAGAAAGGAAACATAGAACATGGAATATCAGATCTGGAAGTAATCTTAAAACATGAAATATCAGATCTGGAAAAGACCTTAGAACATGGAATGTCAGAGCTAGAAGGGAACTTAGAACATGGAACTTGGAATATCAGAGCTGCAAGTGCTTTTAAAAATGGAATGTCAGCCGAAAGGGACCTTAAAACATAATATCAAAGCTGGAAAGAGACATTAGAACATATCCTTTAGAATGTCAACAGGTGGAAGGGACCTTAGAACAAAGACTCTAAGAGACGAAAGAAGACTTCAGAACATAAAATATCAGCACTGCACAGTCCCTAGGAAATAGAACAAAGTAAAACCAATGTAGTCAGTATTAGAAGGAGAACAGAAAATTGGGGGAAATTTTTATAGACCATTTCTTGGTCGAAGGCCTCATCTCAAATATATAGAAAACTTTGTAAAATTTATAAGAATATGGTCAAAGTATATGAACAGGTAGTTTTTGAAAGAAGAAATCAAAGCTATATGTAGTCATATGAAAAAATGCTCCAAATCATTATTGATTAGAGAAATGCAAATCAAAACAATTTTGAGATACCATCTCATACCTATCAAATTGGCTAGTGATAGAAGGGGAAAATGACAAATTTTGGAAGGTATATGGAAAAATTAGGACACATACACTGTTGGTGGAACTGTGAATTGATCCAGCCATTTTGGAGAACAATCTGGGACTATTCCCAAAGAATTGATAAAATTGTATATACCTTTTGACCCAATAATACCACTATTAAGTCTGTTTCCCATCATAAAGTTAAGAAGTTTCTCAGTGGCATGATGAGTTATGAGAATAATTATAGTGGACTTTGGACACTGTTTGGTGGGGAGTTTGGGGAGGAGAGAATCCATGATGAGAAGGTTTGGTTGATATTAGGTCACTAAGCTACTGATTCAAATCCTGTGATTGAAAAGTTTGTGACTGTTTAGGGTCAGTAATAGTATTTTGTTCTGCATCTCTCCAAAGCAGTTATCACACAATATTATGCATCATAGTTATCTGTATGGGTGTCATTGTTCTACTATACCAGAGGTGGGGAACCTCCAGGCCACATGTGGTCTTCTAGGTCCTTGGGTGCAGCCTTTTGACTGAGACCCAAGTTTTATCCGAGTAAACACTTTTATTGAGGGTATTTGTTGTGTGAAGTTTGGATTTAATTAAAGGGTTGCACTTGAGGACCTAGAGGGCCACCTGTGGCCTGGAGGCCACAGGTTCCCCACCCCTGTACTAGACTGTTAAGTTCAATGAGAGAAAGAATCATGATAAATGCTTATTGAATTCATGATTTAAAATTATTATAGAGGTTTTTTTTTGTTCAAACACATGTGTTTAACAACTACAGAATCACAGAATTTCAGAGTTGGAAGGGAACTTGGTGACCATAGGTGGATGAAGGGAACTAACTGCCTTCTAAGGCAGCCCATTACCCTCTTGGATAGCTCTAATTTGTTAAAAAGCCTCTGCAATTTCTACATATTATTCCCAATTCAGCCCTCTGGGGTGGAGCAGAGCAAATCTAACAGCTCTTCCAAGTGACAGCCTTTCAGTTCTTTGGAAGACATCTCCCTAATTCTTTTCTCCAAGCTAAATAATCCCTAGTTCCTTCAACTAACCCTCTTATTGCATGAGCTTGAGGCCCTTCTGGTTGCCCTACTTTGTACTTTATCTACCTCAAAATGTCATACCTGTACAGTAAGGAACAAAAAAATAGGAGTTTAGAGAAATGTGGGAGTACTTTTGTGAAATGATGCAGGGTATAGAAAGCCAAGCCAAAAGATCAATATTCACAGTAATGGCAACAATGCAAATAAAGTCGACATTGAAGGACAACAAAAAACTGATCAAATATAGTGTCAGTGTCAGTATCATATCAATATTAAAGGATGCATAATTATGTTTGGTTTTGACAAGGAACTATACGGTTTGAAAATTGCTTTGATACATTTTTGTTTAAGCCTCACAATAGATATTACATAATTTCCTCATTTTGCAAAAGAGGAAATCAAAGGTCGGAAAGGTTAAAAGTGACTTGTCCATGTCATAATAGTTAAGTATCATAGGTAGAATTTGAATTCATATCTTCATGATTCCAAATGTAGCTCTATCCACCATACTATACTTTCTCAAATCTTTCCTGTTAATGTTTTATAAATTGTTTTCAGGGAATATGGGAATAGCTAGATGGCAAAGTGGATAGAATACTGGAGTCAGAAAGACTCCTCTTTGTGAGTTCAAACTTGGCCTCAGACACTTGCTAGCTGTGACCCTGGGCAAGTCACTTAACCCTATTTGCCTCAGTTTCCTCTGCTGTAGAATAATCTGGAGAAGGAAATGGCAAACCTTTCCAGCATCTCTGGCAAGAAAACCCTAAACCAGGTCACGAAGAGTTCAACATGACTGAAAAGACTGAACAACAAATTTTAGGCAATGTGTTTTGTAAGCGAATTTGTGTGGATGTTTGTTAGGAAGTGTCTTCTGTGTCAAGAACAAAATGTATCAGTAAGTTGAAAAAGAGTTTTGATTATGAAACACTATGTGACTCACATAGTGTTTGAAAAGTCTTGGCTTTTCAGCACTCATTTTCTCAAATAACTGAATCCAGTGGAATATAAGAAGGACCAGAGGAAACAAGTTGTGCGAAAGGTAATTTAAACATTGGGGCAGACTGTTAGAACTTCCCAGCTGCAAAAAACAAGGCAGATATAACTGGATCAATAACTGGTATCTATCAAATTGAGAGACAGGAAGGTAATGGAAAGAACACTGGGCTTAAAAGTTGGATCTGATGAATAGAGCACTGGTCCTGGAGTCAGGAGGACCTAAATTCAAATCTGGCCTGAGACACTTAACACTTACTAGCCGTGTGACCTTTGGCAAGTCACTTAACCCCAATTGCCCTGACTTCCCCCCTCCAAAAAGAAAAAAAAAAGTTGGATCTAAGTTAAAATTCATGCTCTGTTCTTAGCTATGTGATCCGGTCACTTAACCTGAGCCTCATCTATAAAACAGGATAACTTTATATACCTCCTCAAAGGCTATTTGAGGGAAATGTATTATAAAGCTTAAAGTGTTATATAAAGGTGCTATTTCAAGATCCTTGATTTCATAGTTATTTTCCCTCAGTGCTATAATCCACCCATAATTTAGTTGATGGTCTTAAGAGTGCCTGTAGCTGAAAAGTTCCTCAATTGGTGGCCAACTTAGAGATGAGCATTTTGTAATTTAAACAGGTGGGTCTTCAGTTAGACTCTGGCCCTTATTTGGAACTGAGCTTGGTTGGTATAACCTTTGAGGACTCAGGTCATCTCTGTATCATGATGAGGCATGAGAATAGTACTTAGAGGATTAAGCATGAGATTATTAAAGTAAACCTATTTGAAGGCATATGGATAATGTTTTACCTCTCCATAATACTAATACACTTTATCTTGCACCCAGAAGTCAGCGCTGTGAAATATCACCTAGTAGGTAAAAAGAAATCTTTGGGAATGCAAAAATTCCATTCTTAGATTCCAATGTGGAATAGGAGTGAATTTTCATAATTTTACTCTGGACCTAAGCTCTCTTAGGTATGCCAATAACTAGAGAAAAATAATTTCCCTCTACCACCAGTGTCCATAGGACCTCACTGAAACAGTACTGAGTATCAGGGCCTGAAGTAATCTGTGACTCTTCCTTCACTTCTTAGAATCCTTAGTTTTTGTCAAAACTTTATTCAAATAACATTTTTTTGTTTCCTGCTATTCCCACTTTCTCTACACCAAAATAAACTTGCATTACTACTTCATATATTTTTACTGCATACATTTTGTCTTCCCCATAGTACTTAAGCTCCTTGAGGGCAGTTTTCATCCCTGGGACCTGACCTATCGTAGCAGGTGATTAATAGATGCTTCTTGATTCCCTCTCCCTTACCTCCCAATGATCAGGAGAGTTCTACCTCCATATTTCCTTGCATCTGTTCCTTTTGACTTGAACCACCCACCTTAAGGCTAGATGATCCATATTATAGTTTAGAGGATTAGATATAAGAGGTTGTGGTAAAACTCTTGGAATTGGATTGCTGAAATATTGATGGAGAATAAGTCCAGTCCACACCCCTTCCTCACTAACATATTTATAACTACAAAACACTAACCAACATAATGAACTCAGGTCCTGACTCCAGGGTCAGTGCTCTATTCACTGTGCCACCTAGCTGCCCCTACTTTGGGACTTCTATGGCTTCACCATGTTCCTTTTTCAGGAACCTTCCTTGCTCCCTCCCACTTTTCAGCTTCCAAAAGTAGGTTGTCTTCCTTGGTTAGACTGTAAGCTCCTTGAGGGCAAGGACTGTCAATTTTCACATTTGTATCACTTAGCACAGGGCCTGGCACATAATAAGCACTTAAATTTCACTGATTCAAAGGGTTACAAGATCACAGAAATTCAACTATTTTACCCAGTGTTCTGCCTATACTATAATGCTTCAAAGCTTGTTATCATCTTAGTGCCTGAGGCCCCTTTAGCTGCTAAAATTGTTTTTCTTAGGAACCTAACCATATATGTAGGCCAACTCTTTAAGCAGCTTTCTCCTTTACACCTAGAGTAAACCACTGTTGGAAGAATTACACCCAATTTGCATTTCATCTTTTCTCAATCATATCACCTAACCACTAGACCACAGTGAAATAGAATACTTGTCCTTGTCTTCAAACAGCCCACAAATATACAAACTAATTCTATTTAAGAGCTAACTAAATTTATTCTTGAGCTGTAATGTAGCTTTATATAACCTGGGATATTAAAAAAGACATACACTTGCAATAAGAAATTCAATGTTTACATTTTTTTAGGCTTTCAAAGTGTTTTAAAATTCATTAGCTATTGACTTAGAAGATGGAAAGGCCTCTGCTTTTTAGTTCTCTATAATTTATCTAGAGTGCAGTTGAATAAAGATTCCAGGATCCTATGGAACAGTAAACTCATTAAACAAGTACTTAAGTATCTAAGCTATCAAAAAAAACACATTTTTTTTACTTCATAATTAATATCAATCCAAAGGTATTAACAGGTACTCTATTATAAAAGTTAAAAAATGAGTTTCTTGTTAGTAATCACATAATTTACGATAGCCAAGATGAGGGCTGGGGAACCTACCACCTCAAGGCCACATGTGATCCTCAAGGTCAGGGGCTCTCAACCTGTGGGTTGTGAGTTGAATGATCCTTTCACAGGGGCCACCTAAGACTATCAAAACACATTTTTACACATATTTCATTACACAATTTCATTTACACATAACACGTATTTCTGATGGTCTTAGGAACCAAGACAACACTCCTCTATCCATCTCCAGGTGGGTCCACCCACATGCAGATATGCCCAGATACAAGTATTAAAGGATTGCATTAGGAAGGTTGAGAACCACTGCTCTAGGTCTTCAAATGCAGGCCCTGACTGAATCCAAACTTCACAGAACAAACTCCATTAATAAAAGAATTTCTTCGGTAAAACTAGAGATCACATGTAGCCTCAAGGCTGCATGTTTCCCCACCCCTGGTCAGGATGCTTACTGAGATTATGGAGGTAATTGTAAACCTATACCATACAGCAAAGGTCACACACGTTATATTAAGACCTTGAAAAGAAAATAGGCATAAAAATCAATATACTTGTGTCAACCCATGCAACTTGAGTTAGAGTTCTTATCTGGGAAGAATTAAAAGATATCCTCAAGTTGAAAATAAATAAAGGACACAAACCATTAATTTTTGAACTGCAGAATCTTAGGTCTAGAGCCAGAAGGGATCTTGAAGGTCAGTCATCTAGCCCAACTCCTTACCTTTACGGATAAAGAAATAAGTTAAATGACATTACAGTGAGTAGCAGACTCCAAGGAAATGGAACTCAGGCTAACTAATCTAAGAAGCTCAGCTCTTTATTGTACCTCACTAGTCCATGATTTAAATTGATTCCTTGATTCTCATGGCCAAAGCTAAATGCTACTATATGCTACAGAAATGTTTAATGGTGTTCTTCAATTTAGGTAAGCATATAAGATTCATTCCCTCCTCACCCAAGTCTATAATATAAACCTTAAATAGTCACATACCCTTAAATAGCTTCTCAATCTCTTAACACTCTTTAAACACATATTTATGTAAAGAAACCACATACTAGGTATTTGAAATATCCTTTTATTGCTATTTCCACAATGTTTTATATTCAACGGCTCCAGAAATAAAAATATTGGCGAGTAATTTTTACATTAATAATAGCTATAGCTGAGAATCCATATAAATTTTTGCAGCAGAGCAGGGTCCTATTTGAAAGCACTACTCTCTGAAGAGCTCAATTTCTATATAACTTTATTTAAACTGAAGACATCCCCTTTTTCTGTTAGAATTACAAAAGGAGTTTGTTGGTATAAAAGCATCTAAAATAGAATTTCTAAATAAGGCATGGTCTAAGATAATAGTATTAAGATCCAACTTTGGATTTTTTAAAAACAAATTATGTGGAGAAGTACTATATTTACAAAAAGTTATCTACACATGTGTACCTAGAGGTACAAATTGAAAGTTAAGACTGAAAAGACTTAACAGTTAAGCATATTTGTTGAATATCTCAAAAGCAGTTCTCTTTTCAAGAGCTTTTTTCCCCTTTATCTTCTTAGAAATGAAGTATGTCTAAGATCCTCCTTCATCCTCAATCTTGGGAGCCAGGTAATATTTTAAGTGTCCCATATCTGCAATCTTATACTCTACAACTAAAAAAGATTTTTAAAAAAGGGTTAATCATTTGGTAGCATTACGAAAGGAAGATTTTAAGTCCGTTGACTGAAGATGAAGTAATTTATTATCTTACCAAGCGGTACATCTGCAGACATACTAAGTGTTACTGTAGGAGAAAGTGGAGTGGCTTTGGTAAAGAAATTCAGGTATCGAAGTGCAAAGGTCAGCTGTACTGGCTCATTCATCTCTATTGTAACCTAAAAGAATAGAGAAGTCTTAGAAACAAATCTGTTCTGATCTTACAAAATGGAAACTTGATTGAAAATTTAAATACTATAGAATTCCTCCCTCCCTCAAAGTAACTGAAATGTAGACATATTATTGCCTTAGTACAAACTTAATTAGTTGGCAGTTCTCAGGCCATTTAACCAGAAACAGATTCTGATTAGCAATTCTGTGAGCAATTCCTTTAAAATTTCACTTTCATTTCCAGGGTTCTAAGGTGGAGCTGAGTTTTTGTGATAAAGCGAAGAAAAATAAGTAATGATTGTTTTATAGTTCTTTGAAAGCCTGTGCTCTCAGCATGCCTATTTTCCCCTAATCCCTCCAACACTATTCCCATTCTTTGCAATCCGTTCCAATTTGCTGGGTATGAAGCTGAACTTGACAGTTTTTTTTTATTTGCGTTTCTTATTAGAAATATGGACAATCTTTCATATGGTTCTAATAGCTTATAATTTTTAAGAACTATTTGCTTATATCTTTTAACTACTTATCGATGAAGAATGCCTTTTAGTTTCTTATACTTGTTAGTTACCTATGTACCTAGGAAATCAGACTCTATCAGACATGTGATAAGATATTATCCCCTAGTCTAAGTTTTGCCTCAAACTTTTAGTTGTTTTAATTTTGTTCATGCAAAAGCTCTTCAACTTTTGTGTAAACTAAATTATGTTTTATGCTTTTAATTGCCCTCAATCCCTTATTTGGATAAGAACTCTTCATTGATGCAGTGAATTAAGCAGAACCAGATGAGCAATATCCAAGATGACAACAATGTAAACAGAAGGGACAACAGAAAAATTGAGACTGAAGGCTGTGAAATTAGACTTGACTTCAAAGAGATATGTGAAAGCATCTATCTCCCTTCTTTGCAGAGGCAGGAAGGACTATATTATGGATGTAACATCAAGCTTGGTTAAATTGGTATGGTTAAGTTTAGGTTTGTTGAAATTTTGTTATAAGGGATGGCTTAGAAGCCAAAGTTCTGGATGTTTTATAATATATTTTAATATAGTGGCACTCATTACATCTGTGCATGGATTTGAAAGGTTTGGAGATTCTGGTTACTTTCCTCATTAACTTAGGATCACACTTTTGGTTGAAATTTTTGGGGACATTTATTGTCTACTGTGTTTTAATAGCTACAGCCTAAAATAGAATTAAATATCTAACTAAAGACTGAGTACCTACATGCTTGCAGATGTGCTAGATGTTTATACAAGATATACAGGATACAGTTTTTGTACTCAAGGAGCTTAAAATATCATATGTGAGATATAATACATATTATTTCAATACAAAGTGGAATGTGGTCAATTCTGTGGGTCCATAAAAAACATCAAATTCAAAACAAGTAGAAGAGTGTAACTGAAAGCATGCTGAAATCAAGAGTACCTGGTTCTTAAATTAGCCAAACTATTAGATGTGACCTCATATAAATCACTTAACCTCTGGGGTTTACTCTCTTCATTTATAAATGATGGTGCTGGTTCCAACTAACTCCAACTGGCTCTATGTAACTTAACATTACCTGGATTCCATAATGAACTTTAAAAACAGTAGGGATACAACAAATTTCCCATTATCTGACTTTTCTACAAACCCCTTCAGAAAATGATACAGCTGGGGATTAGGGTGCATCATTATAGAAAAGGGATCCTGCCTCTAACTTGTTTCAGTTTGAGTCTCAAAACCAGTTGCAGTTAATTTGTGGTTTTCAAAATAGTTTTGTTAATCTTCCTGTCTGACTTCAGACAAATCTCTTAAACTGGGCTTGTTTTCTCATCTGTAAAAAAAAAAGGTTAGCCTCAATGATTTGTAAAGTCTTTTCCAATTATAAATCTATGATCTTATATTCTACAGGTAAAAGGCATCTCATTTCCCACCTTTACAAATTTCATTATCTAAAGCTGGAAAATACACCAACAAAATAGGTCTCTACAATGACTTTTACACTCATTTAATAATAAGAATTTCAACCTATTATTCTGGACAGGTTATTTTGTTTTTACCGATATCATAATTCACTTGCACTTAAATTATTTTCTCAAGAGCTAAATTTGACTTACAGCTTCCTCCTCTTTGTCAACATTACTTGTCTGTGATAGTTTTACATTTCCACTTCCTAGTTCTCCACTGGCAGAAAATTTCACACCATCTTTTGCACAGGAAATTACAACAGCATCTCCAATATGACTGAGATCCCGACAGATTCTCGCAAATTCACCAGAAGGCATTTTCACCACACAACTGTATTCTTGTTCCTGTTAATACAAAAACAACTTTGAATATATTTAAGAGTTTAAATGTTTAGATTTGTCATCAATCTCATTTGCTGAAAAAAATAAGATAGGAAATTGCATTCTTTTGAATAACAGCTATTCCAAAAAGATAATTTTAAGTCATGACAATTAAATAATTTATTCAGTAAGTGATTCAAAGCTTCAGAGTTCAATTTTTTTCAAGGAATGTTTGATATAAAAGGAAGTGAAAAACACATTTAATTCTATTTTAAATATTTAAAACCTATGAGTATCTAAATCTATTTTTCTTGAACGTATGATGGAATGACCAAGAGCTTTGATACTAATCACTCTACTATATTATCAACATTAAGAGCCCTGATAGATGCATAAAGATGGGTTGTAGAAAGGGTATGTGGGCAACTCTATAAATTTACCAAAATTTGTCTTCCAAAACCAAATAAATTATTTTTATATTAAAATTTTAATATCCAATCACTTTTCTACTTTGAAGTAGATAATACAGTGTATCTAATGAGCTTAAAAATTGATACAAATATTATAGGAGAAGAGATCTACTGAGTGGACATGTAAGAGGGCAGAGGCTGCCTAGTGAGGTGGAAATTACCCAATGTTTGAGACCGAAGACCCGAGTTTCAAATCTTGACTCTCAATTAGTAACTACCTCAGACAACATTAACTTGTTTAGCTTTGCTGTATGGTAGTAGGATGATATACATTCTTAGGATGGTTTCTAGCTCTAAATCCTATTATTTTTGTTGTTACTCATTCTTAGTAATTTTAACATAAGGAGAAATATGATCTAAGTGCTGATTTTAGACTATTATTTAATCCTTTATTTCATTAAGTAGATGAACAAAGTAGTACATATTAAGTTAAAATGAATGCTACATTATCAAGTGATTTTTTTCTCTTGCCAAAAATTTTCTTTACATCTTAGAACCTCAAATATATAAGTATTAGAAATTGGCTTTGGTCATATTATTTAATTTTTTAACTATTATAATTAGGCACATAGCAAGAAACCTTGATACTTACTGGAATTCCAAGTTGTTCAACATCTAAATCCATTAATTTCATCTCATAATCTGAAACTTTTTCCTGATCTGCAAATAAAACATAATATGCCATTTTATGTTTCAGCATTAGTGGAATAATTTAAAAGTGGGTTATGCGTTTATAGGACAACTTACTTGGTGCCTCAAATATCAACGCAAGTGTATCTGCATTGTCTTCGGCCCTCAGGGTAATAATGTCTTCGTTGCTGGCACATTTTAGTATTTTGGACATGCTAGACAAGGGAGAACAAGGAGTAAATTAATATGTTCAGCTATGAAGCCCGAAGAGGGGGAGGGAGGTAATGCTGTTACTGTAACTGGCTATCCTCACCTAATGGGCACCAGATGCCCCAGTGGGATGTAAACAGGGGTTCTTAGGTGCAGCGACGCACATTTTGGTGGCAGAAGGCATTGCCTTTATCTCCTCTCCTAATTAGCCGAGTCCTCTTCTGTGGTTTCTGTTTAGCAGCAAAGGCCGCCGGGCCCGCCGCCCCTCGGCCGGGCTCGCTCGGGCCACAAAGCCTCTCGAGAAGAGGGTCATGCTCTTTACTTTAAATTCGAGAGGTCTTAGGCATTACTTCTGGGAGCCTTCCCGCCACAGCCCCTAGGACCGCATTGTGAGCTTGGCGCCGAAATGACGTTGGGCGGGAGGCGACCGGGGCGCGCTTCCCCTTCCCCAAACCGCGCGCTTCAGTCTGACCCCGCCTCCCGCTGGCCACCAGGGCCAATGAGGTGCGCCCGTTCTCCCCCACCCCCACCCCCGGCCCCGGCCCAGGCAGCAAGGACTACCCTGCTCCGCCGCGCTCCCGCCAAGAACCCGGGAAGAAGCCCGGGGGAGGGGGAAAGCAATACTTTGTTTACTCCACCAAAAGCTCAAGTTGGTGCACAGGGTCGTGCTTACCTGGTGAGATTAACGCCCATGGCCAGGTTGCGGTCGCAGCGGTAAGTATCAAAACCCTCTGAGCGGAGGGTGAGCTGCACCAGGGAAATGTGGGACGAGTCCATGCTCTGCAGGTTCACCCCGCCCGAGCTGATGTCCCAGCAGGCCTCATTGATGAAGTCTTTCAGCGCCTCCAGCACCTTCTTGAGAATGGAGCCCTGCACTAGCCTTGCCTCGAACATGGTGGCGAACAGGGATACCAGAGCAGAAACGAGGAGAAACAAAGCTGGCCTAGGCTCGAGGGGAAGACAAGAGAGCCGGGCTCACCCACTGAAGCGAGGTCCTCGGCCCGGGAGGAGATGCAGCCGCAAAGAAGCACACACAACAGCCGTCTCTAACCAAATGAGGCTCGCTTCTCCAGCTCGCGCTCTCGCCGGCAAGCGGCTGTGACGTCACGGCGTAACCGCCCGCCTCCTCGATAACGCTACTGGTGCTCCGTCGACCAATTCCATCAGGAAGGCTTCACCTAAATCCCCTGAGCCAATCAGAGGGAGCGAGTTTACCCCGCCTTTCGTAATTGCCCGGGCTTGTTCTGGTTCACCTAATCTCAATCTTTTTTGATTGGGGGTTGGGGGGCCTTGGATTTAGCACCAAATTCTAGGAAAGCACTTTTTCCTTGGAGAGTGAGATTTAAAGCTGGAGGCGACCTGGGAGATCATTTTGTCTAATCCCTTCAGTTTACAGAGGGGGAAATTGAGGTCGCCTAGAGTTGAAATGACTTGCCCAAGGTCGTCACATAGGTAGTAAGTGGGAAAATGCATTCAAGCCCATGTCCATTGGCTCCAAATCCATGGGTTTTGTTTTTTTCCTCTTCACTACGCCATCACGCATTTTTTAATTAGAAAAAGGGACCAAAGTTCCTGTGGTTTTATCAGTGCACTTAATAAATGCTTTTTCCTTCTTTCTGGGGTAATGGGCAATGTTTCCCAAAACTATTTTTTGCTGGCAGGTTCCTTAACATATCAGAGAACTGAAAGATATTACCTTCACCCATTTAGTTATTAGTAAGCCCCCACTAACAACTGTTTTAATTTTTAATAACTATGTATGTGCCTTGGCTAATTTGTGGACAGATAATGTTTTGCCCATACTCATTCTCTCTTTAGCTTCTCATCTGTCAAATGAAAATGTTGGATTAAGTGAGGAAGGTCCTTTTAAACTTGGTAGGCACCAATAACTCCTTGAATACACAGACTTTCTTTTTGTATCCCTTTAGTGGTGGTTTGTTTAATTAAATCAAGTTGACCTGTGTTAACGTGGTTGGAAGAGGTAGTACAGAGCTAAATTTCATTTTCCACCCCCTTCTTTTGACATAAAGAAATTGAAGCCAAGAAAGATTAAATGACTGGCCCAAAGTCACAGAAGGACTCAGTACAGAGGCATAGATGGAAAACCGAAGTCTCTTCAGTATTCTCCAATGCCTTCGACCCCAAAGCTTTTCTCTCTCCACACAAATTCTCAACCTGGGGTATGTTTACTCTTCAGGGCTACTAGCAGCTTGAAGACAGGAGTAAAGGGATTATTTGGTAAATAACTATTATCCTTTTGAAATATTCCCAAAGGAATAGTGTTAGTGGGAAGGATTATTTTGGAGTGAGGATAATTATAATGCTAAAAATGGCATGTATGGAATAAAATTTTCATTATGAAAAATTAAATCTCTTGGTTTTATTTTCATGTACATAGGCATAGTAAACTTTAGAATTTATTTCATTTCATATTGAATACTGAAAGCCAGATATGGGGCAGGAAAGAGGTTGGGAATCCTTGCTTTATAGGCTCTCTCTTAATGACTTCATTAACTCATGGATTAAATTTTTGTTTCTACCAAGATGACTCCAAGATATATATTCCAAACTCCAGCCCTGCATCATTACCTGCCGTTAGACATTTCATATTGGATGTCCTATAGACATCTTGAACTCAGTATCACTCAAACAGAACTATCTTTCCCTCAAAGTCATCCTTAATTCCTCACTCACCATGACCCCATATATTCATTCAGTTGCCAAGTCTTTTTTTTTTCCTGCTTTTTTGGAGGGGGGGAGGCAGGGCAATTGGGGTTAAGTGACTTGCCCAAGGTCACAGGGCCAGTGTTAAGTATCTGAGGGCAAATTTGAACTCAGATCCTCCTGACTCTGGGGCCCGTGCTCTATTCACTTCGACACCTAACCACCCCTGCCAAGTTTTTTCAATTCTCCCTCCATACTTACATCAACCCCCTTCTATCCACTGACATGCACACCCTGCTAATTCTGGCCCTTGTCACCTTTCACCATGTTCTATATTGCTCCTTTCATGTCTACAATCCATCTTTCACATAACTGCCAAAGCTATGTGAAAAAAACAGTATTTTCAATAATCAAGCATTTATTTTTTTCTCCTTCCCACCTCCCCACCTACTGAAAAAAGAAATAAAGAACCCTGTATCACATAAGCAGTCAAGCATTTACATTCAAGATAGTTTTATATTTGCCTCCATCCTATGTTTTTTCTTCTCTTTATTCCTCAAACTCACTTTATTAGAGATTGTTATTTTTTTCTTTCCTTTAACCTCCTATTCATTATCCCTTCTCTCCAAGCTTAGGGTTTGTTTATGGCAAATCCCTCCCTGAATTCTTATATCTCTCATCCCTCTATCTCCTTTCCCTGTTACTACTCCTTACTGTATTGCCATTGGGTTGAATGTATTCCTACAAAAAAATTGGGACACTAATGCACCGTTGGTGAAGTTGTGAACTGAGCCAACCATTCTGGAGAACAATTTAGAACCATGCCTAAAGGATTATAATTTATAACTGTGCATACTCTTTGAACCAGCAATACCACTGCTAGGTCTATGTCCCAAAGAGATAAAAGGAAAAGGACCATATGTACAAAAATATTTATATCAACTCTTTTTGTGGTGGCAAAGGAATGGCAATTGTGGGAGTGCCTATAATGGATAAACAAATTATGGTATATAATTGTGATGGAACACTTTTGTGTTATAAGAAATAACAAGGGAGGGTAGTTTCAAAAAAGCCTGGGAGGACTTAAATGAACTGATGCAAAATGAAATGAGCAGAACTGGTAGAACATAGTACATAGTAACAGCAATAAAATAACAATAGTCATCTGTGAAAGACTTAGCTACTCTGAGATCATTGTAACGATCCAAAGCAGTTCTGAAGGACTCATGATGAAAAATGCTATCCACCTCCAGTGAGAACTGATGAACTCTGAGTGCAGATTGAAATATATTTTTCACCTTATTTTTCTTGCTTTTTCTCCCTAACATGAACATGGCTAATATGGAAATATGTTTTACATTGATTCATAGGTATAATTGATATTATATTGCTTGCCCTCTTAATGGGTAGGAGGGGGCAAAAGGGAGGGAAACAATTTGGAATTCAAAAATTTTTTTAAATGAATGTTAAAAATAAATTTAAAAAAAGAAAATGACAAGGAGAGGTCAAAATGAAAATGAAGTATAGATTATAATAGTGAAACTTGAAAACTCAGAATAGTATAGTTAAACATATAAATGAGTTAAAAGACCAACCCATCTAAATATCTCTGAGGCATCTGGAAGAGGTAGCTGTTTTACATTTTTTACTTTTTTTGAGGAGGGAATGCAGGGCAATTGGGGTTAAGTGACTTGCCCTAGTGTTAAATGTCTGAGGCTGGTTTTGAACCCAGGTCCTCCTGACTCCAGGGCCTGTGCTCTACTCACTGTACCACCTAGCCCCCCCAATGTTTTACCTTTTCTAAGACAGATTGCTTACTATAATAAGTTTTTCCAAGCTTTCTAACTTCTATTTATTCTACCTGTATGTCCAAGTTGGATAGAGAGAGGCTGAGGCCTCTTTCTCCCCTTATAGCCCTGTCTTACCTTTCTCACTAGAAGGTCACCCGGTAGGAAGAAGTCAGCCCAAGAGAAGGGCACATTTTGGTTAATTAATGTTTTTTCAATGCACCTCACTCTGAGCTATGAAGCCACAGCCAATTAAAAAACTCTTCTATAATAAACTGACCAGAACCAGTTATAGTCTATATATCTCCAACTCTTAGCACATACTACTGAATGTATTTGAAGGGCTACAGGCTCTGAAGGCAATGAATAAGTAGTGGGGTATTATTCTCTCTATGATGTCTAGGGAACCTCATCGGCTCTCAAAAGTTTAATTACCATCTCAGTGCAGATTATTGACAGATAAAAATGTCTAGCCCATTCTCTTCCTGAGCTTCAGTCCTTCATCACCAGTGGCTAATGGAACATTTCAAACTGGTTCTTTCCAAGACATATCAACCTCAACATGTCTGAAACTGAACTCATTCTCTTTCTCCCCAAATCCTCCCCTCTTCCGAACCTCACTATCTCTGTTGAAGGCATCAGTCTCAGAGGTTTGTAAACTTGACATTATCCTTGACTTCCCATTCTCTATGACATATATCTATCCGATCAGTTGCCAAATCTTGCCATTTCTACCTCCACAATATTTCTCTCCTGAGACTACTCTCCAATCACACTGCTACCACCTTATCAACCTAGAGGCAGCCGGTGGTGCAGTGGACAGAGTGCAGGGCCTGGAATCAGGAAGATCTGAGTTCCAATCAGACTGTAGACAATTATTAGCTGTGTGGCCTTGGGCACTACATTTGTCTTAGTTTCCACATCTGTAAAATGAAGATGATAGTAGCACTTACCTCCCAGGATTGCTTTGAGGATCAAATGGGATAATATTTGTAAAGCGCCTGGCACATAGTAAGCACTATATAAATATTAACTGTATGATCCTGAGCAAGGGACTTCAGTGCTTTAATTTTCTCATCTGTAGAATGGAGCTAATGATAGCATCTACCTAGTAGGGCTAATTAGCACCATGCCTGGCATATAGCAGGAGCTATACAAATGCTTATGCTCCCCTATCCTGCCTAGATTACTGTATCAGCCTCTTGCTTGGTCTCCCTGCCTCAAGTCCACACTCTAGTGTCTAGTCCATCTTAGAGAAAATCAACCAGTACCTTTTGAATATTCTCCACTTCTGATTATGAATCCACAGCCAATCAAAAAGTCTCCTTTATGGTAGCAGGCCAAAACCTCGACCACTACTGCTAAAGAAATTTTCTCAAAGTATCATTCTGACCATGGGGCTCTGTTAATCAGTGACTATGGCTTCCTACAGCTTTTTTGTTGTTGTTCCTTTGTTTAGTTTTTAAAGCCCTAAACAACCTGGTTCCAACCTATCTTTCCAGCCTCACTGGACTTTTATTTCTGCCAAAATGGCCTTCTTTTTATTCCTTATTGAGAGACAATCCACCTCTCATTTCCATGCCTTTTCACTGGCCATCTCCCATGCCTAGAATTCATTCCCTCCCTAGCTCTACCTCAGGGTCCCTCTCTTCCTTTAAGCTCAAGCACTGTGCTCTATATGAAGGCCTTCCTCATCCCTCCTAATCTCTACTAGTGCCTGCCCTCCATCCCCAAATGCCTTGTATCTAACTACTTGTATTTATTTCTTTTGATCACCACATATTGACGCCATCTATAAAGCCAGTATGTATTTGTTGCCTTCCCCATTAAAATTTCCCCATGTAAGATCCTTGGCAGAAGGGATTGTTTCATTCTTTGTCTTTTGTATCCCTGGCTCCTAGCAGAGTGCTAGGATAATAAATACTTGTGGATGGACTCCTTCCTAAAATTTCCCTCCTCCCAAATCTTTGTGGACTTAGGGTTGTGACCTAGGAGGAACCAGAGGAATTGACCTCTAATTAAGTTGTAGAAATGCTACTAATATACTGTAAGGCAGAACGAGCAGTGGTGTCAAATATCTAGAATTTGCAGCCAGGATCAGTATCTGAGGAATAATATATGTTCCTCACATGACATTCTAGCTCATGTCTCTGCCCCTTTGCACCAGTTGTCCTCCATAGGTAAAAGGTAATTCCTCCTCAGCTTTGGAATCATTAGCTTCTCTCACTTAGCTCATGTATCACTTCTTGGCAAAGATACTGGAATGTCCATTTCTTTTTCCAGATCATTTTACAGATGAGGAAACTAAGGCAAACAGGGTTAAATGACTTGCCCAGGGTCTCACAGCTAGTGTCAGATCTTCCTGACTCCAGGCCCAGTGCTCTACCCACTGAGCCCCCTAGCTGCTACCACTTCCTACATATGGCCATACTCAACTCTCTTAACAAGAGTAGGACCCTTTCCCTGGAAACTACCTGATATGCATCTTGAATCTATTTATCAAAATATGTATATGTTTGTTTCCTACATAGACTGTAAACTCCCTGAGGGCAAAGACTTTTCCTTTTTTTTCCTGTCTCATCAATCTTGAGCACTGTTGTGGATATATTGGAAGCATTAGAAATGCTTGTTAATTGATATTAACAAGAATTTATTATTGGTAGCGTGGTTTAGTTTTGGTTCTAGCTTTTTTCTCTGTAATCTCTTCAGCTCCCATGGGTTTACTATTACCTCTAAACATATGACTCAGATCTCTGTCCTCTCTCTCATCTCCAGCTTGCAGTGTCATCCCTGAGCATTCAGACTCATTCCTGGAATGCAATGATTTCTTATCATCATATTTAAGAAGTCTTTTCTTCCATTCTAATCTCAGTTCAATGATCTCTGTGAAGTGAATCCTTCCCAATCCTTCAATCTGAAATTGTTTTTCCTCCTAGGGCATTTTGTGTGTCTTTAGCAAATTTCATCATTCTTGCATACTTTCATGCTGTGGTTATTTTCTATCTTCTCCCTTCCTAACCCTCTTGAACACAGGAACTCTGACGTTTACCAGCTCCTTCAGTGATTTTTAAATAGGGAATTATTGTAGAGCGGATTCTTGTCCAAGTATGGACTAGACTTAGGCGAAGTCTCTTCCAGCCTGGAGATTTTGTCATTTTCTTTGTAATCCCAGCATATCACAGTCAGACAACATGCATTAAGTGCCTACTATATATAAGGTACTAGGTTAAACCCTGGGGATACAGTGAAAAAAGCAAAAGACTAGACAAACTCCAAAGCCAAAAAGTCTTAACAGTTCCTGCTCTCAAGGAACTCAGAGTCTAAGAGAGGAGAAAGTGTGTTAGGGGTATGCCGGAGCCAGTTCTTACTGGCTTGTTAAATTTTCAGTGTAAGCATACTTCATACTTCACTTATACTTCAGAAATCAGCAAACCAATGGGAGCTGAATAGATTATGGAGAAAGAGACAGAACCAAAACTAAACCAAGCTATACACAATAAGGTGCAGCTAGGCAGCTCAGTGGATAGAGTGCTACGTCTGGAATCAGGACAGACCTGAGTTCAAATTCAGATTAAAACACTAGCTGTGTGAACCTGGGCAAACCCTGTTTGCCTCAGTTTCCTCATCTGCAAAATAAGGAAAGAGCAAACCACTCCAACATCTTTGCCAAGAAAACCCCAAATGGGGTCACGAACAGTCAGACCTGACCAAACAACAAAATCAAAAAGTATTTCTTTATATCCATAAAAAAAAATTGGGCTACAAATTGTTTTATTGTCTAGACTTAAGAAAGTGATGGGGAAATTTATAAGTTAAATTCTGATACATTTTATCCATTTTTTAACCCCTAGGAGCCGGTTGTTAAACATTCACCAGCATACAGAGAAACAAGTTTAAAGGGCACAGAACTGAAATTTCAGAAGATTGTGACAGTCTGCTCATTTTCTCCTTCACAGAAGAGGGGAGGTATTCTTAGAAAGGTGGAATAAGTCTCACTCCCCTTTGCTCCCTTTCCCATTTTGGGCTTGGCCACTTGTCACTAGGAGAACCCCGAAGCAGCCAGGGGCAGGAGTGAGGGGGGGTCTCTTGTTTCTGGCCTGGACCTGGGCTTTAGTTAAGGAATGAGTATTGAAATGGTTCGATTTGACGAGTCTTAACAAAGTGAACACAGAGTCCGAATTAAAAAGTTTTAAGGAGCTTTAATTTACCAGCTGGGGCTACTCCATGGCAATTCAAAAGGGGGAGCTGCCCAGAGTTCAGAGATGTAGAATCTTTTATACATTTCATTAGGTTTGTGTATCTAACATCATTTGTTGCAAAGCAATTTGTCATATAGATGCAAACAAGTGGTTACAAAGGAAAACGGAGGGGGTAAGCTAAGGGAAAGATAGATTATCCTGGGCCAGCCTCCCAGGTACAGAGAAATTGGTTTAGGGAGGCTTCCTAGCCTCCCAGGTACAGATAAATCACTCTAGGGAGGCTTCCCAGGTTCATAGAGTTTCACTTGGCTAATTATCATAGAGTTTCACTTGGCTGTATACCATAGAGTTTCTCACCAGGCTGACCACTAACTTCAGAAAATATTTCTTAATTATTTCTTGACCATAACAGTATCTCAGTCACAGCTCATCCTCCAAACGTCTGGGGCTTTTGCGAACAGCCCTTGAATGCCCCGGCCCCGAAGTTAGGGGTGGAGGGAGGGGTGAAGGAAAAATGTGGGGGAAGGGCAAGAAGCAAAGGCTGGTTGGGGGAGGGGTCACCTCATTACCGTCAAAACCTGCCGCCAAAAGCGGTGCGGGAAAACCTTGCCTAACTGTCACGTCAGCCAGCCGCAGGCTAGGAACCGAGCCCATCGGTCCGCCAGGCCTCCTTCCCTCCCCAGAGAGAGAGCAGGCAACTCCCAAGCCGCTGGGATCCAGCATGGTACTGTCTCCCCACAGCCAGTCTGGCAGCGGATCCCAGTCCTCCAGCCCCGCGGCGCGCATCCTCCCGCCCCGCCCACTCCGCGAGACTCCCCCGGCCGTTGGCGAACGGTCCTCTTACGTAAGAGCTGAGGCCCCGCCCCCAACGTTATTTATCCTCTCAACTTCTCTCTGTACGCTTTCTCTTTTCATTCCTCTCTCTTCTGTTCGCCAAACCGCTAACCCACTCAATTCAGGGAACGTCTATTTATTGAACGATGCGTGAAGCACTGTGCTAGGGATACAGCGACGTAAAGGAAATAATGCCTGCCCTCTAGGAGTTTACATTCTACTGTTCTCTCTGTGACTCAAGTTCTTAACCCGGGGTCTGTAAACTTTTTTTTTTTGCCTTCAATATTTCGATTACTCTTTCAATGGAACTGGGTTCCGTTGAAATCTTAGGCCTTTAAAAACATGATTCTGAGAAGCCCACGGCCTCCCTTCAGCCAGTTAAAGGAGAGGGGTCCACGACGCAAATAAGGTTGAGAAACCACGCTCTGCGTTCTCCGCTAGGAGCCGGGCGTCCAATGAGAGCGCGTCTCCCAGCTCTCGGCCCTCCTAAATGGCGTGACGGGAGTGATTGGCGGTGGGCCGGCCCGGGCGGGCTTGCGCGCTCCCGCGCCCCGCGTCAGCGGGCTCCATCTGGAGGGGAGGAAGGGAAGTGGCAGACTCGCGCCCGGCCTGGGTTAAAGGAGGGGGTGCGGCCCAGGGCGGGGCCGACCCGGAGGAGGTGGAGGGGGCGGGTGTCTCGCGTCCTGGATGTGGGCGGAGCCGGTACAAAAGCAGCTTCCGAAGCGTCCGCCCCCCCCCCCCCCCCCCCAGGGCGGGAGGCTGTCTGAGGGGGTCATCTTCGCGTGAGGTCCTGTTGCGTAGCTTCTCCTTTCGTCTCCATCTCTTTACTTCGCCTGGTTTTTCATTTGCACCTGGGAGGGGGCTGTCGAGCAGATCCGACCGTCGCCGGAGAAGGCAACGCTCCAGCTCAGCTGAGCTGGGGGCGACGGCGGGGAGCTCGGCAGAGGCCCGGGCGGGCGGTGGGGAAGGTCCGCCCGCTTTTGCTTCTTCCTAGGGGCTGAGCCCGCCGGGGAGCGGGTTGTGAGAAGGCGGAGGCCCTGAGGCTCCTGCTTCGCTGCGGGAAGAGAGAGTCCTTGGCGAGAAGGCGGGGGCCAGAGTGAGAATTGCTTACCCAGAATGACGGAACTGAGGCAGAGGTTGGCCCACGAGCCAGACGGGCGGCCGGAGGCGGAGGACAAGGTAAAGGGAGCTAGAGGGGCGGGCGGATGCCCTCGTGCCCTTTCCGCTCCTTGCGGAAGGGAGAAAGGAGTGCGGGGCGGGAGGGATGCTCCCCCGCCCCTAGCTGCTCTCCCGGGTGCGGGGGGGGGGGAGGGGCCCCGGGCTGCACCGGAGCGCGTCTGCATTGGGAGGTGAGGATGTTAATGAGCCCCCTGGCGAGGAAGCCTCGCTAACCACTCTTGATGGGCCGAGGTGGGCGGCGTGCGGGGCTGGAGAGCGCTGCTTCGGGAGGTCAGGGGGCCTGGATTCCGGCTTCTGCTCGGCGCCTTCTCTGGGGCCTCACTTTCCTTATCTCCTAAACGGAGGAGTTGGATTGGGATGAACCCTGAGGGCCCTTCCAACTCTACATTAAGGGTGTCGCTGAGCCGTCATGAGCTCGCAGCCCAAGGAGTCCTCCGAATGGCAGCTTTCAAGGAAGGGATGGACAGAAGGTGATCTCTTTTTAACAGTAACAAGGAAGGGGACCTGTGGTCTAAAATGAAACATGTAAGCAGGTGTCCCTTCTATAACATTCTGGCAAACTTGGCTTTTATAGTAATGCTTACGGGTGAGTAGAGGAACGGTTTACACTCCACATTGTCCACTACCTACCTCCTCCTCTCCAAAGCATAAAACCAGTCACGTGGAGATAAATTTGAAGTTCCATAAGCATCCTAACCAAGACAAATACATCAGCAAACCTTTCAATATAGGTGCTATATGTTGATGAAATTGAGAATCTAGTTCTATTTTTTGGGTAAGCTGAGACTCATGGCAACTTCAGTGCAAGCTACTCAATCTGAAGTAGATGAAATGCATACCTGGTATCTTCAGCACAAGTTCCTTTTGTTGTTGTCATTGTCCATTAAACATTGTCCTCTTTTGAGTTTTGAGTACAAGACGCCTATCTGTGTGCTTGGGATACAAATTTATATGCCAGATAAATTCCCATAAGGGAATTAAAGTCCAGTTGGGAAGAGAAGGCATTTCTAGTCTCAGTAGAGAGATAAATTTAGAGGTTTGGCAGCATAGATTGTGTCTGGTGGTAGTGCATAAGTCGTGTAGGAATTCAGTGGAAAGAAATAAATGATTGTGAGTTATTGCAGTCTTTTTAGGTAAGAGTCTTAAAGGAAGTAGATGACTTAGATGGGAAGGCATGAAGAAGGGAATTTCAGGTAAGGAAAAGCAACCAGTTATGGGTAGGAGTGTTCACTATTTTGAGTATAAGGAATAGGTCAATTTGAGTTAAATGGAAGGTTGTATTGGGAGATACACTTGGAGAAGGAGATAGGGTCTAGATGATGTAGGGTCTTATTATGGAGGCAGTACAGTGCTGCCTTTGAAAGTTTTGAGCAGGTGGGTGATGTATAAAGCTGGATTTTAAGAAGGTAATTTGGCAGTGGGGGTGTAGGGTGGTTTGGTGAGGAAGGGCAACAATGTAGGCATCTCAAGTAGGTTGATAGCTTTAGGAATGAAAAAAAGAGAAAGGGTTTAATATGTATTAGTGAGATGGACTGGATGTGGAAGGAGAAAATGATGCCTACATTTTGAACCTGAGCTATTCTGGGGCATGACAATACCAATGATAGAAATAGGAATTCTGGAGTGAGTGCTGGTTTGGAGGAAAGATGATGGCAAGCTTGGTTTTAAACATGGTAGCATATTGTTCATGAAAGCAGGACATTCAAGTGGAGATATGTTGCACTAGATCTTTTGGAGAGAGACCAGAACTGGACCTAGAGATTTGGGAATCATCTATGTAATTGAAGCCACAAAAGTGGATGATGAGTTGAGAGAGAAAATAAAAAATAAAAGAGAAAATGAACATAAGGCAGAGGAGGAAGCAGAAGTAAAGAAGGAATAACGAGACAGAAAGAGCATGTTACATAGAAACAAGGAGAGAAGAGTTTCGAGAAGGAAGAGTATCAGTCTGATGCTTGGGAAGGATTGGAGTTGGAATCAGAGATTCTTAAAGGTGGAAGAGAGCCTTCAGACATCGAGTAATTCCAGTACTCTTCATGTTTTGCTGTCTGTTAGATATCTATTTAAACATTTCTTTGCTATTGTGTGAGGCAGCCTCTTTCCTTGTTAGATACCTATACTTGTTAGTAAACTGCATATGTGGCCTAGCCCTGTGGGAAAACACTGATGGTAACCCTCCAAATACTTGATGACTGCTTCCTTTCTCTCCTCAGTTATCTTCTTTTGTCCCAGGCTAAACAACCTCAATTCAGTCAACCACTTACTTATATGATGTGATTTCTAGTGCTAGTTGTCCATTTCTCAGAAATATTTTGTGTTCTTTAGTGTCCATTTTAAAACCCGACGCCTAGAACTACAAAATACTACTAGAATTCAAGTGTGGTCTAATCAGGGCAGGATTTTATATTCAGTAATCGCAGTGGAATCTTGTCTTCTTCATGCCTGTCAGTTATGTTACTGTACGTGTATGGTCTGCAGTAGAAGTCAGTTTGCTAAAATCTTTCTAAAGTTCCCTTCTCATACTTTTTTAAAATTAAGGAGAACCCTAATTACATGTATAAGATCATTATCATAAAGATGAGAAAGTAAACATAGAGGTCAGTATTTAATGATTAGTCTCTTCATAACCTTTTTAGGTAGCTAAGTTGTAGAGTGGATAGGATGCTGGGCCAGGAGTTAGGAAGACCTGAGTTCAGCTGTGACCTCAGACACTTAGTAGCTGTGTGATTCTGGGCAAATCACTTAACCATTAAGTTTGCCTTAGTTTCTTCATCTGTAAAATAGGGATAACAATTACACCTACCTGCAGGGTTGTTATAAGGACCAAATTACATATTTTTAGCATAGTGTCTGCCCAGAGTAAGCCATATATAAAGTTAGATATTATTATTAACAATAATATAAATTGTGTATGTATGTTTTTGTCCTCCATTCTTTTGGTATTTTCCCTTCTTTAAGATTTTAAATAGGGTGGTGCCTCTATGCTTCTAAGATACAATATCTCCTACACAGATTTCCTTGGTGTAAATTTAGGCAAATTCAACCATTCTTTTCAACCATTTGGGAGATTCCCCATTCTTCCTGATTTTGTCTTCTAAACGACAATTTTAGATTCCATATATAGTACGTTTGTGACTGTAGTTTTAGGGTCCAGTTGTTGTGGTTTTACTAGTAAAGATAGGTTAAAGTTTCCAGAATCTATTCCATTTTAGATCTCTTCGTTGCCATTCTGCAAGTTTAATTCATGAGAGCTTCTTGGATGGTGTGGTTCGTTTGGTTCTCATACCAAGTGTTTTCTGTAGAAATGTTTTTATTTCTATTGCTTGTTTTCTTTTGCTCTTTTATGGAGTGTTACTGCTGTTTGTAGGTTTCAGCCCTTATAGTACATAGTTACAAATGAGCTTTTTAGTCTAAATCAGTATTGCCCTTGATTGTCATGGTTTTCTTCCTTAGCAAGTAGACCAAGTATTTGCTGGCTGAGGTGGTTTCTGAAGTCTTTTTGGGAGTCTTATTGTGGCCGCTGCTTTTTATATCAGTGAAGCTTTTGTAAGAAATGGGAATAATCAACGTCAAAGACCCTTTCGTTTTTAAGTTCCCTTTTTCCAGCATCAACAGCTTGTTTAAATGAATCAGGTTGATTTTTGTAGATATTCTAATTTCCATCTCTTTATCAGCCTGATTTAGTGTATCGGCAAGCACCCCAGCACAACCAGGGTGGCTGCTAGCACAGGTTCTTAGATCTGCTTTTCTAAAGGAAAGCAACTCAAAATGGGTTAACAATCTTACTTTAATCAAGCATACCATTTACCTAGTTCAGGGGAAAA
>CM053581.1:100215124-100244446 GCA_028627135.1 Pseudochirops cupreus | reverse complement strand
GTGATCACTCATTGGTTACAACCCTTCTATATGACCAAACTATTGTACAATGTGAAAGTATTTGCAGATCCTATACATGATTGCACGCCACCATGGGGGGGGGGGGAAGGGAGGGGAGAAAATCTGAAACTCAAGTGATTGTGGAACTGAATCTTGTAAATTAAAAGTAAATGAGTAAATAAAAAAAATTTAAAAAAAAGAAAAAAGAAAAAAAAAGAAATGAAAGGGAAAAAAAAAAAAAGAAAATCTGCTTCAAAGATGCAGGATTTCCTTGATGTAGGTCAGTGGTTCTCAACCTTCCTAATGCGGCAACCCTTTAATACTCATATGTGGGTGTATCTGCATGTGGGTGGACCTACCTGGAGATGGAGAAGAGCAGTTTCAGTTCCTAAGACCACTGGAAATATATGTTTTCCGATGGTCTTAGGCGACCCCTGTAACCCCTGTGAAAGGGTCGTTCAACCCCCAAAGGGGTTGCAACCCACATGTTGAGAATCACTAATGTAGGTGCTCTCTTCATTAGAGATGACAACTTTATAATTCAAACCTAAACCTCTTTCTAGGTGCACTAGAGCCCTTATTTAGAGGTGAAACAAGGGCCCTAGGAAGTCAAAAAAGGCTCCAGGTATGCTGATCTTTATCCTTACCACTGCACAGAGAAAGCACTTAATAAATGTTTACTGAATGTCTGTGACTGAATTCTGACAACGTGCTCACCTCCAGATCAAATCAGCCCCACAATTAATAATATGACAGGCCCTATGGAATTTTGAAGTCAAACTGCATTAATATGCAAATGCTACTTACGATCATCATTAAAACCATGGGTCCCAAATAGATGATGATAAAGAAAAAGGCAATCATAGCCAAAGTCAGGATACCTCTCACCCACCAGTTTTTCCACCTAGTTCAGAGAAAATGCAGTTAGGTACACTGAAAGAGACCTAAATGTGCATAAGTAGAACCTAGAACCAAACCCTTCTTACATCACTTGCCTTTGATGGACACCTATAATTAGGGGAAATCAGGCATTTTCTTCTCTCTCTCTCTTTTTTTTTTTTTTTGCTTTTTAGAGGGCAACTGGGCTTAAGTGACTTGCCCAAAGTCACACAGCTAGTAAGTGTGTCAAGTATCTGAGGCCGGATTTTGAACTCAGGTCCTCCTGACTCCAGGGCCGCTGCTCTATTCACTGCACCACCTAGCTGCCCTCAAGCATTTTCTTTAGAAGATATCCCTTCCCTCATGCCAGGACCTCAGGCACACCTTTAGAGAAGCTGGGAACAAAGGACCTTCACTTGGTCAAATCAAAATTTTGTTCCAAGCACTGAAGGAAACTAAGAGTTAAGTCTATGGGGCATCCAGAGCCTCTTGCCAATGTTAAACCCTAGACACACTATATGGTCCCAGACTCAAGTCCTGTGACCCAAAGTCCCTGTCCCTAAGTCCCAGGACTTGGCTTTTTACCCCATCATCTTTTTGTTTTGTTTTGTTTTTTAGTATCTCTCTCCCTGAGATCTTCCCCAGGAAAGAGAATTTGGATTTCTGCTTCTCCCCTTATCTTACAGGCCATATCTGAATCAATAAAAAAAACAACAACAAAATTTAAGGAGTTAATTAATGACAGATATGTGGAAACAGAAGTTTAAAATCACAAAAGGGCAAAGTTACAGAAGTACAATAATTCTTAAAAACTTATTAATGACAGATGTTGGTTTTGTTAAAATATAAATGGAAACCAAACTGATCTTTTGGGGCTTCTTTCAACTGATACCCTGCTTAGTTTTTGTCCCCCAGAGTCACTGTTGCCCAAAACTTCTCTTTTTAATGACAGAGCTGGTACTCTCAGATTTTCCCTGCCCCTTTGATAATGGAGCCGAAATTCTAACACTGGTCACCACTCCTTCAATCTTACCAGAGGAAGGAAAAAAGATATTAAGAACTAGCCTACTGAAACACAAGGTGCCCAAGAGAATGACTGTGCATTTCTGCATAAATTCCAGTCTCAGTGTCAGTGCCCACCACCCACCCTCCAATGAAGTAAATTCTGAAGGGCTTACAAGAAGTGAGAAATATTCTATTCCTGTTCCCCTTTGGAGAGTTCAGGCATGAAAGTGATTTTTTAAACTAGGAAGTATTAAACAAGATAAGTGAGGAGACAGTTAAAAAAAAAAACTTTCTAGCAGTTCTCAATAAGCTCAAGTGATCAGGCCCAAACATGCTACCTACCTCTCCAAGTTACTGAAAAAGCAAGAGGCTGTTACTGTTGAGTTGTTGCTAAGATCTTTGAAAAATCTTGGAGAATGGGAAAGGTGATGCAGGATAAAAAAGAGACACATGTACCAATTTTCCAAAATAAGAAGTGTATAGTCTTCAAACTACACCCTCGAGAACCTGACTTTAATGCCTGACAAAATTCTAGAAGAGGTTAGTAAACGGCTGGTTATGAGCACTCAGAAAAGGAAATAAATCTTGAGCAACAAGAGCCAGCATAGGTTCATTTAAAATAAGTCAAATCAGACTAAGTTCCTTTTTTCCTTTTTTTGGACAGGGTTATTAGATTGGTGGATAAGGGGAAAATCAGAAAAACTATGCCTGAATTTCAAACTGCCATTTTACAGAGTGCTGCATAATAACTTGGAGACAAGACAATGTGCAGCAGAGGATAATATAATTAAGAAAACTTGGAATTTACTGACGAATCATAACAAAAAAAAAATCATGATCCACAGATCCCTATCAACCTGGATTTCTCCAGTGGTGTGTGGCAAGGTTATAAATTCTATTCATAACTTGATCACTACAGAGCTTCTAAGTTCAACTAAAACAAATCACAATCCTTATTTGACTCAACTTAGTTTGTGATGAATTTTTCAACTGGAAAGGAGAAACATTCTAAGTATGGGCCTATGGACAAGGAATAGCCAAATATCAAAACATGATGAGGGTATGCTGAAGTAGTGGGAGGATACCCACTTAACTGAGAACAAGGCAGAACAGTTTGCTTACCAACCAGCTCTTTCTCATCTCTGTTTTCCCAATAACAACAAATGAATTCAAAAAACACTTACACACATATACACTCCCTACACCCATTCCCACCCCTGTGCCTTTTCTCCTACTGTTCATTCCGCCCCTCCCCCGTAGCCATTTTCTTCACAAATATCGGCCTGATGATACTTTTCCATGATCTTTAGACCAACCATAGCATTTACCATCCATTCTACACACTTTGGCAACTGAATGCATACAAACTTAACCCTTGATCACAAACTGTCCAGGATTATTCTTTAATTATTTTCTGTATGATAATCATGACTCTCCAAAAAGATAATCATCAACTTGAACAAATGGCTCATTTCATATCTGTATCTCCTACAGGGGCAGTAAATTAGGTAGGTATTAAGTGATTCTCAAAAGCTTGATGATCTGAGTCACCTTGAGGACAGTTTTGACAGTGCCCGGTTGAAGACCTCAGGAGTATCATCAGAGGTGGGTACTGGTGCAAGTTCAGCTCGACTCTCACTGTCTGATGCAGTCTCCCCATCTGTCTTTGTTTCCAACTCAGACTCCTAAACACAGTGAAAATCCAAAATGTTAAAAAAAAAAAAAAGACCATTTACCTAAGTAACTATAACCTAGACAGATGACAGACAGACAAGATAGATACATAGATAGATAGATAGATAGATAGATAGATAGATAGATAGACAGACAGACAGATGCTCAGCTCAGTGAATAGCTGTGGACCTTGACAAATCACTTCAACCATGCTGGGCTCCACTCAGATTCCACATCACAAAATGAGAGAGCGTCTCTCCAACACACTGAGATCTTTTCCAATTCGGTATATTTAATTACACAATTCTAAGCATAGCTGAAGAACACAAATACTAAGAAAGCATAAATGAAAAGGGGCAAGTGACTCTACTTTGTTGGCAAGTTTGCCTCTCTATCACTAGATGCTGATCTGTGTCTACCTTGCCTTCTCAATGAGGGAGATGGGGTAGAGAGGAAGGAACAGAGAGAATGTAATTGAGGAAAGAAAATTTAAAAAAAAATTCTCACAGCTTTCAATGTTTGTTTTCACAGTGTTGTTTTTGTATAAATTGTTCTCCTTGTTATGCTCACTCACTTTGCATCAATTCATATGAGTCTTTGTAGATTTCCGTGAAACCTTCCCCCTCATCACTTCTTATGACACAATAGTATCCCACTGCATTCATTAACTGTACTGGAGTAATGGCCTGAGAGAAAAGGGCAAGAGCAAGACCACAAAAAGGAAGAGATAAACAGTTTCAAGGAGGAGCTGGGGAATAAGAACGGTACAAAAGCAGAATATTAAGGTTGGAGAGAAGATCTTGGAGCTTTTCCGTTTAGATAACAGTAAAGTCTGAAGCGCGGCCGTTCTGGGGAGGAGCTGAGGCAAGTGTGAGGCTGTTAATCAATGCAAATAATAGCGTCACTAAGATGACGGGAGGAGACAACGCAGGAGGACAGGAACTAATCCTGAGCTAAGGGGCGAGGCATGGGGAGCCAAAGGCCAAGCCGGACCCCAGGTAACTCTCTGAGGCGGAAGGCGTCCAAGAGACACTGGGGACTCAAGGGAAATTTGTTTATGACAGAACAGGGCACTACCAAAAAGGTGAAAAAAGCCAATTATTCACAGAAGACGATAAGAATTGCAAAGTCTGGCATTAATTAATCATAATGGAGGTGGTATGGAGTAGCCTTACAGCCAGGAAAACCTGGGCTCCAGCGCTGCTTCAGACAGACAGGCAAGACACGTCACCTCTCACTGTTCCAGGCAATGCTAAAGCATAAAGAAAAGCAGGTGCTCAAAGGAGTTTCCTCACCCGAGAGGGTCTCTACATCAATGGAATCAGAAGTCTAGGGTCTCATCCTTAATAATAGTTGTAAGGTAAGTACTATTATTGTCAACATTTTGCAAATGAAGAAATTGAGACATACTTTAAATGGCTATTTAACTGGGGCCAAACAGCTATTAAGTGTCCAAGACGCAAAGCTAGGTCTTCCAGACTCCAATCCAGCACGCCTTCCCCTACGCGGCGCTACCTCTTAATAACAAGTAATTTTCACAGAGTGCTTTACAGACGCTACTTTGAATTTCTGAACAAGCCTTCATGCAGAGACAGATCCTGTTCCAGGTCTAGTATGGAAGACAAGCACACAACGCTAATAAAAACCAAAGGACATCAGTTCTAATCGTGCAACATACACAACAATAATTCCCATTTCCATAGGGTAAGGCCCTGGTACAACAGTGTAATGAAGAGGGCATCAGACCTGAAGTGAGAGCTGGGGGTCACCTGTATATGGGTTTCAGTTTCTTCACGTGTAAAACAGTACTATCTGATCCCTAAGATTCCTTCCCTTCCAACTCAATAAAATTATGTTTCCTGTGTGACCCTGGGCAAATATGCTAATGTATTTTAATCTCATTTTCCTCATATTTAAAAGGAAGGAGAGAGTACAACTGACCTAGACAATCTCTAAGGTCACTTCCAGATGTAAAGCTATGATCTTATAACCTCTATTTTGCAGCTGATGGAATTGAGGCTCACAGAGGTCAGTGACTGGCCTAGGGTCATACAAGTGGCAATCAGCATTTGAACCCAGGTCTCTCCTGACTCTGAGTCCAGTGTTAGGTCCACATTATACCATGGATTATATGCACATTTATATCGTTCAGCAATTATTTCATATGTCTCTCTGGTCTCCATAACCAGACTTCAAGTTCCCAGAACCAACCCATATGTCAGAACTCTTCCCTACCCACTATAATGCTTAGAACAGCG
Organism: Pseudochirops cupreus; assembly: GCA_028627135.1. Lineage (NCBI taxonomy): Eukaryota > Metazoa > Chordata > Mammalia > Diprotodontia > Pseudocheiridae > Pseudochirops > Pseudochirops cupreus. The sequence continues at coordinate 100,238,630 of CM053581.1, read as the reverse complement.
GGAACTCAATAAATACTTGATGAATCGAATGGACACAGATAGCAATAAGGACTGAGGAAGAGCAGGTCAAATATCTTATGCTGGATTACACAGTAAAGACCGTAACAGAAAGTCTATTGTTTGGTGCATTAGCCGGGCCACAAGCGAACCTTTGTCCTGAAAACGTCGCCTCAGCTCCAGAGCCCTGCTGTCTGGTGTTTGTCTTTCCCTGGCATGCCAGATAACCAGCAGATACAAATATATCATGACCCTGGGAGGCAAACGGATGATGAGTCCCAGCCCCCTAACCTCAACATAATTATCGGCACTATGCACAAAAATTAAAAGGAGAAGCTGTTTTGCCCATGTCCCCTGTAAATTCTGAGTCAAGCACAGAAGCTCAAGAGCTCACTGCACCCAATATGGTTTGCATTTCAGCAAGATCTGGAATAAGAAAGAAGCTATAGCTCCTGCCCAGGCAGACCTTGCAAGAGGAAAGAAGGGCAAGGCTGGTGAAGGCGTTTTGAGACATAGTTGGTTCGAGGAGGGCTCCTTTGCAAACTTTTGCTTAGAAATCCTATTTGTCTGCATGCCACTAAAGAAAATTTTCACTTTGCAAACTTATTTTAACCACCTCTGGAAGTCAGAAAGAGAATAACAGGCCCTCAGTTGTTCCCAGAAAAGGGAGAATAATTCTTTCACGTACATGCCTTTCACACTTTTATAGTGTAATGGGCATAGTGTTAGCCAGTAAAATCCTATGGAAAAGAACACGAGCTGGGAGTCAGGAAACTTTGACCCTAGTCCTGGCCCTGCCCCTAACTAGCTAATTCATCTTACTCAGCCTTGACTTTTCTGTATCTATGAAACTTGCAGATCCAATTCAATGTCACTAGAACTCTCTATTCCTGCATATCTGAAATGGGGATGGTAATGCCTTCCTTTACACACCATCAGGGGATAGTTAGACAAGTGCCTTGAAGGCAAAAATAAAACAAAACAAAGCACAAAAACTAGGATCTGGGAGGGATTTTAGGGTTCAGCTAATCCAAATCATACTTGAACTGGAATCTCCCCCTATAAAACCCCACCAAAAGTAGCCACGCAGCCTCTTCTCGAAGATTCCGAATGGTGGGGCAGGCCTGCCACCAAAGCGGGCCGTTCCACTTCGGAAGAGGTCGAACTGATGGGAAGTTTTTCTTTACACTGAGCTGACAACAACTTTTCTTTGACTTACTAGCTGTGTGACCCTGGGCAAATCGGACAATGTCTCTGACCTGATGTCTTCACCCTATAAAATGAAGAAAATTATAACAATTAGAACAGATAATCAGTCTATGACCTAATTACTTTCATATCCATTACTGCAATTGATCTTCAAAACCCTGGGAAGAAGGAAGCAAAGATATTAAACCCACTTTACAGGATAAGGCAACTAGCTCAGGGAACACAACTAGTACGTGGGAAAACTACAACTTCCCCTTCTTGCTCCTAGCTCTCCTCTCTGCAGCCAGGAACAAGAAGTTTCATTCCTCTTCCACATGACAGTCCTTTCAATACTTGAAAGCCATGCTATTCCCCGTAACTCTCCTCCTCTCCAGGTTAAACATTCCTGGTACCTTTAACTGCCCCACACAGGACATCCCTGGCTGCCCTCCTCTGAACAGGCTCCAACTTGTTGGGGTCCATTCCTTCTATGCTGTGGAAGATAATTTTAGCACATCTAAAAGGGATCAGGGGAATTAGCTAAATAAGCAAACAGAAGGCTATAGCATCAAAAATATGAATACTTATTTCAAGGCTATCTTGAGAGGCATAGTGTCCAGGACTCAGGAAGCATCCATTCTATTGTACTCTGACCTTTCAGGCAACATCTAGAATACTACGTTCGATTCTGAGTACCCCATTTTTAGGAATAATATTGATAATCTAGAGAGACAACTAAGTAAGGTAAGGGCCTTAAGTTCATGCCATATGAGAGTTAGTTGAAGAAATTAGCTATGTTCAGTCTAAGAAAAAGAAAAGAAAGACGTAGGAAAGAGACATCATATAGAGGTCTCCAACTATTTAAGTGTTAAACTTAAGACTTTGGGAACATCATGTATATGAACCAGAGATAAAGGTAGAGACAGATTTTGTAGGGCTTAGAAAGTCAAAGTAAGGAATCTGGATTACAAAACTGTAAATTCTTTAACAGCAAAGATGACAATGCCTCATTTGTCTTTATGCCTCCTTCAAGACTTCACATCTGTGCTTTGTATAGAGAAGACATTTAAATGTTTGCTAAACTGAAGAGACTTGATCTGGTAGACAATGATGATATGACCTGACATTTGTGGAGCATTTTATAGTTCACAAAATGCTTCCACACACATTCTCTCCTTTGGTCCTCATAGCAAGTGCAGTCAGAGAGAGAAAGAAGAGAGAGAGAGAGACAGAGAGACAGAGAGATACAGAGAGAGACAGAGAGCAAGAACTGGGCTGATTCTGAATCTCATCTCAGACACTTATTAGCCAGGTCACCCTAAGCAAGTCATTCATCTCTCTCAGCCTCAATTTCCTCATTTGTAAAATGACAATAACAGCACCTGCTTCCAAAGGTGTTGTGAGGATCAAATGAGACAATTTATGCAGAGCACTTAGCAAGCCTTAAAGTTTAAATTAAATGTCAGTCATTATTAAGATTATTACGCTCATTTTATAGAAGAAACAGGCAGCAAGGTGAAGTGATTTGTCACAAGACTTAAGTGAGCAGCCAAGCTAATGCTCTATGTTTCCAAATCCAGTGTTCTTTCCACTACATTAGAGCCACTGTGAGCTCTTAAGACTGGAAATAAAAATAGCCTGTGTTTCAGGAAGACTAAAATGACTTTATGTGTTGCGGCAACAAGATCACCTGGAAGGCAAATCCAGAGGGAAGGATAAGGGGAGTAGTAGTGGGAAAGCACTGAATCAAGAGGGTCGAGTACTGCAAAGTCCCAAATCTAGAAAACCTCTGTTGGTAATGGTGGTAGCAATAAATAAAATAGGGGAAGTTTGGGAGAGGAAGCAGTTATCTGCAAGATTAGTGCCTTTTAGAACATATTGAAGGGGATGCCATGGGGTGCAGTGAATAGAGCCCTGGCCCTGGAGTCAAGAGGACCTGAGTGAAAATCCGGCCTCAGACACTTATTACCTACTAGCCGTGTGAGCTTGGGCAAGTCACTTAACCCCAAATTGCCCTCCAAAAAGAAAAAAAAAGAACATATTGAGTTTGCAGTGACAGTAGGCCATTCAAATGGCAATAAGGGCGACTGGAAACAGGGGACTAAAGGAAGAAATCACAGAGATACTGGAAAGAATATTGGATCTGGAATCAGAAGGCTTGGGTTCAAATTTTGTCTGCCACTTACTAACCTAAATGACCTTGGGAACAAATCATTTCACTTCTTTGGGTCTCAGTTTCCTCATATGTAAACTGGATGAATTGAATCTCTCACACCACATGGAAGGCTCCAAATGGATAAATGCCTTAGATATAAAAAGTCACATCATAAACAAATTAGGAGCAAAGAAGGAAATACCTTTCCCAACTATGGACAGGGCAAGAGTTCATGACCAAACAACAAATAAAGAGTAGCACAGAAGATAAAATGGACATCTTTAAATATATAAAATTAAAAAGTTTTTGCAGAAACAAAACTAACGTAGTTAAAATTAAAAGGGCAACAGTTAAATGATAAAAATATCTGCAGGAAATTTCTTTGATAAAGATCTCATGTCCTCTATATAAGGAACAGATTAAAGAGTCATTCACTCCCCAATATAGTCAAAAGATATGAAGAGACATTCTCAAAGGAAAAATCTTAAGCTAACAACAGTCACATAAAAACAACTCTAATGTTCCACTTCATACCATATCCTTCAGATAATAAAAAGAAAATGACAATTGTTGGAGAGGTTAGGAGAAAGTCGGTACAGTAACGTCAGCAGAGCTGTGAACCTGTTCAATCATTCCAGAAAATAATTTGGAACTATGCCTTGAAAAAGTCACTAAACTATCTTTAACCCAATGATACCACTACTAAGCATATATTCCCAAGAAATCAAAGAAAAAGGGAAAAGATCCACAAGTACAAAAATAGTTATAGCAGTTCTATTTGTTGTAGTAAAGAACTAGAAACTAAGGCAGTGTCCATCAGTTGGGGAAGGGTTGAACAAATTACGGCATATGAATGTAGTAGAATAGTATTATACCCTAAGAAATGAAGAATGAGATAGTATCAGAGAAAGTGGGGAAGACCAAAATGAACTAATGCAGAGTAAAGTGAGCTGAAGCAGAACAATTTAAACAGTAATAATTTTTTTTTCTGAAAAAGTGAAAGGGATAAGAATTGATTGTTTCTAGGGTCCCTTCCAGCTCCAAATTTATGATCCTATGCAGATTTGCATTGAGATGATACCTGTAGTCATAAGAATGGATGGCTGTTAAGAGGGTAGGTATGGAAGAAGACCATCAAGCTAAGTGTCAACAAGGGAAATGAAAAAGCTCAAGCAGTCAGAGAGTGTTCTTGTTTCTTCTTTAGAACACAGTGTACTAACAAAGCTGGAAAGGTCCTATAATTTCTGCCTTATTAAGGATGACTAAATATTGACTCATGATTCTCAAAGGTATGACTTGGGACCACACAATTTATATAGAACAGAGAAAGCACTCTTTTATGTGGTGAAATACATATTCTATTCTATCTGAAAAAAAAAAGTTGAACTGGTCTTCTGGGAGTTTCAAGAAATAACCTTTTTTTAAACCTACATAGCTAGTAACTGTCAGTAATAAATTGTAACTATGCCAAACAATTAACCCATTCAGAATAGATATCTAAATCTCACAGAGTTTTGGAGGCAAAACAATTTGTCAGCCTGGCATAAGTTGAGTTCATCATAGCAAAACTTCTCAATACTCCAGCAAAGAGGTTATGTCAAAATCCTGCTGAGCTGGGTAAGCTCCTTCATCTATTCCTTACCCTTGGAGTATTAGAATATCACCTAATCAACAAGCATTATTAAGCACCTATGCTAGGTGATGGGGACACAAAGACTAAAACAAAATAATTCCTACCATCAAGTAGTTTACATAGCACTTTTTATGATTTACAAAACAACATTTGATTCTCATAACCCTATAAGGCATAAAGTATCAATATTAGGGTTTCCATTTTACAAATGAAGAAACTGAGGCCCAGAAAGGGTGATGTTTCCTTACAGAGGCGTCCTTGTTCCCTCACCAGAAACTGTAGAAGCTGCACAGAGAGAAAGATGAACTAGCACAGTTATTTTTAACTTCCCATCCTGTTGTCAAAGAAACTCACTCATGCTGTTTCCAAAAGAGGACGAAAGGCCAGGGAGTAACAATGCAGGACTAAAGGTCATACCAATACTTGTGGAAGGCTGCCAGATGATTCAGTATTTACTCAGGATTCTCTCCTTGTGCCTTGGGAGAATCTAGCTGCCTTCTTCTAAACTTCAAAAATTCATATTGTTCAGCATAAACCCTGGCTACTATACCTCCACCACCAATATTTTCCTGCCTGAACTGTAACCAAATGCCTCTTCCCTTTTTCCTTCTTCCCTCAGGTTAGGAAGGGGCTGAGAGCAAAGGGATGATTTCTGATAGAAAAAAATGTGACAAAAACACACTACCCAGAACAAGAATGCTGTTCTCTACTCTTGTAAAACAATATCTGATATATTTTGTCCATGACTGATCAACTTATTTTAGAAAGGACACTAATCATTTGGAACACATCCTGCCAGGTATGAGGGTGGGATAATGAGGGGACTTGAAATGATGTTATAGAAGAATCAGTTAAAATAACTAGGAATGTTTACCTTTGAGAAAATAAGGGGATGTAGGCAAAAGATTGTAACCATTTTCAAATATCTGAAGGGTTATCATGAGGAAAAGGCAATATGTTTATTTTGCTTGGTCTCAAAAGACAGAACTAGGAGCAGCTGGGAGGTTACAGGAAGGAAAACTGCCTCTCCATACAAAGGAAAACTATAAAACAACAAGAACTATTCAGATGGAATGGGCAGTTTCAGGAGATAAGCAGAAGCATAAAGATCATCTTCTAGGGGCTATTCTAACTGGATTTCCAGTTCAAAGCTACATGCTAGATAGATTGGGTAACATGTCCTCTGAGATTCTTTCTAATACTGAGATTATATGGTTCTAACAATCATGGCACCTAATCTTCCTCACGAGGAAACTGAAGACCAAAGCAAGTCACTAAGCACAGCAAAGACTAAAATACACCTACCTCCTGCCTCCCAGGCTGCTATTTCTTCACTATATATGCTGTCATCAACAGGAACAGTAGTTACACAAGGAGAGACCACAGAATAAAAACCTTTCAAGCAAGGCATGAAAACAGGTCTTAGTACTTTACAGTTTTGTTAGGAACACTATTCAATAGATAAAACTTGAGTTACCTTGCCCAAAGGCAAGGAATATCACACACACTATCAGTAAAGTTGAGGTATGATTGGTTTTGCTGAACTCCTTTTTGTTCCTCTTTAATTTTAATTCTTTATTACAAGGAATGGCTCACTTGGTAAGGAAAGCAGAGGTACATATTTGGAAAAGAGAGAATATGAATATAAAAGATATCCATTTTCAAAAAATTTTAACTACTGATATGTAATTCATATGTGCTGTTCTCTTTGTACCTCTTTCCATTCCCATTCCTTACAACTTATTAAAGAGTTGTGTTTTAGAAGTTTTTATTTTAGTTGTTTGAAACCTGGAACACATTTCTCATAGGAATAATGTCACTATACACTATACATTATATACACTATACATTCCAAGCCAACCCATAAAAGACTAGTTATATTCCACATAATGTTGCTCTGATCAATATTATTTTAAAACAACTTCATTAATACATTATAGTAAAAGATCCCCAAGTATGGGACTGATACTGCTCAGAGAATGTTTAACAACACTAACAGTTTCACCGAGAGAGGTCTTACTAAAGGTCTGCCAAACCAAGATCCACACAAAGGGGAAAAAAATCAGTGCTGAAGAAAGGAAGACTATTGTGAGGGAAAGGCAAGCAGAGAATTTTCTAACAAGTAATTACAAGACCACAAATTAAGAGTTGAAAAGGACTCAATCATTGAGGCCAAATTCCTCATTTTATAGATTTGTGAACAATCTCTAAACAACTGGAGCCAGATATGGTAAGATCAATTACACAAAGGCTAGTAGGTACTGAATAGTACACAAATGGTCGTTTCCAGTCCCAGACGGGAATTCTGTGATTGACGCCTTATGGATATTCTGATGCCCATCTGTGCCTCTGCTGATCCCCTACAGATGTGCCAGTGGGAAGGCTCAGCCACACAAACCACTGTGAAATTCCACTATAATGTCATGTTGACAACTGCTCACTTAAAACATTCCTGTGAAACTAACTGATGCTAAATAAAATCAGGTTACTCAACGTCAAATTTTCACAGAACCAATTCCCAGTGCTGAGGAGAAGGGAACCATACTCTCCTATTATCATACACAACAGGAATACATATTCAATATTCCAAAATAGGTGCCTAACCTCAAACACTCCCCTATTTCCTATTAGCTAGCCTACAAGAAGAGCTTCATCCAGCTCTGATGGTGGTTCTTGTGGACTGAATTAGGGTTCAGGGGTGTGAAGATGAAAGGTAAGTGTGGGAACAGGGCAACAGAGATCCGAGGGCAGGAGGAATCCAAGGCCATCACACTGACCTGCCTGTTTCCCTTTCCCTCTTTTAACACCTGTTATTTCCAGCTAGAGTTTCTCTCATTTTAGGTCCTGCAGAACAGAAAACAGTCTCAGTTTTTTACCTATCCTCATATCCCTAACATTAGTAACCCTACTAAGTGGTGTTTTAAGAGTTTGGGGTTTGTTGTTGCTGTTTAATGATACCAATAATACGACATAAATAGAAGGTATTTTTCAAAGATCACCTTTCTGTTCCCCACCACCACCACAGACCCCCTAATGCTTCAGGGAATGCCTTATGCTCTGAAAGGTGTATATAAATCCAGCTAACAAGCAAATTTCCAAATATAAACCACATACAATTATTGCCACAGGGTAGGTAGCTTACATCGCTTTAGAAACTTAAAGTTTACAAAATGCTTCTCTCACAATACAATGAGGTATACAGGGCAAGAATTATTGTCCTTACTTTAAGAATGTTGAAACTGAGGCTCAGAGGGGTTAAATAGTAATTAAACTGGGGTCATACTATTACTAACATTGGGTCTTTCAGAAAGACTCCTGTACATTTCCAATAAATTACCAGGTTCAATAAGAAGACAATAAAATGCTTAAGGACAAAGGCTCCAGAAAACAAGAAGCAGTCTCTCCTTGACTATCCATTTAAGAGCAGCCAGGGAGTTGCATGGGGAATTTGTGGCAATAAGGAGATAGGAGAGGATTTCTAAGCTTTGGCAACTGGAAAAGAAGGGCTGTGTTCTGGTTCCTGAAGACAGGGATGGTTTTTGTTTTCATCTTTGTATCATCAGCACTTGGTATAGTAGTATAGTAATTTGCACACAGTAGAGAATAAATGTGTGTTGAATAGAACTGCTGGTCCTAGGTGGCCACTCATGTAAAAGGTTACACAAATCACCTAAATCTCAAGGCTTTGTAGATAGGAAGAGAGCATTTCCATTCCCCACTCTGTGGTCTAGGAACATAAAATATGCCTCAGTACATCTGGACAGAACGTTAAGTTGAGAATCAGAGGACATCGAGTCAAGTTCTACCTCTGCAGTTACCGATTCTCCACTTCCACATCTTCAAAACAAAGAGGCTGTAGTGGATAACTGCTAAAATATTCCTTCCACATCTAAATCTTTTTCTTTAGTTCTGTGCCCTGTCCCTTTCCACTGGCATTAAATTGACAAGTCCAGATAGTCCCCCAGTGTCCTAACACATTTGCTAAATAATTTACCTATAATTACTTAAATGTTATCAAGTTATTAATTCAGCTGAAAGGCTGACTACCATGATGGAAAAATGCATGCATTTCAATGATTTTTCCCTAGAAAATAGCTGAAGATGAATTTATATGAATTTATATTTAATGAGAAACACATGGGGTCTTGCTCCCCATGCTGTACTTCCAGTGAAACAGTAAGTTATACATCGGCATCAGAAGAGAACAAAGAAGCCTGAGTCAGTGTGCTGAAGTGCACAGAGCACTGGACTGAAGTTACAAGACCTCCAATCATGCTTCAAATTATGCTTGCCCATCTGATCCTAGGCAAATCACATAACTACTCTTGGCCTCAATTTCCTCATGTGTAAAATAAAGAAGCTAGATCTATCACCTCTTCCAATGTAAATCTACAATTCTATGAAATGAGTTTCTGTCTTGCCAATGTTGCCTCAAAAACAAATAAGAAAAGGGGAAGAGAGCAAACTTAAGGATCCAAATAGGATCCTCAACTCCAGTCTCACTCTCTTATCCACTACTCAATAAAAAGAAATGCACACTAAAAATTCATTCATTCATCAGCTGCAGATACACTGATCATGTTCTGGTACTCTTATAGGTGCCAACTCCCCCCATAACTGAAGATTTACAGGGGACACAAAATGAAAAGGTATAGTTGTTCTATGGTAAATTTTTCTTCTTCAGTACTTAAAAGAGATTCATGATTTAACTGCGCAGCTACTTCTTCCAACGATCTGGGTAGATCACAATAAGGTTTATTTCATACCTTGGTATAGGGGTTCTTAACATAGGATCTGCAAACTTTTTATGTTTTAATTATATTTCAATATACTTTCTTTTGTAATTTTATACATTCTGTGCTTTTAAAAACAGTTTGAGAAGGGGTCTGTATTGTTAATGTATTTTTGCTTAATGGGAAGATCTTTCCCATCCATTAATAAGCCCATGTGACCTGCCTGAGTCACATGAATCTGTGGCAGGAGGAGCTTGCCAAAGAGGTGGTACAGGAAGGGTGGAGAAGAGCTGAGAGGAAGGTGCTGAGAGCAGTTAGAGCTGAGGGAGAGAAAGGAAGCAGGCAGGGAGCTGTGAGTGTTTGTGGGAAGGCCCTAGCAGGGGGAAGGCCTGGGTATGGCAGTGCCCCCTGCACTGTTATTGTGTATAGATTTCTTTGTTGCTATGATGGATTTGGCTTTCTGGTGTTGAGATTAGGCTTTCTGGTATTTGAACAAATGACTGGGTTCTATCTTCCACGCAGAGAGTCTGTTATATTTTGCAATTCAGAATCACTTCTGCACATAGCTGCTATAGGCACTGTGAATCTATGACACACAAAAGGATAAGAAATCTTACCAGCCTCAATAGATAGTTTAATGAATACCTATAAGTTCGATTAAATTCATCGCCTGGTGGCTAACCCTCTGGTGATGAACTTCTCTGAATTCAGATATACAATCCACCACTAGTTCCCCACACTCAAAGCGGGACTGGCAGAACCTTCCAAAACTCATGCTCAACTAGCAGAACTGAGAACTCAGGGTCCCAACACACCAAAGGGCCACACTAGAGGAATGACATGGAGGCAGACTGATGTAAAAGAAAGAGGACTTGATCCCAAAGAAATCATAAAAAAGAGAAAAGGATCCACATGTACAAAAACATTTATAGCATCTCTTTCTGTGGTGACAAAGAATTTGAAATTGAGGGGATGCTGATCAATTGGGGAATGGCTAAACAAGGTGTAGTAAATGAACAAAATGAAATATTGTGCTATAAATAAATGATGAGAAAGTGAATTTCAGAAAAACCTAGACTGATGTTGAGTGAAGTGAGCAGAACCAGGAGAACATTATACACAGTGACAGCAACACTGTGCGACAAACAAGTTTGAAAGACTTGGTTCTTCTTGGCAATACAACGACCCAAGACAATTCCAAAAGACTTAGGATGGAAAATGTTATCCACATCCAAAGAAAGGATTATGGAGTCTGAATGAAAATCAAAGCACACTGTTTTCACCTTTTTTTGGTTTTTGTTTTTTTTTCTCATGGTTTTTCCCTTTTGTTCTGATTCTTCTTTTACAACATGACTAATGTGGAAATATGTTTGACATGATTGTACATGTATAACCTATATCAGATTGCTTGCTGTCTTGGCCAGGGGGGAAAGAGGGAAGGGAAAAAAATAGAATTCAAAATCTTATAAAAATGAATGGTGAAAACCAGCTTTACGTGTAAATGGAAAAAATAAAATATTATTAAGTAGAAGAAAAAAAGAAAGAGTACTTGATGAACTTTAATTGGATTCTTAGGACCTGTATTCAAATTCCAGCTAGATCACTTGTGACCTGTGTGCTAATGGACATTTTTCTTAACCTACAGAACTCTGTTTCTCATCCATAAAATGAGGAGTTTGTACTAGATGACTGATAAAGGCCCTTTCCAGCTCTAAAACTATGAGCCATAAAGCTCCATTTTCTTCATTTCTCTCAACATACAGTGTCACTGGTTCCAGTGAGCTCCCCATTCTTCATCCTTCATGCCTATGTACTTAATACAACTACAGTTGATTTCCCCACCAGATTATTAATTCCTAGAGGAGCTGTGTTACCTCTGTCTTAGAAATAACATATGTTACACACATAGTAAGTAAGCATTTGTTTACTAACTTGTATGTAATAAGGCCAGTATTTGACAACCTACATGCTTAAATATAGTCACATGTCTCTCTAGGAATAGCCCCAGTACATAAACAGGGAGGTCTTTCAGAAATACCAAGGTATTCAAATATATCCTGTGAAGAATTTTCATTAAATATTGTTTTCCATGCAGTACACATCTAGTTGTTCTCTCATGCAGAACTAAAGAGTTAAAAAAGGACTAAACTGGATACAAATACATGGAATCACACCACTACCACCTCTCCCTCAGTCCTCATCAAATCTTTCCTCTGGGATAAATGCTTCCTAATGTATTGAGTGGTACAGAGCACTTCCAATAAATTAGAAGCAATTGCATTAGCTTTGGAAGGAAACTTTTAAGGGAACACAGATCTCATCATCTTGGCTACTCCCTTCCCTTCTATACTCTCTCAAACCATAAATCCTTCATTAATTTATCCAAAGCACTGGAGTCCTTCCTCTGCTTTTAAAAAGTATCTAGAGTATAACAATATCAATCCATATTCTCTCATCTGGTAGTCTTCTCATTCTCACTACACAGTCAGCCTGCCTCTTTAAGTCACTGAGACCTTGATAATGCCTTTCCTTTTACAGCATCAAAAGTAAACAACATGGCACAATTAAATTCAAAGCAGAGAGACGAAGTTCAGAGTTCAATTACCTCAGCCCACTCATAGCTTGGGAACCACTCTGCCCACTTAACTTGCAATCTGATAGTGGCACAGTTCTTTCTATAGTCCTCCACAGTACAAGAACCCAATAAAAACCAAGATATCCACCCAAGCTAACTGCTAATTAGTTATTTTAGCACCATTTTCTTAGCCAGGCCCCTTTCCTTGGCTGTTTAGATATGCGCTCTGGGGGGAAGATAAAGTTTGAACATTTCCTGTTTACTCATGGAAATGAAATCGCTATCATAATTAAGAAAATCAAGAGCAGAGGGAGGTTGTTTGGAGTAGTAGAAAGAGCACGTTGGTTCTGAATTCAAATCCCAATTCTGCTACTGTCAGACAATGGGAAAGAAAAAACAAAATGAGAGGGAAAAGATAAATATAACAATGTAGACAAGGAAAAATCAGAAATAACTGAATTTATTATTCCAATGTCTGATAAATCTAAAAACCAATTACAGAGCAAAGAACTTTCTATTTGTTAACTTCTGGGAAAACTGGAAAGGAGTCTGGCAAAACCAGGCTTAGACAAAGATCTTACACCACAATAAATTCAAAAATATTAAAAATCATACCATTTCATAGGTTTGAATGGGAAGTAGGTGCTTAGACAAGAGTTAGAGGAAATTACAAAAAATAAAACAGATCATTTTAATTCCTAGAAATTGAAAAGTTTTTGCATGAATAAAAGTAAAGTAAAAAGAATAAGAAGCTAATAGTGTGTTAGCTGGTTTTGCTGAATTGCTCCACCATACCCACCCACCCTTTTCCTCTTCCCTCTCTCCCACCAGTTTTCTTTTAACACCTTTGCTTCAAAAAATAAATGGCTTACTGAATGGAGAAATGGAAAGGGATGCATTAAAAAATAAGTAATATAAGAATCAAAGGTATATTGCCAACCGTCAACTGAACTATCAACCTGGGTATCTTGTAGGTATCTTAAAACCAACATGTTCAAAATTGATTTCATGACTTTTCCTCCCAAATGCTTTCCTCTTCCTTGTTGTTGTTTGTCCTTTGTTTTGGAAGAGAACCATGACATCAGGGAGGTGATGCCATGCATGACATGCAGGTGAATTGGATTTACGTGAGGGAGGGCTGTGCAAAGTCACCAGCCTCACTTTCTCCTCCAGAGCCATCTGTGTCCAGTGTTCTTTACTTCTTTATTACTGTTCAAAGAACCACCATCCTCAGTCATCCAAGTTTCCAATCTAAGTCTTTTCCTCACTTATCTCCCCATTCTTTCCCATGCCCATCAGCACAGTCCTATCCTTTCTACCTTTGTAACATCTCTTCTAAGTCCCATTCTCTCTTATGACCCTGCTACCACTCTGGTGCAGGTCCTCATTACCTCATGAAGGGACTATTGCAATAGTCTGTTGGTGGCCTGCCTGCCTCAAGTCTTCTCTTTTGTCCATCCTCAACTCAGCTTCAAAATTGTTTTTCCTAAAGCACAGGTCTGATCGTGTTATAGTTCTATTCAATGAACTGCAGTAGCTCCTTGTTACTTCCAGGATAAAAATCCTCTATTCGGTTTTTAAAGCCTTTCGTAACCTTTCAAGTCTTTTTATACCTTAATTCCTCTCCATGGGACACTGACCTCCTTACTGAAAAGCAAGGACATTCAAAAGATGCTCCCACTCCAGACTCCAGGAATTTTCACTGGCTGTCCCCCAGGCCTGTGCTCTCTCCCTCCTCATCTCTGCCTTCTGCATTCTACAAGAAGTCTTTCCCAGTCCTCCTTAATCTCAGTTCATTCTCTCTGAGGTTATCTCCAACTTTTCTTGTTTAGATCTTGTTTGTACACAGGGTGTTTCCATGTTGTCTTCCCTATTAGACTGTGAGTTCCTTGTGAACAAAGCCTATTTTTTGCCTTTGTATCTCCAGTGGTTAGTATGGACCCTAGCACATAGTTGGTGCTTAATAAATGCTTGTTAACTCTCAATTTAAAAAATTTTTTTAGGAAAAAACATGGCAGAATAGATTCCTGGGTTCCATTTCACTGCAATGACTGGTCAATAAAATAAGGCAATATATACAGGCATATCTCATGGAGCTTTGCTTTATTGCACTTCAAATGCACTTTACTGCATTATTGCATTTTTTTTTTTTGCAAACTGAAGATTTGAGGTGACCCTGCATTAAGCAAGGCTATTGGTGTCATTTTTCCAACAGCACATGCTCACATCGTGTCTCCATGTCCCATTTTGATAATTCTCAAAATATTTCAAACTTTTTCATTATTATTATATCTGTTATAGTGGTCTGTGATCAGCAATCTCTGATGTCATTATTGTGATTGTTATGGGGTGCCAAGAACAGCACTCATACAGGACGGTAAACTGAACTGAAAATGCTGTGTGTTCAGATTGCTACATTGACCAGTCTTCCCCTTTCTCAAATCCTCTCCTCTGCCCTCCCTATTCTCTGAAACACAACAATGCTGAAACTAAGCCAATTAATAACCACACAATGGCCAGGAATTGTTCTAGAGAAAGGAAGAGCCAATCAATGCAGTAAATTTCATTGTTGTCTTATTTTAAGAGATTTCCGGGGCAACTAGGTGGCACAGTGAATAGAGCACCGGCCCTGGAGTCAGGAGGACCTGAGTTCAAATTCAGCATTTGTGCAGGAAGGTCTCTCTCCTCACCCTTTCCCATCTCTATCCTTGAAGGCCTTTAAGGTCTAATTCAAATGCCACCTTTTCTATGATAACTTCTCAGAACCCTACTCCGCTCATGAAAAAAAAAATCACATTAGTAAGGACCTTCTCCCTAGCATCTCATCTTTTCAGTGCCCCCATTCAGTTGAGCCAACATTTATTAAGCACCTGTAATATACAAGATATTCTTCTAGACATTATTAAAGAAATCAAAGAGAAAGAAGAGGAAGAAAAGAAGGAATGGAGGAAACAAAGGAGCAAAAAGAGGAGGAAAAAAGAGAGAAGAGAAAAGAAGAAAGGAAGGAGGGAAAGAGGAAGGAAAGGAGGAAGGGATTGAGGAAGGAAGGAAGGAAAGAAGGGAAGGAGGGAGAAAGAAAGGAAAGGAAGGAAGGAAGGAAGTTCTCCTGAGGAGCTTAGATTAGGGCAGGGTTGGGGGAGAGAAGAGATATACACATTCACATTTAAATAAGTACAAGAGAATTTGAGGAAGGAGAGGGTACTAACAACCACAGGCATTATGAAAGGCCACCTGAAGGAACTACTATAATAGCCTGCATAAGAGTCTGTCTGCCTCCAGTCTGTCCCCACTCCAATCCAACCTCCATTCAGTCACCTAAGTGACTTTCCTAAAGTGCCAGTCTGACCATGCTACCCTTCTATTCCATAAACTCCAATGACTCCTTATCACCTCCATGATCAAATACAAAAACCTCAGGCATTCAAAGCCCTTCATAATTATCTATTATTCCATCCTTTTCATTCTTCTTATACCTTACTCTTGGCCATGTGTTCTTCCATTCAGCGACAGTGGCCTGGCTGTTCCACAAAGAAAACATTCCATCTCAGCTCCAGAAAGTCTTTCTAACTGTTCCCCACAGCTGAAATGCTCTTTCTCTTCATCTGCCTACTGGCTTCCCTAGCTTCCTTCAAGTCCCAACTAAAACCACATCTTCTACAGCAGCAGTTCTCAACCTGTGGGTCGTGACCTCTTTGGGGGTCGAACGACGCTTTCACAGGTGTTATAGGGGTTGCCTAAGAACATCGGAAAACACATATTTCCAATGGTCTTAGGAACTGAGACACCACTTCTCTATCCTCCAGGCAGGTCTGCCCACATGCAGATCCGCCCACATATGAGTATTAAAGGGTCGTGTCATTAGGAAGGTTGAGAACCACTGTTCTACAGGAAGCCTTTCGCAACCTCTCTTAATTCTAGTGCCTCCCCCTCTTTTAATTTTCTATTTATCTTGTTTATAGCTTGTTTATACCTATTTGTTTGCTTGGGTCCCCCATTGCATTGTTATCTTGAGGAAGGATTGTCTTTTGTCTCTTTTTGTATCCTTAGTACTTAGCACAATGTCTGGCACACTATAGATGCTTAATAAATGTTTACTGACTGACTATAGGATGTATAGTCCTTGAGCTGAGCCTTGAAACTAGGAATACTAAGAGAATGAGGTAAAGAGGAACATGGGGAATATTCTTGTGCAAAAGTATGGAGAGGGACTGTGTTAAATGTCTGGAAAGGCAAGTGGGAGATACACTGTAGATACTCCAGGCAGAGGAGCTTGTAATATTGTTTTATTTCTCTCCCTCAATATGTGTTACACTCTCCAAACTCCCCCTTACTAGGAGGGCAGAGACTATATTTTATCTAAACTTTGTCTCTTCCATCCTTAGCACAACACTCTGCAAAGATCAAGTGCTCAATAAAATTTTTAATGAATGACTATGCCATTATCTGGAAGGCATCTTCTACTTCTTTTGTATCCCTCAGAGAAGCTAATACAGTCAGGGGTAGGAATACAGGAAGGAGGCCTCAGGAAATGCTTGAGTTGAACCTAAAGGGTCAGATGAACTGTGGCAGAACTGTGGCAGCCCTTTAATACCTTAATAATAATAATCCTTTGCCTTTGCCTACTGCTTTTACATATATAACCTCATTTTATCCTCACAATAACTCTGTATTCAGAACACTAAAGTACAAAGAACTGTGGAGGCTTTGGGTTGAATTTGTTAATGGAAAAGATGCATCCATCTCCCAATCGTACCAGTACACTTAAAGCCATTAAGTAGGTATTACTGTCCATTCACAGAGAGGCCTTTGGGTCCCAGTCAGGTTAAATGAACCACTAAGCCCACTAAAAATCATTAAGACCTTTAGATCTAACTTTATCATGCTTGGCAAACACATCTCTGAGTGGGAACTAGTCAGTCCCTCTGTAGGCTCTGGAAAGCCATTAAGGCAAAACTCTTTAAAAGCCCAAAAGTCTCAATATGCTGTTCATTGTTTTGTCTTAAGAGGACCTTTTTGTTTGCTACTCTAAAAATCTCTTTTACATTCAAACAGTATTTTGGTTTGTGAATAAGGGCCATTTCCCAGGTGGATGTTGACAGGTAGGCTGCATGGTGGGTTGTTGTCCTTCATTCTCAAAGAGGATCAAAACAACATCACTATGCTAGACTCAAACTTCAGTCAGTCCAACTGTGGTTGATCAGAAAGGTAGGTTACTGAGAGTCAGAAGAATTGGGTTTTTCTCTGCTCAGTGCAGTGACCAATCTTGACTTCAAAGGACTAGTTGAGGAACAAAACATCTCTCTTCTCTCTCAGCAGAGGGGTAGAAGGCTACAGATGAAAAAATGAGCCATGTATCGTCAGACACGGCCCATACGTGGATTTGTTTTGCTTAACACCGTTATGGTGCAGGTCTTCCTCGCTTCACATCTGGACTCCTTCAAGAGCTCACTAGTTGTTCTCCCTGCCTCAAGTCTCTCCCCACTCCAGTCTAATCCTCCACTCAACTATGAAGGTATTCTTCCTAAAGTGCAGACCTAACCATGTCATGTCCCTATTGAATCAACTTCAAGGGTTCCCTATAACCACTGGGAACAAATATAAAATCCTCTGTTTGGTTTTTAAAGCCTTTTATAACCTGGTCCCTTCCCATCTTTCCAGTCTTCTCTTCAGTCCTTCTTCCATGCACTTTAGCCTCTTTGCTGTTCCTCAAACAAGACTTTCCATTTCTCATTTCCAGTCATCTTCAGTAGTAGGAGTAGCAGGAGTAGTAGGAGTAGTAACTAGCACTTATATATTGTTTACTATGTGTCAGGTACTGTGCTAAGCACCTGATAATCATTAAATATCATACTTTTGGCCAAAGTCTGAATTAATCAGACTGTTTTCCCTTGCCTTAAAAAAGCCTTTTTCTGTGTCAGCATCTCCAGAACATCCTAAGATCATAAATTCCAAACAGACCCTGCTTTGTCTCTGCTCTCTGGGTGAGCTCTGAGAATGCCTCTCCTTATGTCAACAAACCATATGAGACTTACTTTATGGCCCTTAAGGATGAGACCCTTAACTCAAGGCATTAACTTGTCAATTCTTACTTGGTCAACTCTCTTGTTTTATTGTATTTACCATCTATTCAATTAAGAAAATTCCTTTCACATACAATGATTAAATATTTGTGGGGATCATAAATTTGTGTGACACAGCCACCCTGAATTGGGATGGTACTAAAGTCCTTAAGCTCTCTCATCTTTCTGGTCCTCAGTCAGGACTCAGCTCCTGGCTCCTTGTACAAGTCTGCTAGTTTTTAAGGGAATAAATACTGTAACTACATTACTATTTGTTTGTCTCCTTTAACCAAACTTTTTAATAGGTTGACACACTTTACAAACATTATCTCATTTGATGCTCACAACCACCCTGGGAAGTAGGTGCTTTTTACAGTTCAGGAAACTGAAGCAAATGATGCTAAATGTCTTGCGCATGGCCACAGAGCTAGAAGTGTCTATGGTGGGATTTGTACTCAGTTCTTCCTGACCCCAGGCCCAGTGCTCTAACCACTGAACCACCTAGCTGCCTCCACCCACAGATAGCTGGATGCCCTCCATGCTTTTTAGAGCTCTCTCCTCATCCTTATCTCCTGACTTCAAGTTCTTAGCTAAAATCTCATCTTTGGCAAGATATCTTTTCCAATTCTCCTTAATCTTTGTGTATTCCCCAAAATTATTTCCAATTTATATTGTACACATGTGATTTATACACAGCTATTTCCATACTGTCTCCCTCATTAGAATGTGAATTCCTTAAGAGCACGCAGTGATTTTTGCCCTTTCTATCCCTAGTACTTAGTACAGGGCACATGATGTTGTTGTTGATGATGACTCCATTTGGGGTTTTTTAGCAAAGATAATGAAGTGGTTTATCATTGCCTTCTCTAGCTCATTTTACAGGTGAGGAAACGGAGGGAAACAAAATTAAGTGACTTGATCAGGGTCAGAAAGTCACTAAGCGTCTAAGGCCACATCTGAACTCAGGAAGATGAGTTTTCCTGACTTTGGGCCCAGCATTGTAACCACTGTACCACCTAACTGCCATACAGGGCATACAGTAGGTACTTAATAAATGCTTGTTGACTTGATAAGGGAGGATTGTGGTGGGGAGTAGAGAGAGGAAGTCACTAGGAAATTATAGTGATTTTTTAAAAATGCATTAAATATTTAAATAAGTTTCTTCTGCCTATGAGTATTATCTTATACTTGCATAGCACTTTTTAACATTTCAAAGTGCTTTTATTAAATCTGTTTAATTCAATCATTTCATTACTACAATAAGCCTGAATAAGAAGACACACACAATAAGAAGGAATGGAGGGCAAAGTATGACTGGCATTGATCAGTAGAGTATCCATACCACAGAGCTCACAGATCTATCAATGCAGAAAAGTACTGAGCAGCTAATATTCCAACAAGCCCTCACAACATACTGACTCTCACCCAAAGTTTCAGCAAGAATGGATTAGCCTCAAAAGTGTAGCAATTTCAAAGGGGCATTAACTTGCTGCACCTGATATCATTATCCCTTCTGCTACTGCCTCGGATAAGTGACATTTGAATTTAAAAGTAAATAAATAAATGTCAATTAGACAAAAATCCAATGAAGCCTAAAGTCTGCCAAGACTGACTCCACAGTTCCAACACAGCAACCAAAAAAACTATTGTGGCCTTTTAGGCTCTGTGAAGACAGGCACTGCTCTCACAACAAGGAAGGTGACAAGTCTACTATCCTTTGTCCTAGTCCTGACACATGTGGAATACTCTGTTGATTCTGGGAAATCAGACTTCAGGAGAGACATTGACAATTTGGAAAACGTGTAATGACAATGTTAAAGGAAACAGATTATACTGAACAAGGAGAGGTTGGAGGACCCAGAAATATTTGACCTGGAAAAGAGAAAATTTAGGCAGGAAGGCAAACTGATGGCCTTTCAAATACCTCAAGGCAGTTATTATTACCAGTAAGGAGATTTAGACTTATTCTATACAGCCTCAGAGAGAAAAAGTAGGAATGAAGGGTGGAAGCTACAGGCAAGTGGACTCTGGCTTGATACAAAACAAATCCTATCAATCAGAATCATTTCATCTTTACTATTACCCCCCCCTTAAGACCCAGGTGGACATAGACCAGGACCTTGCACACAACAGCGCTAACGGCCTCCCAAACCACTGACTTGCTTCCTGCCTGACCTTTTCATCAAAAAAGAACCCTCATAGAGAAGAAGCTTGACACTCCCACCATCACAAACACCAACTAGTGA
Source organism: Pseudochirops cupreus (assembly GCA_028627135.1). Lineage (NCBI taxonomy): Eukaryota > Metazoa > Chordata > Mammalia > Diprotodontia > Pseudocheiridae > Pseudochirops > Pseudochirops cupreus. The sequence continues at coordinate 100,218,044 of CM053581.1, read as the reverse complement.
CCATCTGTCCAGCTATGGGCAAAGCAAGTAAACCTCAAAAGCCCCAGGAACAGCAGCACCCCCCCAGATCCAGACCCCACAACTATCACAGAAAGGTACAACCCTTATGGGGATACCACCTGGCAACTGCCTTCAGCAGGTGCTAAAGCTCCCACTTCCTTATCAGCCATATCTACTGAAAACCGAGAAAAGAAGTTTCTCAACCACCAAAGCCCCTGGCACAATCAAATGTACCAGAAATGGATATGGTTTTATTAATGGAAATGACACTAAAGAAAACACATTACCATTTATACTGCTGCTGCACCCTAAGGGGTCACACCAGGCCTTTTTATCTGACTTTCAGCTGAACTCTCTGATACGCTCTGTCTCCTCCTGAGGAGGATAAGAAGTTCTTTGAAAGCAGGGTCTGACTTTGCTACTTGTATTCTAGCTATAAATTAAAACTGTGCTTTGCACATAGTAATCTTTTAATAATGCTTTTTCATCCATTTATTCATACATTCTGGGAGGTCTCCACACAGAACCAATCAAATCTTTGTGACCGTCCTTATTCTTGCAAACCTGTGGATCCCCCTGTATAGAGCAATACTTTGGCACAAGAGAAAGAGCGGTTGCTCCAGGGCCCAATTACCTTGGTCTGAATCCAAAGGCTACCACTTAGTGATTGTATAACAATGGGTCTGCCACTTCCCGGGCATGGGCCTCTATCTCCTCCTCTCTAAAATGAGGGGACTAATTACAATCTCTGCCTAGATCATCAAAATCCCTTCAAGTTCTTCATACTCTGACTTCCCAAACATACAGCAGGGTCTAGCACAGAGCCAAGGTCTCCCAGGAGGGTTTCTTCCTATAGGCGCTGACTAGAGAAAATGGACTGTTCCTCCTGCTGCCAAAGCCAGTGAATGCAAACAAGAAGAAAATTGAGAATGCAATCTTGGTGGGTACGTTTGGCCCAATAACAAATGTAAAATGTTAATTACACAAGGAAAAATCAGTAAATATCTCAGTTGGACATCACTCCTAAAGCTGATGCACTACTGCAGTTGAATAATTTTTTCCCTCACTAAGTGACTCTAAGAGCCAGTGTCTGAGTTTTGCTGTATCATTCCCAAAGGGTCTTAGGAGTCATAAACAGCACCAAGCATTACCGATGAATCATGAGAATCCCCTGGTTAGCTGCACACATAAAAAATGTACACAATAAACTTAATGATACCCTCTGCATTTAGCCAATTTCCACTTCACAGGTTTAAAACATATGATGAATGTACTATATCAAATTTAATCTATTATTTACTCTATTCTACCCAAGCAGAAAAGAAAGTTGGCTCAGTTATCCAAATATTATCTACATACAAGTAGGCAGGCCTTACTTTAAGATAAACCATACAATTGAATAGGATAAAATTTTGCCTCAAGAAGGGACCTTGGAGATCACTTAGTATATATAATTCTCTCATTTTACAGATGAGGAAACCAAAACCCAAAGAGAAAATGGTTCAAAGCTGGATGGAACTTCAAAAGATATCTAGTTCAATGTCTTTAATTTACCAGGAAATCCAAGCCAAGTGAAGTGACACAGGTAGTAAAAGGCAGAGTAGATTTTTACTCCTTGGTCCTAGGATTCCAAATCTATTATTCTTTCTACTCTAAAAAGCAACCTGCCATCAAAAAGTTTAAATAGAAACATTAGAGGTGAATGTTTTTATTGATGAAGTACCACCTATAGGATCCTTTTCAATAGAATTCCCCCAACTGAGAACCTTTAAAATTATGTGACCTGAGAAATTTGATCAACAATGGAGGTGGGCATTAGGCTATAAAGTCAGAACAAAAAATAAAAACAGTATGTGGCCAAAATTACTCCGAAAAATCCTTTACAAAAAAATCTTAAACAGTTGTAGCCAAAAAGAGACTAAGGCTCCTTTAAAAATAGCAAGTTTGTATCCAAAAGCAGAAAGAACCAAGACATCTATTCAAGTAAAAGAACAGATAAAGGTTAAAAAAACCAAACAAACAGGTAAAGACAGCTAGAAGAACAATAATGATCAGGAGGAAAATAATCTCGAAGGGCCCTAGCACATGAGGGATTACAAGATAAGACACAAGGAAGTCAAAGCGAACAAAGACGGGGCCTTCTTCAGTACCCAAAATGTCAGGAAAGCCAAGTAAAGGTGGCCTCATTAGTTCTACCAGACTGAGCAGAATGAATAATAGACTTGTTTGAGAGTATGATGAAGAGGAGATTGTAAAATCCCACAAAACCTGGCAAGATGCTTATAATGACAAATGAAAGGTACGAGGAATGGACACCAAATGAAGGTAAAGCAGATGTATGGCTTCCAAGTCATGTTCACTGCAGTGTATAAGCTCAGGGAGTAGAGTGGTAGGCACAATCAATCAATCAATCAATTTCTCTCTCTCTCTCTCTCTCTCTCTCTCTCTCTCTCTCTCTCCCTCCCTCCCTCCTCCTCTGTCCCCTGCCACCTTTCAAACTGGGAAAGTGAGGGTGATATTTTCCCATTCCTGCTCAATTTAAAATGAATAAAATGTGCTTGCTATTTCTAACAGCTGGATTAAATTGTTTCAAAACTGTCTAATGAATACAGATACCCAAAAGATTTCCTTTCATTTGCCTTCTTAAAAGGCATTTAGGGTTCTAAAATTTATTGTCACTGATATAATAACATGAAAGCTAGATTGCTGGAGAAGGCATGACCATAACTTCTGCAGAAGTTAAGGACTGACTTATAAGGAAAATTCCATTCCATCTACCCGGTCACAAGTTCAGGGGCGCTAGCGTGACTGCCTGGGGCCAGGGTCGAGGTCCTCGCATGTCTTGAAACCGCTGATGTGTTAAGTTTCCAACCATAAGAGTTGGGCTTGGCACGCAAGGCAGTGGGTGTGACAGGCATGG
>CM053581.1:100067861-100214624 GCA_028627135.1 Pseudochirops cupreus | reverse complement strand
TTTTGGGCCTCTTTTTGCCATTTGAGTTAATCTATTTTTTAAGGTGTTAATTTCTTCATTCAGGTTGTTGACTCTCTTTTCATGATTTTCTTGCATCATTCTTATTTTTCTTCCCAATTTTTCCTCCGCTTCTCTCATATGGTTTTCAAAATCCTTCTTAAGCTGATCTCTAGTTTTTAGGCAATCTTCATGTTTCTTGGAAGCTTTTGGTGCGGGAGTTCTGACTGTGTTGTCTTCCTCCTGTTCCTTGCTTTGATCCTTCTTTTCCCCAAAGAAGGAATCTAGAGTTTGGTTGCTATTCTTACTTTGCTTCCTATGCTTGCTCATGGTTGGCCAGTCACTGATTTTTTTTAGCTCTGTGGAACTCTGCTTCCAGAGGGGAAAGCACTGTCCCAAATTGCTGGGATTTTCCCAGCTGCTGGTGCGTTTAGGAGGCTTCTGCAGCCCCCACCAGCTCTGGCTCACTGAAAACGCACCCCAGGACCACCACCCAAGACCACGATCCGGATCCAGGCTGCTCAATGCAAGAGCACTTGGCCTCTGAGCGATCACTGGGCCCCCCTGCAGTCTGGAGGCTGGGAGCTCTGAAGCAGCAAGGTGGAGGCGGCTTCAGGGCCTCCTCTTCTGCCACTTCCTTGCCCTGGAGGCAGTTTGGCCAGACTGCTTATCTCTCCCAATTTTAGCTGAGTTCCACTGACCTTTCACTTAGTCCTTTTTTTCTTATGGCTTGATAATTCTGGATACTGCCATAGCTGCTGCACATCCGCTCTCCTGAAGCTCCAGCTGTGGCTCGGCTTGTCAGGCCGCCCCCAGGGCCAAGCCACCGTTTCAGCCTGGGCTGGTTTCGGCTCCCAGCACTGAGATTGTCCCTCCTAGCCAAGCTGCCTTCAGGGGAAAGTATATTTGTGTGCATTGAGCTCTAGAATTTGTTTAGAGTCATATTTTATGGGTATTTTGAGGTGGCTATGTGGGAGCTGCGGTACCTTGCTGCTCCTACGCTGCCATCTTGGCTCCGCCTCTCCCGCAGAGCCTGTTGAATAGAAATGTCAATCTGGTCAGAGGAGGCAACATAGTGTAGTAGAAGAGGTTTGGTGCTAGGATTCAGGAAATCTGGGTTTTGATTTGACTTTTAAAATTCAGTAGTTGAATGACCATGAGCAAATCATATAACCTCTCTTAATCTCAGTTTCCCTATCTCTAAAATAGGATTGTGTTTATACTGTTTTTCTGAAAGATTCATTGTGAGGAAGTGCTTTGTAAACTTTAATGCTTTATGAATGAGTTGTCATTTTAAAATTATTAACAGGAATTATTGCATATAATGTTAACTCTTTGAAAGTTTGGACTTGTTTCTTCATGTGTAAAGTGAAGGGGTTAGACTCAAAGTTTCTTTGATAAAAGGTATGTGTCTAAATACACATTAAGTGAATATATACATTTCTACATGTATAAAGAACATGTACATATATGTAAGTATGAACATATTTGATGAAGCTTGGGCACAGAATTTTACCTCAGCTGCTTATAAGGCCAGCGTCTGTAACACCAGTACCAACAGCTCAGTCTTGTGTTGCAGCATAAACATGTTTCTAAGGGGAAAGCTGCTGAAAAGAGGGGTCACGTGACTGAGCCTCTTAGAAACATTAGTGATAATGTTATTTTTTTGTCTTTCTGGCCTTTGTAACTAATCCTTGAAATGTTGCCAAGAATTTAGCCAAAGGGACGCTAGGCACTGATAATGGACATAATTTTAAAAAAGGATGAAACTAGGAAGTGACTCATCCCTGTCTTTTGTTCCTTCTTTCCATCTAGGGTTCTGCATGTTTGTGCTGAGTCTTGTTAAGAAGCATTATCGACTCCAGTTCTACATGGTAAGAGGAAATACAGGATTGCAGGGGGGACAAGGGCAAGTGAGAAGAGGCAACTTTAGTGCTCTTAGGCTAAATGAGATTCCAGTTTTTCCTGTCTTTTACTGTAAGGCAACACAGTGTCCCTAAGGACTCCTCCATTCCCAAGGTATTTTGAGCAGATACATGATGGGAGAGTATCTTATAAATCTAGAATATTTAGAGCTGCTGAGTCTCTTCAGTCAGATAACATTATTTAGTATAGTGTGTTGGGCATATCTCTTGATGCCTTTCTGAGTGATTTGAGCAAATCATTTTGTTAGAGGGATCTTTCTCCTCCTGTTCTTGTAGATTGACAACTTGGTAAATTCAGGAAGTGTTAGGCATTTTAAAAAAATGTTTATTTTTTTGTTTATTTTGAGGAGGGAAGGCAAGGCAACTGGGGTTAAGTGACTTGCCCAAGGTCACACAGCTAGATAAGTGTCAAGTGTCTGAGGCCAAATTTGAACTCAGGTCTTCTTCATGTCAGTTCCAGTACTCTATTCACTGTATCACCTAGCTGCTCCATAGATCTTTTTTTGAAAATACAATTTTTTGTGGATTCTGGTTTTGCTGCTTAATACTGTGTGACATTGGGAAAATTGTTTCCCTGTTGTAAACCTTGGGTTCCCTTTGGAAAAGGATGATGATAATATTTGTACTCTTTTTCAGTCATGATTGTTTTTTAAGGAAAATGTTTTTGTAAATCTTGAATGAAGCACAATTCAAATATGAATTATTATGATTAGTTTCCACCCAGGCTTTAAGTCCCTAAAGCCTAGGGGCAGTGTCTTATGCTTTTTGACAAATGTCCCTCACAGGACCTTAGGTTAAGGAGTTGGATTAGGTGACTCTCAAGTTCCTTTCTGCTTTTGGATCCCGTGATTCTAGGATAATGATTTGTGAACCTTTTGCTCAGTATTAGAATGCTGTCATAATATGATGGAAAGAACACTGGATTGGAAAATGAGGAAATCTGTGTTCTAGTTTTGGCCCTACCACTAAGAAACTGAGCTTTCCTTTCCTGGCTAAAATCTAGGGAAATAAAATCTAGCTAAATTTTCTGACGAGATATATAGAATCAGTCATCATCAGTTGACAAGAATTTTTTAAAAGCACCTACTATGTGCCAGGCACTGTGCTAAGTGCTGCTGGTACAAAGAAAAAAAACAGAAAATAGACCCCTCTTTCAAGGAGCCCACAGGGCACAGGACTCCGCCTTGTTTGGCCACATTGCTTGTCTCAGTTGTCTTGAAATGAAATTAAGATGAGAGGAAGTATGGAAGGGGAGCAGCATCATGAATAAGAGCTCAAAGGCACAGATTATGTACCTGTCTTCCAAAGAGAGTAGAAAGGAACAGGATGAGGCATTTCTTCTGTTCGTAATTGACCACAGTTTTCTACCTAAGCCTGTTCTCTGAATTGGCTTTAGAGATGAACTGGAGCCTAGGACACTTTTTTTTCTCTTCCTTACAGTTTGGTTGGACTCATGTGACTCTGCTTATTGTTGTGACCCAATCCCATCTTATCATCCACAACTTGTTTGAAGGAATGATTTGGTAAGTTGGAGTAAGGTGTGTGTGGGGGGGGGGGGGGTAGGTCATGGGAGTGGAGTGAGGGACAAGCCTTACTTACTCTTTACCATGTGAGATAAGACTTCAGCTGAAGAAAGATAGTCCATATGGAATGTCTTCTTGAATATTTATTTTATTTTATTGTTTTAATTGATTTGTTTATTTACTTTTAGTTTACAAGATACAGTTCCACAATCTCTTGAGTTTCAAATTTTCTCCCCTTCTCCCCCCACCTATGGTGGCATGTGATCAAGTATAGGATCTGCAAATATTTTCACATTGGACATTAGTCTGGTTGTATAGAAGGGTTGTAACCAATGGAGTAAACAATGGGAAAGAAGAAACAAAACCAAACATGGAAAAGAACAATAGCGTGTAGTTTGCTTCAATCTCCATTTAAACTCTATTCTTTCTAGATCTTTCTCTGAATGTAGATATCTCCTTCCATCCTGAGACTTTTAGAGTTGTCTTATAACTGCACGTTGCTGAGAAGAGTCCAATTTATCAAAGTTGGTTGTCACACATACGATGTGTCTGTCATTGTGTACAAATTTTTCCTGGTTCTGTTCTTCTCACTTAGCTTCAGTTTATATAAGCCTCACCAGGTAAATATGAATTCTATCTGCTTCTCATTTCTTATAGCACAATAGTATTCCATTACATTCATATACCACAACTTGTTTAGCCATTACTCAGTTGATGGGCATCCCCTTAATTTCCAGTTTTTTGCCACTACAAAGAGAGCTGCAATAAATATTTTTGTACATACGGGTCTTCCTCCCACTTCTATGATCTCTTTGGGATACAACCCCAGAAGTGGTATTACTGGGTTAAAGGTATGCAGTTATTTATAGCCCTTTGAACATAGTTCCAGATTGCTCTCCAGAATGGTTGAATCAGTTCACAATTCCACCAACAATGCATTAGTGTCTTGAATATTTAACTGGGTTTCAGATCATTTCATCTCCCTTCAGGAATCCAGATTCAAAGTCAGTCACCAGGCACTCTATTAAACACTGTAGTTACAAAAAGAATCCCCTCTTCCCCCTTCCTTTTGGGGGTTCACTTTCTATTGGGGGAGACAACATGTAAATAATTAGTTACGTACAAGATACATACAGAGTAGATGGAAAGTAATTTAAGAGGGCAGGGCACTAGTAGCTGGGAAACTGAGAAAGACCTGTGCAAAGTGAGATTTGAGGTGAATGGAGCCAAGGATTCTAAGAGGTGGAGGAGAGTAGGCAGAGCATCCCAGGTGTGGGGGACAGCTAGTGTAAAGGCCCAGACGACAGGAGGTAAAGTGTCACGTGTAGGGAGCTGCACATAAGCCAGGGTAGCTGGTTCATAGACTGGAAAAACAGGAAAGGTCGATGTAAAGAGCTATAAATGATAAACAGGGGACTTGATGTTTAATTCTTGAGATCACGGAGCCACTAAAATGCATTGGGATAGGATGGTGAGGTGAATGTGACAAGGCTTAGAAATCATCTTGTCAGCTAAGGGAGAAAATTGAGGGCAGGATACCAGTGAGAAGTTTATTGCAGAAGGTTTCTGGATCACATGAGCAGCAGGATAGAGGACTAGACGTTTTCTCTGATCCTTGTGACCTCTCAAACCAACACAGAAATTATGAGCCAAAGATAAAGAAACTTCAACTGTCTCCACAGTCTAGGACAGGACTTTAAAAAACTTTTTTCCACTTGCCATCCTTTAGTTGGTGTTGCTTGATATGCCAGTGCAAAGTGCACATACTTTATTTTTACAACCTAGGCTGCAGTGAAGTTTTCCAATGCAACACCAGCAAGTGCTGCCAGAAACACCTCAGATTCATTACCTGTTTGATTTTTAATTAATTTTTAGCCATTGCATGTTCAGAAACCTTTTACTAGTGCCAAATTTTTAAACCCACAGTTTAAGAAGCACTAGTCTAAGATACTCAGGATCCAAAAGGTTAAAAAAATCCCCTAAACCCAAGAATTGCTGCTCACTGACCCCAAGCTCACCTAGCACTCCCTCCTCCACCTCCCATGCTACCAGTAGTGAGGCTACGATAACAGATTCAAGGACCCAGAATAGGCTTATCACAAAAGTCTGATCCCTGCTTCTTCTTTCTAGGGCTGTAGAAACCCTCAGTTACAGGCTGTGGAAATTTACTTGGGCCACAATAGCCATGCTGGCCATAGCCCTTTAGGAGCAAACAGACTACTGAGAGCCACAATCCTGTAGCTCTAAATTGCTGGGGCAAGCACAGCAAAGCTCTGAACTATTAGTTCTGGGTCAGAGAACTCAGGAACAGAGACAGGTCATTAGGACATGACACTATGTGTGTATTTTGTGTGTGTGTGTGTGTGTGTGTATGTGTGTGTATGCGTGCATGTGTGTGCTCGGGAGCAAATGGTGGGAGTGAAGCACTCTATCCAACCTAAGGGAAAAAGCACAACTGGGGCCAGTTCTGGCTGCCCAAAATTTACTTGGGGCAGAGACATAGGCTGGTGAACCATGGATTGCCCAGCATGGGAGAAGACTGAGATGCTTTGATATTCAACCCACAAGGAAATCAACATCATCATGGGGGAGGAATTCATAGAGTCAGAAAATGACTGAAATTACCGAAGATCTCAGGAAGAAGAAAACCCAAAGACTTTGACATAAGTAGATAAATCAATAAGGCAAAGAGTAAAAACATAAGGGAATATGGCCTTCAGGTCTAGTAAATAAATTCAGGCTTCTATGAATAAATACTGCAAAATAAAGGAAAATGATCCAACACTTGAGACAGAGAAAGGACCCTGTGGAATGTAAGGAGAACATGAAACCATAGCATGCTGTTCCTGAGTGGTTCAAAAGATCGAAAGAGAAATGACAATTATGAGAGCAGAATTTGTGGCCTACAAAGCAAAAATGATGAGCAGAATAGAAAACGTAGAATCTATAATGACAGGTCTCACCAAAGAAACAAAAGAGAGGACAGTAGATTGGGAATGTATACATACAGAAGTGAAGGACAGTACAGAAGAGGGAAGAAAAAATAACATTAAAAGAAGATATGCTCACTATGCAAGCAAAACACACTGATCTCTTTTTAAATTAATTTTTAGTTTTCAACATTCATTTTTATAAGATTTTGAGTTCTACATTTTTTCCTTCTCCCTCCTTTCCCCCCTCCCCAAGACGGCATACGATTTGATATAGTCTGTACATGAGCAATCATATTAGGCATATTTTCCACATTATTCATGTTGTGAAAGAATCAGAACAAAAAGGAAAAACTACAAGATAAAAAAACAAAAAAAATAGTCTGCTTTGATCTGTATTCAGACTCCATAGTTCTTTGTCTCGATATAGATAACATTTTCCATCATGAGTCTTTTGGAATTGTCTTAGGTCATTACATTGCTGAGGAGAGCTAAGTCTAACAAAGTCAGTCATCACATAATGTTGCTCCTACTGTGTACAGTGTTCCCCTGGTTCTGCTCACTTCACTCAGCATCAATTCATGCAAATCTTTGTAGGTTTTTCTGAAATCTACCTGCTCATCATTTATTATGGAACAAAAGTATTACATTCCATTCATATACCACAACTTGTTTGACCATTCCCCAGTTGATGGACATCCCTTCAATTTTCAATTCTTTGCAACCACAAAAAGAGCTGCTATAAATATTTTTGTATATGTAGGTCCTTTTCCCTTTTTTATGATCTCTTTGGACTACAGACCAAATGACAGTATTGCTGGATCAAAGGATATGCATGGAACTTGTGAATCCCACAGTGGGATGGATTTGCTGATGTAATGGGAAGGGGCTGGAACAGGGAGGAGCTAATACCTTATATAAAGAAAAGCCCAAGCTGAGAGAGGCCAAAACTGCTGGGAGCAAGCATCTGGAGGCTGGGCTGCTACTGCTGGAGAGAGAGAAGAGAACTGAGAACAGAGAAGAACTGAGAAGAGAAATGAGAACTGAGGACTGAACTGAGAATTGAGAAGAACTGAGAAATGAGAAGAGAGGAGAACTGGAAGGAGGCATGGCTGTAGTGTCAGTACTTTGTCTGTTTTGATGTTACTTTGTCAGATTCATCTGCTGATGGAGGATAGTGCTGTTGTTACAGAAGCCCTGGGACCTTGTTGCTGGTTCAGAAGTCCTGAAAGAGGATTTTCTTGTTGTATGTTTACAGAAATCCTGGAGGAGGGTCTTGCTGACGTTTTCAGAGGTTCAGGGATTATACTGATGATTCGTGTTGATTCTTCAGACCTTGTTGTTGGGTCTATGTTGATTTCACAGGCAGAAAGTGAATTGATGAGGATGCTGGCAATATTAATGAATGTTATTGTGGCTTTGTTAAGCTTTGTCTTCCCAGGAACAGAAACTGTGGAGGATTTGAGGTCAAACAGACACTGTGAGCTTCAGTATGGAACAGGAACTGCACAAGAAGCTGGGCAAAGAACTGTCTGCCTTTGAACCCAGGTGGCAGGTGATAAATTCAGGCAAGAGCTGGGACCATGGAAGAGGAACCATGGAAGCTGAGAGTCTGCCTCTAGTCAAGATGAAAAGACCTCTCCTTGGGTATTTAATGCAAACTGAGAAGATCATGATTTACTGTGACCTAGGGTTGGAGAACTTTGACTTTTACATTTAGATGATTGAGTTAAGGACTTACTAATTAAGGACGTTTGGAAACTAATCTCCAATTAAGAAGAAAGAAGACTTTTTCATTGAAGAGATTAAGACATGACCTAAGGGTGGAGAGCGTTTGACCTTTGTACTTTGTGATTGAATTAAGGACTTACTAAATGAATATACTTTGTTTAAAACTATGTGACCACTTTGGTAAAAACCATGTGGCCATTTTAGTGATAAATTGCTATGCCTTAACATTGTGAATTGTGTGAATGTTTTGTCTTAGTTTGTTACTCAATAGAGAGTTCACTATACTGTGTAATCAGAACCTTGAAAGCTGTTCACAGCAGCAGTCCTCTGGAAAGCTGCTCATGCTTGGCTTTACAATTCCAAATAACAGAAATGTTGGAGAAGTGAATAAATGCAGCAGGCAAGGACAGTAATAGCAACAGAGTGACAGCAGAGAGACCAGTAAAAGACTTCTCTTTAAATCAGTGGTTCTCAACCTTCCTAATGCCACAACCCTTTAATACAGTTCCTCATGTTCTGGTGACCCCCAACCATAAAATTATTTTCATTGCTACTTCATAACTTAATTTTGCTACTGTTATGAATTGTAATTTAAATATCTGATATGCAGGATGTATTTAAATTGAACATAACCCGCAGGTTGAGAACTGCTACTCTAAATGTACGTAAGGAGACAGGAGTAAAGACAGAAGTTTGTTGGAGATAATAGTGAATAGGTGGTTCTGGGGCATTATGGATAGAATCTGGCCACACCTTGCCTGCAGGTAAATCAGTTTTTTCTGTGGGACTACATTACAACATGGGAGGGTACATGTAAAGTGGGGAAGGGGAGCAGGGAAATGGAAATACATGATGTGTTGGAGTCAAATCCAGGGCTAGCAGTGAAGGGAAAGTGATCTGTTTGGTCTCATAAAGAGAAAAGCCTACAGAGATGAGGAGAAAGGAGGAAGGATTGAAAAGGGGGGAAAGGAAGAAGTCTTTTCTTCAGTAAAAGGAGGGAGTTCTGTTGATGAATGCTCCTATGGGTGAAGCAAGATGCTCTGTGAAGGGCGGTAGTACCTTGTGCTGGTTATGACCTGGGAGATTTGAACCCATTTCTCAAGAATTCCCCTTGGCTGAGGCACCTGTCTCCTGGGGGAGTGGGAAGCCTTGGGGACTAGGAAAAGACTTTGAGGCCAATTGGGACAAAAAGGTAACTAGAAGAAGTTCTGGATTAATGGAGGGTTGCATAATCAGGGATGTGGTTGGGGAGGGATGCTACCATAGGGCAGTATCCTCTTTGACACCTGAAATAATTGACATACTGGGAGTAGGGCACAATGGAATCCATGGGCCAGACTCTAAAGGCAGTGTTAGAAACTGCTTAGAAGGGAGAGCCTAGAATGGATGCCTTAGGAACCTTGATTCCTTTCTAAAAAATACTGTTTGTCATATAAGATGACTCTCTGGAATTTGGGGTCGAGTAGAGATATTTGGGATAACTATGATGTTATAAAAAACAAAAGATATCAATAAAACTTGTTTTGAAAGGAGATTATTGCATTAGGCCATTTGAGAAGTGATGGGTTGTGGTTGTATGAGTATAGATAAGGTGACATGTGAGAGATAGTATAAAGGTAGAAACAAAATTTAGCAATGGATATGTGGGGTAAGAATAAGGAGATGTGGAAGACATGAAGGTTGTAGCCCTACTTGACAGGGAGGATGATGATGTTCTTAATAATAGGGAATTTCAGAAGGAGGGAGGATTTTGGGAGAAAGATAGTAAGTTCTAGTTCCCTTTTGAACATGTAAAGTTTGGGATGTCCAAGAGGAGGTTGGAAATGTGTGACTATAGATAGGCAGAAACTGAGAATCCTTGGTTTAGAGATGCTAATTGAACATGGGAGCTGATAAGATCACCAAATTAGTTAGGATGGAGTGAAAAGAGAAGGGGGCCTTGGGTTAAGAGGAAACAAGAGAGAATATATCATTAAAAATCCAGAGAGGAGAGGGTGTCTAAAGAAGAGGATGGTAAATAATGTCAAAGACTGCAGAAAGGTCAAGAAGAATAAGACTGAAGAAAGGCTAACAAATTTGGCCATTAAGAGATCATTGGCAGTTTGGAGAGACCAGTTTCAGCTGAATAATGAAGTCTGAAGCCAGAATGAGAGGAGAGGAAGGTGAGGTACCAGTTGTTGATAGCTTTCTCAAGTAGTTTAGCTGTAGAGGTGAGGAAAGATAGAAGACAGTAGCTAGCAAGGATGGTGGGATCAATAAGGGTTTTTAAAGGACAGAGGAGACATTTTTAAAGGACAGAGATATATTTTTAGGCAGCAGAGAAGGAGCCTCAGTAGCTAGGGAGAAATCAAAGATGCGAGGGAATGTAGAACTTGGGATGATGATAATTGCAATTCACTGGAGAAGTGAAGAGAGGGGATATGTTCATGGGTGCGTGTAGAGAGGTGTACTTTGGTGGAGGAGAACATCTGAAGGATGTGACATGAGGAGGGGAGAAGGGGAGCTCTTGGGAAATGGGTTCAAAGTCAAAGTGTGAGTCGAGGTTCTCAGCTGAGAAATTGGGTGGGGATGAACTTAAGGGGAGAAGAGAAAGTTTGGACAACTGCTGAGAAGAGATAAAGAATCAGGAATAGAATGTTTGTCCTGCTGCACTGAGGGTCCAATTGAGGTGAGCTGCCATAATTTGTAGTAAGACCAGTTAGCACAGTTTCATGATTTCTTTTTAGCTCAGTTCAGCATCATGTCAGTTTTAATGGAGAATGCATATGGTGGGAATAATCCAGAGTTGGGCTTAGGAAGGCATGATCACCAAGGTTTGGAAAAACTAATGAGAGTTTTAGAATAAGAAACAAGAATACTTTTCAGAATGTTTGCCCTGCTTCTGAGCTAGTCTTCGGTAATTGAGCTTTTAAAAGGTCTGTATGTTTCAGTCCCCCAAAGTCTTCCTCATGGCACAGAGGAGGAACTTGTTCATGTTAGTGACCCAAACTCAAGGAGTTCCTTTCAAGCTAGAGAGGCTTCAGAGTTCAAGTACTGTGATGGTTTTTCATCTGAGACCCAGGTTAGTTTGGAGAGGCTTATTCCTGGCCCAAGGTATTGGGGTTTTTTTCTAATCGCAGCAGACCTCACAGACTGTTTGATAAGTTACAGAATAATTCTGATCTGTGTTGATGGAAAGAGTATTCATATCTGTGAGTTTATAGATTCTTACAGTGTGAAGGTGTCTCAGGTTAGCGTTGTTCCATAATGGTCACACTTGGAATGCTGATGAGGGGATGATGATACTTGTTGCTGAATGGGACAGATCAGAGGAGAGAGCATTAGAACTGAGATGGCCAGGGCCACCTTTAAAGAGAGTCTTTAAAAACAAATGTTAGAGTTGTATATACTTGAATAATCTTGACAGCTTGCTAATAATGCTTCTGACTTCCCTCCTTTTTTAATTCCTCCTAGGTTTATTGTCCCGATTTCATGTGTGATCTGTAATGACATCATGGCCTATATGTTTGGATTTTTCTTTGGTCGGACCCCACTCATCAAGGTGAGAGAATTTTCCTTGACATGAAATATCACAGGGCAGTGTTTTCAGTGGGAAAAAGTTGCCTTGGGAGACAGAGAGAAACCTAATTGATTTTTATAAAATCTTTTTTTTTTTTAAATTTAACAGAGACCAAATAAAATGAGCATTTCCATATAAAGTACAAAGTAAAATGGAAAAAGAGAATTGTGCATGAAACCGTCAATCTATATTATGTACAACCTCCTTTTTCCTGTTAAAAATATAATAAATTTAACATGTAACTTTCAAAGTTATCTTACTTGTCTTTGTTTCCTTCTGTTCTCTCCTATGTGTTAAATTTTTTTTTTTTCTTTTTGGAGGGGGGAAGGCAGGGCAATTGGGGTTAAGTGACTTGCCCAAGGTCACAGGGCTAGTAAGTGTTAAGTGCCTGAGGTCAGATTTGAACTCAGGCCCTCCTGACTCCAGGGCCGGTGCTCTATTCACTGTGTCCCCTAGCCACCCCTAAAAAAATATTTCAGTGACCTTCTTTTGCTTTTTTTTTTTCCTTTGGGTAACACTATTAGGTTTAAAGCTGAAAAGGACATTATAAAATCACATCTATTCCAATCCTTTAATTTAAAGAAATTGCTATTGTGTAAGTTGTTCTTTTGGTTCTGCTTATTTCAGTCATACAAGTTTTTCCAGGCTTCTTGGAAATCATTTTCTCTTTTATAATTTTTTCTATAAAATTATAATATTTTCTTTTATTCACATACATAGATTTCCTTTATCCATCCCCAGTTGATAGGTATGGCCTTAGTTTGAATTTTTTTTTAAATTGCCATGAAAAAGACTTATATAAATAGTTTTGTACATGTAGGTGCTTGTCTTCTGATCCCTTTAAGGTATAGGTCTCAAATTGGTGCTGAAGGATAGCCTTGGGGGCATAGTTCCAAATTGTTTTGCAGAGTAGTTGGCCCAATCTGTAGTTTCTCCAGTGTGCATTAGTGTGTATTTCTTTCATGCATCCTTCTTTTTTGTCATTTTTGCAAATTTGATAGGCATGAGGTGGAACCTTAATTATTAATGGTTTAGGAGCATTTTTTATATGGTTGTTAATAGCTTAGATTTCCTCTTTTGAGAACTCATACCATTTGGCCATTTATCTAAAGGGGAACAGCTCTCATTCTTAAAATATTGCCATATATATTAAAAGTATACACATATATTAGGTATCAGACTTTTATTAGAGAAATTGTAAAGATTTTTTCCTAGTTAACTATTTCTTTTCTAATTTAAACTGCATTAGTTATGTTTGTGCAAAAATGTTTTAATTTTATGTAATCAAAATTGTCTATTTTATGTTTTGATATCTTTATCCTTTTTTTGGTCATGAACTCTTCTGTTCATAGTTGTGAAAAGTATTTCCTTGTTACTCTAATTTATGATGTGACCTTTTTAATCTAAGTTATGTATCTATTTTAATCAAAGTTATATATCTTAATGTAATTAAATTGTCAAGGGAGATAGTGTATAGAGAAAAGAGAGGAGGGCTGAGGACAGAGCCCCAGTGAACACCTAGCCATTTAAAAATAGCAAGAGTTAAGGAGCTAGTGAAGAGCCAGAGGTCAGAGAGGTGCAGGAGCCATAAAAATGGTGTTCAAGGGAAAAGAAATAGTGCCAACAGAAGCCCCTAGTGTTAGGTGATAGAGAAAGGGAACCAAGAAAAGACCATTGAGTTTGCTAATTAGGAGTTAGTGTCCTTGGAGCACTTTGTCTAGTGTGAGGGGTCAGAAGCCAGATTACAGCACTTTGAGGTCAGAGTGGGCAATAACAAAATGAAAGCACTTTTTCTAAAAGTTTGACATTAAGCTGCAAGGGGGTTCTGGGGATAAGGGGGCCCCCGAGTAAAGAAATTGGACAGTAGTTTTAAGAGGCTAGTAGGCTTAAGGAATTTATGAACACATTTTTAAATAAAGAGGGTGAAGCCTTTGGAAAAGGATTCATTAAAGGTGTAGGTAAAATCACACTTATGGTAGGATAGAGGATAACAAATAATGATGTCAGTCAAGTTCTACACTCTTGGTTTGTTTTTTCTTTCCCAAAGCTTTCTCCAAAGAAGACATGGGAAGGCTTCATTGGAGGATTCTTTGCCACTGTGGTGTTTGGGCTTCTGGTAGGTGGTTGACAGTCCCAAATGTGAAAATGTTTGTTGTTAAAATTGCTGGTAATGTGGTCATTGATCTATATGAGTGTTATCAGTGTCTGTGAAGTGGGAGAGGTACTGGGTGTTTGCCTCCAGGTTCAGAGGCGGGTAGTAGAAAAAGACTGAGAGTCAAGAAGACTAAATGTGAGTCTTCCCTCTGATGTTTGCTTACCTGCTCATCTCTAAAATGGAGATAATTATAGCACTTATTTGATAGGGTTGCTGTGAGGATCAAATAACATAAAGTATGCAAAGTGATTTGCAAACCCTAAGACATTATATAAATATGAATAATTTGTCTTTCAGTTTTACATTTTGCAGACAAATTGGCTTATGAAACATTTCTCAGCTTTGTAGTAGCCTGAGTCTGTGTCAGGGCTCTTTTCAGTTAGTGAGTACTAGCTGGGAAACAGCTAGCTAAAGAATGAGAGGACCTGGGGGTCCATTCCAGGTGCCTTTTAAGGTGACAGTTGTCACAACCCATTGCCACAATTTAAGACATTGAGCGAATTAATACAGCCACTAACTCCTAATGGCTCATAGGAGCTAAGCTGCTCCTGAATCTAACATGTTTCCTTACCTCCTTAAACTCTTTGCTCAACCCTCTTGTGATCAGGCAAAGCAACCTGTGGCCTTAGGTAGTCAGCTCTTTGAAAGGGATGAGGATTTGGGGGAGGGATATGTGGGTGTGGTGAGTTATTAAAAATGAGTGGATGGGCGATTGGGGGAGGAGGGGGGGAAGGGTATCCCAATGTTGCCCTCTGCTGGCCCCCTGTAAAAATGCATTCCGTAGCCTATAGTTCTGTATTTAACCTCTTAATGACCAAGGTTCTACATCTGAGAAATGCCCTGACCAAAGACCCACTTTTGGAGGAATGTCCAAAAAAAATTGTCTCTAAGCAAGGAAGTGTCCATCTTTTGGGGGCAATTCTAAATCCCCCTCTCACGTCAGTAATTATGGTTTTCCCCTAAGGAACCCACATAGCAGTATTACCTTGTTTATATGCATGTGTACACACATACACACACCACACACGCACACTCACTCACATTTTCTCACACTCACACAACACGTGCACATGCACACAAGTATACACAGACACAGACACACACACACCCACACACCAGTAGCATCCTTCCTCCCCCTTCATTCAGTAAGCTTCAGTGGTTCTGTATCATTTTCTAGGATCAGATGTAAAATCCTCTGTTTGGGATTCAAAACTCTTTATAACTTGGTCCCATCCTGTCTTTCCTTTTCACTTTCCTCCCATCCCTATACTCTGCAATCCAGTGATGCTGTAATCCTTGCTGTTCCTTAAAAAGGATCTCCTATGTCCTATTTGGACATTTTCACTGATTCCCTCCCATGCCTGGAGTGCCCTCCCTCCTCTGCTCCTGTGGCTTTGAGTCCCTGCTAAAATCTCACCTTCTGCAGGAAACCTTTCTGACTCTACTGAATTCTTCTAATGCCTTCCCTCTGTTGATGATTTCCAGTTTATCTGTATAGCTAGTTCAGACTTATTTGTTTACATGTTATATTACCCATTAGAATGTGAGCTTCTTGAGAATGAGAACTGCCCCAGTCTTCTGCTTTTTGTTGTAGCTCTAACACTGTGCCTAGCACATAGTACACATTTAATCAGTGTTTACTGACTGACTGACTAACTTATATTTGATTTTTGGGATTGGTTCTTTTCCTGATTTTGTCCCTTGTGAGAACAAGGACCTTTTTTTCTAGAGAGGGAAGAATCTTTTCAAGTTTCTGAGATTGTGTCCTTATGGGCAGTGAAGTATTACACAGCATTTCTCAGACCATGCACTTAGCAGGCAGCTTTCTTGTCCAAATAGTAAGTGTTTTGGAGGGAATTTCATTTATCCTCTACTAAACCCTTATTCAATACTTTGTCATGATGTGGAGGTGACCTTGCATTTTAGAGAATAAGATCATTCTCCTTACCCCTTTCATTTTGAGTGGGACAGATTGTATCATACAGCATAAGCACAAGGATGGATAGGTTATGATCTCTGGATTTCATTGCATTAGCTTCCCCTCCAAACCTTTCCCTCTTCCAGACTTCCTTATTTCTGTCAAGAACACCAAAATCCTTAAAGTCACCCAGGTTAATAGCCTATTGTCTTGGACATCTGACTTTCACTTGTCCCATCTATCCAAGCAGGTCTTATCCTTTCTACTTGTACCCAGTATCTCTTGTATCTGTCTCCTCACTACTGACACAGTTACCACTTTAGTTCAGGCCCCCATTATTTCTCACATGGATTATTGCAGTAGTCTCCTAATTGGTCTCCTTGCCTCAGGTCTCTTCTCCTCCTCAGTTCATCATCCATACAGGTGCCAAAGTGATTTTCCTAAAGTGCAAATCTGAGCATTACTCCCCTGTTAAAACTCTATTGGTTCCCTATTTACTCCATAATGATTTCATCCATTTAATATTTATTTTGTGTGTATTTATGTCCATAATTTGAGTAAAGTAGTACATATATATCTTATAAATAAGTAAAAATGCACATATATGGAATGTGTGCTCAAAAAATTTTTATTTGTAAAGGTGTTCAATTGAAAAAAGTTTGGAGACCAGTAGCTTAAAGAATCAGCTTAACAAAGTGTAAAGTGGTTATCACCAAATGATTGACTTTCAGGTGATGAATTCTTTTTTCTGAAACAATTCAGGAAGACCATCTTCTAAGACAGCAGAGTGACCCTCTGCATTCCTGAAAGGAGTATCTACACTGATGAAATTATAGGTTCTTAAAACAGCCCTTAAGATCAAGAAACATTCTGTTGTATATAATCTCAGAGTATCCTCTGAGAAATCCAGAAAGGAAGCTTTGATCCTGAAGCACGAGGTGGTGCAGTGATAGAGCCCTGGGCCTGCCATCAAGATGACTTGACTTAAATTCTTATCTGGCCTCAGACACTTTTGCCTATGTAACCCTGGGCAGATCATTTAACTTCTGTCTGCCTCAGTTTCCTCCACTGTAAGACAGGGATGATAATAGCACCTACTTTTCCTCTTTTTCCTTCCCCTTTCTCTCTCTTTCCCTTTTTCTTCTCCTTCCTTCTTCCTACTTCCTTCCTTCTTCCCTTCCTCTCTCCTTCCTTTCCCTTCTTTTTTCTTTCCTCTTCTTGTTTTCCTTCCCTCCCTCTTTCCCTCCCTTTGTTCAGTGTGTATGAACAATATGTTTATTGTGATGGAAGGATTTTGTATGAAAATAAGAATTGTAGCTGTTACCCGTGTTGAATTCTTTAAGTCCTGGGCATGAGAGGTGTCCTGGTCTGGTGGATTGATTAATGGATTTGGAATTGGAGGAACTAGTTCAGGTTCCATCTCTTCCCCTTACTCTCTTGGGAACTTGGGACATTATTTAACTTTTCTGTGCCTCAGTTTCTTATTTGTAAAATGAGGTTGTTGAACTAGAGAGTCTCTTAAGATTCCTTTGAGCTCTAACTCTGATTCCTTGTTTTCATTTGGGGGCTGGATGCCCATTGTCAACAAGCACTTAGTACCACCCTTCTGCTTATGCCCAGCAGGGGCAGTGTTTGGGAGGTTACTAAAGATGAGGTTACTGTCTGTTTGAGATGATAAGTTGTGTAGTGAGCACAGAACAGAGTTACGTGTCATGGGCAATGAGTATCTCCCAAGGTTAGTATAAACTGAAGTCACTAGGGATGTTTCCCAAAGGAGGTAAAACTTGAGGTGGTCCCTGAAGGACTGGTAGGATGTGGAGAGGAGGCCCTTCTTGTATATGGACTTGACTAGATGGATGAGTGAGAACTGCTGTAGTGTGAGGATAGTGTGTGTGTGTGTGTGTGTGTGTGTGTGTGTATTTTGAGAAGTCACTTTGGAAGCCTAGAAGAAAGAAAAATTGTTATATCTATCATTAACCTGGTGCTCTTTTTCTCTCCAAATAGCTGTCCTATTTAATGTCTGGATATAGATGCTTCATCTGCCCTGTGGAGTTCAACAATGACACCAACAGCTTCACTGTGGATTGTGAGCCCTCAGATCTCTTCAGGCTTCAGGAATACAACATCCCTTTGGTGATTCAGTCCATCATTGGCTGGGTGTGTACCTTTTAACTTGGCATGGATCAAGCCCAACTAAGGTCATGTATTTGGTTAGACTAAGAGCGAGAGTCTTCTCTACAAAAATTTTCCAAAAGGTATGAAGATTCCAAACCAGAAAGGGTAACTGACTGTAGAGTCAGGGTAGGTTCAAAGTGAGGGTAAATTCCTCTCTCCTGCTACTCCCACCCTAATTATTTGAAATGATACAGAAGTATGCATGCATCTGTCATGTCTTACATGTAGTAGACACTTAAAATAGTTTTTGAATCAAATTTTGGAAGTCTTGTAGCTGAGAAATAAAAAGTCACCTTGGGACTATTTGTTAGTTTATGTTAAGAAATAACCTTTCAGTAATTCCAAATTAATGATTATTCCTTTCTCAAGGTCTTTAATGTTTGAAGCAAAATTAGGCCAGACATGTTTATTTCTCTTACAAAAGAAAAAATCACAAGAAACAGTTTTGGGATTTTATTTTTGTTGTGTTTTTTTTTTCTTATGTTGGTGAGCTTTGCATATTGAGAGAAACAGCAGACCTGGCAAAGATAATTTCTTTTAGGAATGTTATTAAAGAAATAAAATTAAAACTGAAGGCAACCTCTGTATATTTTGCAGAAAACAGTCCGGATGTATCCCTTCCAGATCCACAGCATTGCTCTCTCTACCTTTGCCTCGCTCATTGGCCCCTTTGGAGGTTTTTTTGCAAGTGGATTCAAACGGGCCTTTAAAATCAAGGTAGAAGAATCTCCCTTGCTTTTTCCTTCTTTGCTCTCCTACAGACGAGGCACGTCAGGCCTTCTGAATCCACTTGGCCCTCACGTTACATATGTTGAATTTAACTGGGATCATTCAAAGTGAGCTTACAGTTTGGTTCAGGAGATGGAGTTTTGTGGCTGGCCACCTAATTTCTCTATTTTTAAAAGTTCGTTTGCCACAAGCTCCACTGTGTCCATCTGTCTTTTATGTTTGCTGTCTCCTAGGGATGAGGACAAATGCTTAGTTTTTTTCTGTATTGGGGAGTAGTTGGGCATGTGGTTAGGACTTTTAGATGAGTCCATGATTATTGTGTTGAGTTTAGAGTCACAGATTCTCTCCTTAACTCTGGTAGGACTTTGCCAACACCATCCCCGGTCATGGAGGTATTATGGACCGCTTCGACTGCCAGTACTTGATGGCTACTTTTGTTAATGTCTACATTGCCAGTTTTATCAGGTAACACAGATTTCCTCCTGCATCCAGTGAAGGTTCTTTGAATTTGGTTGTCTAGTCTGCTCTTGTAGCATTGAGTTTTTGGGGTGTCAGGTATTTCTCCATTCAACTGTGAGCACAGAAACATATCCCATAACCAAATATTTTGGGATTCACCATGCTGCTGCTCCCATGTCATTTGTGTGATGAGTATTGAATTTAGTGCAATGAGTGTTTGGTGCAAGAAACAATAAGCTGTTGGGCATAATCAGCTTACAAAAGTGCTTTTGACCCTGATTTAGTTTGTTTTTTTCTGATTTTTCATTCAGGGGGCCTAACCCAAGCAAACTGATTCAGCAGTTTTTGACGTTGCGTCCAGATCAGCAGCTTCACATCTTCAATACATTAAAGGCTCACCTTATTGACAAGGGAATGTTGACCGCCAGCACTGAAGACCAAGGGGCAACCTAGAAAGAGCACAATGGGATCAGAACTGAGCTCTAGGGCAAGTCTTCAAGTCAATCCAAGCTTGTGTGACTTTTAAGACCATTACAAGACCTCATTTCAATGTTTTCCTTTTTTTTGTAGATTTTTCTTTGTGCTGTGGGTTTTAAAGAACAAATATCTATATAAGCGCATATACTTTATGTGTATTTATATGATGTGACTAAGTGCATAAATCAGAGCCTTGAGTTGGAAAGAAATCATAGGAGTTATGTAGGTTTAAACAAAATAAAACAGAAAACCCATAACACTGGGGCATCTGTTCCAAGGGCTGTTCTGGTGGATCCAGGCCCTTTAAATTTAACAGCCCTCTTTCCTGTTTATTTGGAGAACAGAGCTGCCAAGTACGGGCTGATGGCCAGAGCAGAGAGTAGACTTTACACACTGCCTTCAGCCTTTCTAGCTAACCTAAAACTCATGCATAGCCCAAATTACTTTGTAGTCACAGAATGCTTTTTGCCACAAACCCTTTTCAAGTTCCAGCATCAACTCTGGAAGAGAAGTAGAGTTGTCTTTTACAATGGAAGGAAAACATGGTGTCTGACAAATGCTTATTTATTGAGAAAGCATCTTAATGAGATGACATTTCATTTAAGAAATCCCATTTTGAGTGAGCATTACCATAATTTGATTTTCACCTTTGCTACGGTGCACCTTAAAAAGATGTCTTTCGGTTTTAATTAAAAGCAAACAAGAAACCATGAAGCATGAAAAGTGATTTTAAAATAAAGTCCAGAAGGAGGGGAGGTGCCCACACAGCAGTATTTCACCTGTCTACAGGAGAGCATACCTAGCCTAATATACAGAGTTGTCACATTATTAGTCACAAGCCCTCACTGGAATAGCATCGCTGGTTCTGTCACTCTTCAGGGATCACGTCTGTCTGCTGTATTTAAGCTAGAGACTTGATGCTGCTGAATCATTTCTGTTGATTTTGTGTTTTTCTTTGAGCACAGAGTAGGGAGGAATTGGCTTCTAGCCTGTGGGCTCTTTGCTTTATCTTTTACTTTGTTAACTTAAATTGTCCTTGTTGCACTGGTGGTGTCTGTGTAAATATTTACCTGTTTGTTATCTACTATGTTCCTCATGTAAATGGAATGCTGCTGCAAACCCAGTCTGAGTCCTTGAGAACCTTTTTACAATTTTAAATACCTTGATGGCTAAATGCATAATCAGTTTCTGACATTGCTAATGTCAACCTACTTTGTCTTTTCCCAGGGGTCTTAAAAAAAGTTGTGACTTTTTTTGTCACTGAGTATAAGATGAAATTGACAGAGGAGACAAGCTCTTCACCTCCGTTGGAGATACATCCAGGATAACCAGGGGGTGATTCTGAAGAGAGATAACTTGGTAGCCTGATGGAGATTGTTCAGATCACACAGTGCCAGTGCAATCTCCTTTCTCTGTTAAAAATGGAGATGTGTAATGTGATATGACATAATTTCCTTAGCGGCTTGGTCTGTTTAGTTGTGTCTTTTACTAGCTTTTTTACCTTTCTGTACTCAATAGGCCAAAACTGATGGGGCCTTGGCACAGGCCAAACCTTTTGCTGGAAGACAAGTAGGTATTGGCTAGGGGGAAGCAGAGCTGAGTTACAGCCTTAACTCCATGTGTGTGAAGCAAATTAGTTGTTGATGGTGGGGTGTGTGTGTGTGTGTGTGTGTGTGTGTGTGTGTGTGTGTGTGTGTGTGTGTTTGTGAGTGTGTGAGAGAGAGAGAGAGAGAGAATAAAAACATCAGTATGCTTTGGTAGTGGTAGTTGTTACGTTTGCTTTTCTTTTTTCTTTGGTACCAAGACCTCCTTGTGAGGTCCCTTGGCATAGTGAAGAGGGGTTTTGGAGTCTGAAGATCTGTGTTCTAGTCCTGACTTTACTGCTTGCTAGTGGTGTAATTTGTAGAAAATAATTAAGCTTTCCTGTGATTCAGTTTCTTCACCAGTAGAATGAGAGGCTTGGAACAATGAGTGCTTAACTTTTGCATTAAAATGATATAACTATGTATCTAGTCTGAGAATCGGACTTAAGTCATTCGAGATTTGGTGTATTGGCTAGCATTTCTTCAGTGATGGAACCTCATTTACAATTTAAAGAAGGAAATTGGAATGCTACCCCTGGGAAGACTTCTTGATAAGAGAAGGGAATCTGACAACCTGAGTGAGGCTGGCACTGTTGCGTTTTTCTTTTATCAGTAGCGTCACAGTCTAGCTTGAATAAGGAGGCCATTTTAATTATACTTGGGGATCGTTGTAGGGCTTGGTATGGGAAGTGCTGCCTCTTAGATGAAAATTAAGGTCGTGGCATAGCTTTTGAGGATGGCAGAAGCATAGGTAGTAAACTTCTGACTGAAATGAAACTTGTAGATTTTCTGTAGAGATGTTTTGGTTTTTCCTTCTGCTCTCACCCCTTCTGTCAGAGTTATTAGCAAGCAACTTGGTTTGAATTTCATATTTATCTTCAAAAGATGTGATTTCTGTAGTGTGAATGTTCACCCTCATCACCATAGATCCCAACTCTTCAGCGTCTTAGAATATGAATATTTTGAGCCACAGCAACTCATAAAGCACCTCACCTCTTGGCTAATCTTCGGTGGAGTCTCGTTGAGCTTAGGGAGCTTAATCATCCCAAGACTTAACTGGTCTTGGGATGATTGATGTGCAGTCCATGGCTAGATCTTTATTCAAAGATTTTTCAGCCTTATGTAGGACCTACCAGAGTTTTCAGTGCACTAGCATAGTGCTTGAGAGCCCTATGAATGGGTTATTACACGTCAAGGAGCTTCCAGAAGCTCATTAAAAACATGGGTGAGATGTATCCCTCCTGAAGTCATGTCACATTTGACAGCATGTTAACAACTATAAATTTCTCATGCTTAGTATGATTTTGTAACCTGATATCATATTACGTGTACATAACTGTACCATTTCCATCACTTCCTCCTGATTGCAGTTATCTGAAAGGTCTGGGAAAGGCACATGTTCATTTCAAGAAAGTAAATATTGCTTTAAGAAAAATAATCTGAAGGCATACTTATATCAGTTGGTTTTTGCTTGTCTGCGGATTTCAGGCATTTTCAGAAGCTATTGAAGGGTACAGTGGGTAGAGATTGAACTTGGAATCAGGAAGACCTGAGTTTAAATGCTGCCCCAGATACTTCCTTAGCTGTGTGACCCTGGGCAAGTCACTTCTATCTCTCAGTCTCAGCTTCCCATCTATAAAACGAGTATAAGTAATAGCAGCTACCTCACATGGTTGTTGTAAAGATCAAATGAGATGATATTTGCAAAGTGCTTTGTCAACCTTAAAGTGCTGTATAAATAAATACTAGTGATTACTAATAGTGTGGCCGTATTTAAATACATCTACTTCTGGTATTAATACAGTATATCTTACAGGTTTTCTTAAAATAAAAAGTAGATCTTTTATTTTTAAAAATTTATTTTGAATAAGCATTTATTTTCTCTTCTTCCTTCTCCCTCATTACAAAAATGAAAAACAAAACTCTTGCCACAGTTATGTACAGTCAAACAAAACAAACCCCCACATTGGCTATGTCTAAGAAGTGTATGTCTCATATTGCATTTCGATTTGTAGATATTTTTAAAGTGTATTTTTAGCTCACAGATAATTGGAGGTGCCCCCTCTGTTAACATGAGGCTCTTCCACCACAAGGGTGGAATGAAGTGTTGAGTTTCTGAAGGCTCTGTCCATAGAGCACAAGCTCTGCCAAGTCCCACTAAGGTCCCACTGGCAAGGGTTCAGACTTATATGTTCACCTGAGAACAAACTTGTCCAAGTTTGACCGCAGGCAGAAGGATGAACTTTTCAATCCCAGTACCTCAGGAGGACCATTTACTGTGGTCTGAAGAGAGGTGGTAATTTTCATCAAGTGAGGGAGTATCCCCACCAAAGACGTATATTCATAGTACCCTTCTCATCTGTATCCACCTACTTTTTTTTTTTTGTGTTTTATCCTTTAGTTTTTAAATTTTAAATAAATTAATTTATTTATTTTCTTGTTTACATCATTCATTTCTAGATTTTGAGTTACAAATTTTCTCCCCATTTTTCCCCAACCTACCACCTCAAAAGCTTTGTAGGCTAGAGTACCATTGGATCGAGGCCAGACACCCTCCCTAATCATAGCTTTTGTTTACAACAGACAAGAAATGGTGGAGGACCCTGTCCAAACCCATCATCGTTGCTTCCAAACTAGTCCAAATGTGTTTGCTCTAATGAGAGTACTAATTTTATTATTATTTTATTTTATAATATTATTTTATAATGATGTCAGGCCACATTTCTACAACACTTTCAGGCTTACAAAATGCTTTACTCACATTAACCCCAGGATGAGTAGTACAAGTATTATTACCCCTCATTTTATATATGAGGAGACTGGTACTCAGGGCTAAGGTGACTTGTTTTTGATTAGATAAAGAGAGTCGAGTCAGAAGTAGAGTTCATACCTAATCAAAGGAGAAAGGACTACAAACTAGAGGTGTGGAAAGAAGAGACAAGTTGGTCTGGCTAGGGCAGGCAGAAAAAGAAAAAAAGGGGAGGCTTATAGGTGTTAGTAAAGAGCACCATACGCATTGAAATGTACATTAATATCATGCTGACTTGGTCCCTCAGATAATTTAATTATAATTCGTGTGTGTGTGTGTGTGTGTGTGTGTGTGTGTGTGTGTGTTTGTGTGTACACATATATGTTTATGTACCTTTTGAGGTATTGTTAACTGCAGATACAAAGAGCTTGGTCATTTGCAGGAAGGAGCACAGCAGCAGTTCCATGGCCCGTCAGTTCCACATCAAGGATAATGTTCTCAGTGATCCCCTTTGGAAGCTGAAGCTCTTCTTTGAGTGAAATGAGAGGTAGCTTAATGCATTCTTTCTGCTCAGCAAAAATCACTTTCGAGCATCAGGGTTGTCAAGCTGGGAGTGGATAGAGGGGACCTCAAGATAGAATGCTCTGCATTTACACCTAGGTGGTGAACCCTAGGCAGTTCACTTCATCTCTCAGTGCCTCAGACAGCTCTGTAAATTGCAGAGAAAGTATCAGTTCGGTTGGTAGAGGAAGTTTTCTTACCCTGGCATTTCCTATACCAAGGAGATCCCGGGTCCCAGCCCTACCTGCTGGTATAGCATAGCTAGACATGTGCATGTGTGATCATATGTAGAAAAGTCCCCTGCAGGTAGGCAGTAGACCTTCCTTCTTGTCCAGACTCTGGTCTAGACACCGTGGCTATAGGTAAGGCACTTAACTTGATATGGCTTTTTCTTTTGTAAAATGATGATGCTAATACCTGCCCTACCTATTTCATAGGTTTTAGTGATCCAAAAGATGAAAAAACAGATGTGAAAACTGTGTTCAGGGTTCTATGAAGGCAGGAAATTATTTGGCAGTTTTGAATTAAAAGGCTTTATTTACAGAAGAACAAAGTGTTGTCACAGCAAATGAAGTATTGGGGCCTTTAGAGATCCTTAGTCAGTTTTCATATTGCCTAAACCTTGAATCTAGACTATTAAAAAAAAGCATGTTCCCAGAATTGGAATTATGATAGTGGTCTGACCTGGTGTGATATTTCTTTGAGCTGTGAAGATGCATGTTTTCCTCAGCATAGAGGGTTTCTCCACCAATTCTGGTCATATCCCTTCTGCAGCTTAGCAGACTACTCTTCATCAACTGCTGTGACCAGTTTGTTGTCCTAGTGCTAAGCTTCTGGTGATAAGACTTGTGGGGCCCAGACAGACTGACTGACCTTCCAGCAGTAGGCACTGGATCCATTGCTGAGACTGTCCAGCAGAGATGGTACTGTGCCGGCATGGTCTCAAGGTACCCACAGCCACTTCCACACTGCTGTGAGTGAGGAGGACTTCAGTGGAGTGTGCTTACTGTCTGTGTTTGAAAATTTTGTCACTCTTGTATCATCCACTAGAAACCCTGAGCTTTCACACTAACATGTGTGTCTTGTTAACATTACAAAATATCTTTGGGGAAGCATTATTCTCTGGCAGTAAGAAGTGGTCCTTGTACCCCACTCTATTGGGGTTCTAAATCACTGCTCCCTCTCATTCCCACCTTCTGCAGTTTAGTTAGTTGACAGGGAAAGGAGATCTATAACAAACATTTTTCTTGTGCTTTAAAGTTAGCAGAGCCCTCTGCATAATTATCTCATTTGATCCTCACAACAACCTTGAGGTAGGTGCTATTGTTATTATCTTCATGTGGGATAACAGACTGAGAGAAGTTCAGCTAGTAAATGTTTGAGGCAGAAATTGAGCCCAAATCTTCCTGACTCAAAGACTAGGGCTTTTGTCACTATACCATTGCTGCCTGTGTTGGGTAGGAAATTGACCCTGGGACTGTTCTGAACCTCTTACTGTAATTCCCTCCAGTAGCGATACTTCTGAACACTTGGCCAGAGTTATTACACCTTTTTAATCACTTCCATTTGTCAGACTGCATTCCTCTTGAGCCACTGACAAGTCTTCAGAATTATTTTCACGTTTACCACCAGGCATAATGAGTCAAGACAAACAAAATTTTATTGAGGAAAACATCTCTAATTAGTATAGATACTTGAAGAGCTACATGACAAAATAACAGGGCAGATTTTCACTGAATTTCTTATCAGATGAATTAATTTTATCAGATTAATTAGTGAGAAAAGTCTGGGAAATATGTTCTTGATTGCCATTAGGCAAGAGGTCTAGTGCTTGTTCATCTACAGGATTTGGGACACAATTGTGTGTCCCCATCATAGTTGATGAGTTTCTTATGGCCATCCCCGTATTTCTTCATTAAGGGTTCTTTCACCTTTTCCCCACCCTTAGTACTTGGAACTCACCAACCACCAATGAATACACTGATTTACTCACTAGTCTTTAGTTGCCACTTTGTCCAATAGTAGGAGTGGTAAAGTCTTAGCTCAGCTCAGTGCAGTATACATTAAGTACCTACTATGTGTTAGGATCTGGAGACACATGGACAGAAAATGGTTATTGTCCTTAGAGAGCTTGTCTTCTACTGGAGAAAAAGGGATATGGCAAGTGAGCAAGTAAACATAAAACAAAGTAGAATGCTGTCAGGGTGAGAGGTCTAGACCAGGCCTTCTTAAACTTTCATTTGCTACCCCTTCAGCACTTCTTAAACCCTAGGGTCACAACCAACAGTTTCAGAAGCACTGGACTGTAGACAAAATGTTTTGAGAAAATCTAATCATGAAAAGAACACTTTCAGATGGAGAATTGAGGGAAGGAAGATGGAGATTGTGCCTGAGCATTTTGACCATTGTTAATCACCCCATTCTTAAAGTGGTACTTGGTGCTATAAGGCCTTTGTTTTCTTGGAGGTTTGAGGCCTTGACAGTTGCAAAGGGCTAAGCCCCTTTTGTCCCTCTCCATCCTATCTGACTTTTCCTTTTCCTTTCATTCCCAAGAAGATATAAAGCCATGAACACAATGAACACAGTGCATTGAATACAATGTTTTTTACTAGTCTGTTCTGTCCAACAGTCTCTTTAAGGGTGACCTCCTCACAGATTCAAAGAAGGGAAGGGAACTTGGTCATTTGGCTTGATCTTTTCGTTTGGTAGAAGGAGAAATTGAGGACCCAGGCAGGGGAATGACTCACCCAAGAATGCCCAAGACATTAATGTCAGAGCTAGGTCTGGCTTCCATTCTGGTCATCTTATCACAATGCACTGTACTCTGGTGCCAAGTCTGATGCTTTGTGCCTCAGTTGAAATGCCAGCTCAGTAAAGTGTAAAGAAAGAAGACATTCCTCAGTAATTAACTCCTCCACGCTATTCTGGACAGGAGCTTACTCATTTTCATTTTCCATTCTCTGATCAGATTTGGACTTAGCTTTGCTGAAGTAGTGCTCTCTGTGATTAACCAAACCTTTCTTTTTATTCCACTTATACAAAATCATCCCGTTCTAAGGAGACAGCTTTCGTTTTACAAGGGAGTGATATCTGAATGCACACTAGGGCAAACTTTTTTTCTGAAACCAGAAGAGGGAGCTGACAAAGTTAGGCTTTACCTTGACTTTTGATGTTAAATTGCAGTAGCTTAGTGCAAGAAGAGCCCGAGAAATGCTTGCCCCACCAGACCTTTGTATGAACTAGATCAAATTGCGAACATGAAACTCTGACCAGATAGACCCTAGCAAGTTAGTGTATTATGCAGGGTCTGGCCAAAAACACCCTCTCCGTGCCATTCTAAGATGTTCCAGCAGCATAGCCCTGGCACTTCCTGTTTTTTGGTCTTTTAATTGTGATTCGGCATTTTGGAGCATCATGGGGTAGAGGCAGTAGGACTTGATTTGAATAACATTGGGCTTTGAATCAAAAGTAAAAAGCTCCCCTGCCCCCCAAGAGGGCTTCTTTCCTTATCTCCACCCTCCTGTCTTCCACCATTTTTTTCCCTTCAGTACTTCAATGAAGCTACTATCCTTTCAGTGTAGGGACTGTCTTTGCCAGTATAGATTATAGCCCATGTGTGTAGTATGATGTAATGTATAATGTTGGACTTAAGAGGCAGGAAGACTTGGGTTCAAATCCCACTTTAGACACTCACTAGCTTGGTGACCATGGGCATGTCACTTAGC
Organism: Pseudochirops cupreus; assembly: GCA_028627135.1. Lineage (NCBI taxonomy): Eukaryota > Metazoa > Chordata > Mammalia > Diprotodontia > Pseudocheiridae > Pseudochirops > Pseudochirops cupreus. The sequence continues at coordinate 100,186,428 of CM053581.1, read as the reverse complement.
CTCTCTAGCCTTAGTTTCCTAATTTATAAAATGAGGAGATTGGATTCATGACCTCTAAAATCCCTTCCAACTCTAAATTCATAATCCTGTATAAGAAATTTTTGTCCCATTTTTAATGGGTGTGGTAGGGGGAGGGGGAATAGATGTCTAAATCTTCCATAGAGGATCTGGCCCTGTGAAATATACATAAATGTATTTTTAAAAATAAAAACTAAACTAAGTATTTCAACTTCTTGAAAGGTTATCTTTAAGAGAATAACTCACATTTCTGTAGCACCTTATGATTTTATGAAATGCTCTCTTCCCAACAGGGTGAGGGAAGTAGGATTTTTTCCCCAATAGATGTCTCACCTAAACATTAAAACATTATAGGGATTCAGGGTTTGAACCCTTTTGATTTGATTGTTGTCAAGAGGAGCAGATGGTTAATCCTAAGGCAGAGAAGAGATTCCTCTTTGACTTCAGAAGAGAAATGGAAACGGCTAGGTGACTCCTCAGTTGGGGTGGGGGTGGAGAATAGTGAAGGGGAGAGCAGTGAGGATGGTGCTTTTCACCTGGTGTTCTCAGGTGGGGTCTGAATAGCTCCTGATGAAAGTCATGAATTTTGGAGCAGCCATTGAACAAGTCCCCACACAAACCAGAGTATTCAAATCATCCTCTAGGGATGAGTGATAATTGGGGATTAGTGGTAATTGATAGGTAGGAACCCAACCAGACTTCATGTTCATTATTATTTAGAAGAGTGTGATGATTTTAGAGTGAATGAGGAGGTGAAAATGTGAATGAGGGTCTCTTCAAAGAAGTGGTTAGTAAGAATAGGATTTGGGAAGTTGGAGTTGAGTGCCAAGGACTTTTGTCAAGATGATAAAAATTCTTTGTATATTCCATCTGATTAGAGGGAAAACACTTTAGAAGGCTTGTTTTAGAATATCTTAATTTAAAGACCCCTGATCCCAGCCCTGTGCCTGGGAAATGTTTTTACAGTTGCCTTGAAGGAAGCTTATGCTGAAACTCGCTATCCTTCATGTTCCTAAGAAGATGCTCCAAATGAGAAATATTATCACCTCAACAACTTCCAGAGGATTGAGATCAGCTTTCCTGCTCCAAATAATAAGCTATACTCATCCAGCAGATCATTTGCCAGCCTTGAAATTGTTTTTTTTTTTGAGATGGACCTTGGGGCAGTTTTGTGCTTTAGTGTTCCCCCCTCCCCTTTCCTTTCTTTGGTACCCTTCAGGAAGAATAGTTCAGGCCAGACCTCTTTTTGTTTTTGCAGAGAGGGCAAATTAGAAGACTAACAGACTGGTAAACATCCTGAAGCCGGTTTACACTCATTCCTGTTCATGTTAGGTGTTTTGTGTAATGGTTCTCAAACACCAAATGAAAAAGAACCAGATTGCTTTGGTAAACTTTATGTAATACTAATTTGTCACATCTGGGAATGGGCAGAGGTAAAACCCAAATGGGACCAGAATAATGAGGAAGCCAGGCAGTCGAATGTGGTAGAAAGAACATGACTGGCTCCAATTCCAGGCTGTTCCCCCTTTGTTAGAAGGGCCTTCCTGTTGGGATAGGAAGTTGTCTCAGGGACCAGGCCAGCAGGTATGTGAAAAGTGGATACCATTTGTTAATAAGAGAATGTTGGGAGCTGTAGCTGAAAATAGGCTCCTGATAATCTGGCCTCAATTCATCAAGATGAATTGGAACACTATAGATGATCTCTTCCAAGAATCAAGACCAATACTAAACCTTTGTTTAATGCCGATTATCTCCTAGCTCATTCCAAAACAAGTGTGGAACAAGAAATGGACCTAGACTGTTTTGAAAAATTCTTTCAACAAACTGGGCAGACAATCCCTGGTATAACCCACTCTCACCCCTGGTAAGAAGAGCATAACTGGAAGGTGCCGTCCAGTGCTGTGGTTATCATCTTCCTTCCCTGGGATGACAGCCTTTAAATGAAAGGGGTTTTGCAAAAAGTAGGATCCTGAAATCATGAATGATCCTATAGTCACCGAATCTGGCCATGGAGAACAAAAGGCACTCTATGGGGACTCGGGGGTGCTCTTGCCTCTCTCTCCTTGGTTTGGGCAGATCACCTCCAATCTGAAGACTGCTGTTTCTGCCCCTGCCTCTTTCATGTTGGGGCATGTCCTTCCTCAGCATAGTGTGGTATGAGACTTAATTTAGTAGTCTCCTGACACTTTCCTCTGCATGAAAATTAAATTTCACTGAGGCCTGCCCCTCGTATGTCTCTGCCATGGCTCTTGTATTCCTGTGAAGACCACATGGCTTTGGAGCCATCCCTTGTACATGTTGCTATTTGATGATCTAACTTGTCATTCCTCCAGGCTGATGTGCTTCATACCCCAGCTGATCTTTCTCTGTGCACTGTTTGATCGATGTTTAACAAGCCCTGAAAGTCACTTCTAATTTTTTTAAGTGAATGTCAGAATGTGATATTGTATATTTTAAAGTACTTACCCTATTTATGTACCCATATGTTACTGTTATATAAATAAATATCTCTATCTATTATATTTTGGGTCTTGTCCTTTATGTGATAGGAGTGAGGATCAGGGCAAAGGGCAATATATTCTAGGCCAGACATGCCAAATTCTGTTCTATTATTGATTCTCTTGAGAAATCCATTAGAAGTCTCATTTTGGGCAAGTTTTCTTCTCATCCTATTTGGCCATTTATTGGGAAATCAGGGCCTGCTGATTGTGGGCATCTTGCCATCTGTCATTCATGAAACATCTCCTTATGCCCTCTTCTCTTCCCTACCTGGACTTCTCACTTCTTGTCTTGTTCTGGAAATGGGAATCAGTATAATAAATTACTCTTGGAAAGGATAAGACAGTTGCTGTCCTATAGCTCCCCTCCCCTTGTAGATCAAAACTCCCTTCCCTGGACTCTACTCCCTAATGTGTTGTTTCCTCCTTCGAGAATATCGGCTTCTTAAAGTCAAGGACTGTCTTCATATCCCCAATGTCTGTCATAGTTACTGGAATGTCGTAGGTGCCTAATAAATGATTTCAATTCTTTCCAGACCTCAGTCTGCCCCTCTATAAAGGCACGTAATAGACACTTAAGAAATGGTTATTGATTGGTTATAAGATAATGAAAGTATTATTTGCCTTGGGGATGGGGATGGGGGTGAAAAGGGAGGGCGGTTGAGATGGAGACAGCCTTGTGTAGATGGAGAAAAGCCGTGGCTGGGTAATTAGATGTGCTTCTAATCCCATTTGAAAATGTTAATAACTCAAATTTCTCTAGCACTTTTTTTTGCATTGTTGTTCTTGTTCATTTGTTTAGTCCTGTCCAGCTCTTCATGACCGCATTTGGGGTTTTCTTAGCAAAGACACTGGAGTGGTTTGCATTTCCTTTTCCAGGTCATTTTACAGATTAGGAACCTGAGGCAAATAGGGTAAGTGACTTGTCCAGAGTCACACAGCTAGTAAGTGTCTGAAGCTGGCTTTGAACTCAGGAAGGTGAGCCTTCTTGACTCCTGGCACTATCCACTGAGCCACCTAGCTGCCCTCCTGGCATATAACAAGTGCTCAATAAATGTTTATTGATTGATCGATTGGAGCGCAGTATACTCAGGCTTGAGATTACAAAGAGTCATAAGACTACTTGTTGGAGATAGGTTTATAGGATTTAGAACAGGGAGAGGCCTTAGAGATCCTGTAATAATTCCTAGCATTTGTATAGTGCTTTAATATTTGCAAGGCATTTTATAAATATCTCCTTTTATACTCACAACAATCCTGGGAAGTAGAACTATGATTATCCTCATTTTATGGATGAAGAAACTGGCATAGAGAGTATAAGTGACTTGCCCAGAGTCACACAGCTGGTAAGTATCTCATGCAGGATTTGAATTTCCTAACTCTTAAGTCCAATTTTCTCTCCACTGTGCCCTTTAGCAGCCTAACTTCAACCCTGCCCCCTCCACCTTTCTTTTTACAGGTGAGGGAGACCTGCAAGTGACATTGTATATTGTGAGGTGCAATGAATAGAAAGCTGGAACTGTAGTCAGGATGTCTAGCTATTGCTGGCTGAGTGATTGTTAATGGGATATAAGATCGTTCTGCCCATTAATAGGCCTTATGTAGAGCCCATTAAGGGATGCTTGATTCCTGGAAGGCCCACACCTTTTGTTACTTTGTAATTAGGCAATGGATCATGAGGGTTGTGATGCCCTCTGACCTTGAAGAAGGGTATATATACTCTGAGGTTGGCATTTTGCTTTGGGGCTCACTCATTGGAAGAGTGTTCTTGTGATTTGACCAGATGAGACTGGGGAGCCATTAAGGAGCCCACCCTCCCCCCTTCCAGCTTTGAAAAACCCAGATGTTGGTGTTTTTCTCTCTGGTAACTATATATTGCCTTGGTCAGACAGTTGGATCTATCTATTGATCTGTGCTAATTTCTCAGACGATTAAAAGCCCTGTCTGTTGGTCTTTATTTCTCTGCTTGTATTTTCCCTATTTTCTTTGTTTGGATTTTCCGGATGCTGACTTTCCCCCAGAACTAGTGAATGTAATTAAAAAACATTGTCGACCGCTTAAACAACTGTCTTTCCTAGTAAAGCAGATCTAACAACCTGTGCTAGCATCCATTCTGGCTATGCCAGTGTGGTTGCTGCTACAGTGATCCTGGGCAAGAGTAGTACTCTGAGCTTGGTATCCTCATCTGTTAAATGAATAACATTCTATAGAGCCTTCCCTTTACAAGGAATGGAAGGGAGGGAAAGGGAAAAGAAAGATAGAGAAGGGAAGGGAGGGGAAAGAGGAGTGAGCAAGGGAGAGAAAAGGAGAAAGAAAAAAGGAATAGAAGGTAGGGGAAGGGGAAAAAAAGGAGAGGAAGGTAGAGGAGGGGAAGGAAAGAAAAGGAAAAGAGGGAAAGGAAGAGAAAAGAAGGGAGGGGAGGAAAAGGGAAAGAAAGGAAGGGAAAGGTAGGAATATCAAATAAAATCATGTATGTAATGCACATGACAGCACCTTATAGTGATATAGTCCTTGAACTTGTATATTCACTTGAGTATTTTCCTTGGAAGTAGTCTGTGAGGGAGCCTATTTATTCTAATGATACTCAAAACATTTTTTTTAGGATTGCCTTTAGAGCAGATCCATGAGAGATATAAGAAAACCCATTTCATCATTTAATAATCATACTTTTTTTTTCAACCAGAATTGTATTCTCCAACTTGGGCACTCTCTCTACTCAAAAGATTTTACTTTGAATAGCTTCTGGCTGTTTCCAAAAGTCAGATTCATTTTGAAAGGATGAATATTTGTCACAATTGAGATAGTCAAAATCAAGTGTAACATACAAGCCCTAAAGACCGTTCCTAAAGAAGAGCTCATTTATAAATGCTTTTGAGCAGGGGCAATGTTGTTGGGATAAATGTACAGACATCAAAGGGGACTGCTTTGATGGAGGATGACACCTATTTGGATGTCTAAGTTCTATATTACAGTTATATTGCTTCATAATCATACCTTGAGTTCACTGTGCTGAATGGAAAAAGGAATTTGAGATTTTACAAGTTTTGCCCATAATTTTAACACTTCACAGAGCCCCTTGTGGTATAATAGAAAACACACTGGACTTGGAGTCAAGAAAGAGGGCCAGAACCCTGTGTTGTCTAAATTGTGTCCTTCCTCTAACCAATGAAGGCAGTGCTTTGCACATAGTAGGTATCATTATTTGTTGAATGATTAAGTGACTGGATAGATGGGTGAGTGAATGAATGAATGATCCAGGGAGCAGAACTTCAAGCTGCCATCCTACTGTGCTTTCTTGATAAAATAAACAACTCATTTAAATCCAAGGAAGGTCACTAAAGCAGTCACTGCCTTCTTATGAACAGACTGAACCTTTGTTTTTAGTGGTATAGGAACTCCCAGGTAAAGAAACACTTTATACCTATACAGGTTGGCACTTTTCCTGAGACTTACAGAATTAGAGGGTAGTCTAGGGCACCAAAGGATGAAGTGATTTGTTCAAGGTTACATAGCCAGCATGTGTCAGAGGCAAGATTTGAACCCAGGTTCAATGGGTTTTGAGGCCAGATTGTTAGCCACCATGCCCCCTCTATTGTCTGCTCATAGGAGGCAGAAAATGGGAGGCAAGCAAAAAACATTTAGGGCCCTGAAAGGAAGTGGTGTCACCAGGTCATGGGGAAAAAATTGGATTATGAAGTTGGAAGCCTGAGTTCTAGTCAATCGACCAGCATTTATTAAGTGCCTACCTTGTGCCAAGCATGTTGCCAAATGCTGGGGTTACAAGGGCAACCAGTGAAATCATCTCTGCTTTCCTCAAGCTTGACTCTGCTACAGACTAGGAGGTGATCACTGATAAAACCCTCATCTCTTTTATTCACGTTGTCTTACTGGACCCTTGGCACCCTTTTAACTAGGAACAGGTCCCTTCAGTCATAAAATGGGGATAATAATCCCTGCCCTATTTTGAGCAGATAAATTATTTTGGCTATTAGAAATGCACAGATTAACTATGAAGGACACAAGAAGAGAGATGCTATCTGCATCCAGAGGAAAAAATGATAGAGAAGTATGTATAGAATAATTTCATACACAAACATACACATGTATGTATGTATATACATGCATGTATGTACACATGTATTTATACACACACCTATGCATATGTCTATATATAATACCTATATAATATACATACACACATACATGTATGTGTATATATTCCTGCATATGTATAGATATAGGTAAATATGCATATGTATATATTCACAAATACATATATACATAATCATACCTATTTTTGTCTAATGGTGGCCATCTCTGGGAGGGGGGGAGAGAGAAAAAAAAGAAATTTCCATATAACTTTATTGTGTATTTAGAACGAACAGCAAGTTGTATATAGTAGATTTGCTGTTTCATGTACAATCATCTTTTTTATTGTACTGTGTTATGAAAATACTTTATTCCATAAAAAAATAAAAATCAAAGTCTATAATAATAATCAGGGCAGAGAAGATTCAAAATAAAGGCTAAGGTGAGACAGTCAAAAAAATTCCTGTCCTATCTCACAAGGTGGTTGTGAAGATAAGGTGTAAAAATATATGTGAAATTGTTTTGATCAGTGAAAAGTGATACACACACACACACACACAAATGCCTGGTACTATTATTTATCAAAGTGGCTAATAGAGATGCACTTTCTCACCCGACCCCTCCCTGTCTGCTCTGTGTTTTATGTGTAAAGCTGCAAACACCAAGCCTTGGAGACCTTTCCTATCACAGGCAGAAATCAGCTGCCATTGACATTTCCTGCAAGAATGAGAAACTCGTGTTAAGTAGCTGTGGGAGCAGGCCCATTCCACAGGGCGGGGTCTGGCTTCTTCCCCTGTGGGTTCTTGGGTTCTGGTTTCTACTTGTCAGTGGGATCAAGCTTCTTCTCTGCCAAAAATCAAGGGAAGGACGAGCCTGACTGCAAACCGGAACCTCCAGGGCATGGGTCGTGATTGCCCTCTCCCCAAAGTATCACAGGCCTAGTATGTAAGCCAGATTCAAAGCTGTGTGTCATTGCTCATTGCTGGTGGGAGGGATGCTTCAAGTCACACCAAATCACACACATCATCCCCACCATAGCTTTTCAGCCACGAGCCTAGACAGCAATACTGCACTTTCCGTCCAGGCATTGGTGGAGACCTGAATTAAGGAAGGCTTGACCGGTCTGCATTAATGAATAATATGCACTATAGGATCTTTAAAAATGCTAATTTTATCTTTGCACACACACACACAAAACTAAGCAGAAATGTATGTACAAAATATTAGATATCCTATATATTATATATGTGTGTGTTGTATGTGTGCAATATCTGTGTGTATACCTATATTTTCTGTCTTTATAACCCATAAAGGTTAGAACATAAGCTCCTTGAAAGGAGACACTATTTTGTTTTTATGTCCCTAGGGCCCAGCACAATGCCTGACACATAGTAGGTTTTTAACGAATGCTTGTTTATTAGTCTAGATAGATAGGTAATTCCTGTTGATCATCTTATCTAGTGGATTTAAGTCATCTCTTATACATGTCTAACCACAGTCCTGGCTTTTCCTATGTTGATATGCCTACAAAGCCCATGGAGGCCTTGAGCGCACTCTCACAAAGAGGTGGTAAGCTGTAAATTAGCTTCTTTCATTTTATTTGTGAACTTCTCATTTCCTTTAAAGCCCAGGAGAAATGCTCCCTTCACTAAAGCCTCTCTGACCATAGCTTCCATTCCCTCCCATCCTCACCCCAGCCAAGAAAGTCGTGTTTCCCTCAAATTTTCTTTATTCCCGGACTTTTCCTTTGTACTTATCTTTCTCCTATCACGTACCATTGTATAATGAAGGCTACAATTCAAGTTGCTCTTCTTGTTTCCAACCGAGCATTTGGGAGCATGGGGACATTGGAGATAACGGACTCTTTGGCTGCTTCTAGCCGTGTGGTGACCCTTCACCACATGGACTTGATCTTTTGGTGCTGGTGGTTTCTGCTCCGTTGTTCAGTCATTTGCAACTCTTTGTGATCCCATGGACTCACAGCGCACCAGTACTGCTCATGGAGTTTTCTTGACAAAGTGCCTGGAGTGGTTTGCCATTTCCTTCAGCTCATTTTGCACATGAGGAAACAGAGGCAAACAGGGTTAAGTGACTTGCCCAGGGTCACATAGCTAGTAAATGACTGAGACCAGATTTGAACTCGGGAAGATGAATCTTCCTGACTGCAGGCCTGTCACTCTATCCATTGTGTCACCTGGCTGCCTAGATATACAGTCCAGTCAAATGTTCATCTTACACAGTAATTTAAAACTACATCCCTTTTCAGGCATACTATTTGCTTATACATCATCCTTGTATTCTCCCCTTACTTCCCCATCCAGTCATGGGGTTTTCCAGGACTAAAAGGAAACAACTCTAAAAAAAAAAAAGCTTTCCCAGGACATCCACTTATTACTTTAAAAATAATTCCAGTGTTACTAAATTAGAAGTCCCTTGGCTCTCAAACCAAGGTAGCATTCAAACCCACAGGCAGCATTAGACCAAACTGTTATGTCTCGGGCAGTCAGCCCTAGGGCAGTGAAACTGAATTTTCAGAGTCACCAATAACTTCTGAATTTCCAAATTCTGTGGCCTTTTCTCAAGTCCTCATCCTCCTTAACCTTTCTATAGCACTGGTGTTGTTCACCACCCTCCTTGTGAGGACTCCCTCCTCCCTTGGTTTCAAATCCATAACAAGCTCCTGGTTCCCATCCTCTAACTCAGTGGTTCTCAGCCTTCCTAATGCCGCGACCCTTTCATACAGTTCCTCATGTTGTGGTGACCCCCAACCATAAAATTATTTTCGTTGCTACTTCATAACTGTAATTTTGCTACTGTTATGAATCATAATGTAAATATCTGATATGCAGGATGTTTTTTCATTGTTACAAATTGAACATAACCCATAGGTTGAGAACTGCTGCTCTAACTGCTCCTAATATATCACCTTTATTTTCCAGTCCCTCAGGGTTTTGCTCTGAGTCCTCTTTTCTCTCTGCGCCCTCTTCTGCCAATCTCCACAATACTGGCTTCAGTGGTCACTGATTTGCAGGAATCCCCAATCTGTATCCCCAGGCCTGATCTCTGAGCAGAAGGCTGCATCTGCAACTGCCTATAAGACTCTTCTACCTAAATGTCCCATCTCTAGGCCTCAAACTCAACATGTCAGTAATTGAATTTGTTCTCTTTCCCCTAAAGGTCTCCTTTTCCTTCCAATTTCATGATGTCTCTCACTGATGCCACCATTCTCACTTTCAAACCAGGTTGTTATCTTTGCCTCTTCACTCTTTCTCACCTCTCTCAAGGCTGTTAAGTGATGCTAGTTCTGTCATTAATTTCAATAAACATTTTAAGTGCCGGGGATACACAAAGGGACAAAAGACAATCCCTGACATCTCATACATTTCCTCCTGCCTATTTTCCCTAGTGCCACCCTAGCACAGACTCTCCTTGCCTCCTGTCTGCAGTGTTGGAATAGCCTCCTAACAAATGTTCCCTATTTTCATCCTTTGTCCCCTGTGGTCCCTCTTTAATCTTCCATAAGCGCAGACTTGGTCATGACCTATGCCTATTGCCTACTAGGTAAACTTACCTTGATATTCGAGGCCCCTCACAATCTGGTGTCACCCTACCTTTCTAGTCTCCTTTCCTACTGCTCCCTGCCCAAAGGCCTACCCACCATCCACCCGTCCATGAGTACCTTGTGATTTCGTGTCTTTGCTGACGTTATTCCCCATATCTGCAGCATCTTCCTTACACCTGTTGAATTCCCACTGCCTTCTTCAAGAAGCTTTCTCTGAACCTTCTATTTCTGATTCTCCCTTTGATTTCCCAGGGCATTTTGTTTTATATTATAATTATCTGTGTATATTTTTTTAACTGTATATTAGATTAATGGTCTATAAAGGCAGAGACTGTCTTTTCTAGTTTTGGAAGATCCTGGGTTTAGAGTTGGAAGACTTTAGAGGTCATCTAGTTGAATCCTCTCTCTTGACAAAAGAGGAAACTGAGGCCTAGGGAGGTTAAGTATCAGAGGTGGGGAACCCGTAGCCTCGAGGTCACATGTATCCTCAAGGTGGCAGGTTCCCTACTACTCACTAGCCTAAGGTCATATCGGTAGTAAATGACCCAGCTGGAAATCAGAGTTAGGGCCTCTGACATCAATTCCATTATCTCCTTAAACTAAACTTGGTACATCCCCTGATGTTTGGCAGAGTGCCTTGTATACAATATATACTCAATAAGCATTTGTTGAATTATTTCTTCTCTCTGTTGATTATTTCCAATTTATCTTGTATTTAGATTGTAAATAGTTATTTGCATGTTGTCTCTCACATTAAAGTGTAAGTTCCTTGAGGGCAGGGAGTTTTTATTCTTATTATTATAATAATTTTTTGTATCCTTAGCACTTAGCACAAGTGCTTAGCACATTTGTTATTAATTCATGTCTGACTCTTCATGATCTCATTTGGGGTTTTCTTGGCAGAGAGACTGGACTGGTTTGCCATTTTCTTGTTTCCTGGCTTGTTTTACAGATGAGGAAACTGAGGCAAACAGGGTGAAGTGAATTGCCTAGGGTCACACAGCTAGTAAGTATCTGAGGTCAGATTTGAACCTCAGGTCTTCCTGACTCCAGACCTAGCGCTCTAACTCTTACACCAATAGAGTGCTTCATAAATGTTTATTGAGTGATTGAATTTGAGGCATTACAATGCGTAGTGCTGGACTTGGCAGTCTGGAAGTCCTGTGTTCAAATCCTGTCTCAGACACTAACTGTGTGGTATTGGCCCAGTCTTTTAGCCTCATCTGTAAAAGTTGGGATAACAATAGAATCCACCTCACAAGATTGTGAGGATCTAATGAGATGACATAAATAAAGTTCCTCACAAACGTCAAGGGCTATGTAACTGCTAGCCATTATTATTACTGAGCTGAGCCCCCCAACCAAATAGAAAGTAGTAGCGTGGTGGGTGGTACTGGGGTGGTCATTGGGAAGAGAGGGGCAAAGAGGCTTGGTCCTTAGTTTGAGGGCTTGAGATAATATTTGGGAAGTCTACAGGACACCATCAGGGTCTAGGACAAGGCTCACTCAATGTTTAGCGGCAAGGGTTCTTCTTGACAGACCTGGGGGTACCAGAGAGAAATCCAAACACCCCAGTCCCTCACTCACTTTATGTCTCTGCTGTCATTTTCTTAGTTCTAGTCTCAGGTCCTGGACACAGAGCCCTAATATTATTGACATGATCCCTCACCATTTCCCTTACTATGTATCTAGGGTCCATATAAACCTTGACTATAAATTTGAACCCAAACGTTATTAAAACTTATGTTTACAATCATCTAGTTCATTGAAGTTTTTTTTTAAAGTTTTTTTAAAAAAATTTCAAAATTTTTAAAACTTTAAAACTTTTTTTAACTTTTAAAAGTTTTTAAAATTTTATTTTAGGGGCAGCTAGGTGGCACACCGGCCCTGGAGTCAGGAGGACCTGAGTTCAAATCCAGTTTCAGACACTTAACACAAAACTATGTGTGTGACCTTGGGCAAGTCACTTAACCCCAATTGCCCTACCTTCCCCCTCCAAAAAAGCAAAAAAAATATATTTTAAACTTATATGCAAAATAAGAAAAGAAAAAAAATTACCATCTACGCAGCAGAACATGAGAGGATTCAATATCAAGCAATAAATTGCCATTTCTAGAAAACCTATATAATAAACACTACACTCATAAAGCTTAAAAAATGTTTTAGTGATGGCTCTGTACAGTAAGCAGTATATTATTATTATTATTACCATTTTACAGATAAGGGAACTGAGTTTCAGACTGACTTGCCCAAGGTCACACTGCTAGGAAATGTCAGAACATAGATTTCGATCTAATAACTTCAAGTCTCTTTCTGTTGCATTGAGACCTTAAAAAAAATCTGGGACAAAATCACACGTCACTTTAAGTCTCCAGTGGTATGAAGGTAGCATTCAGGGAGAGGCAACACTCAAGAAAGCATGTGCCCAGTTTTGCATGAGCTCATACACTAAAAACAGCCTGGATTAATAAGAATGGGAATGTTGGCGTATTTGGTCAGCCCAGCGCAGGGACAAGAACAGGGAAGAAAGGCAGCTACCATAAAAGATATGCTTTGGAGACATGGGTTGAGTTCAGCCCTTCTGATAGATTCTTATCTTGTCATGGTGTGTAGTACTAATACTGAGATTTGAATTTTCTCTCCAATAACCATATTTCTTATTCATCTTAACCCTTGAGATTTTCGCTCTGCAAAGAAACCCTAGTGGTGACCTAGCTCGGCCTTTTGGTTAATGATAATTTAGATTTCATTTTAGAGTTTCACTACCTCCCTAAGAGGAAATTGCTTTTCCCTTTTCCTAGTGTTTCCCTAACCACACTGTAAGGAGTCGTTTCTTTTCAGAGAGGATATCCTTTGACAGTGATGCCGAGAACTCACTTTTTTTTTTCTGCCATTATGGTATAATAGTGTTCTCTTTTCTTTTCCTGTTTTTCTTTCAAAAATTCGTATTCAACAATCATCAAGATTAGCAAACATTTCAAAACACAGAAAGAAACGGGGAAGAGGAATGTACAAGGGATTATATATAAACTTCTACCGCATATAGCCATAGTCGTTTAAACAGAAATACAGGGTGTTATAAAAGTCTTTTTGCAGTTTTGAACTTTAACGACTTTTGGAGTAAAATTCCAAACTCTTTTCCAGAATGATTGAGCCAATTCAGAGCTCCACCAATTATGAACTAGTTTGCCTGGTCTTTGACAAACCCTGTGACAATGTCTGTTTTCTTTTGCCATTTTTGCCAATCTGTGGGTGTGTGGTGGCTCCTTAGAGTTAAGTTTTGAAGGTACTTTTCTCTTATCAGTTAATTGCAACTTTTTTTTTCCGGTATGGTAGTTGATAAGTTATATTTCTTCTCTTGAGAACTACCGATTCCTTTCCTCTGACTCCCTATCAATATGTAACAATGTATATCATGTAACACAGACCCATAAACCACTTGTAACAGGGAATTATAGATAAACATGGAATGCCCCACCTCATGTCTCATATACTTTTGTATTCTTCAAGGGTCGGGATTCCTAACCTTTTTTGTGCAATGGACCCATTTGGCAGAATGTTGAATCCTATGGATCCCTTGTCAAAATAATGTTTTAAGTACATGGAATGAAGTACATAGGATTTCAAAGATTACAACAGGATTACAGGAGATGGGAGATCTGCCATGTGGGGGTGAGGAAGATGGCCATTGTTGGGTAACCATACCCTTCCTCTCATATTCAAGAAGAATTTTGGGCTTGGTATTATATTTATTACACCTCAGATATGTGGAGTATAGAACTTTGATTCTTTTTGGGATTCAGGATAAAATTCACTTTTTTTGGGGGGGGGGGGAAGTCGTATAAAACCTGGAGGGTAAAAACTTGGCTTAATCTTGACTGATTTCCCCTCTCTACTATATACTTTTTGCACAACAGACAATCAAGGATAGACAGCAAAGTTGCTTGTCAAACAAGCAAGATAGAATTGGGGAAGCCACAGAGATTAGTTTAAGGGAGAGGCTACACAAGAATTAGGGAGCTCTGTGATCTGAGAGTAAAATGTAATTCAGTTCAACTGATTTAATCTGATGAATGTGCTCTTAGTCTCTGGGGGTAAAGGTGCTGGGTATCAAAGTATACATTGGGTTCTACATTTTTTTTTTACACATGCCTGCAGCTTCAGGGTTCTCCTACTCACCATTCAAAGTTTGTGTCTCACCTCCTTGCTCTGTCTCTCTCCATTTTTTCCATTTTCCCCTTCCATCCATCTCTCTGGATGGATAGGATAGGAAAAAAGATTGTGGCTGTTTCTGAGATTCTGAGAACCTAAGCCTCTATTTTATGAAGTACAGAGGACAATCTGAAAACTCTCTCAGCAGGAGAGTAGGCTCCAGAAAAACTTTACATATTCCCTTAGTAGTGGTTAGCCCTTGTTGTCCTCAACTTATTTCACGTATACTCTTGTATCCTTTTAGGAAAAGAGTTCTTAACCATTTTTGTGTTAAAGCCTATGGATCCCTTGTCAAAATAACATTATTAAATACATGAAACAAAATACATAAGACTACAAAGAAAATAAATTTTATTGAAATAGTTATAAAATAAAAAAAAAAGATTAGAAAAAATAAAAATGACTTCACGGATCCCAGTTGAGAACCTCTGTTCAAAAGATATCCTTGAAGGGAGAGCCTGGATTTCATTTTCTCTTTGTATCCTCAGTAATTAGAACAGGACCTTTCAATTACAAATTACAATTGCACTTAATAAATGCTTTTTGGATTGAGTAATAGGGCAAGGCAGACAACATCACTGGTTGATTAAACCAAATTTAATAAGATTCTTTGAACTACTTAGGTTAATTTTTTTTGTAATAGGATTAATAATATTTTTTTCTCACTAAAGTTCTTATCACTGTGTGGAGGTGACTGCGGGTTTTCAAAGTCTTTGCTAGCAGAGCAAATGCTGTAGGAGGTTCTGTCCTACTGGAAAGGTTTCAAGTATGTGTAATTAGGATGAACTGTGTAAGTGTGGTTTTGTTTTCACCTATGTAAGGGTGGGGCTCAAACCACCCATATAAACTGTATGTTTACATAGGGCCAGCCAACCTAAGTTCAGAGCCTGAAAACAAAACAAAACAAAATGGTCAAAAGGGTATAATGTGGTCGATTCTGGCATCATCTTTCTTTTAGGGATGTTACATCTCCTCTGGGTTCTGGAGTGCCTTAACGGGTTTATGGTGTCTCTTTTCTCTGCCATCAGCTTAAGCCCCCAGAGGTGATGTTCTCCCAACTTGTTAGGAGACCAGTGACTAATACTCTAGTTCTATGCTGCTGATTTCTGTTGGGCTGAAGTCCTGCATCCTTGTTCCTCAAGGCACCTGATGCTTGCTGGTCTGGCTATAATACCCAGCCTGCATTCCTAGACTCCTAGATTCCTGGATCCCCATGGATCTTCCTCCCAACCCACATCAGAGACTCTTCTTCCTGCACCTAAAAAAAGAATGAATACAAAAGTCAGGAACTGAACCTGTTTCTTGGGGAACATGTGGCCTGATTGGGGAGGGAGAGGCCCCACAATCTTTCCCTACAGCATAGTTCTCTCACCAGAAGCCTTTAGCAAAGGAGTCACCTTGCTGCATACACAGATGAGAATGCAGCAAAGCCACAGCGAGTGCTGTCTCATGCCCTTTTGAACATGCTGACAGCTGTAGCTTAAAAAAAAAATTATAGGAGGAACTAAGTTAGAATGAAAAGATCCAGAGGAGATGGTTTTTAAAATGACTAATATGAAGACCATAATAGAAAATATCAACAAATTCATAAAAAACAGACAACAGGCTTGCTATAGTAAAATACTGACATGCAGATAAATTCAGAGCAATTAAGATCCATGCAAAAATAGCCACTTAATTTGTTTTTCCTTCATTAGTTTACCCCTTCTCCAGTCCCTCTTTCACATTGCTGCCTAAAGAATGTTTCTAATATACTCCTCAGATCTCGTCCCTCTTCTATTCAAAAGACCAAAGTTGTTACACATTGCCCACCAAATTAAGTATAAACCCTGGTTCCTAGTATCCAAAGGCCTCTGCAGCCTGGCCCCAACTGTCTTTCCATGCTTCTTCCCATTAGGTCCCTTTACATACACTATATTCATCACTTTCCTCTGGCCTGCTTTTGTCTCTGTGCCCTTGATCATGCTGTCTGCTCTTCCTGAAATGGTCTTTTCTTTATGAATGTTTCCATTTGATGAAGTCCATCCTTTCCCTCCAGACCAAGTTCAGGTGCTGCCATCTCCATGGAGCCATCCCTGAGCCTGAGGGAGTCCTCCTAGTCTAAAGTGATCTCTTCCACCTCAAATTCCTCAAAGTAATTTGCCTATATGTCTCTTTTGTACATATCTTATTCTCTCTTGGGTCTCAGTTTTTTTGTATTCATATCTAACCCCTCGTATTAGATTGTGAACTCTTTGAGGGATAAGATGTGTTGTACTTACCTTTGTATATATAGCACTTTCCATACAGGAAACAATTAAACAATATTTGCCGGAAATTGACCAAAAGAAATGAAAATGACAAATGCTGTACAGGAAACAAGTACATTAATGCACTGTTGTTGGATCTGTGAACTAATCCGGTTATTCGGGAAAGCAATTTGCCCCCAAAGTTATCAAACTGTGCATGCACTTTGACCCATGATACTGCTACTCTACCTGTACCCCAAAGGGAGCAATGAAAGAAGAAAAGGACCCGTAAGTATAAAAATATTTAAAGCAGTTCTTTTGGTGGTGACAAAGAATTGGAAAGTAAAGGAGCGCTGGTCAACTGGGGAATGGCTGAACAAGTTATGTTATGAATGTATTGAAATGCTATTGTGTTGTAAAAAAGGATGAGGGAAATGGTTTCAGAGAAATCTGAGAAGACTTATGCACTGATGCAAAGTGAAGTATGTAGAACCAGGAGAACATTTTATATAATGATAATTATATTGTAGATACAAACAAGACTTAGGAATTTCAATAAACAACCAGGAGTCCAGAGGACTTATAGTAAATCATTCTATCTCTTTCCAGATAGAGAGGTTATGGGCTCAGTGTAGATTGAAGCTTTTTATTTTTTATTTTTTGTGGAAATGGCTAATATAGGAATTTATTTTGCTTGATTATACATATTTTTTCTCAATATATGGGGGAGGGAGGAGTAGAAGGAGAGAATTCAGAACTGAAAATAAAATAAAACTGAATTTTAAAAACTTTGTTGAAAGAAAGAATGAACAAAGGTGGATCATAGAACCTTGAGGTAGAATCTTAGAGGCTGTGTAATTCAGGTATTTTTAACCTGAGATTCTTGAGATTGTTTTTTCACTTTAAAATTTCAATCACTGTATTTCACATAATTGGTTTCCTTTGTAATCCTATGTATTTTGTTGTTGTAATGGCAAGCACAGAAGTAGTTCACACCTTGTTTCAGCTATTGAATTAACACCTTATTTCAGTTCAAGTTTCTTTTGAGCTTTGTATCAAGTCTCTTAAGAAACAGAATGTGTGAACCCTACAACTTGTGAACCCTAGAACTCGTGAAATCCTGCAACATAAAGAGGAGGAGCTAATGACCATATATAAGGAGAGGCCCAGGCTAGAGACAGCAGAACTGAGAAGAGGACTTTTGTGGTGGCAGTCAAGAAGGAGAAAACTTGTGTTGTCCCAGCACTCTGTCTTCTCTGTCTGTGTTGATGTTTGTTTGTGATACTTTGTACAGAAGCCCTGGGACCTTACTGGAAGCCACAAAAGAGGATTTTCTGATTGTATATTTACAGAAGTCATGGAGGAGGGTTTTGGAGGTCCTGGGACTTAACTGATGATTTGTGCTGACCTCTTGGACCTTGTTAGTGGGTCTGTGTTGATTTCTATGTTGATGATTTGTGTTGAGTTCTCAGACCTTGTTGGTGGGTCTGAGTTGATTTCACAGGCAGATAGTGAATTGATGATGGTGCTAGCAATGTGCATGAATATTATTGTGGCTCTATCAAGCTTTGTCTTCCCAGAAACAGGAACTGTGAAGGACTTGAGGTGGACTGGACACTGTGAAATTCAATATGGAACAGGAACTGGACAAGTAGCTGGACAAGGAACTGGGAGCTGCCTACCTTTGAACCCAGGTGACAGAGCTGGAACCATGGAAGCTGAGAGCCAGCCTTGAGTCAAGCTGAAAGAAGACTTTACTTGGATACTGTGTACTGACTGAGAAGATTATGATTTACTGTGACCTAGGGGTAGAGAACTTTGACTTTTGTACTTTGTGATTAAATTAAGGATTTTGTGATTGAGTAAATGAATGTACTTTGTTGAAAACTATGTGACTACTTTGGTGAAAATTATGTGGCCATTTTAGTGATAAGTTGTTGAGTTGTGACATGGTGAATGCTGTATTTTGATTTTCTGTGATAAGTTGTAACATTGTGAATGCTATATTTTGATTTTCTATGAACATTTTGCTCTGCTTTGTTATTGAATAAATAGAGAGCTCACTGTGCTATGTAATCAGAACCTTGAAAGCTGTTCACAGCAGCAGTCCTCTGGAAAGCTACTCATGCCTGGCTTTATAGTTGTATGCATTTAAAAGCAGTATTCTGAGAAGAGGTCTATAGGCTATCAGACTGCCAAAAGAAGCAGTCACATAAAAAAGTTTAAGAACTTCTAACCCAGTCTTTTGGAGTCCCTTAGAGAGTAAGGAGATAAAATTAGTCAATACTTAGAGAAATTAGTCCAGGCTATTCACTGGAAGGTCAAATAATGAAGCGTAAATACTTTGGCCAGATAATGAGAAGACAAGACTCACTGGAAAAGACCCTGAAAAGTTGGGAAAGAATAAAGGTAAAAGGAAAAGGGAATGGCAGAGGATGAGATGAATAGATAGTGTCACAGACACGATGAACATAAACTTGAACAGACTTTGAAAAACAGTGGAGGACAGAAGGGCCTGGTGTTCTATCGTATGGGGGGGTCATGAAGAGTCAGACACAACTGAACAACAACAACGACAATAATAGCAATGATCAAGTCTGACCCCTCATTTTTACAGATAAGGAGATGGAGACCTAGTGAAATGAAGCGACTCGCCAGAGTTTACATAGGCAGTAGGGTTAGGACTTGGCCTTACTTTCTGTTCTTCTAAATTGAAAAGAGCCATAACTAGCACTATTTTCATATCTAAGCAAACACCACAAAATGTAGCCCAAGCAATCAAAACAAATGGTGCCTCTGAGTCAGCATTTAAGACAAATTCCGCTGAGCTAGGGTAGTAGGGAATAAGAGGCCTTGGACTTCAAAGCACAAGGTCTTATGGGGAGGATGCCTAGGACAGTCAAAGGCAAGTACTGGGGAGTCACTAGGGATGAGAGCAAAGCTAGGTTGGGCATGAGAAAAACTTCCCCATGGAAAGAAAGCAGCCATCTGGTAGCTTTCCATTTAAACTAATTATTCTTACTAATTGATGATTTCAAGCTCAGTTGTTTCTGCCTGCAAGAGGACTGCAGGTGCTGTCAATGTTTTCTAGATTTTGAATCCCTAGGTCAAAGCCCAATTCGCCTCACCTTAGTTAAAGCTCCAAAATCCAGTGCTCTTTCCACTCCAACTCCTTGTTATCTGGAGAAATTGGTGTGATTTAATAGGCCTTTGCAAGCCACAGGAGCTTTAGAAAACCAGGATAATAACAGGGAGGTGAGATTTCTAAATTGATTTAGTGACTTGAGCTGCCTTTATAGCTCCTTTGGAAACCTGTAGCTCTGACTAAGGGCATACCTATCAACACAGGCTTTTCCACCTGACAGATTTGGGGATTTCTTATCCAATAGGCCAAAGGGTGGGAGTAAAAAATAACACGTTTTTTTTTTTTTAATTAAAACCATAGCACTATGTCACAAGAGTGGGTGTTTTGCTTTCTCAAGCATATCCAGAAGCCATTTTCTCAAGAAGAAAAAAAAAAGTATTCTCATAATGCATCATCCACCCAGAGTGGCTACCCACTTCCTCAAATGCACGGAAGCAGAGGCTTTAAGAAAAAGAAAAAATTAAAGACGGAGAAAGATAGAGAGAAGCAAAGTCAGACGCTTATCACCACCTCTCAGTGAAGTCCGAGATTCAGCACCAGAGTCTCTTGCCTCACAAGACTTCAGTGAAGTCCTCAGTGGGGTACCTGCAGGTGAAAACTAAAAGAGAATCCAGCACCTTGGGCAGGGATTTTTAGAACCCAGACTGGGGCCTGGCTGACTTCCTGGGGACAGAGAGAAAGAAAGGTACTTTTTGTAAGGTGCTTACCAGTTGCTTGTAAAGGAGGAAGCCTTCCACAGGTCCAAGGCTGGTGGCTTTCTTCAAGCAATCTGAAGAGAAGGCAAGGCCCAGGGAAAGCTTGGATAAAAGACTGAGAAAAGCAACATCCCCTCAGATATACCCAACAGCTTCCACCCCAGACCAGGCACGAAAATGTCTCTGAAGTTACCGAGGAACTGGGAGTTCAGCTTGAGAGCCGAGTCTGGGAAAATAGGTATGGTGGGTCTTCCTGTGTCTTTTATGTACTTCTTACCTTATGACTTGCCGCCCAGCCATTTGCGTGTGGGTCAGCAGAGAGAGAATGAGTGGCTTCCTTAAGAAAAAAAAATTGAGTCAGACCCAGCTTAGGAGGAAATTTGCATTAAATCCAGATATGGGGCTGATGCTTCTTGTCTCTGGTAGGCCCTGGGTTGAATAAAGAGCAAGTAATATTGAGTTCCAAGACTAAAGTGGAATTGATTCTATCGTTCTTTCAGTGGACAGCCTGTCAGTGAAGTGCCCTTGTAAGGCAAGGGTTGCTGGATGAATACACTCACACAATACATGAGATGCTCAACTACAAACCAAGTATCCGTCACCAACTCTAGTCCTTTCTATATTTTTAAAACAAGAGAGTTCTTAATCTTTTTGTTGTTGTTGTTGTTGGTATGGGCCCTCTTGGCAGTCTGGTGAAGCCTATGGACCTCTTCTCAGGATAGCATTTTTAAATGAATAAAATAATACAGGATTATAAAAGAAATCAATAATGTTGAAAAGCAGTCATTCAGGTATTAAAAAAAAATTTCAAACCCCTAATTAAGAATTTTTTGAACCAGATAGATAATTTCTGACATTCCTTTCAATTCTGCCCTTGGATATTCTAAGATTCCTTTTAAGTTCGGACATTCTTTGTTTTATATTCTAACTCCTTTTGCACAATATGTATTCTAAAATCCATTCTAAACTATTTTTCAGTTCAGACATTTTAATCGCATATTCTTTTCTAGTTCTTACATTATCTATGCTCTGTTCTAAGATTCCTCAAGCTTGAATTCAGGTAGATCAGCTCTAAATCTAATCATCTCATGAATAAATAAAATGTTCATCACATTACTGGTATGTATAAGCCCTGTGCTTTGATTCAAGGCTACTGAATAAACGTACAGAAAGTTATTGATATAGAGAGAGGATTGCTTAATAGTCAGACATTTTATACAAATATGTAGCTTCAGAAAACCTGTCTTGTGACTTTTCAGAACTCAAGGTTTTTATCTTGTTCAATTCAACAAACCATTTATTAAGTGCCTACTGTGTGCACTTAAGGCACTGTGAGAATTTCCAGCCCTGTCTCACACTTATACCCCTTCACTGATTCTGTGTGTCAACCAAACTAGAATTTCCATCTCAGTTTCCTCATCTGTAAAATGAAAGGGTTGGACTAGAAGATGAACTCTAAAATTCCTTCCAGATCTAAATTTATAATTCTGCATTCCTATTGTCCTTCATCTGTATGCTTTTGCTCAGCCAGGGGTGGAGAATCTGCAGCTTTGAGGCCATATGTGGCCTTCTAGGTCCTCAAGTGCAGCCCTTTGACTGATTTGTAAAACTTGGACTCAGTCAAAAGGTCACACCCAAGGACCTAGAAGGACATATGGCCTTGAGGCCTCAGGTTCCCCACCCCTGGCTCAGCCATCCTCCACGTGAGGGATTAAAGGTTCCCCCATCCAATTGTCTGGATAGTCTAAGAGTCAGAGGAAGGTTTGGGGAAGAGGGCTGGGTCAAAGATGACTGTAAGTTTTTAAGCCTGGGTAACTGGAGAGATGCTGGTACCATCAACAAAAATAAAAAATAATTAAGAGGAAGAGCAAAGGTGCTTTTGTTTTGGTGGGGGAGGATGAGTTTGATTTTGGGCATTTGGGGCTTGAGGTGCTTGTAGGACATCTGGCTGGAATTCTCCATCAAGTATTTGGAAATGTGTGATTGGAGTACTGGGGAGAATTCTGGGAATAGAGCGATAGGTCACCCTCATTTCTGTCGATTGAAAACCTTCAATTAAAGGCTTTTTGACATGGATTGGTAGACTCACTATGTATTCCATGAAGCCTTCCCTAATCCTCCTAGCTAAAGGTAATCTGAGAGATCTGAAGAAAAAGAGCATGTTTGCATGTCTCCTTTCCACACATCACCTAAATATTAGCTAGCATTTATATAGCAGTTTAAAATTTACAAGGTGAATATCTCATTTTTACTTCATGTCATTTGTAAACAAGTCACATCCCCCTTATTGGAGAGTAGGATATATCTTACTTCATCATTTAATTCTTACAGTGAACTATTAACTATTCTGGGTCCATGCAAATCAGTCTGGGAGCTTAGCAAAACTGTCCTATCAGCACTAAACTGGCCATTCTTCCAACAGAAAGCTGATGATAGTTTTGTTGATAAGTTTGGAATAAAGAATTTAGAAGATGTACTTAAATTTGCCTCAGATGTGTTTAAATTCCTTCTCATAATGAAGAAAAACCATGATGATAAATTATTTAATTAAAAGGGAAAAATCATTCTGATAGAGATACGCAGAAGAGATTGGAGTAGGAGAGAGGGGAAGCAGATAGATTCACACTTTATCTTCATAGTTTGTCTGAGCAGGAAGAACATCCAGTTAAACTCCCTCATTTTACAGATGAGGAAACAGAAGCCAGAGAAGGGAAGTAACTAGGAGGAGGTAGGGTTTGAGTTGGGCCATCAAAGATGGGTAGGAATTCAACAGATGAAAAAAGAGAAAGGGAGTTTGTACGTAGCAGTGCTGGGATTTGAACATTCCCTGTTGTGGAATGTTCTGTCAAGATGTTTTATTAAATTCAGGGGACCTAAGGTGATCCTTATAGTGTTTTTGAAGGCAATAGGTTCCTCAAACTTTTTCTTTTCTTCTACCTTTAAATTCAGATCACACATGTAGAATAACAGACTTAGAGAATTACTGTTAACCGTGCTTGGCAAGTGGACACTGTGTAATGCTCATGTTGCAATAAATGATTATATGAGAGATGTTGAGAGAGGAGCTGTAGCCAGGCAGTAACTATGATTGGTCAGGGTCAAATAAATCATCTAATAAAGAGAATAGTTGAAATTCGCTAGTCAAATGAGATAAAAATAAAGGATCTCTTTGTCTTTTTAAAATGCATTTTATTTTAATTAACAAGCATCTATTTTCTCTCCTTACCACTCCCTCCCCCCACCATTCACAAAAAAAAGAAAGAATAAACAAAACCCTTTTTAGCAAATACATGTAGTGAAGCAAAAACAAATTTCCATGTCAGCCATGGCCAGATGACTAAGTTTCCTTTTGCACCCTAAGGCTATCAGTTCTCTGTCAGCTGGGGAGTAGCTGCTTCATCATTAGTCCTCTGAAATTACTTTTGGTCATTGAGTTGAACAGAGTAAATGGTTTCTTGGCTGCCATGTTGAAGGTAGTCTTCCTAGGTATTTGTTATATTAATTCAACCAATAAACATTTATTAGGCACTTAGTCTTGCAGAGTATTGTGCTAGGTGCTAGGGATGTACATAGTTTAGATACGACCTCATTTCTGCCCTCATGAAGCTTATAATTTATTTTTTGCTGTTTTTAAAAAAATTATTAGAAGAAACAAACACAGATAGTTATAAGAGAAAATATCTGAGAAGTGTACATTATTAGGTAGGTACAGACAAAGGTGTTATGTAAGGTCAAAGAGGGAGGTTTCCTACCAACTGGGGGATATCAGGAAAGGCTTTCTGGAGGAGCTGGCATCTGAGTTGAGTTGTAAAGGATGGTTAGAGATTCAACAGGTAAAGAAGGTGGGATAAACAAACATAGGGAGCAGTCTGAACATAACCCATGGAGGTGAGAGAGCAGAGGATGTTTTCAGAGGGTAAGACATTAACTAGATTGGAGAATAGAGTGCATGGAGGGGACTAATAGGAGATAAATCTGGAGAGGTAGGCTAGCACGAGATTGAATGAGAAGCCATTGGGAGCCACTTAAAATTATTGAACAAAAGAATGTATGACCAGATCTATACAAAGGAAAAAAAATAATTCTGATAGAGAGAGGTATACAGGAGAGATTGGAGAGGGAGAGAGTGGAAACAGATAGATTCACACTTTATCTTTATAGTTTGTCTGAGCGGGAAGAACATCTAATTAAACTCCCTCATTTTACAGATGAGGAAACAGAAGCCAGAGAAGGGAAGTGACTCAGAAGAGATGGGTTTGAATTGGGCCATCAAAGATGGGTAGGAATTCAACATATGAAAAAAGAGAAAGAGAGTTTGTAAGTAGCAGTGCCGGGATTTGAACATTCCCTGTAGTTTTGTCAAAAGCACTGGACCCAGATATAGAACCCTGGGATCTGAATTCCAACTCTGTCACTAACTAGCTGTGTGACTTTAGAGAAGTCGCTTTCCTTCTCTGGGCCTCATGCTCCTAATCTGTAAAATTAAGGTGTTAGACTAAATGATTGCTAATGTACCCTTTATCAACTGAGATGATATATTCAGTTTTCTAAACCTTATATAAGATACTAACTATAGAGACGAGAGCTAAGATTATGTGGGGAGTTGTGTAAAGAGTATTAGATTTGAAATCAGGAAACCTGAGATTAAGTCTTGGTCTGGCCTGTAACAACTGTCTCCCTTTGTGCAAATCCTTTCACTTCCCCACCTCCCACTCCCCACCCCCAGTCTGTTTTCCCATCTGAAAAATGTTAAGAGTAAGACTCTCTCAGAGAGGTAGGTATTGGGTTAGAAGACTGGCTTTGAAGACTTTCTGTGTGACTATGGGTGTTGTATTTGACCTCTCTGGGACTCAGAAAATCCTCTAAGTATAAATTATAGATGAGTGACTGATCCTCATAGGTTCCTGGAGTTTCCAACACCAGGAGTTCCTTACACTGCTGAAATCACAGGTCTGAGTCAACCCTCTTACCACCCCCTCACACACACACACACACACACACACACATTCACACACACTCTCTTCTCTCTCTCTCTCTCTCTCTCTCTCTCTCTCTCTCTCTCTCTCTCTCTCTCTCTCTCTCTTCTCATGCCCACTCTTCCCATACCTTCCAGCACATGGCCAGGGAAATTCTTTGTAAATCTTAAAGTGCTATAGAATTGTGTCTTGATTATTTTTAAATAATGCTTTGATACTTCAAGGAATTATAATTTTACCATTGCCTCTACCGAGGCAAATTACAACCTCTACATATCTTTGCAGATAGTCTGATGAATAGGTAGCTGGTGTGGGGGATAAAGGGGGAGGACAAAAAGAATTCATCACCTCATGGCTTACTTTATATGTATAAAGTTAGCAAAACTTAATCTACGATAATGAGCACTCCATCTATAACTGTTTGTCCCCAAGGCTCCTCTAACTTGAGAGGGCCTATAATATTTTATACTCTACTGTCACAGCCTTTAAGAACCCAGTATCCCAGAATCCACACTGTGATGAGGCACCCCAGGGAGACTTCACTGGGGTAGCTAAGTGGCACAGTGGATAGAGCGCTGGGCCTGGAGTCAGCATTTCCAGTCTGGCCTTAGACATTTCCTAGCTTTGTGACCCTGGACAAGTCCCATAACTCTCTTTGCCTCATTTCCCTCTCCTGTAAAACTGGGTAAGGAAATGGCAAACCACTCCAGTATCTTTGCCCAGAAAACCCTAAATGGGATCATGAAGAGTCAGACGAGACTGAACAACAAAAATTTTTATTATTTTTCTCTTCATATCCTTTTTATTTGCTTTCAAATTGGAACCCTTCTAGATCACAGGACTATGGATCTACTGAGGGGCCTCAGAAATCACGTAATTCAATATTCTCATTTTATGGATGAGATAACTAAAGTGTAGGGAGATGAAGTTACTTATCACAGAGTTGATAAGCATCAGAGGTAAGATTTGAACCCAGAACAACAAAAATTTATTATCGTTAGTGTTAGGATAATACTTATTGCAAATGTGTATCCATATCTCAGCACAGAGAAGCATCATGGCGTAGCGGATTAGAGAGTAGGCCTCAGAACCAGGAAACCTGAGTTTAAGGCCCACTTCTGACCCATGCTGGCTACATAATCCTAGGCACGGTCCTTCCATGATCTAGGTACTTTCCTAAAACCATAAGCTGTCTTACATTGCTAGAGTGAATTTCCTCATCCAGAGAGCTTGATATACCCAAGAAATCACAGATCTCGTCCCTTTTTTTATCCATGCTTCAGATGTAAATGTTTCAGATAGGCCTATGTGTTCCCTCCCAGGTTATCTGTCTTGCAGTGGACACTTTGTAATTGCTGAAAGTGGTGATGGGAAAAAAGAGAATTGGCCTCATATAATATCCTATGTAAAGAATCCCTGGACAGTCTAGCTAGACGAGAAGTAACCCCTTCCCCCCCGCACCCCTCATTGAGTAGCTCCCATATACATCCTTTCCTTCAGCAACAGGAAATGGTTTCAAAATCTAAGACAGAGAACTCACCTCAGAGGAGATAGTGAGAAAGAAAATGAGCCTGAATGCTCTTAAAAAAGCCAACAACACCCCTTTGCCCCTTTCCCCAAACAAACCATTCACCAGTAGTTCATATATTCAGGGCTGACCTATATACTATAATTGCAAAGGTCCTGCAAAGCCTGTGTACATATATACAGCAAAATGCCCTGCTGTACCTGTCATAGAAGCTGAAATTCAGTCCTGAAGATTTTTAATTTTTTAAGGGTTATCTATTAAAATGCTCCTAGGAGAGGAGTGTCTCATAAGAGATTGACTGGCAGCGATTTGGGAGTAAGGTAATGAGTGAAGCTCCCAGGCATGTAGAACTTGAGAGATGGGAGGGTGTCAATTTTGCATCTTTTGTTGTTGTTCAGTCTTTTCTGACTCTTTGTGACCCTGTTTGGCTTGCCATTTCCTTCTCCAGTCCATTTTACAGGTGAGGAAACCGAGGCACACAGGGTTGAGTGACTTGCCCAGGGTCACACAGCTAGTAAGTGTCTAAGGTCATATTTGAACATGGGAAGATGAGTCTTCCTTGACTCCAGGCCCAGTGTTCTAACCGTTGTTCCTCCTAGCTTCCCATTTAAGGATGAAGGCAGCTGAAGCTTTACCTACTTTATAAGATGAATTACCCTGTTCTGCCTTCCCCCAATGCCTTGGGGTAGCTGATATCTGTAGAGGGGTGTGATAGCAGTGTTGAGAACGCAAGTTGCTGGTACTGGTAGCTATTAACTGTGCTCTAACAGTGGAGAGTATGGCCTGATGCCAAAGACTAGCTAGACTGTCAGCCAACTGAGGCTTCAAAATATGTGGGATCACTGTCTCTGGTTGGAGAGTTTTCTAGGGCCATCCTACATTCAATCACGAGGAAGTTATTTTTTCTTTTTTTTTTCTTTTTTTTATGTAACTATTGGTCACCATCTTACTGTCTGACCTTGGTCAAACCACTTTCTCTTTCTTGGTCTCGGTTTTATCAGTAAAATGAATGAGGTGAACTCGGTGATTTCTTCTCACTCTAACAGTCTGTGATCTTATTAGGAAATACTCATTCTACAGATATAAGTTATAAGGAAATAATGAGACATCAAAGAAAAGAGAATTCTCTGGAAATAGAATCAAAACCAATAATCTTTCCTTTTGAATCCTACATTACATTTGGCTTGTAATATTCACCCTCCGTGTCTCTCAGAGTGTTAGAAGCACTTTATAGACCTAAAAACAGCATTGCAATGTGGTATGATGATGATAATAACAATTACTATTATTTATTTGAAATTAATCTTACATGGACTTGTATCATTTTGAACTGGAATACTAGATAGAGCGCTAGACTTGGAGACAGGAAGATCTGTGTTTAAATTCTGTCTGACACCTACCTTCTGTGTCACACAGGCAAATCACTTGACTGAGGCTGGGTTTTCGAAACAGTAAAATGACATTAATAAGAGTACCTCCATCACAGGGTTTCAATATGTCCAAGGAGATAACACATGTAAAGTGCTTTGTACACACACCTTAAAGCATTCGTAAGTCTGAGCTCTTGTTTTCACCTAACTTATGTTTTTAAAATTTTGCATGTTTAAGTTTCTTTTCTTCAACTAGACTGTAATCTCTGTGAGGGCAGGAGTCATATCTTATGTATAGGAGGTGCTCAATAAAAATCTGTTGATCAGCAGGTTGAACAGTTTCTCATGAGCATGGGGTGGTTTTAATTGTGCTAGTAGATAGTAAATTATATCCCTCTAATCTTTTCTAGGTTCACTCAAAATGAAATGGGGGAGAATACTTGAGGATATATGACTGTAAGATACAAGATGAGAAAAAGAAAATGATGGGGAGGCATTGTGGTGCAGTGGAAAGAGCATGGGCTCTGAGGACACAAGTTCAAATCCTTATTTGATGCTTATTATCTGTGTAACCTTGGAAGCAAGTCACTTAACCTCTCTGGCTCTCAGTTTCCTCGTGGAAACTGATCAAGAAGATCAATTAGGTGGCCTCTGAGGTCATTTTTAGCTCCAGGCCTAAAAATTATATGAAACTGACCTTTTTTGCTATATGTAGTAAAAATGAATCAGCTCATTCTCTTCTAGCAGGTACTTAGATGGTAAAAGGAATGAAAGAATAGCCAACATTTATTTATATAGTAGCTTAAAGTTTGTGGTGTGCTCTTCATATATACAGGGTATCCCAAAAAATTTTAGAGTAGTTTAACCTGTTAAAGCCTAAATCAGCACAACTCCTGTTTCATTTACAAAAAGACTAGTCATTATATGACAACATTTTGTTTTGTTTTGTGTCATGGCAGTGGACTAGTGGAAAAGGGTCTGGAAGGCTAAGAATTTCACAGTTCTTGGACAGTCTAGCTTTAAATTTAATTATTGGCTCTATTTAATGTGTGATCTTATTTCAGTGACCAATTAGTTGACATGCTATTGGAAGAACTGAACCATATCCACATTGAACACATTATCACTAAAAATGAAACCAGAAATTGCAGCTGATTGAAAGGATGGTCTTTGAGATCCCTTCAATGATTTTATTGAAAGCACAAAAACAAGAAACATCATTTAATAGCACAGTTCTTCACCTCATCTTTCAGGATTCACAATGAGAGTAACCAAAAAGCCTAGCATGATGATAATTGCAGCTTATGTGTGAACATCTGTTATAGAGGATGAGGAAATAAAGAAATTTTATGAGGAACTTGACAAGACCTAAAATTGTCAACATATAATTTGATGTATGATCACTTCATTGCAAAAGTAGATACTATGTCAAAAAAATTCTAAACTCAACTAAGAGTTTATGTTAATGTGCCTGTTTTTCCACAGCCTCTCCAGCATTGACTGCTCCCATTTTTTGTCATTTCTCTCAGTGAGGGTGTGAGGAGAAATACTGGAGTTATTTTAATTTACATTTCTCTTATTATTAGCCATTTGGAATTTTTTTCATTATGGTTGTTGATGTTTGCGTTTCTTCTGAAAACTCTTCATATCCTTTGCTTACATATTTTAAAAATTTATTTATTTACTTTTAGTTTACAACATTCAATTTCGCAATCCCTTGAGTTCCAAATTTTCCCCCTTCTTCCCCTTTCCCCACAGTGGCATGCAATCCAATAAGTTCTACAAATACTTTTGCATTAAATATTAGTCAAGTTGTAAAGAAGAGTTATAACCAATGGAGTGAACAATGAGAAAGAAGGAACAAAACAAAACAAAAGAGAGAGAGCACATAGTTTGTTTCAATCTGCATTCAGACTCTGTAGTTCTTTCTCTGGACGTGGATATCCCTTTCCATTATGAGTCTTTTGGAGTTGTCTTATAACCTTGCATTGTAGAGAGGAGCCCAGTCTATCAAAGGTAGTCATCACAAATACAATGGCTCACATATTTTTTAAGGAATATCTTGAATATTTTTTGTTTCATTTTTGTTAGCTTCTATTCCCCCTTGCCATTTTTTTTTTTTGCTTTTTTGGAGGGGGGAAGGCAGGGCAATTGGGGTTAAGTGACTTGCCCAAGGTCACACGTCTAGTAAATGTTAAGTGTCTGAGGCTGGATTTGTACTCAAGTCCTCCTGACTCCAAGGCCATTACTCTATTCACTGCACTACCTAGCTGCTCCCCCCTTTGCCATTTTAAAAAAAGAATACAGCATGTATTAATGTATTTCATCTTTTCCCAAATAACTTTTATTGGTACATGACCATTAGTTCCAAAATTATAGTACTTATGTTTCTCCAGAGATTGAATACTTTTTTCAAGAAGAATTATCAAGGCTGTGGACATGGTAGTCATTGAAGAAGACCACAAAATACTGAATCGATGTAGTATAGTGAACAGGAAATGATTGGTTTCAGGCATAGTAGTCATTTCAGAGTCAGCTGTATGTGTGCAGTCACATCAACAACTAGTTAAAGTGAAGGTCAAAGTCAACACCAAGTTAGAGGAAAGGGTAAAGATGAATCTAGGTTATGTGCAATTACAGCTTAAAATTTGACCTTTTAAAGTAAGTTTGGAAAATAGGAAATGAACAAAAACAGAAGCAAACTATGACTACCAAGTATTTTCTATAGAAATTTAACTCATGTTAAAATAGGCATAACAGTTGAACTGGTCAGCACCATATGTCATCAACAGGCCAGAGCAGAAAGACATGGCAGCCAAGGTCAGTCTTGTTTTTAGAGTAGCACTTCTCAAATGTTTCAGCCTCAGGATTCCTTTGTAGGTCTCCCAAAAAGTTTTTGTTTATGTGAGTTTTAGCTATCAATATTTGTGTATTAGAAATTAAAATGTCTTAGTTTTATTATGAAAATAATTTTGACCTTGTAGACCTATTTAAAGGACCTTAGGGCCCTCAGTTTTCCCTAAACCACACTGAGAACCACTGGTTTAGAGCAAAATCTCAGTTAGTAATCCATCAGTAAACATTTATTAAGTACCTCCTATGTGCCAGGCCCTGTGCTAAGCAGTAGGGGCACAAAAAGAGGCAAAAGACATTCCCTGCCTTCAATGAGCTTACAGTTGAATGGGAGAGATGACATGCAAACCAATACACACACAGCAATCTATATACAGAATAAGTAGGAGACGATTAATAAGGGGAGGCACTAGGATTAATTTT
Organism: Pseudochirops cupreus; assembly: GCA_028627135.1. Classification (NCBI taxonomy): domain Eukaryota; kingdom Metazoa; phylum Chordata; class Mammalia; order Diprotodontia; family Pseudocheiridae; genus Pseudochirops; species Pseudochirops cupreus. The sequence goes on along the minus strand of CM053581.1, from coordinate 100,154,831 downwards.
TTCGCACATTAACATAGTGTATTTCAGTTTCTAGTCTGTAAAACTTAAAACAAAAACAAAATCAATGTCAATACCCATTCATAAAGAAATAAATATAGAAAAGACAATAAAGAAAGAAAGAAATAAAAAAATAAAAAAAATAAAAAAGAGAATAAAGAAAAGTGCATAAAGAAATATAGAAAAGACAATTTGCCAAATAAATGATCTGTTCCTAAGAGTATCAAAAGTGCAAAATATTCACCTTCTTTTCAGAACTAATGCCAGGTACAAGCACCCCGTCTGCAAACTTTAATTGAACTGACAGCCTACCCAGCAACTGTGGGATGCTTCTGGCTATGTTATAGTCGGTCTGCACTCGATGGAAAACATTAGGATTTAGACATCAGCTACATTTCTCTTTGTTGCAAAGATGTCTTGCGTCAGCTTCTAAGAATTTTTATGAAAACCAAACCAAAACGAATAATAGAAGCTGTGAGTTCCCATGTCTGTTTCAGAAACAGACACATTTCCAACACAATGCAAATCTACTGCTTTTTCAGCCAGGGGAGCACACAGATAGCAATGAATGGTGACTAAATGGATCCAGATGACATCAGTGAGGGGAGGAGGACTGTATATAGCTTGCTGTTGCCAGGTAACACTTTTCCAGTCTCAAAGGGAGTATGCAGTGATGTTTTATAGATGACAGGGTAGTTGTGGTCAGGACATTATTGCTCAGGTGAAGTTCACACACTTTGTGTGTGCAATGGAAATAAGCATTTTTCTTTTGAAATGGAATAGTGTTCTACACTGGCTTGTTTTAGATAAGTTGTCATGTTCTTATGCATCAGTTCTTGGAAGTAAACATAGTTACATAGGGAATTTTTATCAGTCAGGAAAGAAGAGCCCAACTTTATAATTTGTTTCATCAATTTGGTCATGCTTCAAAATTCACCTCAAATTAGAAAGCTGGTTTGAATAAGCAATTCATCTTTTCTATTGGTTCATCCAATACCAGAGCAGATTATTTCATATTTGGAGGAAAGGCATAGGCTATCAGGGGGTTCAGTTTGAAAAGAAAAAAGTAGAATCTACATAGTACAAAAGGAATCACAGAACCATAAACACAGAATGGTAGGAGTATCTTAAAGGACCTTAGAACTCAGAACCTCAGAGCCAGAAGGACCCTTAGAACATGAACTTTCAGGAACTGTAGAACACGGAGCATCAGAGTTGGGAAGAACCTTTGAAAAATAAACGGTTAAGAGTTGGGATGTTCCTTAGAGATAATTTACTAAACTGCTCACTCAAAATTTTTTTTTCACTTTGACAAAACCCCTCTTCCCAAAAGAGATTTCTGAGGGAGTTGTCAGGACTAGCACCTTGACTATCAGTTAACTCCAGTCCAAACATAGAGACTTCCTGTTAGTAGGAAGGGTTCTGACAATACATTTGGGTACTTGGTTTGTATTATCTTTGCACTCAAGGCAAAGTATCAAAAAATGAAATAGCAAATTTAGGATGAGGTTTTTGGTTTTCAGAATCTATAACGAGGAAGCTCATGAGAACAGAAATTAAAAACAGATATCTAACCCTGTGGTGGAAGACCATGTGAGAGAGCAAGCTTATCTTCTGTAGCACCAGTCAGGCTGGCCCCAGTGGATGATGCTGACCATTGTTGTATCAGAATATCAAAATGATTACTTGATTGTTTCTATTCTCTAGTTCTCCATCAGGTGGGTCCCAAGAAATGGGTTGCTAAGACTACTCAAGCATTTCTGGAGGATCAGGGGGAGAATAAGGTCTGGCAGTGTTTTCCTCCTTAATGAATAATATTGGAAGAACCTTGGTTTAAATCATTCACCACTTTACCCCTGCAGACATTCAGGATGTAACTAACTAGTTCTGGGATATTTCTAGCCAAATGATTTAATCTAAAGCAACTATAATTCAGAAATTATTAAACATTAAATAGTAATAAGATGAAAAACTACAAGCAGCATTGCTTCGCAAAACAGCCATTCTCAAAGAAGAAAACGAGCTCGCGAAGGGTTTGGCATAAGAGTCAGTTAAACCATATTATCTCATGACCATTTACAGATGAAACTAGGAGGAGAACAAACAGATGTGGAATGAAAGAGAACTATTGTTTTTATACTGTTCTATTCTCATCAACGGCAATAGGGGAGCCATGACCTTTGGACTGTATTACTTTCATATGCAATGTATGGAAGGAAATAACAATAGAATTTAAGCAAATAAAATTGGTAAGAGCATCTGGGCCTGACCAAATACGGCCAGAAAAATCCCACGCCACATGTGACATGCTTTTTTCATTCTCTTTTTAAAAAATTAATTTTGTTTATTTTGTTGCATTTTAAGTTCCAAACTGTTTCTCTCTCTCCTCTCCACCCCACCCTAGAGAAGGCAACCACTTGACACAGATTTATAAAAATATGTAAAACCACACTATGCACATGAGTTTTTTCCTTCATAGGTCCCTTGTAGTTGATTTGAATATTTACAATACTCAGAATAACTTGGTCATTCATAATTATTCTTTGAACAGTATTGCTCTTATTGCATACAGTGTTCTCTTAGTTCTGCTCATTTCACTTTTCATTATTTCATGCAAGTCTTTCTTTGTTTTTCTAAAGTAAATCAATTGATAATTTCTGTAGCACAGTAGTATTCCATCACAATCATATACAATGCAACTTGTTTTGCCATTCCCTAGCTGATGGGCATCCTCTCAATTTCCAGTTCTTTGCCACCACAAAGAGGGCTACCATAAATATTTTAGAACATATAGATTCTTTTCCTCTCTTGTTGATCACTTTGACAAACAGAACTAAGAGTGGAATTGCTGAGTCAAGGGGTATGCACAATTTTATAACTGTTTCGGGCATAATTCTAGGCTACTCTCCAAAATGGTTGGATCAGTTCATAGTTCCACTAACAGCGTCCCAAATTTTCCATATCCCATCTAACATTTGTCATTTTCCCTTTCTATCATTTTAGCAAATCTGATATGTGTGAGATGATATCTCAAAGTTGTTTTAATTTGCATTTCTCTAATCAATAATGATTTAGAGCATTTTTTATGTGACTGTATATAGTTTTGGTTTCTTCATTGAAAAACTGTCTGTTCATATCCTTTGGCCATTTATCAATTGGGAAATAATTACTATTCTTATAAATTTGACAGAGTTCTCTATACAGTTGAGACATGAGATCTTATATCTGAGAAACTGTCTATAAGTTTGGTTTTCCTTTTTTCTATTTTCCTTCTAATCTTGGCTACATTGATTTTATTTGTACAAAACCTTTTTAATTTAATGTAATCAAAATTATCCGTTTTACATCCTACAATGCTATCTCTTATTGATTCATAAATTCTTCTTCTATCCATAAATCTGATAGGTAATGTGTTCCATGTTCTTCTAATTTTCTTACATTATCTTCCTTTATATCTAGGTCATGTATCCATTTTTACCTTATCTTGGTAAGTTTAAGATATTGGTTTATACCCAGTTTCTACCAGATTGTTTTCCAATTTTTTTACCAAATAGTGTGTTCTTATCCCCAAAGCTTAAATCTTTACATTTATCAAACAAAAGATTACTATAATCATTTATTACTGGGTATCATATGTCTACTCTGTTCCACTGATCTACCTTTCTATTTCTTAGCCAGTATAGCTAGTTTTGATACTTACTGCCTTATAATATGGTTTAAGATCTGGTTCGGCTAAACCTCCTTCCTTTACATTTTTCCATTAATTCCTTTGATATTTGACTTTTTGTTCTTCCAAATGAATTTTGTTATTTTTTTCTAGCTCAATAAAATAATTTTTTTGGTTATTTAATTGGGATGGCCTTGAATAAGTAGATTACTTTAGGTAGAATTATAATTTTTATTATATTGACTCTGCCCACCCATAAACAATTAATATTTCTCCAATTATTTAAATCTGACTTTATTTATGTAAAAAGTGTTTTATACTTATTTTCATGTAGTTCCTGGGTTTGTCTTGGCAGGTATACTCCTAGGTATTTTATACTGTTTACAATTATTTTAAATGGAGTGTCTCTTACTATCTCTTCTTGCAAGGTTTTGTTGGTGATATATAGAAATGCTGATGATTTGTGGGTTTATTTTATATCCTGTTACTGTGCTAAAATTGCTGTTTTAGCTAACTTTTTGGTTGAATTTTTTTTTGCTGAGACAATCAGGGTTAAGTGACTTACCCAGGTTAACACAGTTAGTAAGCGTCAAGTGTCTAAGGCTGGATTCGAACTCAGGTTCTCCTGACTCCAGACCTGGTACTCTATCCACTTCACCACCTAGCTGCCCCTGGTTGAATCTTTAGGATTTTCCAAGCATATTATCTGCATAAAAAGATAGTTTTGTTACTTCATTGTCCATTCTGATTTCTTCAATTTCCTTTTTATTCTTTTCTTGCTATTGCTAGTATTTCTAATACAATATTGGTGATAATAGGTGGCTGTGTTTCACTCCTGACCTTATTGGGAAGGCTTCTAGTTTATCCCCATTACAAATAATGCTTGCTGACGGTTTTAGGTAGATGCTTCTAATGATTTTAATAAAAATCCATTTATACCTATGCTTTCAAGTATTTGTGATATGATTTTAAAGGCACCCAGGGACCAGTTCTGAAGATACTGTATCTCAAATGGGAAAGATGCTGCAGGAATGAAAAATACTCCAGGTAGGATTTAACCAAAGGGAAAAGAAGTGACCTCATTGAATAGTAACCAATAGGTCTGTCTCTTCAGTTTCCCATCATTCTTCATGAGAATTGTCTATATACAAACTAAATGTAAAACATGATGAAAACATGAGATGAGAAGAGGCAGACTTTTGCAAATAATTTTATGTAGCACAACATATCTTCAGGGTTGTGCACCTAGTTAAAAAAGTGTAAGATGAGATTGTACTTATTATTTGTTTATTTTAAAAAATTGAAGTGATAAAAATCATGTGGAAAGAACGCATATTTGGAATTAGGAGAGACCTGGGTTCAAATCCTGCCTAAGATATGTACTAGCTATGTAACTATGGACTAGTAAGGCAGCAACAAGTATACATTGTTGCTTGTCCTTTGTTTTGGAAGAGGACCAATGACATCACGGGTGATGTCTTGACTTGGACGTGAATTGGATTTAAGTGAGGCAGAGTTGCACAAAGTTGTCAGCCTCACTCTCTCTTCCAGAGTCATTGAAGTCCAGTGGCAGGACAAAAGTCGAGATGACTGGTGATGGCCAGGCATGCAGTGAATGACCTTGGCATCCTTGATGTCTGACCAAGCTCTAAGCATTCCGAAGTGCCTGCTTCAGCTGCCTTTGTGGCCATTGAAACAAATTGTTCTTGTCTGCCCGTTCTGCCAGGGCAAGTCTTCACATACTTGGGGTAGGCATCCCCCTAACTCACCTGAGGCCTGCTGGTTAACCTCAACCTGGTCTGGCTGACTTGCTGAGAGGGTTTTATCAGGTGTGGCTGCTGCACATGCTACAGCTTCTTGGAGCTGCAAGTGAGAGTTGAGTGAATGAGGTAGATGCCAAAGGAGAATGAGCAGCCCTGCAAAGGGTTTGGCAAGCCCTCACCTCAGAGGTGCTAGTCTTCCCTGAATAGCCCCTACACCATGAATATACATTACAGACAAGTTAATATCAGCTTTGGAAAGAGTTTCCACACTGACATATTGATATATTGTGTTTGATTCAATGGAACAATGTTATGATAATAGACATTTATGTAGTATTTGTGGATTTGAAAAATATTTTCTCTACTTTATTTCTTTGAGTTTTGCAATAATCCTGTGAGATAGATATAGCAGCTATTGTTATTTCTATTTTTACAGATGAGGAAATTGAGGCCCCAAGAGGTTAAACAACTTACATGGTCATCCATGGTACTAAATATTGGAAGTGGGATCTGAAGCCAAGTCTTCCTGATACCAACTCCTGAACTGTATCCACTAAGCCATGTTAAAAGGAAACTTTTTTTTTTATAGTATTCTGTTTTTTCCCAGTTACATGTCGATAACATTTTTAAGATTCATTTTTACAAGATTTTGAATTCCAAATTTTTCTCCCTCCTTCTCTTCTGTCCCCTCTTCTGAAAATGGTAGGCAGTTTGATATAGTTTATACATGTGCTAATCATGTAAAAATATTTCCATATTAGCCACAGTTGTGAAAGAAGAAACAGATTTTTTAAAAATCATGAGAAAGAATAAGTAAAAAAAAATATAATTCAATTTACATTCAGAGGCCATAAGTCTTTTTTTTTTTTATCAGAATATGGATAACATTTTCCTTAATGAGTCCTTTGTACTTGTCTTGGATGATTGTGTTGCTGAGAAGAGCTGAGTTGTTCATAGTTGATCATCATACAGTGATACTAAGATTGGATACAATGTTTTCCCGGTTCTGTTAATTTCACTTTGTATCAGTTCATATAAGTCTTTCCAGGATTTTCTGAAATCTGTCTGTTTGTTATTTCTTATAGCACAATAGTGTTCCATTACAGTCATAAACCACAGCTTGTTCAGCCATTCCCCTACTGATGGACATTCCCTCAGTTTCCAATATTTTGCCACCAGGAAAAAGGCTGCTATATATAATATATAATAATAAAAGGAAACTTTGAAGACCTTCCTCAGACAAGGTGTTTCTCATGTTTATATTAAAATCAATGGTGATTTAAGATAACTTTGTTCAATAATCTGCTGAAGATTGACATCAAGTAATGTCTATATGTTCAAAGATGTTTAATACAAACATGGAAACATTACAAGAGGTTTAACTCTCTATCTTGAAGGATGTGCTTCAAGCCTGAAACAGTGGGCTGAATTTTGAAGTAAATAAGACAGGCACTCAATAAAGACTTGTGGAATTGAATTGAACTAGATCAAACTAAACCTTGTGCTATCTTTGAATTAATTCTCTAGCAATTTAGCCAGTTCCACTAACATCTGATTCTGTTCCCCTTTTGATTTTAATTCTACATGATAAAAGTGATGCTTCAGCACAGGAACACTGACAGACATCTGTGGACTCTTTGCCAAGTTTCAAGGAGGTTCTGAAAGTGACCTCTCGTAACATACTATCCAGTCCCCCTTCTCCTTCTTCAGTGGGTTGGAAGACTTGGATTGTTACATCATCACTAGGCCAGTGCAAAATATTTTACTCCATGCTCTGGAGAAGTAGGTTCCTCCCAACCAATAAATCAAAAAGCATTTATTTAGCACCTACTCTATGCCAGGTGTTAAGTGTTTAATAATTAAGAGATGCAAAAAAAGGTGAAACCATCCCTAACCTCGAGGAGCTTATATTCTTTGGAGGGAAACTATATGAATGAGGTAAGCAATTATAAAATGCATATAAAGTGGCTGCAAAGTAATTTTTTTGTGTGTGGGAGAAGCACTAACAGCTGGGGGTGGGAGGAGTAGTGGTGGGAAAAACAAGAAAAGAGGAAGTAGCTTTGGAGTTGGATTAGAGGAAGCCAGGGATTCCAGAAGGTGTAGGTGGGGATGGAGTGCATTTTAGGTTTGAGGCACAACTTGTACAAAGAGATGGGAGATGGAATATTGGGTGTGAGGAATAATAGCAAGAAGGTAAGTTTGTCTCTACTATACTGGGTGAAGGGGATTGATTTACATAAGCCTGATTATAAGCCTGGAAAGGTAGACTAGAGCCAGATCATAAAGGGATTTAAATGTCAAATGGAGGAGTGTGTCTTTTGTGTAGAGGCAATAATGAGCTATTAGAGATTAATGATCAGAGGAGTGGCGTGGTAAGACTCGTGCTTTAGGAATATCAGCTGGTAACTGTGGAGAATGAATTGGTACAGGAGAGACCAGAAGCTAGGAGACTGATTAGGATGCTATTGCAATTATCTAGGCAAGAAGCTGGTTACAAGGGCTTGAACTAGAGAGACTGTCGTATGAGTGGAGAAAAGGGAACAGAGAGAAGAAAGATATTGTGGACGTAGAATCAAGACCAGAAAACAGATTGGAAGTGGGAAGGGGGGAGGTGAGGAGTCAAGGATGATTTTCAGGATGTGAGCCTGGGTCATTGGAAGACTAAACACAGAACTGAATATGTGGCAAAAAATCAATCAATAAGCATTTATTAAATACTAAAGACTTTGCTAATCCTTGGGGATGTTGTTGTTCCTCCATTCTCAAAGAGGACCAACGACATCATGAAGGTGATGTCTTGAGTTGCTTGTAAATTGGATTTAAATAAGTCAGAGCACAGGCCAGGAGAACAGTGACCACACCTCTCCTTGTATCATGCCACTTTGGAAAAACTGAGGGCTTGAAATAAAAAGCATCTGGCAAGAATTAAAGTCTCTCTTGGAGAAGGGTAGGGGAAATGAAGCTAGAGAATCATTGGGGATACAATTACAAAAGTTCCTCCCCTCAAAGTGGTTACATTCTAAGTAGGGAGACTATACAAACCTTTACAAGTATAACAATAATAATATCTATATAATATAAATATATACAGAATATATACACCCATGGAAACAAGGATAATAGTTGGGGATGGAAGGGTCAAGTGAAGATTTTTTTCCATGTTGGGGGAGACATGAGAATGCTCCAGGAAAAAGGGAGAGATTGAAAACAAATAAAAGAGTAGGGATGACAGGGGGGACTATCTGTTGGAGGAGATTGAATGGAATGGGGTTACTTGAACAAGTAGAAGAGTTTACCTTGATAAGGAATAAGACCATCTCATCATGTGAGACAGGAATGAATGAGGAGAGTGGCATATGAGTGATATTGGATGGTATATGAGGAAAAGGGGGAACTTATGGCAAATGATCTCATTTTTTTCTTTTGTAAAATATGATACAAGGTTCTCAGCTGAGAGGAGAGAGAACCTGAGAAGGTTTAAGGAGGGATGAAAAGGTTTGGAAGAGGGGAACTGTGAATTGATAAGGGAGGTATAGTAGGATTCCTAGTAGCAGTGAGGACCCAGTTGATGTTGGGTAATATAAATAGGACCCAATCAGAACAGTTGCATGATTTTCTCTCTTAATTCAGCAGCATGTATATTAGGAGCAAAGGTGAGGAATGGTGAGAATGATCCAATGTTGAAACTTAGCTGGGCATAATTGATGATATGTAATTGGTTCACTAAGTAGTCAAGATAGGGAGAAGAAGAGAGAAAAACTAAAAAAACTTAAGCAAGATAGGAATTAAATATTTTTTACATTCTCTCAGTCATCTGTGTCCATGCCTCCCATGGTGCCTTGTACAATATGGATAACTGTCTTAAATATTTATCTCTATCCTTGTTGTCTCCCCAGGCTTCCAGTCCTGTATTTCTTTTTTTTTTTTTCAGACCTGCATTTCTATTTGTTTTCTGGATAACTCCAAATGTGCCCCTCTCCCTAAGGTCTTTATTTCTGTTGATAGCATCGCTAGCCTTCCAGTCACCCAGGTTCAAAACTTCAGAATCATTTTGGATCATTCTCTTTCTCACTCTCCCACACCCTTCCCACATTCTATCTATTGCCAAGTCCTGCCAATTTGATGGCTCTCCATTGTCTCCTTAAAAAAGTACAAACTCTTTCTCTAAACATTTAAGGTCATCCATAATCTGGTTTCAATCTTCTTTTCTGACTTACTTCCTCAACCATCATATGGTGTTGCTAGCCATTAATCTGATTTCTCTTTAGCAGGAAGGGCTAGGATCTGTGAAGTCCCATGTTCACCCTAGAAGTTATGGTTCTTTAACCCACTGAACAGAAGTGCCAATCTGGAGGAAGTATTAAACACAGTATGATTCTCAGCTGATCTCTTATCCTCTAGGTTTGTCTCTCTCTGGGTGACTGCAGTATTTTTTCAGTAGGGAGGGTGGTTGGTATTGATTTATTCAAATGAAATTAGCTCTGAGACTCCATCCTGTTGAAAACCCCACCTTCCTCAATTCACTATATTTCATTAAAGTCCTAGTAACAACTGTAGCATAATGGAGTCACTCCCAAAAGAAATAAATAGAATATGCTCAACTGTATACAGTATTTTATGCTTAGCATAGGCAATAAATAATAAAATATATGTTGTGAAGCTGCAATCTAGGCTGTCCTCAGATATTAATTACATAGGCCATTCTAAACCTAGATAGTCTAAGAAACATATAGTTCAGTTTGATTGGTACCCCAAAGTGGCTTCTCCTGCAAGCCAACAAAAGTGTATATCAGATGAAAAAGAGAATGTAGGGGAGAGTTTGGATTCATTCTCCCACCCACCTGGAGTGTAGTGTTCCCTTCTGTGAGCTGCATTTCAAGAATGGCATCAAGAAGCTGAACAGCTTCCAGAAGGTAGCCACGAGGATGATGGAGGGCTTAAAGATCATGAGATGGGGAGATCAGTTGAAGGAACTTGGGACTTTTAGTCTGAAGAAGAGAATGTAATAAAGAGTCTAGATTTACTCTTCCAGAGTAAGGCGTACTACATCTCTCCTTCAGGGTTCTAGTGGTAACCCTGAGATGATTGGGATGTTTCTTTCTGGCAGAACCCCATTTCTTTTGCTCTTCAATATATAGTGTTCCAAGACCTGCTGTGTTTTAGTGTTGTTGCTGCCAGGTTGGTGTGATTATAATTGTGGCACCACCATTCTTAAATTGTTTTTTCTTGTTGCTCATAATATTTTATACTTGAGCTGGGGAGTTTGGAATTTAACTATAATATTCCTGTGGGTTTTTCTCATATGATCTCTTTCAGGTGGTGATCAGTAGGTTTTTTTTTCTTTTCCTACTTTCCCCTCTTGTTATAATGTTTCAGGATAATTTTCTTCGATCATTTCTTGTATTATTGTATCAAGATGCTTTTTTAAAAATCATAGCTTTCAGGTAGTCTAATTATTCTTATGTTTTCTCTTCTTGATCTGTTCTCCAGTTCAGTTGTTTTTCTTATGAGGTGTTTCACATTCTTTTCTATTTTTTCATTCTTTATATTTTGTTTTATTGTTTCTTGATTTCCTATAACTTTGCTAGCTTCTCCTTTCCCAATTGTGATTTTCAAGGAGTTGTGTTCTTCCTTAAGATTCTGGATCTCCTTTTCTAATTGGTTGACTTTCTTTTCATAATCTTTTTTTTCTTAGATTGTTCTTATTTATTTAGTTTTTTTTCAGTCTCTTGAGTTTTGAAGTCTTTTTAAAGTTCTATGAAATCTTTTTGTGCAGGTGATCATTTGATATTACTCTTTGGGATAGAAGAGGGTTTCTTTGTTTAATTATCATCCTCTGAAGATGAACCTCTATCTTCTCTTTCATAGTAACTCTCTATGGCTGTATTCTTTCTCCTTTGCCTGTGCATTTAAAAAAAATTTGTAGTAGTTTAGTTTTTGTAATCACCTCTGGCCTTGGATCCTCCTTCACTTCTCCCCTCTGGACTGGAACCCAAACCAAGACCTCTACCTCCTGTAAGTGCCCACAGCCAGCCGTGTTTCCACCCCACTGCTTCTACACCAGTGGTTCTCAACGTTCCTAATGCCGCAACCCTTTAATATAGTTTCTCATGTTGTGGTGACCCCCAACCATAAAATTATTTTCGTTGCTACTTCATAACTGTAATTTTGCTACTGTTATGAATCTATCTGATATGCAAGATGTATTTTGATTATTAAAAATTGGACATAACCCACAGGTTGAGAACAGCTGTTCTACACTCACCTAGCAACTGCTGGTTTCTTCTTACCCTGACTGGGTCTCTGCAGCACAGCTAAGTCTGGTGTTCCTTGTCAGCAGAGGTTCCCTTGATCTTCCCTGGCTCAGACACCCAACTCCAGGTAAAAGTTCCTTTGACTAGGGCTAAGACAACCTCCCAATCCAGCTAAACCCAGGGCTTGCAACTTAATTGTTTAAGCTAGCCTGGAGGTGTTTACTCTTCACATGGACCAAACTTCTTTGATTTTTCCCCCCAGATCTCTGATTGTTCCAGGAGAACACCTGCTCTGCCCCTACTCTTCTTTATTTTTTATCACTCTGTGTTCACCCTAAGATGCTATTTTATCTCTTTTGTGGGGGAAAGTCTTGAGGGTTTGGAATGTTCTTTACTACACCATCTTCCCAGAATTCTCTCTTAAAAGCAGCTTATTTTAAGCAAACTTAAGAACAAACAGATGATTTGCTTCATCAAGTGCAGGTCCAAATTTGGTATGATTGATAGATAAATTGCAAGAGATCCTCTTTGCTGCCGCCTTTGAGTCGTCCTGAGTCAAAGACAGTGCTTGGTGCTTTGGGTCTTACCATCTGCTACCATGATCTTTTGAGGCCACAAGATCATAACCATCTCCAATATTCTCTCACCTAAAACAGGCAACAAACACAAGGAGGCAAAAAACAGAGACTCATTCATATCCATAGGTCATATTGGCCCCAAGTAGGAAGAGCCTGGAGCCCCTCTACACATGGAGGCTTACAACATGTTTATCTCACTCTCACATAGCCAGGGAAAGAAATAGGAAGAAGCTCGCTTCGCTTGCATAGTGCTTTCTGAATGAACTCCAGTTCTGGCTCAGCAGACAATCAAAAGTCCAGATGTTTAGAAGACTAGGACCAGTTACAGAATGTCTTTGTATGGTCTAAATTGGGGAACAGGGTCCTTCCACCATATGTCATCATGCTTTTGTGGAAAGCAGGCTTCCGGGTTGGTCTGGCTGCAGGCAGAACCCATTGAACAAGGTCTGAAGGTGGAGCTCTCGTTGGCCAGTCTCCTATTACACATGCGATGCAATTCCCTGTTGAGATTTGACTCACTCCACCCAACAAAGCCAATCATTAGGGGAAAATTCAGGAACTCTAGAGAGAGGACTTAGCTTTTTTTCCTTATGTCACGGTACATCAACTTAGCATCTGCAGTCTGTAATTTCTGACATCTGGTCCTTCTCTGTTCAGTGTCCTGTTTGTGGCAGTAAATGCTGACAGCTTCTCCCTGCAGCTTGCTAATTGCTCATAGGGTAATGCTGCAGGCAAGACCAGACCAGACATGGAGAGAAACTCTATTTTGCTTGTCATCTTGACTGTTTTCCACTTTTCCATTTCTTAAAGTATTTTCTGCCTAAAAAAAGCTGGTCCAATAATGACTCTGACCTGCAACATAGGGACCAAACTTCCCCAGGCACTTGGTATGTTATGACAGGTGTCATGTAGGACCCAATCCTACCTCATTCTCCTCCAAGTTGCTGTGGGGATTTTGTTGAAGTCAGGGGGTATAAATCTGCTGATCTAAAACTGAGTTTGAAGGTGAACTTCAATGAGGAGACCCTCCTTAAGGCAAACTTGGTTTTTTTGGTTTGTTTTTTGCTTTTTGGAGGGGAGAAGGTAGGGCAATTGGAGTTAAGTGACTTGGCCAAGGTCACATGGCTAGTCAGTGTTAAGTGTCTGAGACCAGGTTTGAACTCAGGTCCTCCTGACTCTAGGGCCGGTTCTCTATTCACTGTACCACCTAGGCACTCCCAAACTTGGGTTTTATAAATAGTGGCAGACTCTCCTGGACTAGGGAATGGTTAGTTCTGCTTTATTCTGCTTGATCAGGCCACATTTAGAATACAGAACCACATTTCAAGAAGAGGATTGATGAGCTGGACAGAGGGCAGAGGATGGCTACCAGAATAGTGGAGGGCCTAAAGATCATATGATAGGAGTATAATTTGAAAGAATTCAGGACTTTTAGCCTGAAGAAGAAAATATCCTGGGTGATGGGCAAGCTGTCTTTAAGAATTTGAGTCTGTCATGTTGAAAAGGATTTTTCATGTCAGATCCAAGAGAGCAGAACCAGAAGTGTCAGGACACATTTGAAAAGAGTCCAATTTAGGACTGACATAAAGAAAAAAACCAAACTAAAACAAGCCCCCTAACAATTGGGGCCATGTGGGATCAGCTGCCTTGGGGAGCGGGTTTCCTATCCCTAGAAGTCATCTATCAATGGTTGGTGACTATTTGTGATGTGGGTTCTAGACAGGATTCTTGGTCAGGTGTTCTAAACGTCCTAATGTCCTAAATGACTTCTGAGTCTTCCACACTATATACTTTGTAATGAGCCCAGATGGACCAACATCTGATTGTTTTCCCCCTTTTTCAAGCTCACCCTCAAGTGCATCCATAATGCCTTCAACCAACCCATCCATTAGTTCCCCCTCATCCTGGTGTCAGCACTGACTCAGTGCCTAGGAAAGTTAGAGGAGGGGAGAGTCCTGTCCTTGCCTTAGACCTGAGATCTACTTGTTCCTTGTCACAGACTAGATTGTTTCCAAATATAGAAATTTATCTGAAAGATAAAACCCAGAGATGGGATGTTGGCCTTGGAGGTGGGAAGGCCTGAATTCAAATCCAGCTTCATACACTCATAACTGTGTGATTCTGGGCAAGTCATTAAACTTCTCTCTCAGTTCTCTCTGTAAACTGGGGTTAATAATAGCACTTACTTCACAGGGCTGTTATGTGCATCAAATAAGATATCAATTGTAAAATGTTTTACAAGCCTTGAGATGCTGTATAAGTCATCATCATCACCATCATCACCATCATCACTATCATCACCATCATCACTGTCGTCATCATCATCATCATTTCTGAGTCTTGAGGCAAAATTCCTAAAGTATACCAGCAGGGGGCACTCTTCTATTATCAATGGTGTCACCTGTTGGTGTAGGGGCAGTATGGGTGAATGGGAAATGACCCAACAAATTTTGGCTTGATCGCTGGGGGCATTCATTGGAATAGACTCACAGATATAATCTAATCTGGGCCAGAAATCCATCCAGGTCTTCTGATTGTCCAGACGATATTTCTGGTAATTGGAAATGGCTAATCTGGAACTGGTTGCAAATGCTGCCATATCCAGCCTTTCTTCTAGGGTGACTGCCAACCAAGACCATTGGCCAGTGGCATCATTATGTTGCCACTAGCCTTCAGCTGGAAGGTTATTGTACTTTGGGCTTCCTCAACTTCCACTGAGGACTGTCCCATGAGTATTATGGAGTATTGTCAGTTATGGGGCATGCAAGAATGGTAACGCCAAGGTGAGAACCTTGTATATAAGGAAGGTAGTCCTGAAAAAAGCTCTGGATTTGTTCAAATGCCAGCACTGCTACTTAGTCCCTAGGTCACCATGGAAGAGTCACTTAACTTTTCTGGTCCTCATTCTTTATGTAGAATGAAGAGTTTGGTTTCAATGACCTTCAAGGTCTAGATCCTAAGAAACTATGAGGAAGATCCACCGAGTGAGCCAGTGGGGAGTGAGAGTGGGAGACAAGTACAGGGTTGTTGATGAGGGAAGTCTAGAGACTAAATGAGAGAATTTAATCAAGACAAGAGGAAATCAGCTGCAACGGGAAATCAGACTTTTTACCTGCCAGTGGGTTGGTTTCCATGCTCAAAATCAGGGATCTGAAGACATTTCTTATGTATGTCATCCTTCCAAGTCAGGGTCTCTGCTGAACCTTGATACCTGTTCCAGATGTGGAGTTTGGGAACTGACCCTGAGTGCCTGAGTAACAGCTGGTCACAAGAGGGGTCTGAGCGTTTAGGGATGGGAGCTGGATGTGATATAGTATCAAGAGTGTTGGAATCAGAAAACTCGATGCCAGTACTGGTTCTTTTGATACTGCTTGTGTGACCTTGGACAAATCACTTAATTAAAAGTTACATTAGATGATCTTTAGTATCCTCTGTTTTAAGGTTCCCTTTAGTCCTGAATCCTATGCTCTCTGATTATTGATTGAGATACTTGGCCTAGGGCCTACGGGGAAACAGAGGGACTCTTTAAGAAGGGGAAAGCTACCAGAGTTTACCCTTATTTCAGTCCCTTCTCTGTCCATCTCACCCTTTACTTCCCCCCACAAACATGAGCAGGGTAACTATCTCTTTTGATTGATGTTTTACTTCCTAAGTGCCAGGTGCTCCAAACCCAGGCCCTCATTCACTCAGGAATAAAGGAACCCCATGAACATCACCCTGACCCCATAAAAGGCAGTTCCCAGGCTGCCAGTGACTCCCCAAAATCTCCTGCTAAAAATGTGCATAGAGGAGTGACAAGAAATTGTCTAACACTGGATCTTGTTAGATTTTCTAAAATGAGAGAGCTGGGCTAGATGACCTTTCAGATATTTCTTATCACCATCTTCTGTTTTTATATCACCTACGTTTCTCAATGGAGCTCTCTTGCTGCCATTACCAGAGTGCCAACCTTTGTAACAAAGAACAAAAAAGAGAAAAAAAAGTTCATCAAAACTAGCCAATATATTGAAAAAGCCTGTCATTATATGCACTGCTCTATGTTCAAAGACCGCTGTCCGTGCAGAGAATGGAGGAGGTCCCTTCTGATATCTTTTTATTTGTGGTCAAGATTGGTCATCGTCATTTAAACACATCAAGCTTCAATTATTTTAGTATTTTTCTTTCCATTTACATTGTAGTCATTCTGTATACTATTTTTTTCTACTGCTTATTTCATTTTACATCAATTGATATACATTTTTCTATGCTTCTCTGTTTTCATAGTTTCATTGTTTCTTGTAGTACAATAATGTTCCACTACTTTCATGTACCACAACTTGTTTAACCAATCTCTAATCAAGAAACATTTATTTTATTTCTTTCTCTTTTTTTGGCTTCTATTAAAAAGTGCTGCTATAAATATTTTAGTGCACAATCAGGTCTTTTTGTTATTAGCCTCCTTTGGCTAGCAGCCGGATATCTGGGTCAATTGGCATGAACGTTTTATTTTTTTAATTTTAATTTTTAATTTTATTTTAAATTTCTTAACTTTTGTTTATTTTTAGTTTACATCACTCATTTCCATGAGATTTTGATTTACAAATTTTCTCCCCATCTTTCCTCTACTCACCCCCCCAAAGAGCAATCCCACTGTATACCACACCCCGCCCCCCATCAGCTCTCTCCTATATCCTCCCCCAGCACCCCTCTGACTTTCTGGTAGGGCAAGATGGATCTCCCTACCCTAGTACCTGTATATTTCCCTCCTTCCTATTCCACTCCCCTCTTGTTCTGTTCTCTACTTTGTCCCTGTCCCTTTACAAAAGTGTGTGCTTTTAACAACCCTTCCCCCAACCTGCCCTCCCCTCCATCCTCCCCTCTCTCATCCCCTTTTCTTCTACTCTCCTGTAGGCTAAGATACCAATTTAGACTATATGTCATTCCTTCCCTAAACCAATTTCAATGAGAGTAAAGTTGACCCTTTCCCTTTTGCCTTCCTGCTCTTCCCCTCCATTGTAACAGTTATCCCTGGCCTCTTCTATATGAGAGGATTAACCCCGTTCTGTCTCTCTCTATCTCCTCTCATACTATTCCTCTCCCACCTCTCAATTTCACCTTTTAAAATATTATCCCATCCTATTCAATTGATCCTGCACTCTCTGTCTATGTACATATATATACACACACTCACATATGTATTCATACACATATATACACTTCTATGTAGACATATGTGTGTGTATACATATATATATACATTTACATTCCTTCAACTGTCCTCAAACTGAGAAAAGTTTCATAAGTTATAATTATCATTTTTCCATGTTGGCATATAAATAGTTCAACTTTGATAAGTTCCTTATGAATTCTTTTCCACGTTTACCTTCTCATGCTTCTTGTCAAATTTTGACAATTTGAATGTCAATTTTTCTATTCAGTTCTGGTTTTTTCAGCAAGAATGCTTGGAGGTCCTCTACCTCATTGAATGACCATATTTTCCCCTGGAGTACTATACTCAATTTTGCTGGGTAGGTGATTCTTGGTTTTAATCCTAGCTCCCTTCATCTCCAGAATATCATATTCTAGGCCCTTTGATCCCTTAATGTAGAAGCTTCTAGATCCTGGGTTATCCTGATTGTGTTTCCACAGTATTCAAATTGTTTCTTCTTGGCAGCTTGTAATATTTTCTCTTTGATCTGGGAACTCCAGAACCTGGCTATAATATTCCTAGGGGTTTTCTTTTTGGGATCTTTTTCAAGAAGTGATTGGTGAATTCTTTCAAGTTCTATTTTGCCCTCTGGTTCTAAAATATCAGGGCAATTTTCCTTGAGAATTTCTTGAAGGATGCTTTCTAGGTTCTTTTTTTGATCATGGCTTTCAGGTAAAATAATTTTTAAATTGTCTCTCCTGGATCTATTTTCCAGGTCAGTGGTTTTTTCAAGGAGATATTTCACATTGCCTTCTATTTTTTCATTTCTTTGGATCTGTTTAATAGTATCTTGATTTCTCATAAAGTCATTTGCTTCCATTTGCTCTACTCTAATTCTGTAGGAATTATTATCTTCAGAAAGCTTTTGAGATTCTTTTTCCATCTTGCAAGGTCGACTTTTTAAGGCATTCTTCTCCTAATTGGCTTTTTGGGCCTCTTTTGATATTTGAGTTAATGTATTTTTTAAGGTGTTATTTTCTTCAGTCAGGTTGTTGACTCTCATTTCATGATTTTCTTGCATCATTCTCATTTCTCTTCCCAATTTTTCCTCCACTTCTCTCATTTGGTTTTCAAAATCCTTCTTTAGCTGCTCTATGGCTTGTAACCAGTCTACATTTTTCTTGGAAGCTTTTGGTGTGGGAGTTCTGACTGTGTTGTCTTCCTCCTGCTCCATGCTTTGATCCTTTTTGTCCACAAAAAAGGAATCTAAAGTTGCTTTGCTGGGCTTGCTTTGCTTCCTTTGCCTGCTCATGTTGCCAGTCAATTACTTGACTTTTAAGTTCAGTAGAACTCTGCTTTCAGAGGGGAGAGCTCTATCCCAAATCACTGGGGTTTTTGCAGCTGCTGAAACTTTTAGGAGGCCACCATTTCTGCAGCCTCCACCAGCTTTGGCTCACTGAAAATGCACCTCAGGACCACCATCCAAGACTGTGATGCAGATCCAGGCAGGTCAAGGCAAGAGCACTTAGCCTCTGAATGATTGCTTGGTCCCCCTGCAATCCTCAGGCCACAAGCTCTGAAGCAGCCACGTGGAGGTGGCTGCAGTGCTGCTGCTTCAGCTGCTTCTAAGCCCTGGGGCAGTTGGCTGGATCCTCTCCCCCAAATTTATCTGAGTTCCACTGACCTTTGACTTAGTCCTTGTTTCTTATGGGTTGGTATTTCTGGAAAACATCACAGCAGCCAGTGATTAGTGCTCCAGCTGTGGCTTGTTCTGGTGGTCCCAGGGCTCCAGCCCCAGGTTCAGGCAGTGCTGGTCTGGGCTCCCAGTGAGCTGCAATGAATCCCTTTCCATCTGCCTGCTAGGCTGCCTTCAGCGGGAGCTTTGATACTCTGTCATTTTGTGAGTTCTGGAGCTTTAAAATTTGTTTAGAGTCATATTTTATAGGTATTTGAGGTGGTTATGGCAAGAGCTGTGGAGTTTTGTTGCTTCTACACCACCATCTTGACTCTGCTCCCCGGCATGAACATTTTAGCCACTATTTTCATATAATTCCAAATTGCTTTCCACAATGGTTGGACCAATTTACAGTGCCATCAAAAGTGCATGGATATTCCTAACTTTCTACAGCTGTCAAACATTGATTATTCCCATCACTTGTCAATTTTGCCAATTTGCTTGCTGTGAGAATGTCCCTTATAGGCCTACGTCTATGATTCCCTATTCCCAGTGGGGCTGGAGCTACACTGTTTGGCTTTACACAAACCATATGATGCCTCAAGTGCATGGACCCTGTTGTTTGAGTCAGCAGAATGTGGCCAACCCCAGCTTCCAGGAGGTTAGGTGGATGGATGCTAGACAGGGCTCTATGGCTGAAGCTAATCCAGAATTCTTTAGCTTATATAAGGGTTCTTAACCTGGGACCTGTGAACTTATTTTCTTTTTAAATATTTTGATAGTTATATTTCAGTATAATTAGTTTCCTTTGTAATCTTATGTATGCTGTTTTATGACTCTTAAAGCATTTCACCAGACCACAAAAGGGGTCCTTGACCCAAAAAAAGAGCTCCCATAGAAGGATTTTGTTTACCTGCAGGAAACTTCAACCCTCCCTTGCATTGAAATTTCAGTTGTGCCATTGACTTGGGGCCTGAGTGGTGCAGCTGATTGTGAAAGGGTTCCTATGCTTCTTGGCTGACTCTGACACTCAGACTCTATAAGATCTTTGGTACCAAATCCTGACCATACACCTACCTCCTTGCCTATGTGTATGTGTGTGTGTGTGTGTGTGTGTGTGTGTGTGTGTGTGTGTGTGTGTGTGTGTGTGTGTGTGCGTGTGTGTGTGTGTGTGTGAGTGTGAGATTCCTATATTATTCATTTAAAAAAATCTAGAGTGGGTAATTCTACCTGTGTAATGACTATGGGGAGCTGATTGTAATCACTGTCTAGAGCTGTTGCCTTTGACATGAATTCCATATCTACTTGATTGACTAGGGTGGCTTTGGGATTTGATATGCTATATTTGGAGCATGATTCTCACCAGCAAGGAAGACAGTGAAAACCTAATTATCGAACATGTGATGGGTGGTTTAACTACTACATCATGCTCTTTGTACTTAAAAAATATGCCCACCTATTTCTTAAAGATTTTTTAATTAAAAAATTTCATGTTGAATTTATGAAATGCCTCATAAAATGGGCATTTCCATAAATATAAACATATGATTAGAAAAATAGGATTTTAAAAATGAAACTACAAATTTTTGTTATGTACATCTTGTTTTTCTTTATAAACATGTAACTTTCAAAGCTGACCCTTTTATTTAGGAGTCATTCTGTCCTCTTTGGCATATTTAAAAGAATGCTTCAATAGCATTTTCTTTCTTTGTTCTTTGTTTTCGATTTTTTTTTTCTTTTTGGAGGGGAAGGCAGGGCAATTGGGGTTAAGTGATTTTCTTTGTTTTCTTACTTTATCTTAAACCCGTCTCTCTTTTCTGCCCACATCTCTGTTAGGAAAAAAAGAAAGAAAATAAAAACCCTTGTAACAAATGATGGTCAAATAAAACAAATTCCCTCAAGCCATGTGCAAAAATGTATGTCTTGGTGTAGCTAGGAGGTATAGTGGATAGAACACCAGCCCCTAGAGTCAGGAGGATCTGAGTTCAAATTTGGCCTCAGACACTTACTATCTGTGTCACTGTGGGCAAGTCACTTAACCCCAATTGCCTCCAAAACCAAAACAACATGTATGTCTCATTCTGCATCTTGAGTCCACTACCCTTCTGTCAGGAGATGGCTAGCATGTTTCATCATGGATCCTCGGGAATTGTGTTTGGTCATTGCATTGACCAGAGTTCTAAGTCTCTCAATGGTAGTTTTTCCTTACAAACTTATTGTCACAGTATAAATTCTTCTGGTTCTGCTCTCTTTAGCCTGCTTTAGTTTATATAAGTCTTCCCAGGTTTCTCTGAAACCTTCCCTTTCATAATTTCTTACAGTGCAGTAATATTCTATTACATTTATATACTACAATTTATCCAGCCATTTTCCAATTGATGAACATGCCCACATTTTCCAATGGTTTGTAAATCCCATTTTCTAGGAAGGAAGGAGCAAGCATTTATTAAGGACCTGCTGTGGACCAGGCACCATGCTAAGCACTTTACAATTATTATCTCATTTGATCTTCACAACAGGTATGGGAGGTAGAGGCTATTATTAGCCCCATTTTATAGATGGGTAAACTGAGGCAAACAGCCCTCAAATGACTGAAGCTGAATTCTAACTCAGGCCTTCCCAGCCCCAGGTCTAGCTTTCTATCCATTGTGCCTCCCAGTTGAAGTAGTTAGCATGACATGAGACTTGACAAGTATATTGGAGCCAGATTAAGGAGGGTGTTAAATGCCAGGATGAAGAAGAAGAGGATGATGTATTCTATTCTTTTAAACAAGATATACCTTTGTAGTGTTCTATTCTAGTCACAAACCTAATCCCATTCCATCTTAGAATAATTTGTGCAACGATAATAATGATAATAATAATAAAAATCACTCATATTTCAGCAGCGCTTTGCGTAGCTTACAAAGTGCTGTGTTCTCTAATTTTCTGCATTGTACATCATCTCATCTGAATCTCCAAACACCCCTGTGGAGTGGGGAGGGCTGGAATTTCTAAGATATCTTTTGCAGATTAAGAAACTAGGGCTGAGAAAAATCCAGTGAATCACCTAAGCCCAGAGTTGTTGTTTTTCTTGCTATAAGCAGTAATGGCTTATGATCCCCTACGCTTGCTTACATAATGCTTTGATTCAAGAAGTGCTGGTACACAGCTGGATGGCTGCTAGGTGGCACGGTGGTCAGGGTCCGACTTCAAATCCTGCTTCAGACACTTTACTAGCTGTGACTCTGGGCAAAGCCTCAGTTTCCTCATTTCCTCATCTGTAAAATGGGGGTAACAATAGCACTTCCCATCAAGGGCATTATGATTGTTAGTTATTAATTATTATCATCTCATTTGACCCTCACAACAATCCTGAGAAATACTTAGTATTATTATTCCTATTTTATAGATGTGAAAATTGAGGCACAAAGGTCACATATTGTGGCCAGGATGTGGACAAATCCAGATTCAAACCCAGGCCTTCTGACTCGAAGTCTAGTGCTCTTTTCTCCAATAATACTCAAACAGACCTGTGATGCCCTCAATGTGGATGTTTCCTCTGTAAAGTCATCCTTAAGGGTTTGTGCATCCTGTGTGACTCGCCCTCATCCTCCTATAAAGTTCATCATGTAAGGCTCACTCCCTCACTTTCTCCCGATACTGGGAAGATGCCAATGGAACACATGACCAACGCATTCTCTTCTTGACTCATCTACTTCTCCTTCACTCCAGTTCGTTTTCCAAGTTCTTTATCAATTATATGATGCAGCCTACTTACACCCACTCTGGCCTAT
Organism: Pseudochirops cupreus; assembly: GCA_028627135.1. Classification (NCBI taxonomy): domain Eukaryota; kingdom Metazoa; phylum Chordata; class Mammalia; order Diprotodontia; family Pseudocheiridae; genus Pseudochirops; species Pseudochirops cupreus. The sequence goes on along the minus strand of CM053581.1, from coordinate 100,131,993 downwards.
CTGTTGTCCTCTGTGTGATAATTCATGTTCAAATCTTCTGAAACAATTGTGTTCCCTTACTCATATTCATTATACACCCAGAATCCAAGTCACCTCTTGGAAGCCCAGTCAGAGACAGAACCCTGGCTCATGTGGGACATTGTTCTGACCCAGTGGGTCAATTATTATGCCCTGATAAAGAGAAGAGCTTCATTTTTGGGAGAGTCATTATTGTTACCTAATTTGGGCCCTGCTGAGGGTAATTCAGCATTCAGCTTTCCTTTTGTGGTAAGTACTGTGGCTTTGAGTCACAGTGACCGCTGGTGAGTAGCCTCTCACTGGAAACATTTCCTCCTACAATCAGATGATTGTGGATAATAATAAATAGCTCATATATTTTTAGTATTTTGAGGTTTAACAATTGCTTTCCCCATAAGAACCCTGTGAAATAAATAGTATCATTATCCCCATTTTTCAGATGAGAAAAAATCAGGGCCCAGAGAAGCTGTAAGTGTCTGAGCAGGAACTCAAACCCAAGTCCCCAACCTTCAATTCAGTGTTCTTATTGCTGCCTCTGAATGAAGAATGACTTCATTTTGTGTTCAAGTAGGACAAGTTCTCCTGTACTTTTGTTGTTCAGATGTTTCAGTTGTGACCCCATTTAGCATTTTTGTAACAAAGATACTGGAGTGGTTTACCATTTCCTTCTCCAACTCATTTTACAGATGAGGAAACTGAGGCAAAGAGGGCCCAAGGTCACATAGTTAGTAGTAATCCTTAGATTGGATTTGAATTCAGGAAGATGAGTCTTCCTGACTTCAGACCTGGCCCTCTATCTACTGTGCCACTTAGCTGCCCTCTTTTGAACTTCTCCCAAGTTTCTCTTAATATTCTTTTCCTTCCTTTGTCATTTTTCAGCTTTTCAGGGTTTCCCTTATACATCTAATCCAGACTATGGAGAGGCCCTTCCCATCCCTATCCTGCCCAAATCATTCAAAGGCCATAGACAAATGACAATTTCATTTAGGCTTTATATCTATCTATCTATCAATACACACATGTATGCGCATACACACTCTATGTGTGTGTAAAACCATCAATTCATCCATTTTCAAAATTAAGAACTGGGCACAAAACTTTATTTAATAAGTACAAATACTAAAAATGTCGTTCATTTCTATATTATGGCCGTTTAAGGGGAAATGGGAAAGTATGAAAAGATTGAAAGGATGGGGGAGAAGTGGAGGCAGAAAAAGGTAGAAAGTAAGAACAACAGAGTGGGAGGGATAAGAGGTATAAACAGGAGTGTGATACACAGAAAGAGGAAGAGAGAGAAGGGAGGAGGAAGACTCGGGGAGAGGAAGACAGAGAAAGAGGAAGAAAGGTTCAGGAGGTTGGACAGTGAACATTAGAGGTCACATCCTGCTGTGTCCTTATTTCCAATATTCTCCACCTTACTTTTCTTTCTTTAGCTCATCAATGTCTTTGTAGAAAGTTGTAGATGGAAGACAGTATTCCAGATGTGCTTTCACTGGTAGGATCATCACCTTTCTTGTTCTGAACGCTATATTTTAATAGTTGTTGTTCAGTCATTTCTTGAAACTCTTTGTGACCCCATCTGGGGTTTTCTTGGCAAAGATACTGTAGTGGTTTGCCATTTCCTTCTCTGGTTCATTTTACAGTCAAGGACACTTGACTTGCAAACAGGGGTAGGTGATTTGTCCAGGGAGACACAGTTAGTAAGTGTCTGAGGCTAGATTTGTACTCAGGAAGATGATTCTTTCTGACTCCAGTCCTGGCACTGTGTAATCTAACTGCCCATTTTAAAATTACTGTTCCCCCAAATCTAAGTTACTACAGGTCACTGCTGACTCACGTTGAGTTTGTAGTCTATTAAAACACAAGTCTGTTTCATATGATTTATTCACATGACTATTCAAATACCATCTCTACTTGTACAGTTAATTTTTTGGAACCCATGCTTGGGACTAACACATCACTGTTATCCTTCTTAGGTACCAATGTGTATAAGCACAGGGCCTTGCTTGTAGTGGGCCCTCAATAAATGTTTATCAGCCTGAATTTTGTCTTACTAGTTTCAGATTTTAGGTTGATGAAATCTTAGATTCTGATACTGTCATCTGATGTTAATTATCCCTCTAAACTTTCTGTTATGCTTGTGTTTGTTAAGCACACCATCTATGCCTTTATCCAAGTTATTGATAAAAATGTCCAACCAGTAAGGGGAAGCAGGGGCAGAAACATTTACTAAGGGCTCCCATGGGCCAGGCACTTTACAAATATTATCTCATTTGATCCTTACAAGAACCCTGGGAGGCAGGTGATATTATTACCCCCATTTTACAGTTAAAGAAACTGAGGCTGACAGAGGTTATCCCATCTTTTTCATCCAGAAACCGGATGAACTTGTCTGTGGTTCCTACTGTCTTTGAATGATTGAGAAGAGCTTTTGGCAATAGTGCTATTCATATCAGCTTTTGCTTAGTGCTTTTAACTTTTTAGGATGCCTCTAAATCTGTGATCATTTTTGATCCTTTTGAGGTGGATGGGGTTTGCTGTCTCCACTTTACAAATGAGGAAAAGGAAATTCCATTTAAATCCTAGTGAGTTAACAGGAGAGCCAAAACTAAAACACAGCTCTTGGCTCTTTTTATTAGACCCTAATGATCCTCTGAAAGAGGTAGTCTCGAAGTGTGGGTGGATGGGATAATGCGAAGGATTGTGTGATATGAAGATGAGCAGGGCCATGGGGAAAAGGACACAACATATTGAAGGCAAGGTCACAAGACAAGACTGAAAGGTCAATTCATCAGTGTTGTGACTCTAGAGGTGTGTTGCCTAAAGATCTGATGAATACCTCTCTATGTCTTTATCCAAGTCATTGATTAAAAAAAAAAAAGACCATTAAACAGCACAGGGCCAAGAACAGATTTTCTATGGCCTCCAAATCCTAGAGCTATTGTGGGAGTGGGGCCCCTCTCTTAGAACCCAATATATTTGGGAGATTCAGCATAACATAGAAACCAAACAGACTAGGTAGAGAGGAAGGGGTCATCAACCCAAGGAAGTGGCCAAGTAGAAAGGTCAAAAAAGGAAAACTATAGAGAGGCCTTCATCTGGTTTTTGGATGCCAAGGCTAAGCCTCTTCTGGCTTAGTATTGGGTTTTTTTTTTTTTGGTCTCCTCATTAATTTAGATTCCCTCCTAAATGTTCAGAGAGTTAAACTTTGCTTGACAGAATGTAAGACTGTAAGGCTGTTAGGGCAGCTACCACCATAATGACTTCTTTTTAGAGGCCAAGACAATGGTCTGAGGGGAAAAGAGTATAAATGGAGAAATTCAAATCAGCGTAGCTCCATCAGCTGATCTAGACTTATACCCCCCAGATGGTCATTGAGAGCGTGGTGTATACTTACAGAAGACATTTCTCTGTCTCCTCATGGACCCTCCTCTATTCTTCTGGTCTTTCTGTTTTCCTTGCTGAGTCACAAGATTTAGTGTGATTGTGTAATCTGAAGGATGTGCTATGTTATCTATACTGTCAACTTTGAAAGTCAAGAGAAGGTGAGAATGGCAAGTCCATGTGTGGTAACAGGGCAGGGACGATGTGTTGCAAGTGATGAGAAAGTTGGCCTCTGTCATCTGATTTCCCTAAACTAGGGTCATTTGCAGGTGGGATAGTCAGAACCCACACAATATTTGTTGATTAAGTTTGTCGTCTTACATGGGTGTGGTTCATGGTGTCCCAAAGCAATTACACATAAGATCACTGATCACAAGTCACTGTAGCAGGTGTAATAATAGTGACAAAGCTTGAAAACTTGTGAGGATTACCAAAATGTGATGCAGAGACATGATGTGAGCATATGCTGTCGGAAAAAGGGTGCTGATATATTTGCTCAACGCGGAACTGCCACAAGCCTTCAATTTGTTAAAAAATATGTAATATTTGTGAAGTGCAATAAAACAAGGTATGCCTGTATAGTCATTATGGTACCCACTTTACAGATGAGAAATTAAGCCTTGTCTGTGGTTTTACACCTAACAGCGTTAAGTCCCAGGAGTAGAGTTTAGATCTGGATCTCTCCTGATTCTCAGTTATTCTTTCCACTACACTGTCCTACCTTTCAGTGATTAATTGAATTTGGAGCCAGAGGACCTGGGTTCAAATCTGCCATTTACTTGGGTGACTTCAGTTCAGGCAAAGCCTCTCTAGTAGTTAGTTTCTTTAACTATAAAATGAGAGGATTAGACTAGATGGCTTTTCAGGTCCCTTCCATTTCTAATATGAGGATGATGATGATGATGATGGATAATGAGTAACATTAGTATTTAAGATTTAAAAAATTATATATGTTTGATTTATATTCCCCTTTCAAGGAACACATCTTGTGTTTAAATCATACACTGTTGACTACTACTACATAGCTTCTCTATGCACTCTGTTTACACAGGTAATAACTTGCAATTTTCTAGTGTTTTAGATTTATAAATCTAAATGATAGATTTTATAAATAATATATAATTTTATATATTTATAAATAATTTTGTATATCTTTATAAATAATGTATATATAAATAAGTATATATACATATTATATGTAAAATATATAATTTTATAAATAATAGATTTATAAATCTAAATAATAGATTTTACAAAAAAACTGTTTCTTGCAGTCATCTGTAGGGAATTGGTAGAAAAAGTATTATCATGCCCATATTGCAGATGAGAAGACTGAAACTCAGAGAGGTCCAATAACTTGTCCAAAGTCAGATACCTTGTAAGTGTGGGAACTGATGCAAACTAATGTTTGTTGAATCTACTTCTAAACCTCTGTTTATGTTGCTTGAGTGTTTTAACATGCAGTTCTATGCTGCTGATCAAGAGATAACAATTATGTCTTTTTTTTCTGCTATATTCTTGCCTATTTAGTATAACAACACATTGTTCTTTCTATATAGCATGAAGGTGGGATTTACATGTAATCAAAGCCAGAGCCATAACAAAATGGTGTGCGTGTGTGTGTGTGTGTGTGTGTGTGTGTGTATGTGTGTGTGTGTGTGTGTGTGTGTGTGTGTGTGTGTGTATGTGTAGGGGGTAGTGACAGTACACAGGATAGTCAGTCTCCTGGGGAGAGAGGGAGTAAGGAGCATGCAGTCTCAGTGCCAGGAGGGAAAGGCCTCTCCTTCTTGGAGGGTACTTGCTTCCCATTTCTTTTCAAGGTAAGTAGAGAGGTACTATACTTGCTCTAGGGAGGAATCATGGAAGCGTACCCCCTTTCGAATGTACTGGTACTTCATCAACCATATTGGTGCCTGGGGCAAAGGGCTGCTGGCCCCATGCTAGTTCAGGCTCTCACTATGGCAGCCTAGCTCAGTAGGACCTGAACTTTACAAGTAGCAGAATTGCTTTTTAACATCAGAACGTTTCTTGGATTCCCATGGGTTAGTAGATGTATTGTTCATTTCAGTTGCTTCAGAAAAGACTCCCTAACAAAAAAGTTACTCTGAACTCAGTAACACATTTAAGTAATTTTGTATTTTATCACTCATAAAAGAATCTATCTACATTTGAAGAATAGTAATGCATGAATGTGTGTGACATATTACTTACCTAATCTATAGAAGGCATGTTTTCTTATTCATGGATTCACCTATGGATTCATGGGCTTCTTGCAATAACCACATGTAATTCCCTGCCTTCTTCTCCAAATCTGGGGACAGGAGATGGCCCCTAGGTGGAATCAGTTGTAGGTTGTATATTCCTCAACTTTGAGGAAGGAATTTTGACTAAAAGCTTTGCTGATTTAACCTTAATACTTAGCCATACTTTGGCACTTCCATTTCACATGATTTAGACCTGGAAAGTACTTTAGAGATCACTTATTCTACCCTCCCTTATTTATTCTTAAAACGAAGGCTGGAGACAAAAAGTGATATGTTAAAGGTCATAGAGTTACTAGGCAGTAGAGTCTGAGCTTGAATCTATGATCTCTGACTAAGGATTACCTTTTGGGCTTTAAAAGCAACAAAAAAGAATGTATTGGTGAACTGAAAGCAGACACAGGCCCTCACAAATGAACACATACACACACACATACACACATTTTCAAACCAAGTTTAAGAAAGGAGTTGAAGGAAGGTAATCAATGAAGGTGGAGGGTAAATGGGCCAGTAGAAAGTTGGACTCAGAATCAAAGGCCTTGAATTGGAATATTAGCTCTCCCAATTTTCAGCTGTGGGACTCTGAGACTCTCTGAGTGTTAGACTTGCTATCTTTAAACAGGGAATGATAATCCATTCACTGCCTGTCTCATGTAGTTGTTTTTGGGAAAGTACATTTCAAAGTTAAAACTTTGGACTTAGAGTGTAGAGCTGGAAACAAAGGGTAGAAATTGTTAAAAGACAAACTGAGGTTTGATGTCAGGAAAGATTTCAGAACAATTATAGCAATCTAGAAAGTAGAAGGGCTACCTTAAGAGATAGTGAATTTCCTCTTAAACAGAGACTAGACAACTGCTGGTCAAATGTAATATAGTGGGACTTCTTCAGGTATGGGTTAGATTAGATAGAGACTAAGATCTTTTCCAACTCTAAAATTCTACAGTTCTGTGAAATCTTCAAAAAACAAAACAAAACAAAACAAAAACCACACACACATACAACAAACCAGTCCCAAACATATAAATGTGAATTATAAATAATAGCAAAAGAAAATAAATTTTGTAAAAGAGGTACAGAAGAAATCAAAAGAGGTACAGAGGAAATCAGAAGGAGCCATCCAGCTTGTGTAAGACCATTAATGTTTAATGTTATAGATTATATCTTTTGATAAATCCATTTTTCTTAATCAATTCAATGAAAATATAACATTTGGGGCTTGTACTTTTGCATAAATCCAGAAATCTCTTTGAACTGGCAAGTTAGTTTCTTGTATAGTGCTCAGCTTTATTTAGAGTTAGCATTATAAGTACTTGATGATTGAATGATAGAACTCAAATCCATGCTTAAAAGAAAGGTACTGGGAAGTAGATCATTGAGTTTTAGAACTGGAAGGAAGCTTAGAGACAATCTGGTGCAAACCTCTCACTTTATAAATGAGGAAACTGAATTCCAAAGAGTGCCTTGGTCAAGTAAGTGGTAGATTTTGGACTTGAGTCTTGCTTCCTAGACCTGTATTTCCTCCCTTTGCTCTTTCCCAATGCAGAATGCAGTCAAATCCTGTGACTGCGTGGTTTTCATAGTGCTGTCGAGTTGAATCCCAAAGAGTGCCTTGGCCAAAGTTAGTGGTAGACTTTGGACTTGAGTCTAGTACTTTTGCTTCCTAGACCTGTATTTCCTACCATGGTTTGGGAAATTCAAGGCAAGACTGGAATCAAGTCCTATGTCTGGATGGTGTTGATGGTGCTGGCTGAACCTTTTCCCATTTGAGAAGTAGGAGTAGAATGGTGTGGGTACAACAGAAGAGTTACTGCATACATGTGTATATGTTTAGAATAAGTGATGTCATTGATGTGGGGAATTCCTGGTGTAGAAACATTCTCTAGTCAAATAGATCAACAATTTTCTGTAATCCATAGTCTTAGAGACTTTTCTGGTGGCACCAATACATGATTACCAAAGCAATATATAATAATATCTAATACCTAGCATTTATAGAGTACAAAACATTTTATGGATGTTAACTCCTTTTATCCTCACTACAACACTTTGAAGTAGAAAGAGTGTGGTGAATGCTATTGTTATCCTCACTTTACAGATAAGAAAACTGAGGCTGAGAAAGGCTGAATTATTTATCCATGATTAGGCAGCTAGTAAGTATATTCAAACTTAGATTTTAAGGTTTGGGATAGTTAGAAGTCTAAAACAAGAATTGCACAGATGGTACAATGAAAGCTTAAAGGGTCAGAGGTAGGAGACAGAATCTTTGAAATGGAAGCAATATCAAAATCAGAAGCCATAGCAAGGGTTAAGCGGGGGTGAGGCAAGGCAGGAAAGTTCCAGGGGAAGGGTTCAAGCTGAAGTACTTTGATATTTAGCTAGAAAAAGAGTGTTGAATTTCACCAAGTTATTTTGAGTTGCCACACCTGATCTGTGGAGATGTTTCCGTTTTTACTTCTGGCCATGTGTGACTACCCTCAACATTCAATTTCCTCTGAAACCTCTTTAAATGGAGAGTGCCTGTTGAGAGCTGATGAGGTCACCAAGAGAGAGAGTGTGTATAGAGAGGAGTGGGAGGCGTAGGAGATCTTTACAGACTACACCGGGCCAAATTGAAAGGGATGGAATATAATAGGAATAAATAGAAGTTTTTCAGATTGAGCTTTTTTCCCCTAGATTTTTCAGATAAGCTACTATTTAGCTCTTCTATCTTGAACTTGTTTACTGTTATCCCATTTCAATAATTTCTCACCTTCCTACTCTCTAATCCCTTCTCCTATGTTACCAGATCTCAGTTATTTACATGTTAGCACAAATGTAAATTACTGTGTTCCCTCTCCCAAAGACATTTGCATTTAAGCTAGAAGGTCAATGATTGTACTAGAAAGAACACTGGATTTGGAGGTTAAGTTTTATTGATTTTTTTTTTGAACCCAAGAATAAGACTTTATATGTATCATCTCTATTCTGTTGACTCCCAGATCTGGGTGGTGTTGAGTATTACCATCTAGTCTTTATCCAAATCATTGATAATAATTGATAGCTAGGTGGTGCAGTGGATAAAAAAACTGGATTTTGAGTCAAGAAGGCCTAAGTTCAAATGCGGCTTCAGACACTTACTAGTTGTGTGATTCTGAGAAAGTCACTTAATCTCCGCTTCAGGTTCATTCTTTGTGAAATGTGGATAATTGCATCTACCTCCTAGGGTTGTTGGGAGGGTAAAATGAGATAATATTTGTAAAGCACTTTGCAAACCTTAAAATGCTATATAAATGTATACACACACACACACACACACACACACACACACACACACACACACTCAATCTCCCCAATCTCCTCCAGTTCAAATCCTTCATCACCAGTTGCTTGTTGATCAAACATCTTGAACTCAACATGTCCAAAACAGAACTCTATTTCTTCCCTCCTACCCCAACTCACCTGTTTTAAAAGCTTTCCTATTTCTGTTGAATTTGCCACCATTCTTCAACTCTACCAGTTTCCTAAGTTTGGCATTATCCTTGACTCCTTACTCTCCTTTACCCTACTCATGCAACTCTGGGTCATTGCCAGTTGTCTTGACTTTCATCCTGCCACTGGACTTCAATGACTCTGGAGGAGAGAGTGAAGCTGATGACTTTGTGCAGCTCTGCCTCACTTAAATTCAATTCACTCTCAAGTCAAGACATCACCCTCCTGATGTCATTGATCCTCTTCAAGAACAAAGGACAAACAACAGAAACCTGTGCAATCAGTTGCCAGATTTTGTCATTTCTACTTCCACGTCTCTCATTCAACAACCCCCTCTCTACTCATCCAGCTTTCATCTTCATTTAGACCCTCATTAACTTTCTCCTACATTACTGCATCAGCCTCTTGAATGGTTTCCCTGCTTCATATCTCTTCCTACTTCAGTCCTTACCCATTGCTGCCAAAGTGATTTTCCTTAAACATAGATCTGAACATGTCACTCTCTTATTCAGTAAGCTCCAGTGTGTAGAGCTCACTCTGAGTGGTTTTTTATGCCAGCTCTAGACTGTGGAAGTGCGGAATAAATTGTGGGCCAGGCGAGATCATCAATGTGATCCGTTTATTGATACCATGAGCAAGGTTTTATAGAGTAATGAAGCAAAGAAGGTAACTATAAGTCGCTAAGCTTCCTAATATTGCTTTATTCAGTTTCAAGATGCCAGACAGTGATGTCAAGTAGGCCTTAACAGTAATCATGTCCTTGCTGTTTCCATACCCAATGAATAGTATCTAAAAATTTATAATAATCATAAAAGGCAGCTAACATCTGGCCAGAATCCCAGAACAGGGCAGAACCCTGGATCTCAGGGTAACAGGCAGGCTCTTATTTACAGTTGCATCACAGAGAAAACCAGGACTAGACAGCACGGGCTGGTCACATCACTGGAAAACCCGGAGCTAACTTATCAAGGACCAGCCTGATTCTCGATCAGATGTTTCGGCTCAAATCAAATATAAACTCTTTTGTTTACATTATAAAGCACTTACAATCTTGCCCCAACTTCTCTTTCCATTTCTCACTGTACATTACTTCATTCTGCAATCCAGCCAAAGTGGTCTTCCTTCTGTTCCTCATACATGGCGTGCCATCTCTTGTCTCTATGTCTTTGAGGTGACTGTCCCCTATTTCTAGAATGGGCTCCATCCTCCACCTCATAGAATTTCCTTTTCCTTCAAGACAAAGCTCAAATACAACCTTCTGCAGGAGAGTCCCCTCAACTCCTTGTGTCTTCCTCAAACTACATTGTATTTATCTACTTTGTAACTTAAAAAAATGATTCTGTATATACTTAACTATGTTTTTGTTGTCTCTCCCATTAGATTATAAATTCCTTAAGAGTAGGGATTATTTAATTTCTTGAATTTGTATTCTCAGTGCCAAAGGGCAGTGCCTGGCACAGTCACTACTTAATAAATACTTGCTGTTTGATTGACTGATGGATTTGACTCTGTCACTGGCAAAAGCCAAATAGTCAGTCAGAGAGTATAGTATTTTTCTATTACTACTCTATTCTCCCTACCTTGTCACTATGGGATAGTTCACCTATGACTAAAATATAATTAATCTCTAATGGGTCCTGAAAATGTAACTCCCATAGACAAGAACATATCACCATCTGTTTAAGAGAAGGCTAATTTTAGGTAAAACACCACAGATGGGAATGACTTAGGTTTCTATTCTCACAGCACTTATACCCTTTGTTTTCAGATAACATGCTCGGGCATGGAGAAAAGAAGAGAGATAATAAATCTGTGAGGGAGTATGGATATGGGGGTGGGAGCATGGGGGCACATGTGGCACTATATTTCTCTTATCTCATTGGAGTAAGTAGTAGATCTGTAAGTAAAGGTCAGAGGAATGGTGTGGGTGATGGTTAGTATGTGTGAGATGATCTGTGTGAAGAATAAGCTTCAGAGAATGTTTCTCAGAGAAATTTACTCTGTGACCTAAACTCCAGGAATAACTCTATACTGATGTGGATGGGCAAAAAACAAAAAAATATTCCAAAACAAGAATCTTGGAAACCTCTGATGGTCATTCTTTATTACAAAGTTGAACAATTAGCAAATAAATGAATTTATTCTGTTTTTTCCCCAAAAATTACATGTCAAAACAATTTTTAACATTTGTTTTTTAAAAAAATGTTTTGATTTCCAAATTCTATCCCTCCCTTTCTTCCCCCCTCCCTGAGATGATAAACAATCAAATATATGTTATATATGTAGTCATGTAAAATATTTCCATAATAGTTATTTTGTATAAGAAGATTCAAATAAAAGAAAAAAAGAAAGTGAAAGAATAGTATGCTTTAGTCTGTATTCAAAAGATATTGGTTCTTCCTCTGAAGGCAGATGGTATGCTTCACCATTAGTCCTTTGGGATTGTCTTGGATCATTGTCTTGCTAAGAAGAGCTAAGTCATTCACAGTTCTTTGTTGTACAATATTGCTCTCACTGTGTATAACGTTTTCCTGGTTCTGCTTACTTCACTTTGCATCAATTCATGCAAGTCTTTCCAGGTTTTTCTGAAATCATCCTGCTTCTCATTTCTCACAGCACAATAATATTCCATCACAACCATGTACAACAGCTTGTTTAGCCACTCTGCAACTGATGGGCATCCTTCCAACTGATACCTTGTTGAAGAAGTGCGTTTAGGTTTTCAAAGTCTATGCCAGTAGACCACCAACTGTTAGGACCTACCAGGCTGAAAAGGCTTCAGGTGCTGCCTAGGGATGAGTTGTGTGCCTAATGTTTAGAGGTCAACCTTGTTAAATTTGCAGAAGATTATTGCCAAAGGGCTGGATGCTGGATGTTGAAATTTTCATTTTTGTTTTGTCACAATGTCTGAGAAAAACTAAATAACAAAGGTGATTGTAATGATGTCTCTGATATCACAAACCCTTGAGATATTCAACTAGTCACTTGCTATGCTACCTTAGTGCTTTGATTGTGGATGCTGGAATGTGAAGGTGATCCATAATCCTTGGTATGAAATGTAAGGATTACATAAATCGAAAATACTTAGGAAAATTAGAACATGTCATTTACTATCATTTTTAACAGATCATTTCTTTATAGTTATACAATTGATGAAAGGCATGGGGAAAGCAGGATCCCACTATAACAGCATTTGATTGGCCACAGCAAAATGAGGCCTGAAAGGTTGTCTTCCAATAAATTGTCTGGGTTAATATTAGAGGAAGGCCTGGTGCTAATACCAGCTCAGGATCAATGTTGGGATAAAATGAGGCCCTCATATGTCATTGAATAGTTCATGAAAGAAGCATTAAGTATATTCAAATGGGGCATTTCCCTTCTCTGTACTTGGTTTCCCCTGGTCTCCCTATGGAACTGATTCTGGCCAGCATGGCAGGCAGAATGTGGGGCTCTTGCTCCATGGGAATGGTACTTTCTATGATCTTAGGTTGACGGGGGGTGGGAGTGGGTGGGTGGGGTGGTGGTAAGATGTCAAAGGAGTCAGGAGCTATTCAAGATCTAGGGAAAGCTTTGTTGATTTTTAGGCAAAACTAATTCTGGTGACAGGAGAGAAGGAGGAGGAGTGGGCCTAGTCCATGTTTGGGGAGGCTGTTGGAGGAGAGAAACACTGATAGATATTAGTCCTGTCACAACCTAGTAAAATCTCAACTAGTCCAGTAGTTCAGGTTTGGAATTAGAATGTAACAAGACTCTCGGGTTATAAAATATTCAACAAAAAAGTTTACTTAACCATGAAAAGGAGATTCAATAAAGTTATAGCATTGATTCAAGTGAATGCTGCTCTGCTCTTTCTAGGCATCTTTCATGGAGACAACCCCCAGTCGGAGAAGTATATGAATTAGCACAACCATGGGAATTCTGTCAAACTCAGGAGAGCAAGGATTCCTAGGAGGATGGCTTTTTAGACCTAAGGTCACCAGGAAACGAGATCAATCTTCCAGACCAAATCCTCAGAAAAGCCTCCTTGTTCCTCTAAGGAGAAACCTTCCAAATTACACAAAATAGATGCCACTTCCAACACACACACACACACACACACACACACACACACACACACACACACGAGATAGAGTGCTAGGCTTATAGTCAGGAAGATCTGAGTTCAGATCTGATCACAGTCAGATAGTATAGTTGTGTAACCCCAGCTGGGCAAGTCACTTAACCTCTATTCACCTTATTTTCTTCATCTATAAAACAGGGACAATAATAGCACATACCTCTCAAAGCTGTTGTAAGGATCAAATGAGATAATAATTGTAAAGCACTTAGCCCAGTGCCTAGCACGTAGTAAGTACTATAGAAATGTAAAAGAAAACAAAATACCCTGCCCCCCAACAACCCAAGATCAACATCATGCAAGATTCCATGAAAGAGGTAACACTGGCTATAACTCTGATAACCCTTCTGGAGCATTAATATTAAACAAAGCCTAAAATAGGGAGAACAAAAGTTGTTGTTGGGTTTTTTTTTTTAAACACTATTTTCACAGAGGATGTCCTGAACAGAAGCCTGATGGAAGAAGGATTTCCTGTAGATGTTGAGGAGGACCTCCAGATGTTTCAGTTAGCAGATGGCGTGGTGCTGATTACATTAAGCCCCTGAATTACTGTAGAAGCCTCTTGAATGACTTCCATAGTCCCTCAAAAGTTTGTTCCACATAGAAGAAAAACAAATGGATGAAGAGTGAAGAGTGCCTATTGTTGGTGGGTGTATATATATAGACACATGTATGTACAAATACACACATACACATGTGTGTATACATACATGTATATGAATATATACATATGGCTGTGAGGGAAATGTGTGGCCATATTTTCCACCTACATCATAGGAATTAAATTGCACTCAGTAAAAATACTTATGCATATATGTGTATGTATATTATATATGTATGTTTATGTTTACATATAAATACACATTCTCCCAATTGTGCCAAATGACTGAGAGCCAGGACATACACCAGACTCCAAAGCATTAAAATTGAAGGCAATGGAGAAGTGCCTGGAGGGCATAAGTAAGCTGCAGTGTAAGACCAGCAAGGAATTTTGCAGAAGTGCAATAAAGGACCAGAACTTTGTATTCCTGGGAATAAAAGATAGGCAGGGTATGCAGTGAGAGTGAGAGAGAACCAACAACATCTCGCTTTAGATGTTGCTTCTCACTAGGCAGCTAGGTGGTACAGTGGAGAGGACATAGTCTGAAGTCAGGAAGACCTGAGTTCAATAGACACTTTTTAGCTGTGTGACCCAGGGTAAGTATTTTATCCTCTGTTTGTCCCAGCTTCCTTATCTATGAAATAGAGATGATAACAGTATTTACCTCCCAGGGCTGTTGTGAGGATCACATGAAATAACATTTGTAAAGCACTTAGCACAGTTCCTGGCACAGAGCACATGCTATATACATGTTAGTTATTATTATTGTAATAATAATGTTATTATATTCCATTGGTATCCATGCAATGGGAAGCAGTTTGCACTAGTAACTAGAAGAAGGTCCACACCATGTGGGGTGGATCTCTAGAGAGGATTAATGGGAAGCCATGCACCTAATCAACGTAGAATGAGAAGGCATGGATGGGTTGCTATGTGTGTTGGAGAACTGGGGTTACAGTTAGTATCCTAACTAAAGAGATCAGAGACTCATTGAAGTATCTTTGACTTGTGAACATAAATGACTTATGAAGCAAAACATTTTACCTAAAACAAATGATCATGTGTATCAGGAGATCAAATTAGCCAAGTATTTACTAAAGAGAACTAACCATTATTCTAAGGCAAATTGCTCCCCACGTGTTATAATATTGATCTGTTAAGACTTTAGCTGTGGGAGATGGGGACTTCAAAATCAAATTGTGATTCCCAGGCTAGTCAATCTTTTTGTTTACACAGATAAAATTAATGAACAAATTTTCAATTTTTGACTTCATCATGAGGAAGAGAGTCTCTGAAGCAACTTAGAATAGGAAGCCAGGACACGTTTAGCATTCTGCAAGCTCCTTGTTATTACTATCAGCTTCCTGTTATGTAGAGATAGGCAGAAAGGGCTGGGTTAAATGTTGCAACGGATGTTGACAATTGGGACACACATGCACACCCACCAGAAACAACCGAGCTCTATGTTCTTTAGGGAAACTAAGGATTAGATTTGGAAAAACTAGGATTTAAAATTAGAAGCAAATGGAGGGGCCTTCTGCTCCAACCTCCTCATTTTACAGATATATAAATTGTGTGTTTGCTCAGTTCACACAAGTAGTAAGTCAGAATTTGAACTCAGGGCTGTCTCCAATCCTGTATCTCTTCCCATTATATCTTTCCTACCTGCACATGCTCTTAAAAGTGTATTGAATAGTAGTAGATCCATAGTGGCACTGTACTGTAATTACGTAGAGAATCAGTCTCAGACTAATGGAGTCTTGGATTCAGGTCCTACCTTGACTCATATTGACTATGTGACTTTGGACAAGTCACCTAACTGGTTAGTGCTTCCAGGTGGCTCTCTAAGATTACAAGCTGCTCAGTTACAAATTGCTGATAGTGTTGGTGCCATATAAATATATACATATATGTATATACATACATACATATATATATGTATGTGTGTGTATGTATAGATAGATTGATGTAGATATAGATAGAGAGCTATAGTTATAGATAGATAGATGTAGATATAGATATAGCTATACATACATATAGATAGATGGATAGATGGATGGATAGACAGACAGACAGACAGATAGACAGATAGATAGATAGACAGATAGTGGGCATCTAGAATGTTTTCTTGACTCATCTTTGCTTCCTTGCTTCTTTAAGACAGCTCAAATCTGAAGTCTTACAAGAGGCCTTTCCAAGTCTCCCTCGGCCATCCCCTTTGGAGATTACTCTGCATATATCTTGTATATTCCTAGTTCTTTCCAGATTATCTCTCCATTATAATGTAAGACCCTTGAAGGCAGGAATTACTTTGTTTCTCCACTCTCCCCGCCCCCCCCCCCCCATTTCTCCAATGCTTAGCAAACTGCCCGGAACATAGTAAGCACTCAATGAATGCTTGTTGAGTAATTGACTTGGGATTTCCTTACACTGATGAAATCATAGGTTCTACCAAAAAAAAATAGAGCAGAATCATAGTCTTTTTTATTTTAATAGTATTTTATTTTCTCCAATTACATGTAAGGACAATTTTAAATTAGATTTGAAAAAACTAGTATTTAAAGTTAATGTTCACTTTAAAGAAAATTTTTGAGTTCCAAATTTTCTCTGTCCCTCCTTCATCTCCCTCCTCCCTAAGATGATAAGCAATTTAGTATGGATTACTTGTGTTCAATCATGTAAAACATATTTCTATATTAGTCATGTTGTTAAAGAAGAAACAGACCAAAAGGGAAAAAAACCAAAAAGGTAAAGTGAAAAATAGTATGTTTTGATCTGCAGTTAGACTCCATCAGTTCTTTCTCTGGACATGGATAGCATTTTTCATCATGAGTCCTTTGGAATTCAGACCCACAGTCTTGAGACCACGTAAATTTTCTGAAGTTTCTAAAGGAAAAGGGAGAAACAAATTATATTACTACCACCTTTTCATGGGTGCAAATTAATGACATATTGATAGCATTGTTGGACTCTTTCTGCATTTGCAGGATTGATTAGTCTTTATTAAGGACCTGCTATGTGGAGGGTATCATGTTAAGTTTGGGTGATACAAATACAAGAATTGATTGAGATAATCCGCAATCCTCACTCACTGACAGTGGCTGGGGAGACGGGCTGGGGTTGGCTCAGCTCATTATACAACCAGTCTTCCCTTTTCAGAGAGCTCTCCCTGATGGGATGATAGAAAAAGATGAGCTCTCATACCTATAGCTTTGGGCCCCCATTTTACAAATACAGAACTTGAGGCCCATAGAAGTAATACTAAAGGTCACAGGGACAGAGACTCGACCTAGAGAACTTCCAAGTAAGGAAATTACCTCTACCAATTCTAGTTGACATCTTCTCTAGTTGCAGACTTAGAAAGTTGCTCTGAGCATTGAGAGATTGGGTGACTTGTCCAGAATCATGAAGACAGTATATGTAAGAAGCAGGATTTGAACCTGGGTCTTCCTGGCTTTGAAGCCAGTTCTCCATCTACTCTATCTACAACTTGCCAGGGTTCAAACCCAGATCTTCTGAGTTCTTTGACTATATTTCATGTCATCTTTCCCATCTGTCACTTTTTTTCAGAGGGAATAGCTAAGTTTGCATGGTTGATGAAGCCAGTAAGGTTGCTAGCTGGGCCAGCCTTCTTGGAGGAGACTGAATAGGTATTTGCCCTCTGTGTTTGCTTTTGGAGTTAGGACACTACTCTCCCCTTCACTCAAACAATACTTGCAATTGTTTTTACAGGGGACAAAGTCATTGATTGAATGATCAGAGGGCCCTAGGATTTAGAGCTAGAAGGAATTGCAGATATCATTTAATCTTACCTTCTCATTTTGCGGTTTAGGAAACTGAGGCCTCAAGAGGAAACTGAGCCGCTCATAGGGTCACACAGCTAAGTAAATTGCAAAGTGGGAATTCAGATTCTGGTCTGGGCAAGTCACTTAACCCTGTTTGCCTCAGTTTCCTCATCTGTAAAATGATCTGGAGAAGAAAATAGCAAACTACTTTAGTGTCTTTCCCAAGAAAATGCCAGATGGGGTCATGGAGAGTCTGAAATAACTGCACTCCCCGCTCTCTCTGTCTCTGTCTCTGTCTGTCTGTCTCCGTATGTCTCTGTCTCTTTCTGTCTCTGTTTCTCTCTGTCTCTGTCTCTCTTTCAATCTCTCTCTGTCTCTCTGTTTCTCTCTCTCCCCCTCCCTGTCTCTATATCTGTCTGCCTCTCCCTCATGTACAAATACAGTAGGCTCAGTTCATCTTCCTGCTTCCCTCAGGCCACATTAGCTTTTTGAGGTAGGTTGCACGTCAATATTAATTAAAAACTTGGGCCGGATGCTCTGTCAAACATCACTGGCTTACCTAATATGGTTATTCCTCTTGGTCCGTTGACACAGCCACTGTTTTATAGGGTTGAGGTTAAAGTACACCTTGTGTGGTTTTAATTTGTTTGTTTATTTGTTCTAGAGTCTGATGCTTGCCAGGTGCATGATGGGTGGAAAAAAGTAGCATGCTGCTGTTTGTGTAGGATACTGAGGCAAACAAGGTGGTAATATTGAGACAGAGACGTCATTTTTTAAGTCTATGATATGGGCAGAGAAGGTTGAAGGAGCCTTCTGTTACAAGCCCAGCCCATAATGAGTGATGTCTTTATTTTCTGAGACCATATAGCCTTTATTGTCTAAAGCAGGAATTCTTAACCTTTTTCACGGACTCTGTGGGCAGTCAGTCTGGTAAAAAGCCAATGGACCGCTTCTCAGAATAGTATTTTTAAATGCAGAAAATAAAGTATGCGGGATTCCAAAGGGAAATCAACAATATTGAGATAATGATTATATACATATATATATTTCCCTATCGAAGTTTATAGACACCTTTAAGTCTAACCATGAGTAGACCTTTGGGGTCTATAGACCCAAGGTTAAGAACTCCTAGTTTATAACCCTTGATCGTGAGGCAGTTGGTGACACAATGGCTAGAGTTCTGGGCCTAGAGTCAAGAAGACCCAAATTCAAATCCAGCCTTAAACACTTACTAGCTGTAGGACCATGGGCAAGGCACTTAACCTTTGCCTCAGTTTCCTCCACTAACAAAATGGAGATAATAACATCTACCTCAAAGGGTTGTTTTGAGGATCAAATGTGATAATATCTGTTAAAAACAAAACACTTAGCATAGTGCCTGGCTCATAGTAGGCACAACTAAAATGCTTATTCTCTTCTCTTATAACATCCACTGGAATATTAGCATGACTGACCTAGTGTCACTTATCTTTTTAGGACATTTATCCCTAGATAGTAAGCCCCTTTAGGCAATGGCTGTGTGTAATGAAAGATGTTCTCCCCATTTATGAGAATATATTCTAAATACCCTCACAAATGTGAGGAAAATCTTCCAGATGGAGTTTATTATTTTTTCTCTAGCTCTATAAGATCATTTTTTAGTAGTTTGATTGGAATGTTATAAATTGTTTTAACATGTAATTGGGGAAAAATAAAACATTATTAAAAGACAAAGAAAATTCCATTTATCTAAGTGAATGAAGGATGCTTATTGTAGATATACAATTGAGTGGATAACCCACAGAACTGGTCATTGGTACATGTATCTTGGGTAGACTCCGTCAATGGACAGTGAATTGGATGCAGAATGGAGCAGGGGGTAGAGAGCAGGCTGGATTGTGTTTGAGAACGTGTACAAGGCTTTTCATGATCCAAGCTCCTTTTTAAAGCAAAGGTCTGTCTTAATACTAAGGTTCTTCTGTTGATGTTGTATCACTCTAAGTCATGGAAGAGCACAGCCTCCAAAGGATTGAAGTTGACAATGATCCAAAGGTTAATGGAGTGGGTGCGTGGTGGGTGTGAGCAAGCTGCCACAGATTCCAAATGAGGAATTATTTTGGAGAAGTGATGTAAAAGATGTCACGAGAGAGACATATGACTGAAAACAAAGATAGAGACTGGTCATATTATGAGAGTGAGAGATAACTCATAGGTAGGTTCCCCTGGAAACCCTGCAGCGTGAAGACATCTCCAGGAAGATCCTTGGCAGGCTTAGTGGACCTCCCTGCCCAGGTGAATCCTGGGATTTAAGCTCAACAGGACCTTAGATTCTATCCAGTACAACCAATTCATTTTGCGAATCAAGAGAAGGAGACCCAGAGAGGTTGTTCGTTGCTTGCTTAAGATCACACAGATAGTAAGTGGCAGAGCCAAGTTTGAAAACTAGGCCCCTTGGCTCCAAATCTGATTCTCTCCTCAGGAATGGAGTGAATTTTTAATGAGATGATGAGGTTCCTGTGAATGAGATTCCCTATGTTTGTGGCACAGTGGATGAGTGCCAGGTGTGGACTCTGGAAGACCTGAGTTCAAATTCTGACCTCAGACACTTACTAGCTGTGTGACTCTAGGCAAGTCATTTAACTTTGTTTGCTTCACATTCCTCATCTGTAAAATGGACTGGAGAAGGAAATGGTAAATCACTCCAATATCTTTGCCAAGAAAATGCCAAATGGGGTTACAAAGAGTTGGACAAGGCTGAAACCACTGAACAACAACATGTTTTGCTTTCCAGATACTTGAATACAGAGCTCATGAGCTCTACAAATCTCTTCTTTGGGTTAACCATTCCCAGTTCCTTAAAGAGAGACTCGGAAAAGAGTAGTTGTGGACTTAAACTGATTGTGTGTGAATGGGGTAGGGGGATGTGGGAATGGAGAAGAAGAGAGAGGGGGAATCCCTTCACTTTTGATTTCTCAAGTGGTGATAGGGAAAGTTAACAAAGGTGGTAGTGATTGGAAGCCCTGCTAAATTAGCTTTCTTTTTGATGGTTGCCTAATTGGGCAAAGGGTGCCCCATTTTGTCATATGCCTAATTAGCAGTTACTGAGTGGTTTCATGGTCTATGCCTTGTCTTCCCTCTTCATCTTTAAGACTTGACTCATCTGTCTACACAGAGCTTTTCCTGGAAGTGTTCATGCATTATTGAATTGTAGAGCTGGGAGGTACCTTGGAAATCATTTAGCTTGTTCTCTTCGTTTTACAGAAAAGGAAACTAAATCTTAGGGAGGGGAAATGATTCATCCAGCATTACACAGCTAATAAGTGGCATTTTTGGGAGGCACTAAGTACAGTGGATTTGGAATCAAAGGCCCAGGGCTTGAATTCATCTCTTCCACTAATTAACTGTAACTTTGGTTAGTCAACCTGCCTGTATGGGCCTCATGAGGGGGCTGAACGAGATAACCTCTAAGGTCCCTACCAGGTCTAAATCTTATAACTCAAACCCAGGACTTACTACTACTGAGGTAATCCTCTTTTCCCTAAACCACATAGTTATGACGTCTTTGCTATGATTCTTTCTCTTTGCTGATCCACAGGGCCACTGCCTGGCACCGTAGTAAGAGCTCAGTGAAGGTCTACTGATGGCCTGAGTGGTTGGGCCAGGGTGTGTTTACCTCCCTACTCTGCATGTTATCGGTCTAATTTAGACTTTATTCCTGAAGGGCAGGAAATATGCCAGGGTCTGCACAATGATTGGCACTGGATCAAAGTTTATCACTATATCTGTTTTTGTTTTCAGGGGAAAAAAACTACACTACTAACAATGACATGTATCCCTATGAGCTTGCTCTTGTAAGTCGATGGGGACAACCTTGAAGTAGAAAATTTGCCAAATGAAACTAAAAAGGGAAAAATTAACAAAATCAAGCGCACAAAAGAACCCCAGAAGCTTCGTAGAGTCTAGGCTTTATCGTGGGACTCATTCCCCTGGTAGCTCCATTGAATAAATCCCAGTTCTATAAAGGTTAAGGTCATCATTCTCAAGATCACAGAGTATAAAGCGGAAAGAAACCTTGACCATCAACCAGTTTAATTTCCCCATTTGACAGATGAGAAAACTGTGAATCAGAGAGGGAATTGACTGCCTAAAACACACAGCCAGTACATGGCAGAGCCTGGGACTAGAATCTAACTACCAGCTGAATTCTCTCTCCATTGTAGACATTGACTACTGACAAAAGCCTGTGAACTCCCAGGTGTTCTCAGTCACACCATGACCTTGACCTAACCAAATTAGGGCCAGAATCCTTTCTTTGAAAAGCAATCAGGGCTGGCTAGTTGGTGCAGTGAATAGAGGACCAGCCCTGAAGTCAGGAGGACCTGAGTTCAAATGTGATCACAGACACTTAACACTAGCTGTGTGACTTTGGGCAAGTCACTTAACCCCAACTGCCCTGCCCTCACCCCTCCAAAAAGCAAAAAGCAAAAAAAAAAAAAGCAATCCATCTATGGGGTTTAGTAGGCTGAGGGTCACCCATGGCAGCTCTGGTCTTGGGCCTCTCCAGTACTGGCAAGTTAACCCCAGGCATGCCTCTTTACCTTTCACAGCCTGCCCCGGTAGGGAATGGGAATTATTGGGAATCATTTAGAGCAATCCATTGTGAAGTCTTCTGCTCACTATAAAGTGTTCCATGCACTGAAACTAGGAATACAAATATGATAAACAGTATGTGCTCAGATGCTGAAGAAGATACACAATTTAGATAAGACTCAATCCCTGTTCTCATAATAATAATAGCTCACACTTGGGGCACTCGCTCGTGGGGTAGCTAGGTGGTGCAGAGGACAGAACACTGGACTTGGAATCAGGCTTCAGAAGTTGACTGCCTGTGTGACCCTGGGCAAGTCACCACCCTGCTTGCTTCAGTTTCCTCATCTGTCAAATGAGCTGGAGAAGGAAATGACAAACCACTCCTGTATCTTTGCCAAGAGAACCCCAAATTGGGTCATAAAGAGTTGAACAGGACTGAAAGGACTCAACAACAGCAAAAAACATGTCATCTCTTTTGCTCCCTTAGTAGGGAGATGGTACCAACACAGATAACTATAATGAATAGTTATAAGTACATTAAAGAGGTAAAAACCAAAGTGCTAAGGGAGGTCCAAAAAGGAAGATTTACTGACCGAGGGATTAAGGAATCTTCACGGAGGAGGTGGGGCCTGAGCTGCATTCTGAACATAGAAGGCCCTTAATAAATATTTGTTGGTTGCTTGACTTGGAAGGATGGATAGGAATTCAGAACCTGAAAAGTTGGAAGGAGGGCCCCTCGGGCATAGGGAACAACATGAGCAAAGCCATCAAGGTAGCAATATTTAGGATGTATTCAGGGATGGCCACAGCCTAGTTTGGCTAGAATGTGGAGTACATGGAGAGGGAGTGTATGACAAAGCCAGGGGGAGCTAGGTAGTGAAGTACACAAAGCACCAGCCCTGGAGTCAGGAGGACCTGAGTTCAAGTCCAGTCCCAGAGAGTTGATACTTCCTAGCTGTGTGACTCTGGGTAAGTCATTTAACCCCTTTCCCTTGTAAAATAAATAAATAAAAACAAAATTAAAAAGGAAAAAAACCCTGAAGTCCAAAAAACTAGGGATAGATAACAGATTGAGATGGTCCTTGAATACTTTGTAGAAGTGTAAAAATTTTTCTTGAGAAGGCAATAGGAAGACACTACAGATTTTTGATCAGAGAAGTGATGTAACTAGATCTATGCATGAGAAAGATCATGCTAGCAGGGGTGTGAAACCCAGGTGGGAGAAGGGTGACAATGGAGTGGCAGACCCATCTGTAGGCTATCTTACAAATTCACATGGGTGCCCCTCCCCCAAACAACAAAGCAGCCCCAGGCCATGTCCTTATGGGTGCTTTTCTAGGACATTTCAGGAGTCACACAGTTTCCTTGCTTTGATTTTCTGGGCAGAGGCCAAGCATTACTGAATGGGTTCTCATGCTGGGGAAGGGTTCTGAGGTGATGGCAAGGTTAGAGAAAATGCAACCCCCTTGTTCCTCTGTGGACCGATGCCAGGGCTACTTCCAGCTGCCTCCCCAGCTGCTGCATGGGGCTCACCCTCAGCCCTCCCAGCAAAGTTGTAGTTTCTTTCTCTTGTCAGATATTCACTCCCACGCAGGAAAAAGGAAGCATCTTTTGTCAAATGCTGTGGCCACTTCCTTTTCAAAAGCCTCCAGCCAGCTTTGGGCTCTGCAGACCAAGCCGGCTGTGATCAGTAACTGGGCTGACTGTACTCTAGGACCCGAGGTCTTATTTTTGTTTTTAAGTTTCAGCTTTGGCTCAACTACTTCTTCAACTTTGTGCCTACTGACCCCCCTCCCCTTCCCCCAACCCTGAGCCCAGTTAGCCCCTGGTACCATGGGGCCTTTGGCCTGATCCGGATCAGGGGCCCCGGGAGCCCAGCCTGACAGCCCAACCCGCCTTCTTCCCTGCCTTCCCTCCTGCTCTTCTGGCTGGGCACCCTGAGTCTCAACGCTTTATGTCCTTCAGTCAGACTGCCTCTCTGTTGCTATCTCTAGCTCGGTCAAGGAGTGTGATGACTGGAGAGCAGATGGCCTTCTTCCATCAGCCGTCATCCCCCAGCACCCTGGAGCGGCCCCTGAAGATCGGCTGGCTGAAGAAGCAGCGGTCCATCGTGAAAAACTGGCAGCAAAGATATTTTGTGTTGAAAGGCCAGCAGCTGTACTACTACAAAGATGAAGAAGACATCAAGCCTCAGGTAGGACCCAGCAGGGGGACAGGGGTGGAAGCTTACAGGGATACCTCCTGCTGTAGTGTGGAGGCACACTCACACGAGAAATCCTGGACATAATCAATGCCCCCTCCCCATTTTTCAGACTTGTAAATTGTAGTGCAAAGAGGGCCAAATGACTGATGTCATGAAGGGAAGGGAAGCTTTTATGAAGCACCTACTATGTGCCAAGCACTGTGTTAAAATGCCTTACACATGTCATTTCATTTAATCCTCACGACGAAGACATTATGAGCTAGAGGCTACTATTATTCTCATTTTCCAGTACTTAGCAGAGTACCTGGCATATAAGGTTGCTTAATAAATGTTTATTGAGATAAAGGTTAAGTGATTTTCCCAGGGTTGAACAGCTGTATGAAGTGTATGAAGCCAAATTTGAACTCTGGTCTTCCTTGCACTAGACCCAGCGCTCTGTCCATTGTGCCACTTAGAAGCAAGGAGAAATACCAGGATGAAAGTCTGGGAGCTTCTAATCACAGCTTTGAGTAATCTTAGTAGCGGTGGGGCTTAATGTGGTGTCTGAAGAGAAGATGGGATCATGGGATTTTGGAGCTGGATGGGACCTTGGAGATAGATAATTTGATCCATGAATTCTTAACCTGGGGACTGTGAACTTTTAGAAATATAGTTATTTAATAGAATTGGTTTCCTTTGTAATACTACGTATTTTATTTTGTGCCTTTAAAAAACCTTTTTGAGAAAGGGTCCATAAGCTTCACCAGATAACTAACGGGGTCCCTAACATGGAAAAGGTTAAGTACCCCCGATCAATTTAATTCCCTTATCTTACAGATAAGGAAACTGACACCCACAGAGGGCAAGGCCTAAGGTTACAAAGATAGTAAGTAGCAGAACTGGGACTCAAACCATGTCCTCATGACTCCAAACCTAGTATTCATTCTACAATCCCCAAATTGTTAGCTGGTGGATGTGGGTGATAGGAGATTAGATTTGGGTTTTGATCCTGGATCTTTGACTACACCCACATTTTCTCCACACCTCTTCACACTCACTTCACTTCTCATACGTTCTATTAGACCCCAAAATGTGACTCTCATTAATTAGGTAGCGCTTCGTTAAGAAGCTGGCCAATGGTAGTCAAGATGAATCCATGGATAGGAGAAGAGAGAACTAGACAGGACAACCAGACTTGGCAACTAACTGGAGCCTAGAAAAGCATGGGAAGAGAGAAAAAGAGAGGAAGAAAGAAAAAAAGAGATAATTTTAGAAAAAAGAGAATAGTTCTATTCAAATCTGGGTAAAGGAACTGAAAGTGAGTCTGTTCACCCACATGCCCAGACCATCTTGAAGCTGTCTAGTTAAAAAAAAAGACATCTGGAGTTGCACCAGCTTGGGGGGAAGGGCAAGAGTGGCTCAGGCCTTAGTGATGACTTGCGAAATGGTACAATGTAGATCCTGGCCCAGCCCTCCCCACCTGCATGATTTAGCCTGGTGTTTTGAGGGTGTATGATGGAAAAAAAGTATTGGGAGTGGAGTTGGGAGAACTGGATTTGATTCACTTCCGCTCTCCAGGCTTCAGTTTCCTTACCTCTACAGTGGGATCAATACATTCTTATTCCCCCCCTTCCCGCCTTCAGTTGTTACGTTTTGTAAATCCTAAGGAGCTAATAGGAATGGTGTTCATTGTCATGATTTTGTTGCCATTCTTCCCTTTCTCTGTGAAGAAGCTGGACAATATCTAAGAAAGGGTGTAAGACCATTCCAAGAGTGGAAGAGGGATAGCGGTACTGCTGAGGCCACCTGAGAGTAAGGAAACTTTCATGGAAGCGGGTCTGAGTGGGAGAGGTCAGTGCTGGTCCTTTTCCCATTTAGCGGATTTCCTTACGAGTGATGATGAGGGGCTGTGTGGATGACTTATGCAGAGGACCAGAAACAGACTTGTAAGCAAGTGTTCCAGGTGGGAAAGGAAACACTCTCATCATGAATTAATTAATCAATTAGTTTGAAAAGCTTTTATGGTGCTGTGGGACTATGCTCAGGGTTCTCATTTGTTTAAACCAGTGGTTCTCAACCTTTCTAATGCTGCAACCCTTCAATACTTGTATGTGGGTATATCTGCATGTGGGCAGACCCGGTGCCCAGAGATGGATAGAGGAACTGTGTCTTGGTTCCTAAGACCATCAGAAATATGTGTTTTCCGATGGTCTTAGGCAAGCCCTGTGACCCTTGTGAAAGGGTTGTTCGACCCCCAAAGGGGTTGCAACCCACAGGTTGAGAACCACTGGTAAACCATTAACCCAAAATGTCTTAGGATTTTAGCCTTCAAAGGGTGTTTGAATTTTAATGGGAAGTTCTTGAATTGGATCTTAATGCACTAATCTCCAACCAGAATTTCAGGTACACTGGGATGCAGTAGAGGAGGTAGATTTGTATAAGGTTGGCTACCCATAGTTCCTAGGACAGTGCTAGGACATCAGCCCCCTAGACCACCCCGTTGTCCTTCTGCCTGGTCTATGCCATCTTTCTCAGCACCTCATAATGGGAACAGGGATCATAGAAGTCAGGAGTCAGCCAAGCTGAGGCTCAGGTTGGAGCAGCATGAGATCTCCCAAGTGAAAAATCCTCCTGTGTTCTGTCTGCATTGACTTTTCCGATGGAAGAGGGGATTTCCTGTGTGGGTACCTGCTGGACCCAACAGTCAAGTCCCTTCCAACACTTAGATTCCATGATCCTATGAAACAGAGAGAGAAGAGAGAGAATAAGGGAGAAATGAGGAAATGAATTGATAGTTTGGACATCATGACTCTTGGGTTCTACTCTCTGATCTGTGTGAACCCAGGGCACTAACTCATGTTGCTATTCAGCAGCTGGTCTCTCTGTTATTAGAAATATGGGGTAAAAGTTACACAGTAAATACTTTATAAATGCTTAATTAATTGATTCAGAATCTTTGCTTTTGCCTTCAGGTAGATCATAGGAAGATACCTGATGATGATACTGACAGATCACAGATTTATAGAAACAAGTATTTAGGGGCCTTACAAATGATATCATTCAAAATCTCTGTTTTATAGATAATAGATTGAAAATTACACAATTCTTTACATAAGTAGTCTTTCTCTTCAAGAAAAACATGTAAAACAGGTAGGGTACCTTTTATCCCCATTCTAATCTCACTAAGGTACAAATCTGATCATCTCACTTGAAATCCCAGGATATGAAGGGGTCTCAGGTGCCATACAGCCCAACCTACAGCTGCCTCCCAATCCCCTGTTTAAAATATCCAAATAATAATTGCAGTTAACACTGGTAGAACACTTAAAGGTTTGCAAGGTACTTTACATTTGTTATTCAGTCATTTCAGTTGTGTCTGACTCTTTGCGACCCCATTTGGGGTTTTCTTGGCACAAAGATACCAGAGTGGTTTGCCGTTTCTTCTCCAGTTCATTTTTTCAGATGAGGAAACTGAGACAAAGAAGGTCAAGTGACTTGCCCAGTATCACACAGCTAGTAAGAATCTGGGGCAGGATTTGAACTCGGGTCTTCCTGATTCTAGGCCCAGTGTTCTATCCACAATGCTACCTAGTTGCCACAGTGCTTTACATACATGATATCATTGGAAGACCAGTCTTCATTCAGCCTTTGCTTGAAAACCTCTAGGAAGGGGGAACCCTACTTTTTGAAGGCAGACCAATCTACTTTTGGATAACCGTCCCCTTAAGCAAGTTTTTGTCTCACATCTGACTGTTGTTGTTGCTTTTGTCCTCTGTAGTCAAGCTGAACAGGTCTATTCTGTCTTCTACTTTAGAGTCCTTCAAATACTTGGCCACAGCCAACGCATGCCTTCCAAATTTTCTTTTCTCTGGGCAAACCGTCTCAATTTCCTTCAAATTCTCTCCATATGGCACAAATTTGAGGCCCTTCACAATTCTGGGTACTTTCTGGATGCTCACCAGTTTCCACATGGCCTTTCTAAAATATGACTCCCAGTCTTGAACAGGATACTCCAGACAGATTCTGATAAGGGCAGAGTAAAGTGGGCCTTATTTCTCCTCTTAATGTAGTTTAGGATTACACAGTGTCTGCTCTATTGGTGACTCATATTGCACTTACAATCCACTAAAAACCCCCAGAGCTTTCCTAGATCTGCCATATCCTCCCTCTTGTGCCTGGGAAGCAGATTATTAGAATTCAGCTACCTAGCTTCACAGTGGCCTCTATTAAATGTCATTTTATCAGACTTGGTCCAATGTCTGGGTCTTTCTTGATCTTGACTCTGACTTTTAATATGTCAATGATCCTTCTCATCTTTGCAGCTTTGCCCAATGCAAATTTGGTCCTATTAATAGTGGCTAGCATTTACATAGCGCTTTAAGAGTTGCAAAGGACTTCACATCTAATGTTTTATTTGATCTTCATAATAACCATGGGAATTAATAACATTGATAATAATATTTCATATTTGCTATTATAATTTATAAATGTGCCTGGCACTGTGCTAGGTGTCTTATAAATATTATCTTATTTGATTTTTACAATGCTTCTGGGAGTTAAGAACGATAGTGATGATGATAATTATAAAAATGTCTAGCATTTACTTAGCACCAACTATGGCAGGCACTATGCTAAGCATTTTATAAATATTATCTCATTCAATCCTTACAACACCTACCTGGGAGGTAGGTGCTATTAATATTCCCATTTTACAGTGGAGAAAACTGAGGTAGACAGAGGTTAAGTGACTTGCCCAGGGTCACACACTCATAAATGTCTGAGGCTAGACTTGAACTCTTTGGGGCAGGTAGGTGGCATAGTAGATAGAGTGTTGGGTCTGAAGTCAGGAAAGACCATTGTCATGAGTTCAAATCTGACCTCAAACATTTACTAGCTTTCTGACCATAGGCAACTCACTTAGCCCTGTTTGCCTCAGTTTCCTTATCTGTAAAATAAGTTGGAGAAGAAAATGGCAGACCACTTCAGTATCTTTGCCAAGAAAACCCCAAATAGGGTCAAGAAGAGTTGGACATGACTGAAATGACTGAACAACAACAATAATAAGTAGTAACTTTATCTAGAGCTGTGAGCACCCAGTCCAGTACCCCAGTCAACAAAAGAATCAAGGTTAGCCTCCAGTAATGGTAAGAGAATTTGTAGATTTTCCCTGCCCCTTAATAGACCTGGGAGTTTAAAGATCTTCCCTGATCCTTAATGGGCCTCACTTGGAGCCCAACAAGAAAAGCTTGATTGGAGGGAAGCTTATTTTTCAGGGAAGCCAACACCTTTTGTTACTTTATAATTAGGCAATGGGTCACTAAGGTGGTGATGTCTTCTGACCCTGAAGAAGGGTGTGTATATATGCATACTCTGAGGTAAGATTTTGCTTTGAGGCTCACTTACGGGAAGTTATATGATTTGGCCAGATGAGACTCTGGGTAGCTGTTGAGCTCCCCCACCTTTGAAAACCCAGATATTGGTTCTTCTCTCTTTGGGGACTAACTATGTATGTATGTAATGGTCAGACAGCTAGAAGCTCTGTCTGTTGTTCTGTTGAATTGTGTTATTTTCTTTGTCTGTATTTTTTGTCTGCTTGTAATTTCTGTTTATATCTTCTGAAGTTTCAGGGTGCTGACTTTTTCCCTGGAACTAAGTAAATTTTATATATATATATATATATATATATATATATATATGTATATATACATATATACATATATATATATGTATATGTTTTATTAGAGTAAGATTGTTTACCCCTTTTGAGTTTCTTTCCTTTAGAAAAGCAGATCAAAGAATCTGTGCTAGCAGTCTTCCTGGGTATGCTAGGGTGTTTGCTGCTACAGTTGGTGATCAATGCTTTCTTTTCTAGATGCTCACTTTCACTTTAATAATACATTCTAGAATTTTGCCGGGAGTCAATGACTGGAAAAAAAACCCCATTTATTAATTGCTGTGTGTGCTAAAACCAGGGGATAAAGAGAAACATAAGAGAGTTCTTTACCTCAAGGATCCTCCTCATGCTAGTTGGGGGAGACAGCATATATCAGAGGGCTCAGGAGCAGGGGTGATGGGAAGATCTGGGGTTTCTTAGGGCTCAGGAGCAGGGCAGATGGTAAGGCTGATGGACATATATTACAGGACTAACTATGCTGTGCTTTTGTATTCATCTTGTTACCTGCTCTTGCTTTTATCTTCTGTACATATCATTTAAAAATTTTAAGTTGGTCATCACGTTCGCTGTGTACCTACCACATAGGTATCTTTTAACAATTCTACCTTTCCCTCCTCATTATATTTGTTTTTCTTTGTATCTTCATAATTTTATTCCTGAGTTTTTCATCTTCTCTGGGTTGACTTCTCCTATGGAATTTTGGCCCATAGGATCCCATCTGTTCTTCTCCTGGACTATTTGAAATCTGCTCTTTTAAAATCTGTGGTACAGGTCAGGCTATGCCAAGCCTTCCTTCTGCCCCCAAATCTGTTGCTCATAAATTTTCTGTTCCTTCTTACTGTTTATAGAATAGAATATAAATCATGTCTCCCAGTATATAAGCCCTTTATCATGTCATTTCGACCAGCTTTTCTAGACTTTTCATATTACTCCCCTTTACCTACTCTTTGTTTTGTCCAAATTGGGCTACTCATTTCCCCCAAAACTTGGCGTTGTATCTCTCATCTCAGGGCTACCTACCATGCTTAGAATGCACTATCTCCTCACTTCTATGTCTTAGAACGCTTAACTTCTTCTAAGGTTCATGTTCTACACGATGCTTTCCTAATTTTCCATATTCTTGTCTTCTCAAATTTCATTATACTATTTATATGTGTCCATATTGTATTCTCAGGTAGAGCATTAGCTCCTTGAGGGAAGAGATGGTTTCGTTTTTGTCTTTGTAATCCCAGAACCTAGCATGGTGCCTTGTATGTGGTGGGTACTTAAGATATGGCAAGTTGTGTTTGTTATGAGAAGAAAACTGATGCTCAGATATACTAAATGATTTACCCAAGGTAATGTAACTAGAATTGGTCAAGCACAGAATCCAGTTCCAGCTCATGTGATTCTAAGTTAGGATTCTTTGAGCTAGAAGACTCATGCTCAGAGAGACATACTGGCTTGTCCATAGTTAAATGGGTCATTAGGGACATTGCTGAGAGTTACTTTCCTAACATTTAAAAATTTGTAGGTATAATTTTATTGCTCTTTGTTCCTGCCAGACACTAATGGCCACTAGGGAAGAAAAATAAGGATATTAATGAATCAGGAATTAGTGACTGTTTCTAGTGTGATGATGAATTCTTTGTTTCTTGGTTGGATCTGTGATGTAGCCTGTGTGGGTGCTCTGCATATGGATACAGATTGCAGCCCATACATGCTTCCTCATCTTATTTGGCCTTTATCCATTTCTTTCCATACATTTTCTTAGGCATTTACCTAACACATTGAAGGGTTTCCTCTGGCTCTTTTAATATTTTGAGCAGCCCAGTTGTTTTTTGGGTTAAGTAAAACCCTCTGTTGTAATGATACCACTTATATAGCCTACATCCCTGCTGGGAAAGGCAGAACATTTGAAGTTGAAATAGAGGAATGACTTACTTTAATGAAGGTAGGAAATGTTATTTCAGGCAAACCCTTTCTCCACATTTAGAACTTTGGTGAAGAAGCACAAATAGGAGTTTAATTAGTAAAGCTGCAAATTGTTGGATTTTTTTTTTTCACAGTATAGATAACAGAAGGTGAAGAAGCAACATGAAGGAGAATTCTGTTTGGAACTGAAAGACTTGGGGTTGAATTTGGTCTCTGCTACCCACAACCCTCCTTTCCTTAGGAAATCACATAACCCCTCTGAGTCTCAGCTTTCTCACCTCAAAATGAGGAGGTTGAATTCTCTTCTGAGTCTCAAGCCATGATCCTCTGATCTCTAAAGTTTCTTCTAGCTGAAGATCCCATGATCCTTAGCTACGACACTTAGGTTCTTTCCCATATCAGTGTTTGTAAAGTAAGCTTAATCAGTGATTAAATATATGCTTCTTCATCCACTCGTCCTTATTTAATATTAAAAATTAATAATAGTGATTAATATTAATATTTAATATTATAAAAGGATTGCTTTGTAACCCCTACGAGAAAAGCTAATTGAGCAAGACACTTGTGGTCCTAATAATGGTCCTACAGTAATACCAGGAATAGAGATTTTTATTTATTAGTAGGAAAACTGACATTGAATTGCTTTGGATTAACTTCATGGCCTTTAGTTCTTAAAGACACGTAGCCTCTACATGTATGTTTGTCCTTTAAGGAGTTCTGGGCTATGGAGAGAGCCCCAAGGCAGTGAGCATACACAGATACATTCTATTGCTTCTTCAAGTTCCCTAATTTGTAACCTCACTTTATCTGCTGGCTCATTCCTGGCTTGTATCTCTCTTGTTGATGAAAAGCCTTCATATGAGCCAATCATCCTCTCAATCTATCTTCTTATGTCTCTCCCCACTTTAGCAGACAAACTCTCAGGAGGAAAACAAACACCCAAACAATAAAACAGTGATAGGTGTTCTTACTTTCTCACCTCCCACTCACTTTTCAACCCCTTGTAATCTGGCTTTTGATGGAACCACTAGACTGAAACTGCTTTCTCTAAGGTCACCAATAGCATCTTTACTGCTTGAACCGGTGGCCTTTTATTAGCTCTCATCCTTATTGGTCTCTGAACTTTTAAGTGATAATTACCTCATCCCCACCCTGACCTTTCTGCATATTACCTTGTGCCTGGGTTTTCATGACACTGCTCTAAGTCTTCATTCTCTCTTCCCTCCCCTCCCCTCCCCTCCCTTCCCTTTCCTTCCCTTCCTTTCCCTTCCCTTCCCTTCCCTTGCACCCCTAATTGTAGAGACTTCTCTTTTCTCTTTACACTCTTTGTGATCTTATAGCCCTCTTGGGTTCCATTACGTAGATGACTTCCAACCCTACATATCCAGCAGGCATTATAATGTTCCCTAAGCTCTAGGCTTTCATTTCCAACTATCTACTAGACATTTTTTCCTGGAGGTCCCATGGACATCTCAAAATCATTATGTCCAAAACAAAAATGATTATCTTTCTCCCTAAACCCATCCTCCCTCCTAACCCCTTTGTGTCCTTTGAAGGCATTGCCATTCTTCTAGTCATCTAGGTTTGCCATCTTGGAATCATGCTTGATTCTTCAATTTCTCTCACTTCCCAGTTAAAATCTATTATCAACTCTTACCAGTTTTTATTTTTATCTCCACAACATCTCTTATATTTGTTCCCATTTCTCGACTCCTCCTTCAGCTCTCCAACTCCAAGGCCCCATCACTTTTCACTTAGATCTTTGCAAGAACTTCCTTATTGGACTCTGTGCTTCCAGCTTCTCTCTTTTCCAATCCATCCTCCAATAGCTGCTAGCATGATATAATTAAAGTATAGGTCTGTGTACCTTACCTCCTTCTAAAATAAGTTCCACTGGCTTCCTCTTGCCTCCAGGACCAAATCTAAGCTTCTTCAGAATTCAGAGTCCTTCACATTCTGCCTCCAATCTGCTTTTCTATGGTTAGCATACCTTTCAGCCTATTTTCTATTCAGTGGTTCTCAACCTTCCTAATGCCGTGACCCTTCAATACTCATATGTGGGCATATCTGCATGTGGGCGGACCCACCTGGAGATGGATAGAGGAGCCATGTCTAGGTTCCTAAGACCATCGGAAATATGTGTTTTCCAATGGCCTTAGGTGACCCCTGTGAAAGGGTCGTTCAACCCCCAAAGGGGTTGCGACCCACAGGTTAAGAACCCGCTGTATTATATACTCACCCATTATATTCTTCACATATTATGTTGTGTCCAAACTGTCTTACTCATTGATCCCCATAGATGATTCTCCATTTCTCGCCTCTTTTGCGTGGGCTATTCCTCAAACCTAGGAGTCTTTCCTTTCTCACCTCTGTCTTTTAGAATTCCTAGTTCTTTTCAAAGCTCAGCTTAAGTGCCTTCTCCTTTATAAAACCTTCCCAGATTCCCCAAGTTGTTAATTCTCTCTTCTCTGAGATCAGTTTTGTGTTTATTTTGTTTGCATCCTATTTTTCTTTATCTGAGAACATATTTCATCCCCTCTGTAGAATGTCAGCTTCTTGAGGGAAAATTACTCTCTTGCTGTTGTATTTGTATCTCTAGCACCTAATACAGGGACTGGTGCGTGGTAGGTGCTTAGTAATATTAATTGATTGATTGAGGGGAAAAGACTATAATTATATTCTCAGTACCTAGCACAGCATCTGGAACGTAGTAGGCCCTTGATAAACGTGTGTTGCCCAACTGCTAAATGCACGCAGGACTCTGGCTCTTGGGCTGACTTTTCAAGCAGACATAAGACTAGGTGGCATAATTTCCAGGTTAGAGGCCAAAGGATCTGGACCGTACTACTCAGCTAGTTTGACCTTTTTATTTATGAGTGTAGAATCTCAGACCCAGAATGCATAAACTCATAAAGGTAGTAAATGGCAGAACTGGATTTGAATCCAGGTCCTCTGACTCCAAATTCAGCGCTCTTTCCATGCATAATACTGATGAAAGCACTCTGATGTAGACTCTTCTCAAAAATGCCATTGTTTATGCTTGCAGGGCTCCATGTATCTACCAGGAAGCACAGTCAAAGAGATTGCCACAAATCCAGAAGAAGCAGGGAAATTCGTCTTTGAAGTCCTCCCAGGTGAGCAGCTGTGTGTCAGCAGGACCTTCCCTGGGCCTGTCAGCAGCCCCATCACTTATTTCACTGCAATTTCAAAGAGTACTTTTTAATAATAATAACTCACACTTCTATAGAGTTTTATGGTTTAAAAAACACTTTCTTTGGATAGAGCACTGGCCCTTGAGTCAGGAGGACCTGAATTCAAATTCAGCCTCAGACACATCACTTAACCCTGATTGCCTACCAAAACCCAAACAAAAACAAACAATAAGAAAGCACTTTCTATATATGTTCTTATTTCAGTCTTAAAAAAACCCTACAGGTAAGCAAAGCAAGTAGTGCCCCCATTGTAGAATTTAAGAAACCGAGGTTCAGGGAAGTGAAAGTATGACTTGCCAAGTTTCATGTAACAAAGATGAGGCAGAGGCAGGACTTAAACCCAGGCTTCTTGATTCCAAATCTGTGGTTTTCCCACCAAAACATGCTTTTTCCTCCTTCTCATTACAAGAAGGAAGGAAGGAAAGAAAGAAAGACAGGAAAATGAAAGAAAGAGAGAAAAAGAAAGAGAGTGGGAGGAAGGGAAAGAGAAGAAAGGAAGAAGAAAGAAAGGAAGGAAGGAGGAAAAAGAGAGGGAAAGAGGAAGAAAGGAAGAGTGGAAGGAAGAAAAGATAGAAAGAAAGAAAGGATGAGAGAAAAGAGGGGGTGAGAGTAAGGAAGAAGAAAAAAGAGGGAAGGAAGAAAAGGAAGAAGGAAGAATGAAAGGAAGGAAAGAAAAAAGAAAAGGAGGGAGGGAGAAAAGGAAGAAGGGAGAAAAGAAGAAAGACAGCGAAGGAGAAAGGAGGTGAAGGATGGAGGAAGAAGAAGGGAGGAAGAAGAAGAAAGGGAAGAAGAAAAAAGGATGGAAGAAGAAAGAAAGGGAGGGAGAGAGGAAGAAAAGAGGGAAGAGAGGAAGGAAGGAAGAAAAAGAAATAAAGAAGAGAGGAAAAAGGACTATAGGAAGAAAGGAAGAATGGAATGAAGGAAGAAAGGAAAGAAAGAAAAGGCTGGGAAAAGAAGAAAGGAAGGAAGAAGAAAGAAAGGAGAAGAAAGGAAGGAAAGAAGATGAAAGAAAGGAAAGGAGGGAAAAGAAGGAAGAAAGACTATAGGAAGAAAGGAGGAGGGAAGGAAGGAAAAAAGATAGGAAAGAAAGGGAGGTAGAAAAAGAGAAGAAAAGAAGGAAGGGTGATAGAAAGAAGGAGGAAAAACAGAGAAGAAAGAAGAAAGGAAAGAAGGAGGGAAGGATAGAAGGAAGGGAGGGAGGGAAAGAGGGAGAAAAGGAGGAAGGGTGGAGGGAAGAAAAAAGAAGGAAGGAGGAAATAGAAAGGGAAGAAGAAAGAAAAGGAGAAAAAAATGGAAAGAAAAAAAGATTTGTGAAGCACTGATGTGTCAAACTCTACACTAAAAATTAGGTATACAAAGACAAGCAAATAAGACAGTCTGTGCCTTCTGAGAATTTACATT
This sequence comes from Pseudochirops cupreus, assembly GCA_028627135.1. Taxonomy (NCBI): domain Eukaryota; kingdom Metazoa; phylum Chordata; class Mammalia; order Diprotodontia; family Pseudocheiridae; genus Pseudochirops; species Pseudochirops cupreus. The sequence goes on along the minus strand of CM053581.1, from coordinate 100,095,407 downwards.
CAAATGGAGGGAGATGGCAGAGATAAGAATGCTGGAAAGTGAGGGTCGGGGAGGAAGGGTACCCATAGTGGCTAATCCAGTCAGCTGGGAGAAGGAGGTGGCCGGGGTGAGAACTGACATGAGAGTGAGGTAATTCATGACCAGGGTCCCTCCCGCCATGTTGGTCCTGGAGTCAGAAGTCACCAGTGAAGGGGCCCAGTACAAAAGTTGGCAATGCAGCAGGTAAGGAGGAGGGGAGAGTCTGGAGTGAGATGAGACTAGAGTGAGGAAGGAAGAAAACCCTCACTTGTCTATTGTGCTTTAATGTTTACACAGTGAAGTTTTGTTTCATTCTGTTTTTGGTCATTACCTAAAGTAGGGAGTAATACCCCAATAAAAGCTCAGCATTGTGCTGGTCTCAAGTGTCAAAATACAGTTATTCCTTGCACATCTTGACTTTCCCCATTGGGGTTTCATATACTATGGATCGGCATAAGAAACTAAATGGGAATTTTTTGGAAGTTTTGCTGAAACTGAAGACCACACACTAAGGTTAGCAGACAACACAGAAAAAGTTTAGAAACTCAGAAATGTAATGTATAGTATTGTATAATATCAACATATTCATCTTTTAACACTGTTAACACCCTATAAAAGAAAAAGAAAAAAATCAGATTTCTTCTCTGGTATGGAGGGAGGGCCAAAAATTTTTTACAGAGATTTTCCAGATCTAGGGGACACCCATCCCTCATTCCAGTGATGTGGAAGGGATAACTGTAGATACTGATAGCAGATAATGCTGAATCAATTCAGATGAAAGGTTTATAGGAGCATGGTTAGGGCTATGTGGGGGGAGGTGGAAGGATCAAAGAATCCAGAGTTGGGAAAGTTTTCTGGGGTCACCTAGTTTAACTTATAACCAAATAAGTATCCCTTCTGTCATTGTGGTTTTGTTGTGTCTGATTCTTCATGACCCCATTTGGAGTTTTCTTCGCAAAGATACTGGAGTGTTTTGCCATTTCCTGTTCTTGCTCATTTACAGATGAGGAAACTCAGGGAAAAAGGGTTAAGTGACTTGCTCAGGAGTGCAGAACTAAAAAGTATCTGAGGTCACATTTGAACTCGGGTCCTTCTGATGCCATGATGCTGCTTAGTTGCCTGTAAGAATCCCTTCAACTATACTGTTTAAGAAATGGTTACTCTCTCCCAAGTCATTTTTGTCTAATCATTAGACCTGCCTCACCTACCCAGAGGCACAACTGTCTATTGAGAACCCCAATGAATGAAACAATGTGCTTTCTTAATGGGATTTCAAATAAAGAAATGACGATGTTAAATACTTTTAACATGACATGCTGGAAACATACATACATACATATATATACACATATACATATGCATACATACACACACATATACCTTGACATTAAATTGAAATCCTGACATTTGACCTGACATTTGATTTGACCCTGGCATTAAATTTAAAAAAATATGTATTGTGTGTATATATAGATCCATATTTATATGCACAATACACACACACACACACACACACACATATATATAAAATGTGTGTGTATATATATTTAATGTCAGGGTCAAATCAAATGTCAGGTCAAATATCTTTTTTTTTTTTTTTTGCTTTTTGGAGTGGGGAAAGGCAGGACAATTGGGGTTAAGTGACTTGCCCAAGGTCACATGGCTAGTAAGTGTTAAGTGTCTGAGGCTGATTTGAATTCAGTTCCTCCCGACTCCAGGGCCAGTGCTCTATTCACTGAGCCACCTAGCCGCCCCCAGGTCAAGTATCTTGATCAATTTAATGTCAGGGTTAAATGAGGAGGATGTATGTTCTGGCAGAAGGTGTATTGGGAGTGTGGCATTCAGGGCTGCATCTCAGCTTTGACATCAACTTGCTTTGTGGTCATAGACCACATTCTCTGTATTTTAGTTTTCTCATCTACAAAATGGGGATAGTAATTCCTATCTTACAGGAATTTGATAAGGATCTAAATAATGTGAAAATTGTAAAAATTCTTTAAAGAATTTTAAAGTATTCAAAATAGTTATGGTTGTTATTTCTTAATTTTCTTAAGGCTTATTTTTTAATCCTACTTATTAATCTCTTCTCTAGTTAATTGATTAATTTCCTCAACTTTTAATAAAAAATGAGAGGTTGATCAGCTCCAGTGGAGATAACTAGAGCATCATAAATTCAGAGAGCTAGAAGGGGTCTCAGGTCACTAAATACAATTCCCTCATTTTACAGTTAGGGAAACTGAGACTCGGAAAAGTTAGGTGGCTTGTCCAGAATTACACAGGTAGTAATTAACTGAGGCAGGACTTGAACCTAGGTCTTCCTGATTCCAAATCTAACACTATAGCCACTGTATATGCTGCCCATGGCGTCTGGAGGCAGGAGAAGGCCAGGTCTGAACCCCAGCTCTCAAGTCCTTTACAATTTTAAGTGTCTAATTCTGTGATCCAAGAAAAACAAGTAAGGGGCGGCTACCTTCCTCTTACTGAATTGTGTGTCACAAGCCTATAGAATCAGAGCAGGAAGGGACCTTGGGTGTTACCTAGTCTGACCACTTCATTTTAAAAATGAGGAAATGGAGGCCCAGAGGTGGGGAGTGACTAACCTAGGGTCATACAGGTAGTAAGTGGGAGAAACGGAATCCAAACTTAGATTCTCTGCCTCCAGATCCAGTGGGCTTTTTCTCTGTGTTGTCAGAGTTGGGGAGGGAGAGAGAGAGAGAGAGAGAGAGAGAGAGAGAGAAAGAGAGAGAGAGAGAGAGAGAGCGCGAGATGGAGACAGAGACAGAGACAGAGAGTCAGAGACAGAGAGACAGAAAGAGAGATACAGAGACAGAGACAGACAGAGACAGAGACAGACAGAGACAGAGAGTCAGAGACAGAGAGACAGAAAGAGAGATAGAGAGACAGAGACAGATAGACAGAGAGAAACAGAGAGACACAGAGAGAGAGACACAGAGAGAGAGAGAGAGAGCAAGAGACAAGAGACAGACAGACAGAGACAGAGAGAATTTCACTTAACAAATGCAATTTAACAGAGCTTCTTAAAGCATTTGCAATGTGCAAGGCACTCTCCTAGGTAGCTGGATGAGGGTGGTGAGGGAAGGGGTTGACTTGTCACTTCCTCTTTCAGCCCTGTAGACATTGATGAGATCATGACTTTTGTGAGAAAAGCATTCTGTAAACCTCAAAGGGCTATGTATGGAAGAGTGGTGATTATTAATTATAATTTGGCTTTGCTTGAGTGAGCCACAAATGCACGTGGGTACAATTTCTCTGGGTCCTCATGTCACAAGCCCTCGATCCATCAATCAATTAATAAACATTTATTAAGTGCCTATTCGATTTTCTTTTCCTTTGCTGCTCCTAACCCCTCACGGATGATTTTTTCCTTTCTGCAGCCTCATGGGATCAGAATCGAACAGGACAGGACTCCTATGTCCTCATGGCCAGCTCGCAGTCAGAGATGGAGGAGTGGGTGAAATCTATCCGAAGGGTCACCGGAGCGCCATCTGGAGGTAACTTGGCCCCGGAGCGTCACTCTCATTTGTGCAGGTTTGGAGCAAGGAGAAGCCAGGTCCACACACGAAGCATACAATATAGCTGAGGGTACAGAACACGGATCCAAGACACAGTTGGAGCACATCTCATGGTATTTGCTCTGACATGAGCTAAAGAAAAGACTTGATCCCTTGCTTAAAGATTTAAAGTTTGTCAAAGCACTTTTGCTGCAACCTCCTTGGCAGGTAGAAAGCAAAGACAATGTTATCTTTGGATCACCCAGGATCACCCAATTCATAATTGTTGCAGCCAGGATTTGAACTCAGCCCTCTCACCTCCAAGTCAAGGCCTTGGTAGAAGGTTCTTTCTGAGTTACTGTTGCCAAAACTGGTCACTAATCCTGATCACTGGATATCCACCTGAACTTCTTGGCTAGTAAAGGTGATGGTAGTGTAGTACAGGATATGTGTGCCTATTCTGAGGGAAACCTCAGGACAAGTGTGTCATCAAGGAAGAAAACACATCTTCAGAAACCCTTCTGTGAGAAAGTTGAAAGCACTCTCTAAAGCTCAGGTGAAAGTCCTCCTTCCTATCCTCCTTAGGGAATACCCTTTCTAAGCTTGTCTTATGAATGAGGAGAGTGATTGATTAAGTAAACAATGAACACACGTTTATTACATACTAGACATTGCATGAGAGACAGTGAGTAGGGAGCTGGATCTGGAGTCAGGAAGACCTGAGTTCAAATGTGAGCTCAGACACTTGCTAGCTAGGTGGAGGTCACTCTTAATCCACTGGAGAAAGAAATGGCAAATCCCTCCAGGATCTTCCCCAAGAAAACCTCATAGAGCAGCGGTTCTCAACCTGTGCATTGCAACCCCTTTGGGGGTCGAACGACCTTTTCACAGGGGTCACAGGGGTTGCCTAAGACCATTGGAAAACACATATTTCTGATGGTCTTAGGAACCCAGACACCACTCCTCTATCCATCTCCAGGCAGGTCCGCCCCCATGCAGATACGCCCACGTGTGAGAATTAAAGGGTCACGGCATTAGGAAGGTTGAGAACCACTGCCATAGACAGTGTTGGCTTGCTATGGTCTACAGGGTCATGAAGAGTTGAGCATGACTGAATTACTGAACAACAAAGACACCGTACTAATCCCTGAGGCATAAAGACAAAAGTAAAACATTCTTGACCTCAAGGAACTTATACTCTAATAGGGGAGATCACATGAACATATAAAAGTATAACTGGAATGGGAGGGGGTAATCAGTCCCAATGCCTGGGAGACAGGAAGTGGGTCAGGTTGGTCAGTAGAATAATCATGTGTCTAAGAAGAGCCAGGGGTTAGGCATGAGAACGGAGATTACTTTTTAAGTCACATCTTGTATGGCGTTTTTAAGGCATACCAAGCTCTTTCCTCACAACTGCCCTGTTCAAGGCAGGCCCATCAAATATTCTTCAACTGAGGGTCGGGGGGTGTGTGTGTGTGTGTGTGAAATAATACCCTTGATAACACGGGCTGTAAATGAGCGTTAGCTCCATGCTCACATCCTTGATCTTACTATCACCCATGAGAAATGGTTTGCCATGTCTGCCTTCAGTTCATTTTATAAACGAGGAAACTGAAGCAAAAAGGGTTAAGTTACTTGCCCAAGGTTACACAGCTAGTAAAAGTGTCTGATGGGGGTGGCTAGGTGGTGCAGTGAATAGAGCACGGGCCCTGGAGTCAAGAGGACCTGAGTTCAAATTTGCCCTCAGACACTTAACACTTACTAGCTGTGTGATCTTGGGCCAGTCACTTACCCCCAATTGCCCTGCCTTCCGCCCCCTCCAAAAGAAAAGGCCAAAAAAAAGTGTCTGAGGCCAGACTTAGAGTCAAGAAGATAAATTTTCCTGACTCCAGGCCTGGCACTCCATTTACTGTGCCCCCTAGTTTGGCTCTTTGCCTTGCCAAGCCAAACCTCTCTATAGGTACAAACGACTCCATTCATCCTATCTTCTCCAACAAGTGATAGTTCAGTTTTCTAGAACACTCTAAAAATTACTTGGTAATTGACTTTTTTCCGTCCCAAAGCAGTTTAAGCATTACAGATAATTCTGTTTTTACAAATGAGGAAATTGGCACTCGGGGAGGCTAAGTACCTTGCTGAAGATCCCACAGCTAGTGAGTCTTAGAACCCAGGCATGAACTCTCTTCTCTTGATTTCAAGGCTACTCCTCCCTAAGAATAAAATAAAATAAAATTAAATTAAAAACCCCAAAACAAAAACGGAAGTTTCACATGTGGTTTCCTGAATTTTGTAGTGATACATTACACAGGATGGTTTAGATCTGAGACACGGCGAGGGAAAACACCACAGAATGATACCTTTGTGTCTATCATTCAGGTTTCCACTCTGGTTGTAGGCCCTGCCTTAAGAGAACCCCATGTTCAGAAAGCTGAACTTAGCAAGAAAAAATTAAGGAGTAAAGTTCTTAAAAGGGTACTTTGTTTTCCCCAGACATTACAAAGCTTCCTTTTGAAATGTAATTTCATATGATTCTTCAGGAACATATCTTTTATGAAAAATGAGATATGCTTACATAGACTTGGAATTTTATATATCATTTAGTCATAATATTATAGGACTGAGGTAGAAAGGACCTTTGAGATTATCCAGCTGATGAGGGAAGTTGCATTGATCAGCGCTTTACACAAATATCATCTTTCATTTTATATATAAAGACTTGAGCCAAGGTATTTACTACAGTATACTTACTATATACATACAACTATTTGTGCCCTTTGCTTGGGCCTTCTCCTAGAAGGTGGGATCATGCCCCTTGGTGCCTTCTTTGAGGTTGAATTTCATTGATCCAGGCTAAACTCAAGGTGAACTGGTCAGTTCTAATCAGCCAGACTATTTTGGGATAGACTATTTTGGGAGCTGTATCCCATTTGTTCTGGCCTGTAAAAAGGAGGCTCCAAATGCTTTTGGCTTGCTCTTTCCCCTTTGTTTTTACTTTCATTTTTCTCAAGATCTTAACAGTAGAGCAGAGCTAAGAGCATGGCTTGGCCTGGGGTGGGGATCTTCCCAGTTGGAGCTGTTTATCCCATGCTTGGGGCAGAAGTATCTGGGAGCTACCTGTGTTCTCACCACTATGACCCAAGAGGAGAGTTTCTAGACAGTGGTCAAGTTCTTGGCACTAGCTTTGGGGAGGCAATAGCTAATTGGTGAAAGTTCTTGAGGATAACTTTCTAGCAAAGTCAAGAGTCCTGGTTTTTGGCCTTCTAGCTGGAGAAGGGGGGTTTCCTGGGCAATGTGATCTCAAAATCTAGCCTTTCAACCAGATAAGGGGCATTTTTTGGACAGTGTCATCCTCAGGAGTTGCCTCAAGAGTAAATCCAAGGTTAAGAATTTGGCTATCTGTCCTAAGGGAATTTCCTTAGTGGTACCAGAGGAGAGGATTGTACGCTTGGCCCCCCCACTGCTGGGAGGAGCAATCACATGGGACTAAAGTCATGGTAGGGGAGGAGGAAGTGATGTGGACTTCACCCTCAGCTGTTACTCTGGGTAGGCAATTATCTGTGTAGGGGCCTTAACTGTGATTCCCTTCTAGGTGAGTCTAAATCCTCAGAGTAGTTTTATAAGGATGAGTATCTGTTTAGGTTTTCGTGGGGTGAAAGAAGGGCTCTTCAGAATGTCAGCAGCCCCAGGTTTGTTTCCCTTCTGGGGGCAGTCTAAGCCACAGGGTGGTGCTTTGAATTGGGGCCGGGGTGGGGTCTGCATGCTCTCTATCATGTGGCAGCCTTGGAAAGAGGATAAATAGTGAGAGTTTCTGAGGAGTGTCCTTGAAGTCTGAAATTTAAGAGACTCTGAATCTGGATTACTAGTTAGGAAAGGCTAGATTTTGGATTTTACTGCCCTAAACCCTCCTGACTAGGGGGGTTTCTCTGACTAGGAGACCAGATTCTGAGACTCATAGACTTAGGACTTGTAGACTTCTAGGGAGGGACCCCTTAGGAACTCTTACCATTTGGCCACATGGTTGCCTTCTTCATGGAGAGAATGTGGTTGAGAGGTACATTGCTGCTTTCCAAGGCTGGGGCTAGGGGCTTTCCTCTTAGACAGTAGGGGCTAGGGGCTTTCCTCTTAGACAGTATGAAAGAGAGGTGGGTAACTACCATACTCTTCTGCCCCAAAGATACCATTAATGGATCTTGGTGTTGGTTAGGAACTTCTTCCTTGGAGCCAGGTCTGTTCTTAGATCTGTTGTGATCTCAGATCTCTGCAGAGGAAAGACCAAAGATAGACCCAAAAGAGTCCACAGGTTCCCTTTTATAGATTAGTCCAAGGTGACCTCTTCCAAAATAGTTTGTCCTACAACATTGGGAGTCAATCAATTCATTTTGGTGATAGTCCCTATAAGTGAAACCTGTCCAATGGCGAAGTGCTAAGGGGCATATCCATACCATCCATAAAATGCCACAAACTTTGCTCCCAAAACCTTCTTTCCCTGTAAGCCTTTCAATATGGTGGTGGTGATGGGAAAGGGAAGTTGTAGCTTCCTGGACCAAGTCCCTGCAGTTACACTAAATACTTTTATAAACTTTAAAGCATTATGCAAATGTAAACAATTATTATTTGAAAATCTTTTCAGTGCAATAGAGCCCTTCCAGTGGGAGACAGTGTGCTACAAGGGAAAGAATGTTGGAGCTGGGGTCAGAGGATCTGGGTTCAAATTTGGGTTTTGTTTTTCATTACCTGCATAGGTGATGTGGATTTATGTTGGGCAAGTCATTTATTTGGTCTAGACTTCAATTTCTCATCTGTAAAATAAAGGGGCTGGACAAGATGGCAACTAGGTATGTTTTAGCTTTAAATCTTTGGTCCTCTAGGTCTTTAAACATTTCACAGATACCAGTGCTGTACTTGGATAATTCTTATCATACCTCAGTCTTGCTGTATTACTGATCCTCCTTCTTTTCTGGTCATATGTTTCCTGGATCATATCTCTTATGCCATTTCTTATTCTAGTCAAGAACTTGCTTATGTACATCACACACTTTCCTTCTTCCTTTGGATTATCAGCAATTTTTGATTCTTCAGACATTTTGGTGTTTCATGAAACTAGTACATATAAAACATCAACTCAAGGATCTCTCTATAGTTCCAACAAATCACAAAATGGTCAAGACCATTGTCTCAGATCACAGAATGAATCACATGCAAAGGGGAAACCATGCCATTTCTAGAAAAAGGACTTGTTTTTGTTTTTGGTCTTTTTGGAGGGGGGAAGGCAGGGCAACTAGGGCCAAGCGACTTGCAAAGGTCACACAACTGGCCAAGTATGAAGTGTCTGAGGTCAGAACTGAACTCAGTTGCTCCTGACTCCAGGGCTGGCCCTCCATTCACTGTGCCATCTAGCTGCTGCAGGGAGAAAGGACTTCTAAATAAAAACCTATATTCCCACGAAAATGGATAATCTTTAGAGCAATTTTGATAACATGATTTTTTTTTCTTGTGTTCTAGTGAAAAAGAGTTCTGGAAACATAACCAAGAGAGATCTGGATTTAAATCTTATCTCTGACACTTACTAGCTTTTTCACCATAGGCAAGTTATTGTATTAGAGGCAGCTTGGTACTGGAGTGGGTAGTGTTAGATTTGGAGTAAGAAAGACCTGAATTTGAATTGTACTTCAGACATTTACCAGCTGTGTGACTGGGCAATAATAGGATCTACCTCCCCGTGATGTTGTGAAGATCACATGAGAGAATATTTGTAAAATGCTTAGTACAGGGACCAGGGTCTAGCAGGTGTTTAATAAATGCTCACTTCCTTCCTTATAAAGTCTGGGAGTCTTCTGCATAGAGATGATAATTAAATAAACGTGAGCTCATGAGATTGCAAATAAGAGATGTTAATAAGGTTTCTTAATTTGGGGTCCATGCCCTTGTTTTGAAAATATTTTGATAACTATATTTCAGTATCAATGGGAAAAATTACATTTTAAAAATTTCAACATAGCTGTTATCTTAGCAATGCTATATATTTTGTTTCATGCGTTCAAGAACATCATTCTGAGAAGGAATTCATAGGCTTCACCAAAATGCCAAGGGAGTTCATGACACAAAAAAGATTTAGAACCTTTGTTATAGGAGAGAAGAGGGCCCAGGATAAAGCCTTGGGGTATAGTCACAGTTAGGGGTTGGGATCTGGAAGATGATACGTCATTGGATACTGAAGAGCAGTTAGCCAGGTAGAAGGAGAACCAAGAGAGATCAGTGCCATGAAAATCAACCAATTAATATTTATCAAGTTTCAGACACTGTGCTAAGCACTAGAGATACAAAGAGAGTCAAAAGACAGTCCCTACCCTCAAGGAGTTTACAATGTAATGGGGGAGACAACATCAAACAAATATATACAAAATGAGTAATATAAAAAAGATAAGCAGGAAATAAGTTTAAAATGTAAGTAAATGGAATTAAGATGGGAAGAAAAGGCTTTCTGCAGAAAGTGAGACTTTAGTTGGGATTTAAAGGAAGATGGGGAGATCAGAAGTCAGAGTTAAGGAGGGAGAACATTCCAGGCATGGGAAACAGTCAGAGAAAATGCTTGGGACTGAGATGGAGTGTCTTGTTCATTGGGCAGGTAGAAGACTGGAGAGAAGGATCCATGTTGGGGAGTAAGATGAAAGAAGACTTGAAAGGCAGGAGAAGTCTAGGTTATGAAAGTCTTTGAATGCCAAACAGAGGATTTTGTACTTGTTCCTGGAGGTCATAGGAAGGTACTGGAATTTACTGAATTTTATTGAGTAGGGAAGCCACTAATCAGGGTGCTCAACAGTGACAATTACTACAGGGAGGTCAGAGAGAATGAGACCTGAGAAGAGACCACTGGATTGGGCAATGAAAGGATCACTGGTGACTCTGGAGAGAGCAGTTTCAGTTGAGCAGTGAGCTGAGAAACCAGATTGAAGAGGATTTAGAATATGAATGAGAGGAGAAGCAGAGGAAACAAGAGATAATTCCTAGTCCAGGAGTTTTGCCAGGAAAAGGAGGAGAGATTGAATAATAATTTGTGGAGCAGAGGGATCTTTTTTTCCAAGGATGTGGGAAATCTAAATATGTTTGTAGGCAGTTGAGAAGGACATAGTAGATGGAGATAGACAATTAAAGAGTTAGAGGTACACTTACAGGGGCACTCTACTGGAGGAAGTTGGAGAGGATTCTGAAATACTGCTGACCTTGGTAAGAATAACCACATTTTCATCAGAAACTGGAATAAAAGAGGAGAGAATGGTTTTGTTGACAAGGGATTTTGAGATATGGTGTAGAGGAGGGTCTGTCCATTTAATAAGCTCTGAAAATACTTAATTGCTTAATGCCTAGTCAATATCTTTCCATCTTTTCTACCAGACTAACAATGAGGGTCTTTATCAAATACTTCGCAAAAAAAAAAAAAAACCAAAACCAAACCCTATCAACAGTATTCCTCTAATCTACTGGCTTGTGATCCTGTAAAAAAAAAAAAAGAAATGAGGTTAGTGTGACATGCTCTGTTCTTGGTGAAGCAATGCTTACCTTTCTAAATGTTCATCATTTTAGGGAGCTATTTTAGGAGAAGATAGAGTGATTTAGACTACAACTGAGAGAATATGGGTAGGTAGCAGAAGCTGACTTTTTTTCCTTTGATCACTCCAAAGCAACTTTGGGTCTGGTTTCTGTGGCCTCGCATGCACAAGTCCAAAGACCTGATTATTCTCATCATTTGCCTTCTCCACTCATACTCACATGCTCCTGAACAGGGGTATAGGAAGTCACACTAGCATGTAGTTTGGGGCTCCTCAAATTCTTCAAAGAGGCTCTCACTAAAGCAAGGCTGTCCTTTTATTCTCCTCTAATTGATTCTCCATCACATTCCCCACAGTGGCTGTTCTAAACCTTTTCCTCTCTCTTCAAGCATCCCACACCACCTCATCCCCCATTTTCTTAGCAGAGGACCCCATCTCATACTTCTCTGAGACAACAGAGCCTACATGCCTTTGAGCTCCCTTTTTGTTCGGTTGTTTTCATCACGTCTGGCTTGTTTTCATCATGTGTGGATCCATTTGGGGTTTCTTGGCCAAGATACTAGAGCGGTTTGCCATTTCCTTCTTCAGCTCATTTCACAGATGAGGAACCAAGGCAAACAGGGTTTGTACCTAGGACAATCAACAAGCATTTATTAAGCTCTTCCTGTATGCCAGACACTATTCTTAGCCTTGGAGATATAAAGACAAAAATCAAACATTTCTTTCCCCTAAATAGCTTATATTCAATAAGAAGAGACAATGTGTGTATGCATGTTTATATAATATAAATATATGTATATATTTATATGTATAAACAAAATGACTATGTGGTCCAGCCCTTCATTAATATCTTAGCATGAATGTGTTGGCATGACCCTTTCCTGAGAACAGATTTTAATGAGGAGTGTGAATGACTGTTGGCATTATACCCTTGCACGAAGAAAAGATGAGGCATATACCATGGGAGATGGAATGAGGGGGCGAGGTCAAATTTTACTTAGAATAACAGTGATATAACCATTCACATTTCTATGGCACCTATAAAGGACTAGCTTCACTACAGCTTTGAGGCATAAGTAGCATAAATTATATTACCAACTTTTTGCAAATGAGGAAATTGTGGCTCTGAGAGATAAAGTGTTTGCTGTAGGTCCCTGGCTCCCAAGTCAGAGGTGGATATGAAATCTGAAAAGTTTACCCTTTTGCTTCTCCATCAGGCTGCCTCCTCATGGTTGGTAAAAAGGGTGAGGTGAGGGCAGTGCCCTCAGTCATGATCTTGTTTCATCACTTTCCTTGAAATTGCTCCATCCACTGGTCCCTGCACTCCCTCTGAATTGTAAAGCTCCTCCAGGGTCATTTGAATTAAAAGGAGAATGTGGTCATTCAGGATGAGAAGAACAATACCCCTGGAGTGGGATAGAGGGGAGGGCTAGGGAAGGCTCAGCTCCCTGCTGTTCTAGGGCTTTTGTTTGTTTCTGTTTTTGTTTTTTGGGGGGATGACAGCTCTATAGACAAGATCTAGGAATTCCAAACCACTAAGTAAGTACAGGAAGTGTACCAAATCCTGACCTGGAAGAATCATAAGGGAAAAGAATATGTTCTTTAATACATGAAGATGAGATCACTGTCCTCTCTGTCAGGAAAGAATGTATTCTGAGCTTTTCTTCAACTTTGGGAATGGCTTCACCCTAATCATCCATTCACTTGGTCCCCTTTAAACATACCTGGGAACTTAGGGAGGTCAGTTGCTTTTTGTAGAAAGGATTCTGGGTTTTGAATTAGGAGACCTGAGTTCAAATCTTAGCTCTGCTACTTAATCACCTGTCTGTCTTTGGGCACATCATTCAACCTCCATAAGCCTTATTTTTCTCTTATGTAAAATAGGGCTATTAATATCTGTACTGTTTACCTTGAAATCTCTGTAGCCACTGACCCCTGCATTCCTGTGAATTTAAAAGTTCACTAGCATAATTTGAATAAAAGAGAGTATGGTTAGGCAGGTTGAAAATGGCACTGAGTCTGGGAGACTGGCATATTTTTAAGTGGACAGAGTTCTGGACCTGGAGTCAGGAAAGACAGCTTCAGACACTTACTGGCTATGTTACCTTGGACAAGTCACTTAACCTCTCTGTCTTTGTTTCCTCATCTGTGAAATATGGACAGTATTAGTACCTACCTCCTAGGGTTATTATGAAGATAAAATGAGATTGCATTCGTAAAGTGCTTTGTGAACCTTAAAATGCTATATAGATGCTAACTGTTCTTGTTATCTCTGTGTTAAAATTAGATCTTGTTCCAGTCCCCTTGACCCCACCTCCCAAATCTGGTCCTAGTTTCTAGTCAGCAGAATAAGTTTTAGTAGGAAATACTATTGCAAAGGGGAACCCGTAAGTCACATACAAATTGTCCCCCCAAAATCAAAGAAACATAATTTGTAAACTGTACCATATATTAATTAAAATTCACATCCTGCTAACATGCGCTGAATCAGGGGAAACCATCTAGGTGCTACTTGTCAAGGTTCTGGTCCTATGATATGTAAATTCCTGACAAATTCCAGACCTCCATAGTTTCAGACCAGCAGAACATCAAAAAGATGCTGATAACTTTGAGATGATTTGGATGTTAATGAATTAACCCCAAGATGGCATAGATAAGAGTTGGTCTGTTTCCCCCCAAAAATCTATAAAATGAGATCTTAAACTCCTCCTACCTGACCCTGATCCCTGAGCATTCTTCCATCTCCATCAGATCCATGTTGCCAAGTGCTCCCAACTCTAATCCATGGTTACACGAGTGCAATGCTGCCTGTTTTCTGCTGTCAGTTGTGGTCTTTCTCAGCAAATACTCGAAGAACTGGGTGTTTCTGCCCCCATTTCATAATTTCATAAATTAATGATCACTTCAGTCTCACAGGATTACTGTGGGGAAAGAGCTTTGTAAAGTTTACCCACTAGAAATCCCAATCTATCTAGAGCTCCTCTACCTGAGGCTCAGAGATTTGCCCATAGTCATTTCAGAGCAAAGTATGACAGGCGTGATTTGATCAATCGTCTTCCTGGCTCCAGTGATGCATTTTCTATTCTGCCGGTGTTTTGTGAGCTATTGTGGTATTATTACCCCCACTTCACAGATGAGGAAGCTGGGCAAACAGAGGCCAAGTGCCCTGCCCAGCATCATGCAGGTAGTAAGTATCTGAAGCCAGATTTGAATTTAGGTTTAGGTCTTCCTGACTCCAGACCCAGTGTTCTACCTTCTGTCCTACCTTATTGCCTAGAAAGTACCTCAGAAAGGAAAATAACTGTGCCCTGTGGGCCTCAGAGGATTTGTGCAAATGGAGTTCCTCTCCAAAAGTTATTGCTGCAGCTGCACATTTGCAGAAGAGTGAAAATGGTCTATGGAAACCAAAGACATATGTCACATACGGATAAGGGCCAATGAGGATGCTGTTCCAGGGGAGCCAGCCATGCTGCCTTGAAGTGAATCCTTGTCTTGGCCTCTCTTAGCTTGGTTATCGTAAAACAATTCAGTCAGTCAGCTGGTCAATCAACAAGCATTTTTATTTACTTACTGTGTGTAGCTAGGGCAGCTAGGTAGCACAGTGGATAGAGTGCTGGACCTGGAATCAGGAAGACCTGAGTTCAAATCCAGCCTCAGACATATACCAGCTGTGGGACCTTGGGCAAGTCACTGAACCATATTTGCCTCAGTTTCTCATCTGTAAAATACAAAATCAATATCTTTGCCAAGAAAACCCCAAAATGGGGTCACAGAGAGTTGGACATGACTGAAACAACTCAACAACAATGAGAAGGGGAGGAGGCAGATGGTGGGAAAAATCCAAGGATAGATGGGGTTTGGCAAAACATGAGTGGAGATAGGACAAAGGAGCAAGGGTTTTAAGAGAGAGCTGAACTGGTTAACTAAAGGGTCAGGACTGGGAAGGGAGGATAGTGAAGTCAGAGTCAGGGTGATAACCTGAGAAAATCCTACAGGGTGCAGAGACTGAAGGTCTTGGTGAAGATGAAGAACAGGTTGAGAGGTGTAAGGTATAGCAAGAGAGGTAATGATAGACAGCTATTATCAGATAAAGAAACTCTAGAGCTTTTGATCTTGGAATACAGGTTCTTGGGAATGATGATAAAACCAAGTGCATCTGATCACTCCCATATATGGCAGAGTTGGAGTAGAGGAGGAGAAGGTCACAGGAACTGAAGAAGATGGAGCAGGAGGTTGGGGTATTGGAGAGATAGTCAATGGGTATGTTGAAGCTCCTTGGCATAAAGGCCAAAGTTGGCATAGATTCTTAAGTTCCCTTCTGGGTAGGGACTGTTTTCACTTTTGTCTTTGTATCCCCAGTTCTTAGTATAGTGCCTGGAACACAGTATTAATAAATGTTTGTTGACTGATTGAATAAATAAATGTCTAAACAACAGGTGCTCCTCCGGCCACAAACTATGTTCTGTAGTCATTGAGGTAGCATCTGGGGCTGATAATTTTTATACGATCTCCTATTTCTTTTTTTATGAGCAATGGACTTTAATTAATCATTTCTGCATTTACGGCTGGAACTAGGGGAATTCAAAATTAACATCTTTGCTGGTCAGCTTCTTATAAATGCCAGAAGATGTTTCTACCTTGTGCTCCATATTTCTGCTGTGCTTTATCCAAATGGATCTTTATGAGTCTGCTGCCATTTAGTTTCACACATTATCTTGCCAACAATTTCACTTGGAAACAAGGTCTTCAAGACTGCATCATGCACAGCAGTCAGAGTATGGTGCCTGACATGCTTTTGCTTATTTTTTGTATGGCTTTTTCTTGTTGGCTTAGGAAGAATTCTCCTCTGGGCAATAAAAACCACATGTTTGCCACTGAATTTTTTTCTCCAAATCACGAACTAGTTGTACTTGGATCTTCTGAAAAGATTTTAGCTGAGGAACTGGAACAAAAATGATGATAGTTTTTCTGGAACCACCAATTTCAATTTCCTTAGCTGCTGTGATATTCAGCTCTCTAATTGAGCCTTTAGGTCAGATTTCATCTCCAACTCTAATAGAGCCTGTGAAATGCCGGACTAGAAGTCATCTGGCTTCTCACCATTGGGCTTCTCGATCTTGGTGCTGGAGCTGAACATGGCACCTCCTTGATGAGCACCGGCCTAGGAAGAGCTCCTATCTCCTGCTTCCATAGTATTTTATGGTTTACAAAGGACTTTCTGTACACAATAAACCCTGGAGATTATTATCCTTATCTTACACAGGCAGAAATTGAAACTCAGTTACTTGCCCAAAGCCACAGCACTAGTGAGTGTTGGAGCCAGGACTCAAAACCGGGGCCTCTGATTTCCAATCCCGTGCAATTTTCTGGGCCCATGAACTTGTCTAAATTTTTTTTGATAGCTGTTTCAATATAATTTGTTTCCTTTGTAATTCTGTGTACTTTATTTTATGCATTTAAAAACATCATTCTGAAGTGGGGGTCCATAGACTTCCCCAGACTACTAAAGATATTCATGATATTAAGAAGGTCAAGAACCTATAACTGTACCATGAGACATGGTATAGAGCAGAGGAAGGAGCTTTGGAATTGGAGTAAAGGGACCTGGATGTGAGTCCCAACTCTGCAGCGTGCTACCTGTGTAGGTACCAAGATTTGCACATTGTCTGGCACATAGTGCTTAATAAATGCTTATTGATTTTACTGATTGACCTTTGTGATCTTCAGCAAAATTTCCTCTCCTCTTTGGGCCCCAGTTTCCTCATTTATATAGAGATCTAAATAGAAATACTGAATTAGATAATTTCTGATGCTGAGTAGAGATACTGAATTAGATAATTACATAATTTCTAAGGTTCCTTCCAGCCCCAGAGTCTTTGCTGGCATTTGGGAAAGGGTAGGTGAAATTGACAAAACAAGTTGACCAATTCATCGAGAGGAAACCAGGATTAGCCGGTTTTGGAAGTGGTGTCTAGACCTCATTTTTGCCTTTTCTCTCTTCAGTGGTATTTGGTCAGCGACTGGATGAGACTGTGGCATATGAACAAAAGTTTGGGCATTACTCAGTGCCCATCTTAGTAGAGAAGTGTATGGAGTTCATCAGAGAACATGGCTTGAATGAGGAAGGTATCTTCCGACTGCCTGGTCAGGACAACTTGGTGAAGAAGTTGAGGGATGCCTTTGATGCTGGTGAGCGACCCTCTTTTGAACGGTAAGTCTAACCTTTCCTGAGTGTTCATCTGTACTTGGATTAGGAGAGGGAGTTGCTATTGCTTGTACTGAGTAAGATGAGAAAAGAGTGGAACTATAGGGTGATACAAGACCTCAAAGGTCCCTAAGTGCCGGGTTAGGGATTTTAACCCTTCTTTAGTCGGTCAGATGTGTGCTCCCCAAATGAACCTTACCAGAACAAACTAGGATGGTCTTTCTCTGTCTTGTTCCTTTCCTCTCTTCATTTCTCCCTTCCTCAAACATTTAAGTGCCTACTAGGTACAGAACACTGTGCTAGTTGCTAGGGGAGATATGAACAGGGGTGTGCTAGAACCAAGTCAGACTGTTTCGGGAGAGATGATTGTTAAATTTTCTGCGTGCATATTTACACTTTGGAAGTAGAAACAAATTAGGTCTTGGTTTATTGTTTTGTTGATTATGTCTGGACTTGAGGAAGGAATAGAGAAAGTGTTAAAAATGCAGATTAAATTTAAAAGACTGTCACTCATGCATTTTCCGCCCAAAGAACTGGTTGTTAAACATTTACCTAGTACACTCCTGGATTTACGGTTTAGATAAAACAGTGAATTGTAATGTGGTACTTGGCATCCACTTTGCTGGTAAACAGAGGGCTCTTTAGAGGACCAAGAGACATTGCTTTTTGCCAGAGCAGATCTAGTAGTCATTATTAAACAAAGTCTAGCAGGAGAAAGAAAAAAAAAGTTATCTTAAACACATAATAAGTGATAAGTTGATAGAATTTAAAGCTTAACAGAAATGTAAAGATCATTTAGTCCAATACTCTCATTTTACCGATAGGGAAACTGAGACATTAAAGAAATGCAAAGCACAGTACTACATGAACTCCATTGGAAGAAGGTTGTTTCTGACTTGGTGAAGAGGGTGGCTCCTGGAGAAGGTAGTATTTCACTTGGACTTTACAGGACATTCAACAAGTGATGAAGGAGAGGGAGGACATTTTAGATATAGAACAGGTAAAACAAAAGAATGTAGATGATCAGACAAAGGTGCGGTGACGATGTAGGAGTAGACCAATTTGGCTAAGTTGTAGAGTATATAGCAGATAGTGATATGAGAAAATGTTGAAATGATTGTGGAAGGCCAAGTCAATCAATCAATGAAGAAGTATTTATGAAGTGCCTACTATGAGCTAGGCACTGTTCTAGGTGCTTGGAATACAAAGACCAAAATTAAATGGTCTCTACCCTCAAGGAACTTATTTTCTTCTTGGGTTTAAGGAGTTTGAACTTGATTTGGTAAGTAATAGGGAGCCACTGGAGGTTTTTGGACAGAGGAGTGACATGACAAGATCTACACATGAGAAATATTCTGGCAACAAAGCCTTAGACCACTGGATTCAGTATCAGGTATCAGGGTTTTAGTCCTGGCTGTACATTAAAATAACTATGACTTTGGTCAAGTAGCTCAACCTCTCTGGCCATCAGTTTCCTTATCTGAAAATGAGGGTATAGGATTAGATAGTTTTAAAGATCTTTTCTAACCTTCTCAATGTTTTTGTTTCTGTGAAACAGCTTAAATCCTCTGACTTTGCTTGGTGTTCGGGGCAAAAAGTCACCAGTTTGCCTAGGAAAGCAGACAGTACATTTGGGCAGGGTCCATCTCCTTGTCCACATAATATATGCAGCTTGTCCTTTTGACTGAAAGGTATTGGTAGAAGGCCTAGCCTTGTGTTGGAGGCAGGGCTTATGTGTGAGAACAGGGAAAAATTCTTCAGCTCATTAGGTTGAGTTCACAGGATTGAGAACTGGAAGCAACCTTAGAAATCATGTAGATTAGTAATGAATTAGATTGCAAACTTCTCCATTAGATTGAACCTCCTTGAGGGCAGGGACAGTCTTTTGCCTCTTATTGTATCTCCAGAACTTAGCATAATGCCTGGCAGAGAGCAGGCCCTTAATAAATGTTTATTGATTGACTGATATAGTTTGACACCTTCATTTAACAGAGGGGGCCAGAAAAGGAAATAATTTCCCTAAGATCACCTAACTGTTATATAGCAGAATTAGAATTCCAACCATAGGTCTTTGACATAAATCCATTGCTCTTTCCACTGAAACAGGAAATGGTTAGATAAGTTGTACCCTTAGTTCAGTGTTCTTGCACTAGGATTGGTGCTACAGATCAAGGATTTTGTGGCTACTGCTCTTAGTGGAAAGATCTATGATGAATTCAGAGGACGCTAGCTCAGATCATATTTATGAGTTATGTGATCTTGGGTAAGTCACTTAACTTCTTTTGAACTCAAGTTTCTCATCTGTAAAACATGGTTATTGTATTACATGATATGAAAAACCTTTTATCTTGTGAAGTAGCCTACCTAAAGTCAAACAGCATGTTACCATCAGAACCAGATTTAGAGACCAGGACTCAGCTCTTAACTCCAAGCCCAGGGCTCTTTCTTCAATTCAAGATGGTCTCACTGTCTTTTTAATAGTTCTAGAAAATAAATCTTTCACCTCTCTAGAATTGCATCACAATCCAAATAAATAAGTAGTCAAGAAGACAAATTAGATGGCCCAGGTCCATTTCAATCAATCAATTAACCAAATATTTATCAAGACATACAACAATTTAAGATCTAGTTGTGTGTCCGGCATCACAGGATTACTAACACAGAACCATGGAAGTGGTAAGTTAGCATACCACCACTATGAAAGCATGCTATCTTGGCAGAGAAGTTGCATGAGACTGTGATAGATAGTGTGATAGGGTGGAGACCTGTGTTTAAATCCTAGCTTGGACCCTGACCACCTGGCTGACCACACACAAATCACTTTCCCTCTCTGGGACACAGTTTCCTCATCTATGAAATAGGACTACCTACGCTCATGGAACCACCTGCCTCACAGGCTAATGTGGGGGAAGTGTTTTGTAAACCTATAAATGTGAGTTACTATTATAAACTGGCACCTTTGTGTGAGTTCTCCCAGACCCTGTTCCTGATTTTAGCTCAGTGCTTGGTTACCCTGACTACTCTATGCCTGACCTGGCATGGATTCTTGTTTATTCTCTTAGATCATGATTCAGAGACCACATCTTCCTTCCTTAGGAGGTTTTTTTCCCCATAGGCCTTGTTAACTGGCCCCCAATCACTGGCATGGTGCCTCATCTCCTCCCTTTGGGGAAAAGTACTCAAAGCTGGTGAGATGAGATTAACACTCAGGATGGAATTAAAGAATAATGAGGCACCAGACTGTGTAGTTCTGGCTTGGTACTGTTGGACTTTAGAGAAGAGAGAGATGAGTGTGGCCTGCTGTAGTCAGGGCAGGATCACAGAAGATCTGAAAGGAACCTTAGAGATCATCTGATGTCTTCATTTTACAGAGGAGGAACAAGAGACTTGTCCAAAGTCACACAGATAGCATGTGGAGGAAATGGGATTTGAACTTGAGTTGTCTGATTCTAACTCTAGTAATGCAAAAGAAGTGGGATTTGACTGTGCCTTGGAATATAGGTACTAAGATTTGGATAAGTGAAGGCATTCCAGGCCGATGGAAACTTTAAAAAAAATTACATGGAATTCATGATCTCTTAAATCCTTACCAAACTTTAGCCCCCTAAAGTCTAATTGGACAATGCTCCCTGGGCATATGAATGAATGCGGATCCCCATTCTTTGTCCAGAGGATCATCTAGTTCCTTGTCTGTCTGTAGGACCCGTAGATGGTTAGAAGTAGATGGAAGTATGGAGATTCATTAACTTATGCCTCCATTTTACAGACGAGGACGAAGGCTTCAAGGGGCCTTGAGAAGTAGGTGTGTGAATTGAGAAGCATGATGTATATACTGGAAAGACTAGGTTTAGTGCCAGAAGACCTGCATATGAATCCTAGCTCTGACACTGGCTAGCTAGCTGCATGACCCGTGGACGAGACACCTCACCTTGCTAAGCACCAGTTTCTTTACATGTAAAATAAAGATAGATGTTATTGCCTCTAGCTCCTTCATTGGACTGTTGGGAGGAAAACTTTTTGTAAACATTAAAGTGCCATAGAAATGAAAGTATTAACCAAAGGCACATAGAAGTTCATGGCACAGCCAAGACTCCCAGTCTTGTCTTCTTTCCATATCACAGACTTCATAGGTTTAATGCCAAAAGACTGGGGCACCTTCCTTTACAAATGTGAGGGTCCAGTAAGTGTGAACTATATCCTAGATTTCATCATCTTTTTTCATATTGCACACATAACAATGTCTCTCTGTAAGAGTTCACTCGTGGATGCTGACAATCAAGGAGAACCATGTATTTCATTCTTGGCAGTCTTCTGTCATGGGGATGGTTTTCGGACCCACGCAGTTACCATATTAATCTTTTACAATATTTTAGAAGACACTGTAGGAACCATCATACACTGATTGGCAAGACTTACTCCAGGTGAGATGGATTAAAAAAAAAACATTTACTATTACAATAGAAATCAAAATGAGGGAGTCAAAGTAGATGATCTGGAAAGTCACTTTTAGCTGTAACAGTCCAGGTTATTTGTTCTAAGAAGGTCTCCTCTAACTCTGACCTTCCATGTTCTATAGTCTAAAGTCCCTTCCATCTATAAGATTCTATGACTCTGAGAGTGAATCTAAATGTTTCCCTTTAAGCCGATGGTACCTGTTATTTTGCAGAGATACAGATGTCCATACTGTGGCCTCCCTGTTGAAACTCTACCTTCGAGAACTCCCTGACCCTGTGGTACCCTGGAGTCAATATGAGGGATTTCTGCTGTGTGGCAAGCTTATGAATGCAGATGAATCAAAGGTATTATTGTATTATTGAATCAAAGGGATTATTGTGTGGTCCCTGGGCCGTAAGGAAAGTAATTTGCTCATAAAGGAAGTAATTTCTTTACTGGGAATTATTCTGGGAGTCAAATATTGTCCAAATTAGTCCAAAAGCAGGTTTGTTTCTTAAAATTCCATTTAGCATGAAATGGGAGTTACTTACGACTTATGTGACCTTGGGTATTTTCTCTTAGTTCATAAAGCAAAGGGACTGGATTGACCTCTAAGCCCCTTTGGCTCCAAATTCTATGATTATATGACAGTCTTTACCTATTTATACCTCTATATCTATGCCTATCTATCTATCTATCTATCTATCTATCTATCTATCTATCTATCATCTATCTGTTTGTCTCTGTCTATCTATCTATCATCTATCTATCTATTGTCTATCTGCCTATCTATC
Organism: Pseudochirops cupreus; assembly: GCA_028627135.1. Taxonomy (NCBI): domain Eukaryota; kingdom Metazoa; phylum Chordata; class Mammalia; order Diprotodontia; family Pseudocheiridae; genus Pseudochirops; species Pseudochirops cupreus. Next base: position 100,072,897 of record CM053581.1, on the reverse strand, counting down.
TATCATCTATCTTTCTGTCTGTCTGTCCATCTATCTACATATATAATAAATAATTTTTCTATAGAATTCTAGAAATTAGAATTTTTTGAAAAATGACATCAGACTTTCTTTTACAAGGAAGAGATCCCTCCCCATCACCCCCACAGTAGAAAGTTCTATTGGGGTCATTAAATCTAAGGGATTATAAAATCATAGGACCTTAGAGGCCGCTGAGTCCAACCTTGTCAGTTTTACAGATGAAGACATTAAGGCTGAGAGGGGTTAAGTGATTTTCTGAAGGTCACCCAACTGATAACTGTGTAAAGAAGCATCTGAACTCAGATTTTTTTTTGGAGAGGGAAGGCGGGGCAATTGGGGTTAAGTGACTTGCCCAAGGTCACCCAGCTAGTAAATGTTAAGTATCTGAGGCTGGATTTGAACTCAGGTCCTCCTGACTCCAGGGTTGGTGCTCTATTCACTGCACCACCTAGCTGCCCTAATTTTCTTGACTTTAAGCCCAGCACTTATCCACTGTGAATTTTTAAAAATATTAATTTACTTTTCCTAATTATGTGTAAAGACAAATTGTAACATTTGTTTTTTAACAAAATTTTGAGTTTCACATTTTTTCCTTTCCCTTCTCCCCTCCCCTCTTTCTAAAATGGTAAGCAATTTGATATAGATTACATACGATCCACTGTGACTTTGAAGCCTATCTGAGCTGTAATTAAAATAGGATAAATTTGTTAGGCAGCTTTTCTGTATAAAGAAACCTGCTTCTCTTCAATTTCCATCCTTGGTTTTGCTCTCTGGGGTCCAGCTGAACTAATCTAATTTCCCCCTTATCATCTGAGAGTCCTCTGCACACTTGAAAACATCTGTCAAGTCTTTTGAACTTCTTCTTGCTGACATCCAAAGGGCAGGTGCTTCCCCACCTTCCTCTCCTTCACCAGCTCCCTGGGACAAGAAGTGTGGCCACCTCACCTACCCTCCCTGCCTTCTCCAACTTTGCCAAGGGCAAGTTCAGGACTCTCTCCCAGCATTATGGGATCCTGCATCATTGCATCACCCCAACCCCTCACTACCAACTGTTTTTGCCTCAGATGAAAATAGTTCTCATTATGGTTATGACCATCGTAAGTGGGTGCAGTTAGATGGGCTGCTAACAGCCTCTGGCTGAGTCAAGGGAACCATAATTAATCACTTTGGCTTCTTCTGTTTGATGAAGTTAAAAGGGGGAGAGCACGGGATTTGTGTTAAATAGGTGACTCCCTATATATAAATTGCAATGAAAAGGACATGGGGCTGTGAGTGGGAGGTCCTGGCATCTAGTACCAGCTGTGTTACGTTTCTCATTTACTATGTGATCCTGGGTTTAATTCTCTGGTCCTCCCTTTCCTTCACTATAAAATGGGGGGATAGGACTAGATAAGGGGTGGGGAACCTGTGACCGCAAGGCCACATGTGGCCCTCTGGTCCTCAAGTGCGGCCCTTTGACTGAATCCAAACTTCACAGAACAACTCCCCTTAATAAAAGAATTTGTTCTGTAAAACTTGGGCTCAGTCAAAAGGCCAAGAAGGAGGACCGAGAAGGCCACAGATTCCCCACCCCTGGACTGGATCATCTTTAAGCTCTCCATCTGATTGACCCGTTATAATCCCATGGTCCTATGGTGTGATAACTTTTAAATTATAACTCTTTGAGAAGTGAAAGGAGCAACTGGAGGTGAAAGAGGGTGAGCTGCGGTTTTTCACAAGCAAAAGGCTGGGTTTTTTTGATCCTTGATAATTCTTTTCACTAATCTACCCATGAGCAGCAATAAACTCATTACAGTCAGATTAGCAAATTAACCACAGTCCCCCTTTAAAAAAACAAACCAAAAACTGAGTTTACCCAAAGGAACAACAAGCAAATTCTTTCCCTATCATGACATAGTTAATCCATTGGCAGATTTGGAGAGTAGTTTGGTTTTTTTCCTTCGTGCTGAGGGTCTGTTTTGACACACGAGGGTCCCCATAACAAGATCTCTGAGACTACAAGGTAAAGTATGAGGAGCTTGGGGCCTGAATTCTATTCCTCTGCTTTACCATCAAAGAAGAGTTTGTTTTTTTTTTTCCAAATTGATCACCAAACATTTGTTAGGCATCTTTACATAAAAAGCATTGGATAGCCTAAGGCTTTAAGTACTTCCTTCATAAATATTTTTAAATTTGGATACGTTTATAGCTAAAGTCCAAAGAAGAATTTTTGAGCTAAGTTAAATAGACAACAGAGTTTTCATGGCTGGTTTTTTTTTTTTTTAATGCCCCAATGAGTTAGAAGGGGCCGTGGAGTTCACCTCCAACCCTGCCACTTTATAGGGGAAGAAAGTTAGGGACAGAGGGGGAGCTCCCTTAATTTAGGTCACTGAGGAGGTAAGGAGCAGAGCTAAAATTCAGCTCCAAATTTTGTCAGATTCAGCGATCTTTTATTTCTATCAATTACCTCACAGGAAAAGTGCTTATAAGAAAAAGTGCTTATAAGGAAAGTGCTTTTCAGTGGTCTTAGAGATTTCCCAGAAGTGCCTTTTATTCACTGGACCATACTAGTTTGGTTTTCACTTCCTGCTTGAAGCAAAGTGTAAGAAATTCTAAAGAAACAACTTTCATTCACCTTCCCAGTCCATCTAATAACAAAACTATTTTGCATTTATTTGATTTGCAAGTAAAACAACTTGCATTTGGGGGTCAGTAAATTGTCATTTAGGGGCCATTACTGTGTGTTAGTTCATTTGGAATTCAAAAAAGCCCTATGAGGTAGGCAATTCAGATATTACCATCCCTTTCAAAGACAAGGAGAGGGGGCAGCTTAGGAAGGGTAAGTGATTTGCCTGTGACCAAACAGCTAAGTGGTGACTGGTGTCACTTTTTGAAGGTTTGCAAAACACTTTCTTCATAGCAGACCTATGAAGTAAGTAAGTAGTGCAATCATTTTTTCCTTTAGAGTGGAAGTGAGATATGCTGGGGTCAGATAGCTGGTAAGCTTCAGAATAGGAATTCAAGCCCAGATCTCTTGATCCAGCAGATTCTACATCATACGATGTTGGTTATTCCCAATAAGTTTATAACGGGCTTTCTTTCTTCAGACTTTAGCTCAGCATTCTAGGGATCTGTTTTTGGCTTGGTGTTGAATGTTTCTTTTTCTAATCAATGTCATAGATGGAGGCACCTTAAATTTCAGATGATTCAAAAGCAGGGGTGGGATTGGGTGTGTTTAGCTCACACATTAGATGATTAGAATTAGGATCAAAAATGATATTGACAGGATGGAACATTTTGATGAATCAAATTAAATGAGAAAGAACAGAGAGAAAGAATAGGATAATGCTGTTCTATTATTAGAATGTAACATTAGAATTAGAATTATATTAGAATATAACTATATTAGAATAGTTGTACTATCACTGGGCTGTTGTGAGTAAAGCATTTAATAATCCTTCATTCAATTTGATTTAATTAACAAATCAGAGATTATAGGATCACAAATTTAAAGCTGCAAAATACCGTAGAGGTCATCTGGTCTAACCTCTTTATTTATTATTTCTGAGGCCCCAGAAAAGTTAAATGACTTAGGTACTAAGCGGCAGTGCCAGCATTCTACTCCAGGTCCAGTCCTCCTGCTTATTACATCACTCTGCCTACGGTTTTAATCGAATCTGTATTTATTCTGTGCTGGACACTGGGGATACAAAGTAGAAAACCAAACAGCCCCTGCCCTCAAGGAGCTTACATTCTCCTGGAACTTCAAAACATGAAGGAAATGTGAGCTATTATATTATGAGCTGTAGGACTTGGGATGCACACACATATACACACATATATAAGTATCGATGTGTATATGTATAACTTATATGTGTGTATATGTGTGTGTGTGTGTGTGTGTGTGTGTGTGTATTATACACACTCAGATTTCTCCTTTGTAAAATTAGGAAGCTGGACTAGCTGACCATTCCAACTCTATTGATCCTCTAACCTTTCCTTCCAGAATGGATACTACAACCTGGACAGATTGTTGTGACCTTTTTTTTTTTTTTTTGCTTTTTTGGAGGGCAGTTGGGGTTAAGTGACTTGGCCAGGGTCACATGGCTAATAAGTGTTAAGCTTCTGAGGGCAGATTTGAACTCAGGTTCACCTGACTCCAGGGCCAGTGCTCTATTTACTGCGCCACCTAGCCGCCCTGTGATCTTATTTTAAAAGTTCCTGGACTAACAGTTATTTCACTCTCTTCCTTGGGGAATCATTCCAATGTTCATAGCAAATCTCAAGAGTCCTTGCCTTGAGTCCATGGAGTATGTAATACACACACACACACACACACACACACACACACACATACACACACACATACATATATCTGTATGTCTATGCACACATGTATATCTATACACACAACTTATATATATACAGACACATATACATATATATCAGTGGTTCTCAACCTTCCTAATGCCACAATCCTTTAATATGGTTCCTCATGTTGTGGTGACCCCCCAACCATAAAATTATTTTCGTTGCTACTTCATAACTGTAATTTTGCTACTGTTATGAATCTATCTGATATGCAGGATGTATTTTCATTGTTACAAATTGAATGTAATTCACAGGTTGAGAACTGCTGATATATGTGGAGTATGATACACACATAAATTTTATATACACACACATATGTGTGTATATACACACATACACACACACACATACTTACCATTTTTCTTTTTTTTTTTGTTTTTTTTTTTATTAAATTCTTTATTAAATTTTTTTGAGTTACATCTTTTCTCCCCGTCTTTCCCCCGCCCACCACCCCAAAACAGCCATCCCAGTATTTCCCCCCTCCCCCAGTCTATTCTCTCCTATGTCACTTTTTGGTGGGGCAGGATGGATCTCCCAACTGCAGTGCCTGTGTATCTCAAGTTCCAGTTGGATGTAGTCAATAATAATAATAATAATTACATATATATATATACACACATACACACACACACACACACACACACACACACACACACACACACATATAT
>CM053581.1:99982488-100067361 GCA_028627135.1 Pseudochirops cupreus | reverse complement strand
CTGACTTTAGTGGGAAGTATCTTTGTGTGCGTTTTGGAGTTCCAGGATTGGTTTAGAGTCCTATTTTATGGGTATTTTGGGGTGGCTATGTGAGAGCTGCGATGTGTTGCTGCTTCTACGCCGCCATCTTGGCTCCGCCCCCACCATTTTTCATTTTAATTTTGTTTAGGCACGCCAGGAGCTGATGAAGCAGATTTCCTATCTTCCCAGAGACAATTACAACCTTTTGAGCTACATCTGTAGGTATGTATTCTGCTGGCTTGGCTGGGAAGATCAGAACCCAAAGTAGAACATTCCTGATTTTCAGTGAGATCAGCAAGAACTTATGTTAATATTTGGGAGCCACAATGAGAGACTCTAGGAAGGGATCCTGAGCCAGAATTTCTTCTGTGGAACCTCAGTGACCTCACCTGGCCTCTCCACCAAAGGCAGCTTCCTAGCAGTGGCTGGATGACTAGGTGTCAAGATTGTGATAGAGAAGGATCTGAACATAAATAGAGATTAGATTAGATGGCTTCTAACATCTCTTCCCACTGCAAGATGCTATGTGGTTTTGGTGGACTGATTGGTTGTGTCTACTCCTTCCCCTGCAGACCTTTCCTTAAAGCTACTCGTATGACTGAGATCCAAAGACTGAGATCCTGAGTTTGAAAGGCAATGTCAGAAACTCAGAAATCTCAGAAAGCAGAAAGGTCTGCTTTATCTCTATAGCAAAGCATTCACGTTAGAGGTCCTGGATTCAAATCCCATCTTTGCCATGTACTGTCTGTTTGACATTGGGTTAGTTACTTCACCCCTCTACCCACAGGTCTCTGCTTTATAAAATTAGGAAGCTGGAGGAGATGACCTTTAAGGTCCTTCCAATCCTAGCTCTGTGATCCCATGACTCTGATTGATTGTTGTAACCTTATTTTAAAAGTTCCTGGAATAATAATTATTTTACTCTCTCCCTTGGGGAATCATTCCACTGTTCATAGTGAATCTCAAGAGTCCTTGCCTTCAGTTCATGGAGTACATAAAATATAATACTTAATACTATATTGTTGTTATTCAGTCATTTTTCAGTCTTGTCCAACTCTTTGTGATCCCATTTAGGGTTTTCTTGGCTAAGATACTGGAGGGGTTTGCCATTTCCTCCTCTAGCTCATTTGACAGATAAGGAAACTGAGGCGAACAGGGTTATGTGAATTGCCCAGATTCACACAACTAGTAAGTGTCTGAGGCCAGAATTGAACTCAGGAACATGAGTCTTCCTGACTCCAAGGCCCAGCATTCTATCTTGACTGCCCCACCTAGCTACCCTTAATAATACATTAGTTGTTGATATTGCTTTATTACTAATCTATGCTACTTAATAAACATGGTATTAAATACTTACGGAGTGCTGAGAATATCTGGGGCGATGGGCTCAGTAGTCTCAAATTGAGGTTTCTAATCTCTGTTATCACTCTTTCTTAATTTTCTCTCCCTGTCTCCTTCAAGAAACAAACAAACAAACATTCGTTTACTGTCATTTCTGGATTTGGAAATGTGAGAGCTGCTAAGAAAGAGAGGGGACATGGAGGGAGGGATGGAGATTATGAAGGTAAATGAATGGCCAGTTGAGACCACTCTTTGCTTTCCTTTTTTCCCTGTGTTTGAATGCTCTCTCTGTGTATTCTATGCTGGTATTAGCACTCCCAGAAGATTCTGAATTAAGACTAGAGTCTCTTATACTCTTCATTAGAGAAATTAAAACCAGCAGTGGTGAGTTACATCCCTCAGACCTGATACTGTCCTGATACCTCCCGGCAAAGGACGAGGGTCAGATTGGCTATATTCCAGAGACTCAAAGGAAGTTGGGGATCACTCTTTGGGATATTGTAGATACCATGAAGGCTTTCTTTTCCAAGCTTCCAATTTATCCCCGTGGAATGTATTTTTTTGTCAGGTTCCTGTATGAAATCCAGTTGAACAGTGCAATTAATAAGATGTGTGTGGACAATTTGGCCACTGTGATTGGTGTGAACCTCATCAGGCCCAAGGTAGAAGACCCTGCTGTGATCATGACAGGTAGGAATCGGTTTGTGAGTCAGAGGGCAATGAAGAAGAAAATCCATATATGCAAACTTATAAATAATATCTGTTACATCTGTAAAAACAAACAATATAAAATAATTTATGCATTGCCGCTTGCTTCTCATCTTCAATAAAGATGAAATCATTTATGCCCTACTAAAGTGATAAAAGTGACACGTCTCTCTAGTCTACATTTATTTTGCAAACTCTAGCCCCCTAATATGTTTGATGCACACGCACACACACACGCACACACACACGCACACACACACGCACACACACACACACACACACACACACATACCCTACACATACATGTATATATGACAGAGTGGCTGCAAGACCTGATTTCAAATCTTTGCTCAGATGCTAAACCATGGGCAGCTCAATCTTCGTTTAGTCAGTTTCCTCATCTGTCCAATGAGGAAGTTGGACTCTATATCCTAGAGACTCTACATCAGCAGTTCTCAACCTGTGGTTTATGTTCAATTTGTAACAACGAAAATCCATCCTGCATATCAGATATTCACATTACGATTCATAATAGTAGCGAAATAACAGTTATGAAGTAGCAATGAAAATAATTTTATGGTTGGGGGTCACCACAGCATGAGGAACTGTATTAAAGGGTTGCGGCATTAGGAAGGTTGAGAACTACTGCTCTATAGCCTTCTAATTCTATGATCCTATGATCCTATGACATGAAATTCCTCATTGCTAGTAATAAAAAATCCTGAGAGGCAGGATGGTGCAATGGAGGAAGGGTCAGCCTTGGAGTATGGAAGATCTGGATTTGAGCCCTATCTCTGGTACACATGAGCTAGGTATCCATGGTCAAAGTATGTAACCTTAGTGCCTCTAAGCAACTCTATAGATGATTCTTGTGAAAGGAAAGAGTTTGGGGCAACTAGGTGGCTCAGTGAATAGAGCACTGTCCCTGGAGTCAGGAGGACCTGAGTTCAAATCCAGCCTCAGATACTTGACACTTAACCAGCTGTGTGACATTGGGCAAGTCACTTAATCCCAATTGCCCTGCTTTCCCCCCTCCAAAGAAAAAAAGGAAGGAGTTTGCCCCACTTATGTATGATTTCAATGCATTTATCAGGTACATGTGTCTGTTAAGGGCCTGTGTTTTATTTCCCATTAGGCTATAAACTCTAGGCAGGGAAAGACCAAGTCTTATCTCAACTCATGAGGTATTTAATAAATATCTGTGGAACGGAGCTGAGTAACACTTTCCAGTTCTGCCAGTTATTATCGCACATACTTTCTTACTTAAGTTCCTTGAAAACATGGATTGTTTCATTTTCATCCTTGTATCCTAATACTTTCCAAAGTGCTTGGTGCCTGGCAGGCATGAGATAAACGTTTGCTAATTTACTGATTGATCTTCATAACAACAGTATGAGGTAGCATTGTGATTATCTTCACATTTTACAGATGAGGAAAATAAAACTCCTCAAGGTAGAAGTGACTTCCCTATGGTAAAGTAGGCAGGGTAAAAATCTTTATCCTCTATTAGAATGTAAATTCTTTGAGCCCAAGTTCCACCTCATTTTTGTCTCGTTATTCTTCAGTTCCTAATCCAGGCGGTTTATAATAGGTGCTTAATAAATCCTAGTTGATTAATTGATCATCCTCATTTTATAATTGAAATTAAACAATTAATTAAGAAATTAAGTGACTTCCAATAGGTGAGCTAGGTAAGTCTCATCCTAATTGTGTAGATTAGGAAAAGTGAGCTCCCAGGGGCTAATTGACTTGCTATAGGTATGCTTTCCAAAGTGACAGAGCCAAGATTAGGCCCTGGGTCGTCTGATATCCACAAACTATGGCTCTCTGGTCAATTGTGGCTCTTCCATGGGTGACTTCCAACCTGGACAAGTCTCTAATTTTTGTATTAAAACATTATATTTCATCAGACTTCACTTGCTAGTGACACTTTTTTTTTCTTTCATATGAGATGAAGTAAAATGTTTGGGTGGCACAAAAGGATGGTCAGGATATTTGGGTTTTGCTTCTAGCTTGGTGACTTACTTTCTGGAACAAAACTCAACCCAGGCCACCTTAGTGATCAAGTCCAACCCTATTTTACAGAGGAACAAACTGAAACTCAGAGCAGGGAAGTAACTTGTGAGGGCGCACAAGTGAATACCAGGGTGGGATTGGAATCCAGATTCTCTCAATTCAAATCTGGGTCTCCTTAGGAAACTGTAGCTACTATTGTACCTCCCTCCCTGTAACTTCCCAGCTAGACATTGGGAAAATATGTGATATTTAACAGCACACTCAACACACTTGGTGCAGTTTCCCTCATCACCCAATGGGCAGTGGGGAGGCCCAGGAGAGGGACAGAGGAGGAACAGAAGAGCTCACCACATAAACATTGAGATCTCTTGATCCAGAGCAGCAGTGGGTTTCCCAGTTATGGAAACTGGGAGTCCCAGCTGCAGTTTCCCCTAATCCAGAGACTTATATGACTGTTGTGGGCTTTATGAAGTCTGATGAAATATAATATTTTAATACAAAAATTAGAGACTTGTCCAGGTTGAAGGTCACCCGTGGAAGAGCCACAATTGACCAGAGAGAGCCACAGTTTGTGGATATCAGATTCAGGAATTAAATTAAAACACTGGCTCTCATTTCTGTAGATCATTAAGGTGGAGAAAGTATTATCCTCTCAACTCTGTGAGACAAATAGAATAAGTATTTTTATCTTGGGTTTGGATGAGGAACTAGGCTCCAACAGGTCAAGTGATTTGTCTGGGATCACATACTAACAAGCACAGAGTCAGGATTTGAACTCAGGTTCTCCCAAAGCAGATCTGATACACCTTCTGCTATATCATGCTCCCTTCCATGGTTAAGAGGAACATGCCCTTTTGGTCATGAAAATGAAAATGAAACAAAACCTCCCTTTTAGACTACTCTTAACTTTTAGACAATGAGTTTGGTTGGTTCTACATTCCTTGAGGGAGCATACTTCCCTGTTTGAATGGGGAGTACTACCCAGGAGCGAATGAGGAGCCAAAGCATCCTGAGGGAGTACTGCTGTTTGGTATTATCCCCTTAGGCCTTGAAGACAGCTTAATCTTATGTGAAATTGGTAAATCTTTTGGTGATGTGGAACCCACATTATTGGTTTCCTCAATTTGAATTTTCTAATATTGGGATTTCTTAAAGTGGGGACCAACTGTGTTTACATGGGTGGGCAAATGTACTCACAGATCACAATTCTGGATTGTAGGAGGACTAGCAAAAGAACACCTTAGCAGTGTTTCTAGAATTCAGTTCAGCTCTATGGATTTAGGACACGTGAATGGTGTATGTGTATATGTGTGTGTGTGTGTGTGTGTTTGTATGTGTATATGTGCATGCCTGGAAGTATTTCATACTTCCCTTCTCTTTCAGGGACTCCCCAGATCCAAAGAGTGATGACCATGATGATTCGGGACCATGAAGTGCTCTTCCCCAAATCCAAGGATGTTCCCCCATCTCCACCTGCCCAGAAACATGACTCTAAGAAGTCTCCAGTCCCTCGGAGTTCAGTTGGTTGGGATGCTGCTGAGGATTCCTCCATAACTCGGGCAGACAGTTTTAATCAGACGGTAAGGTGCAGCTTATCTCAGAGCAGACCTTTCCTATATATTTCACTTTGACCAATCCTTTGCTTTATTCTAAACAGTCCAAAATGAAGATTCCCTCATAGCTTGCTATTTTAAGAAACACATACCCAGGCCATCATCACCCCGGCCTGGATAAGAGTCTCTCTATTACTACTGTCTCTGTTTTCTAATCTACTTTTCACATAACTGTTAAAATCATCTTCCTACAGCACAACTCTGACCATGTCCCTCCTTTCCTTAATAATCTCCAAAGGCTCTTTATTGAACAAATGGGGATGGATGGATGATAAAGCATTTATTGAATGCTTTGCTATGTGTTAGGGACTGTGCTAATGATGCATATTAAGTAAAGGATATAGTTCCTGATCTCAAGGTGTCTAAATGGGTTGTGTTCTGCCGTTAGAATTCGAGAAGACAGTACATGTAGGGGAACTGAAAAGTGGGGAGGGGAAGTACTCCAGAATGGATTCAAAATGGTGGCCAGAAAGTGATGCCCAAGATCTGGTTTCAAGCAAGATAAGGTAAAAGCTTACCGATTGGAGCCCAGGGTGCCTGTGGGAGCCCAGTTCTATTCCGCATGGGAAAAATACGAATTCCTTGGTCTACCATTTAAGCTGCTGCACTGTCAGGCTCCCCACCTACCTTTCCAGGTTTATTTCTTATTATTACCCTTTAGGAACTTTATATTCCTGTTGAACTAGATTATTAGTTATTCTCATAATGCAATGCTTCAATAATTTCTTAAAATAAAAAAATTTTCAATTCTGTTTCTCTCCTTCCCTCTAGCCTCTCCCTCACTCATTGGGAAGACATGAAATATAATACCTGGTATACATATGAAATCATGGAAAACATATTTTTCCATTAGCCATGTTGCAAAAAAAAATAGCAAGAAAAACAAAGAAAGCAAAAATAAAATATGCTTCAATAAATTTCTTGGGAATCCTCACAAGCTATTCTCCATCCCTACAAGGCACTCCCCTTTTAATATGCATTTCAGAATCTTTGTCTTCCTTCAGTGTTCAACTCAGGAGTTAGATAGCACATGCTATAGAATACCTTCTCTGTGAAGACTTCCTTGTGTTTTCCAGGTATTAATTAGTGCTATGTCAAGTGAGACAGGTCCTGTCCTCAACAAATTTCTTTTTAATTAATGGGGATATATAACATGTTCATGAATATAATATGATATAATATAATATGAGTATAGTATAGTACAATATAATATAATATAGTATAGTATAGTATAGTATAATATAAAATATAATATAATGTAATATTATGATATAATATATAATGCTGTAATGTAATTAATATAATTTAACGTAACATAACATAACATAATATAATATAATACAATATAATGTAATATAATGTAATGTAACGTTACATAATGTGATGTAATGTGACATAATGTGGTGTGATGTGTGTAACAGCAATCAATTTGGCAGATACCTAGCACTTAGTAACTTAGGGCTAAGTACAGAAGGTGTGAGCTCTGTCTCCTGTTCCTGATGTGGCAGGAGGGGGTTGGCTGAGACAGAAGGCCAATGTGCGTACGTAAGAAGAGTTCTGGAGACAAAGACAGAATTGAGAATCTTCCTCCTGGTGGCTCCTGGTGGAGGAAGCAGGATTGTCCCAAGTTGGAGGAAGCAGGATTGTCCCAGCATCTGGGAGCTGGTGAAGGCCTCCTGGAAGGCCATCTGGAAAGCTGAGATTTCTCCTGGGTCCTAGGGCCAGCTGAACTGCTGGAGGACTGAAGAAGCATAACCAGGATAAGACTTTATTTGTCTGTGGCTTGGCTGATCCTTGAGTTCTGGGCAACAGAAGTGGTGAAGGGTTTGAGATGTGCTAGACCCTGTGAACTTCAGTGTGTGCAAGGGACTGCCCTGAGGACTGGACAAAGACTTGGGAGCTGTCTACCTCTGAGGACTGGATGAGAACCTGGGAGCTGTCTGCCTCTGAATCCAGGTGACTGGCAGATTCGGGTAGGAGCTGGGACTGTGGAAGGGGATCCAGGGAATCAGAGAGACCACCCCAAGTCAAGATGAAGAAAAGACCTCCCCTTGGATGAAACTGAGGTTTGCTGGACACTGAGGGGTGGAGGGTTTGTGTGGTTTTCTAATGATTGTATTTAGTGACTGACTGCTAGATAAGTGACTGATTGAGTTGATCTATGATTGCCCCATGAGTGGAAGATTGATTATTGAATTGCGAATTGATTGAATGATTAAGTATTGATTATTGTATTGTAAATTGGTTGAATGATTGAGTATTGATAATTGTATTGTGAATTGATTGAATGATTAAGTAAGGAGGGTTTTCCCCTTAGGGAAACCAGATGATTATTCTTTTGTTCTTTGTTCTAAATATTGTGGCAACTATATTGAAAACTATGTGGCCATTCCAATGTTAAGCTGTTATGAACACTATATTGTGATTTTCTGTGATCAGATGTAATGTTGTGAATATAATATTGTGATTTGTTGTGGATATTTGCCTTGATTTGTAATGGAATAAATGGAGCATTCACTATACTGTATAATCCGAACCTTAAAAACTGTTCACCGTAGCATTCTTTTGGGAATCTGCTGATGCATGGCTTTACAATGTTACATAATATAATCTAGTATAGTATAGTATAGTATAGTATAATATAACATAACACAACATAACACAACATAACACAACACAACATAGCAGAAACCAAGAAGAGAGAAATCTGGCTAATCAATAAACATTTATTACTCACCTTCTATGTGCCAGGCACTGTGCTGAGTGTTGAAGACACAAAAGGGGGCAAACAACAGTCAGTCTCTGCCCTCAAGGAGCTTACAGTCCAACAGGGGGACATGACATGCAAACAAATATATACAAAGCAAGCTATATACAGGACAAACAGGAAACGGGAAAAATACTGACACTTGGGTAGATCCAGGAAGGCTTGCGGTCAGATGTGACTCCTTAACTGGGCCTAGAAGGAAAACGAGAATTCTTAATTTTTCTTGTATTATCCTTGTCTGTGTACCTGGTATCTGCCTCCAGGGGAAGGTGAGCTCTTTGAGGCCAGGGTCCTTTGAATCATTTTCTTCCTGTACTCAGCACATTCAAATCTGGCCTTAGGAAGATGAGTTTTCCTGATTCCAGGCCCAGTATTCTATTCATTGCACCACCCAACTGCCCTTTACAGTAAGCTTTCCAGGAGGTGTGAACACACACACACACACACACACACACACACACACACACACACACTCCCCCCAAAACCCTACTGTCACTCACAGTCCAAAGAAGTATGATATTTATAGAATCCCAGAATCTTAAACTGGAAGAGACTTTTTAAGGCTCATTTAATCTAAGTCCATGATTTTAAAAATGAAGAAACTGAGACCCAGAATAAAATGGCTTATCAAAGCTAAGGGACAATGACTGGCAAAGCCAGGATTCAGTAAAGAAAAGGGGTTATTATTAGGAGGCCCATAAACAATGCAGTCAGGGAGGGACATTCATTTCCAAATTTCTGATTTTTATCTTAGCACCACTGAGTTGGATAAAATCCAGCTAATATTTGAGGCTTTATTTTTCAGACCGGTGATGCCGATAGCAGCTCCACTGGCCTGAAGGCAGCCGATGGAAGCCTGGAATTGGAGACCAGCAAGGCATCTAAGGAGCCATCAGGATCATGGAAGCTGCAGTCTCGAAAAAGGACTCAAACGCTTCCAAACAGGAAATGTTTCTTAACTTCAGCCTTGACTAACAATAGCAGCAAAGTAGAGATCTTCAACACAGAGTTCTGGTCCCCCTCCCCCGAAGGCAAAACCAGTGGGCACAAAAGAACGCTGTCTCAAGATCTGCATCCCTTTTCAGACTCTCAGCTTACGTCCACATGCAAAAGCGTCCTCACCTGCTCCTCGTCTGCTGGTGACAAAACGAGCCCACCTGATTCCCAGTCAGCTTCCAATACCAGCGCTCCGGCCAATGTCAGCCCTGTGGAGCAAGAGTCTGCTCAGGAGGACCAGCAGTCTCTGCAGAAGGTGATTTTAGAACTGAAAAAGGAAATGGAAGGACAAAGACAGGCCTATGAGGAACGAATCAAAAGGTAAGACATGGGTAATGTGGCATATGCTGCATGTGAGCACTGCCATTTATCAAAAGTGGGTCCAGAAATGATCATTGGGGCAAACATGCTTTTTTTTCAAAACTCTTCTCAGATTCTGCCTTCTTCAAGAAGTCTTTCCCAGTCCATCTGCCCTTTCTCCCACCCTCCAATATCTTCTCTAAGATTACTTTCTCTTTACATTGTCTGTCTATCTATCTGTCTGTCTGTCTGTCTATCTATCTAGCTAGCTGTCTGTCCATCCATCTGTCTATCCATCCATCCGTCTATCTATCTGTCCATCAATTTATCTATGTATCCATCCATCTATCCATCTATCTATCTATCTATCTATCTATCTATCTATCTATCCATCTATCTGTCATCTATCTAGCTATCTGTCTATTTATCTAGTATTTACAGCTTTTTTGTATGTTTTCTTCTCCAGTAGAGTTTGAGCTCCTTAGGGTAAGGGATGATATTTTTTGCCTTTGTTTGTGTGCTAAGAAATTAGAATAGTTCCTAGCTCACAATAAGGATTTAATAAATGCTTATTGACTGACAAGAGGCCCTAAGATGAGGGAAGAAAAACTCCAGAAGGCTTTGATACCATTTCTGGAAGAGTCCATGTTTGGAGATGACAGGCCCTTACTCAGAACTTTTCCAGCTTGGTAGGTCTTGTCAGAGCCCGAGTACTGTTGATATAACCTTCCAGAATCCAGGATCACCAACACACCTTGATGAGGCATCAGAGTAAGACTTCTGTGCTGAAGATTATGCTTAAGGAAATAAAGTGTTAACATTCCCAAATATATATAGGAACTCTAATTAGGTTAATGAATTCCTGCCAAGTGTTACAAAGTCTTGATCCTCCAGGCATCTCTTTTGGTGATTTGGTGATTGGTAATCAATATAGAATTTATGCATGAATATATAATTATGCATGGAAATTATCTACATAGTATAGGGAAAGAGCACCTTAGGCCTGTATAGCACCTACCTATTGGATAGTGATATCTCTAAACCGATGTCCTATATGCATCTTGAAATCAGCATGACCAAAACAAAACTCATTATGCTTCTCCTCACCTCCCCCACCCTCCATCCCCTCTTCCTCTTGCTCTCCTGTAGGGCCATAGCTGATGGAAACAGCAGGAAATAGAGAGCATTTTTTAAAGGAGACTTGGGGCAAAGAGAAGGAACCAGGAGATAGGGAGATACAAAGGTTAATGTGACAACCTTATTCTCAAGTACCTTAGAATCTAATAGAAGGAAACACATGGAAAGAAATAACTATGAAACAGGAGAATGAGATGAGTATAAAGGAGAGGTCCAGGCAAAGTGCTATGAACAATATCCCATTCAGAAGTCTTTGAGCAGTGAGATCTCAGGTAGAGTAGAAAAACTCAGCTGAGGAGGTGGGAATATTTATACATATTGAGACCTTGAGATCCTTAAAACATTGATATTGCTTTAACCAATCCATAGAAATGATTATTCATTGGGAGTTTACTATGTATAGGGTACGATATTAAGTGTTCTTGGAGTTCCAAAGATATATGGGATCTGGCAGGTATCTATTCACTAGAAGTTTACTTTTTAGTTGGGGAGATGAAGCATGAATACATGAAAAATTACAGAAGAAGATAAGACCTGTCAGAATAGCATAAAAAATGGCAGATGTGTCACAGACAACTAGGGTTGTGAGTTTGTGTGAGTTCATTAGGTTGGATGACTGTGAAAGAGCCTGGAATCATTAAAACATCAGACCTAGGAGAAACCTTAGGACATAAAACACAGAATTCAACTAGCACTTTGAGTACCTACTATATGCCAGACACTGGACTAAGTAGGTACCGAGGACACAAGGAAGAGCAAAACCAGTCCCTGTCCTCAAGAAGCTCACAGTCTAGTGGAGAAAGAAAGACAGCGTATAAATAAATAGGCAATGCAAGATAAAAGAGTAGATCAGAAATAATTGCAGAGGGAGAGGAATTAGCGGCTTAATGCAGAAGGTAGAATTTGAGCTGAAGAAAGTTAGGCAAAAATAGTAAAGGTGAAGAAACAGTATCCCAGCTATGGAAGCACCCTTCACAAAGGCAAGGAGACAGGAGAGGCATCGAATTCATAGATATATAAGTAGGTCAATGTAGTTTGATCCAGAGGTTCCCAAGCTTATTTGGCCTAAGCCCCCTTTAAAAAAATCACTCAGCGCCCCTTGGAAATCTATTTTCTTTAACACTTTAATGTTTTTTTTTTGAAATTTGTATCACCCCAATCTACTACCATCCCCCTGGATCATTCCAATGCCTCCCAGAGGGCAGGACTTGAGGAATCTATGGCCCTTGATCCTACGGTTTGTAAAAAGGAATAAGGTATAAAGAGACTAAAAAAGTAGGCAGGGGCCAAGTTATTAAGAGCTTCAAATGACAAAAAGAATTTAAATTTTATCCTGGAAGAAATTAGGGACCATTAGTGTTCATTGAATATAAAGGTAATATGGTTCGACTTATGCTTTGGGAAAAATCACCTTGGCAGCTAGATTGGGGATGGATTGGAGTAGAGAGAGATTTGAGGCAGAGAGACCCAGTTAGAAAATATTATTGTAATAGTTTAGGCAAGAGGAGAAGGTCTGAACTAGGGTTGTGGTTGTGTAAGCAGAGAGAAAGAGACACATACAAGACATTTTCTGAAGATAGAAATGACAAGACTGGGCAACAGATTGGATATCTAGGATGAGGAAGAGTGTGAAGTCAAGGATAATATGGAAGTTGTAATCTTGGGCAACTGTGAAGATAGTGGCACCCTTGACATTAATAGGGAAATTGGGAATTGGGGAGAGTTTTTTGGGGAAAGAAAATAATTTCTCTTTGAAGAAGTTGAGCTTGAGATGCCTATGGTATATCCAGTTCCATGTGGAGAGAGAATAAGACTGGACATGTAAGTCTGGAAATTATTTGCATAGAGACAATAGAACACATAGGAGCTGATGAGAGCATCAAGTACAAAAGTATGGAATAAAAAGAGGGCCCAGGACAGTTTCAGGGAACATGCACAGTTAGTGGGTATGACATGAATGAAGAACCAGCAACAAAAATGAGGAGTGATTGAATACATAGAAGGAGAACCAAGAGAGAGCACAGTCATGAAAACCTAGTGACGAGAGAATATCTAGGACAGAGGCGGGGAACCTGTGGCCTCGAGGCCACATGTGGCTCTCTAGATCCTCAAGTACAGCCCTTTCATGGAATCCAACTGTCACAGAACAAAGGACCTAGAGGACCCCTGATCTAGGAGGAAAAAGTGATTAATAGTGTTAAATTCTAGAGAGAAGTAAAAAAGTGTGAGGATTAAGAAAAGATCATTAGAATTTGGCAATTAAGAGACCATTTGTAACTCTGCAGGGGGCACTTTCAGTTGAATTATTAATCCAGAAGCCAGTTTGAAGGTTGTTAGTTGCTGTTGTTTTATAATTTGTTTGCTTTTACAAACATTTATTATCTTTTCCCCATTGCCTCCCACCACTAAGCAATTAAAAAAAGAAAAACAAGACCTTCATAGCATATATGCATAGTACAGAAAAGCAACTTCCTACACTGGCCATTTTCAAAACTGAATATCTCCTTCATTTTAAGTTCATCATTTTCTGGCAGGAGACAGGTGCATCTTTGGTCCTCTGGACTCATGGTATATTACATTGATTAGAGTTTGTAGGTCTTTCAAAGTTGTTGTTCTCTATAATGTTGTCATTGTATAAATTGTTCTGCTTACTTCTTCCTATTTCAATTCATAGAGATCTTCCCAATTTCCTTTGAAACTGTTCATTTCATCATTTCTTATGGCGTAGTAACATTTCAATTACATTCTCATACCATAATTTGTTGAGCCATTCCCAAATAGATGGGCACTCTTTAACTTTCGGTTTTTGCTACTATAAAAAGATCTGCCATAAATGAATAAATTAATATCCTTTTCTTTGATCTTTGGAGTATAGGTCAACTAATGGCATAGCTAGGTGAGAGGGTAGGCACAGTTTAGTAACAAGTTCCAAATTGCTTTCCAGAATGGCTGGATCAGTTCACAACCCTACCAGCTGTGTATTAATTGTCCATTTTTCCCTTCAGTCCCTCTAATATTTGTCATCTTTGCCAATCAAATAGGTGTGAGGTGAAACTTCAGATTTTATTTAATTTGCATTTATCTAATTATGTTATTTGGAATTTTTTTTTCTGATTTTGTTGTTGATGTCTTTGATTTTTTCCTTTGAAACTGTCTGCTCATATCTTTTTGTTTGTCTTTTTGGAGGGGAGAAGGCAGGGTATCTGGGATAAAGTGACTTGTCCAAGGTCACACAGCTAGTAAATGTATGAAGTGTCTGAGTTCACATTTGAACTCAGGTCCTCCTGACTCCAGGGCTGGTGTTTTATTTACTGTACCACCTAGTTGCCTGCCTGTTCATATTTTTAGACCATTTATTGGTGAAATGGCTCTTGTTCTTCTGAATTTGAATCAGTTCATTATCCATCTTAAATATGAGACCTTTATCCAAGAAACTTAGAGCAAAGATTAATATTTTCAAGTTACCTATTTCCCTTCTAATATTAAGCCTGAAGATTTTTTTTTAAAAAGAAGACAATGAGACTCTGAACTTCTTGAAAAGAGAGACATCTCATCTTTTGCCTTCTTTTTTATCTTCAGCCCTTAGTAGAGTGCCTGGCACATAATAGGTGCACATAATAAATCCTTGTTGAGGGTCTGATGGAGGAGGCACTGAGTGTTGATGACTTTCTCAAGAAGTTTGGTCAGTTAGGGGAGAAGAGTATAGGGTAGTAGCTAGCAGGGATGGTAGGGATGAAGTGAGCATTTTTTAGAGGAGACGGGAGAATGTTTGTAGGCACCAGGGCGAGCATTAGTTGTTAGGGAGGGGGCTGAAAATAAGAAAGAAGATGGTGTAATAGTAAGGACAATTTGCTAGAGACGTTGGGAAAACATTTACATACATATTTACAAACATATAGAAATGTAATTAAATTCAAAATAGATACAAAGTGATGGGGAGGGTTGGAGAGTTAAAACTGAGGGAATCAGGCCAAGCTAAAGTGTACTTTACTTAGAGCATCAAACCCCGAAGGAATCTTAGAACATTAAGCATAAACTGTTAGAGTGAGAATGGACTTTAAAGATCATCCCCCTCATCTTACAAATGAAGAAACAACCTCAAAGAAGGTATTTTCTACCTAGAAGTGGAAGAGTCTGGATTTGACCTCATGTCTCCTTACTGTACTGGTCATGGAGGAGGTGGGAATTTAGCTTATTCCTGAAGCATGGGTAGCATTTGGCTGGATGGACATGGGTAGGATAGATTCAACACTAACAAGGTGGTAGTGGTACTGGTGTTGGGGGACTGGGAGGTCACTGGCTGAACAAAGGCATGGGAGAGGGCTTCTTGGGTAAGAGTTCAGGGAGAGTCCAGAGACAGTGCCTTACATCTCTCACCTCTTTCTTTCCATCTTTGTAGCCTGGAAAAGGAGAACTATGATGTTTGGGCCAAAGTAGTGAGACTGAATGAAGAACTGGAACAAGAGAAGAAGAAGTTAGCTGAACTGGAAATCAGCTTTCAAAACATGGAATGCTCACGACAGGACATGGAAAAGAGGAACAAGGTCCTGGAGGATGAGCTCAAAGAGTGTGCCAAGTTGAAGTTAACAAAGGAGTCCAATTCAAATGCCTGATGTTGGAGAGGGCAGACGATGCCTATTTAGGGCACAGTCTGACTTCTGTGAGGACCTGGGATATGATGCAGACACAATTGCCTCTAATAACTGTTAGAGGACTTGGAAGCAAAACTACTCCCTGTGAGAGAAAGGACCATTTGGGAAACAACCCAACAAAGAACTTTCACCTCTCCCAGGAAGTTGACTCGGTGGCCCACAGAGGATGTGGCAGAAAGGTTGCCATGTGGGTATCCCTACTGGATGAGGAGAAGGCTTTTTCCTCTGTTGAGTGAAGATGAGATTTGTTCTAATAATGAGTGAATATTTCTGACTGAAAAAATTCTGACAAGCTATACTTCAGGAGAGCTCAAAAAGCCTGCTGCTTCTGGGCCATTGGGTCTTGGTTTCCTGGTTCTCTGAGTCGTGAGAGACAAGGGATACACAGTGACAGTCAATCAACTCTTGTTCATCTGTATTATGATTGAGATGCCTTTTGATTCTTTCAAGTTTGAATTCCTAACCATTACTGCCTTGCATATGAGGCAGGGGATTCAGGACTTGAGTTAAAATCCCATCTTTGACACATACTGACTGTGTGACCCTAGGCAAGTCACTTACCCTCTAAGTGCTCTAGGCTACTCTCTAAGACTTGTAGTTGCAGAGATGGTACTGATTTGCTTTGATAAATTGAATTTTCTTATCTAAGTATTCCTTATATCAACAAAATAAAAGATTTGGTTCCTGTCCTTGATAGTGCCTAGCAAGGTCCTGGGTATCCTCCTTATCATTTGGCCAATATGTTCTCAAGGATTGGAAACTACCACAGAAAGGCAAAACTGGGGCTTTGTGGTATGTTTAGTATAATTTATCATTTTACAGAAAAGGAAACTGAGGCCCAGAGTGGTGATGTCATAGAACAAATTAGTGTGAGAAATGGATCTAGAACCCAGGTCTCCTGGTTTCCCATTTAGCGTTTTTTCCATTGTCCCACACTGCTTCTCTAAGGAGGTGAATCTGTTGGAAGAAAATATAGAAAATGATTTCAAAGCTAAAAAGAAGCAACTTTTGCATTATCTGTTGCTTTCATTATGCAGGGACTCACTCCATAATAGGGACCTGGCTTTGGCTCATTGTAAAGAGAGCTGTAGAAAAGGACCATGGGTTGCCTTGGGAGGTAATGCATTGCAGTCACTGGAGGTTTCTAAATGGAAACTGCGTATAAGTCAATAAGCACTTATTAAATACCTACAATGTTCCAGGCATTGTGCTATGAATATTTTGGGGATATGCAACCGAAACTAAAGCATCTCTGTCTTTGAATTAGCAAGTATTTATTAAGCACCTACTGTTTGGAGGTCACTGTGTTAAACACTGGGGATACAAAGAAAGGCAAAAAATGACCTCTGCTCTCGAGGAACTCACAGGGGGGACAACATGTAAATCAACTATGTACAAACAAGATATAGACAGGACAAACTGGAAATAATCCCAGAGGCAAGGCAGCTAGCATTAAGAACGTATTCTACTCTAGCAGGCCCATGCCATTGTAGCTGAGCTGGCTGGTTCGTCTCTATGGAGGCAAGAGGAGTATGGATCAGGGCCAGATGATGAAGCAGAGTAGTTTGTCTCTGGCACCCTTGCCTGGCTGTTCTCAGTCCTTTAATCCACCCTTGTAGTACTGCTGCTAAATTCACTGGACTTATTTTCCCCACAGAAAATTTTCTTAGAAAACAATCGCTGTCTAGATGATTGACACCTTGGTGGGAATTTGGGTTTCTGTATTCCTTTCCCTTCCTTTCAGTCCTATGGACTTTGTCCTTTGAAAAGACTTCCAGTTTTAGATGGGGACACAGGGAACCGATGGACAGCTAGATGGTGCAGACTGTACTCAGGAGGACCTGAGTTCAAATCTGGCCTTACAAACTTAATAGCTCAGTGACCCCGAGCAAGTCCCTTAGCCCTGTTTGCCTCAGTTTCCTCATCTGTAAAATGAGCTGGAGAAGGAAATGGCAAACCACCTTGCCAAACTTTATCTTTGCCAAGAAAGCCCTAATAGGATCACAAAGAGTTGGAAACAACTAGAATCTATCTTGTCAACCCTGGCATGTCCCTTGTGGGGATGTTAGGCTCCTTACAAGCATTCTATGCCTCTGTGAAGATAGGTCCTACTGCATCACAGGCTATGTTCTCCAGCTGCTATTTCTGTAGTTGGCCACCAGGTGTCAGCAGGAGAGCAGAGCTCCAAGGCAGTCCTTTGGTGCTGGGGTGATGCTCAGAGGTCTCTAAGGCGATCACTGATGATCACACTGCCATTCTCCCCTCTGGGTGCTTCTTTGCTCTTCTCCTTTCCTTGTCCCTCTTCTGGTCCTCCCCTCTCTAGAAGGCAGCTCGGCGTAGCGGAGCGGGCATTGGACCTGTAGTTAGGGTTTCTAATTCCTCTTCAGATACCTACTAGCCTTGACCTAAATCATTAACCTCACTCTGCCTCCATTCCCTCATCTGTACAAGGAGGGGATTGATCTAATGGCTTCTAAGGGTCTCCTCCAGCTCTCAACCTGTGATCCTATAATAACAGTAAGAACTCCCATTTACACAGCACTTGCATTTTTACAAAGCGCTTTCCTTGAAACAATTAGCCTTTTCCCAGGAGTTTCCCCTAAACTAAGGAACTTGTCAGCTCGTGCTGCTCCCATGGGACTGGATTCTTGTTGGTGTTGTTGTTCTCGCTTGTCTGATTCTCTGTGGCTCTGTTTGGGACTTTCTTGGCAAAGACGCTGGATTGGTTTGTCATTTCTTTCTGCAGCTTATTTTACAGATGAGGAAACTGAGGCAAACAGGGTGAAGTGACTTGCCTAGGTTCACACAGCTAGGAAGTGTCTGGGGCCAGATTTGAACTCAAGTTTTCCCAACTCCAGACCTGGCATGCTATCTAAATCATCCCCATTTTAAATATGAGGAAACTGAATCTTAGAAAGCTGAAGTGATTTATCCCAGGTCACTCAACTAGCAAGGATTAGAGCCAAAACTTAAGCTCAAGACTTGTGATTCCAAGTCCAGGACACTTTCCGTTATGCTGCACTAACCTCTAATTTTTTCTTTTTAAAAAAATGAATTTTCATGCATATATTTTTTATATATATTATTATATTTCCTTATGTAAGTCTACCTTTTTACCCCTCTAGAGATCAGTCCCTTATAACAAAGAATAAAAAAGAGAGGGGGAAAAACAATTGTGCAAAACCTAACCATCATATTAAAAAAGTTTGACATTATATGAAGCATTGCACACCCATAGTCCCCCACCCCTGTAAGGAGTGAGCAGAGATTCCTTCTCATAGCTTTCCTTTGTAGCCAAGGTTAGTCATTATGATTCCATAGTATTTAGTTTTGTTCTGGTTCTTTCCATTTCCGTTCTTGGAGTCCTTGGGACTTCCTAGTTCTTGGTACCTCACTTTGCATTAGTGTAAATGGCTTCCCTTATTCCTCTGTATTCATAATTTTCATAATTTCTTTCAGCATAGTAACATAGTATTGCATTCATGCACCACAAATTATTTAGCTGTTCCCCACTGGCTGGCTGTCTCCTGTGTTTCTGTACCTCCTTTGGCATGCTCTTCCTTCTTCCCTGGCTGGTTTTAGGCTGTTGGGGACATCCCAGGGATCCTAGCATTGGAGGCAGAGAGGATTCATTGAGTCAGAGGTAGCTTGTTAGACCTGCAAGAGACCTTAGAGATAGTTGTGTCTAACATCTTCATTTTAGAAATGAGGAAAATGGAGCCCAGAGACAGGAGATTGACATGAATGATAATAACTAAGCTTTATGTGATGTTCACTATGTGCCCGACGCTGTGCTAAGTGCTTTACAGTTGTTATCTCATTTGATCCCTGTGTAACCTGGGCCCTTGAACATGCCTGGTCTGTCTAATATGGAACCGACTGTGTTTCCCTGTGATGTGGGTGGGAGTATCCTCCTTGATTGGCAGGCTGGGTCTTTAAAAGCAGCGAGACCAGACCCATTATTCTCTTTCCACTGTCTTTCAGCTGCCCTCTTTTTGGCTAAGCATAGATACCATGAGCTGACCCAGTGGGAGGGTGGGACTTGCTTCCCTTTGCTGACCTCTTTTTTGCCCCAGCTCCAAGACATGGGTCTGGGGGGGGTGGTGTTTGTTTCTGTCCTCACTTTTAGGTGCCAGATGTGATCCTCATGGACCATGGCAGTCTTGGAGCCAGAATTGTGAGTTGGGGTAGGGGCAGTAGGGAAGCCCTGAGAAGTCAGGTTACTTGGAACCAGTCCAAGGAGGTCTTTGGACTTGGAACTGGGCTAGTGGTGCTTTGTAGGAACTGAGCTAATGAACCTAGTCCCCTCCCACTCCCCAGAGACTGAAGTAGTACAGAAGGGGAAGGGGTGGAGTCTAAGTAGTCATTTGATTCAATGGACTTTCCATCCTTTCTCAGTCTTCCAGGCTTTATCTGAGTTCAGATGAATCAATAAAAAAGCTTTTATTAAGCATTTGCTACTTTCATTGCACTGTGCTAAATGCTAGGGGTACGAGTAAAAACACAAGATACTATCTGTTCTCAAAGAGTTCCATTCTAAAGGGGAAGACCACAAGTAGAGGTTTTAGCTTAAGGTCAGACAGAAAGACCTGGTGTTCCCTAAAGGAATGGGGTTGGGGAGCCTCTTGGGCTTACCTATCCAGCAGCAGTTGGTAGGTGGTTGATGGTGATGGAGATAGGAGTGGGGATGGCTTTTTCTCGAGGCTTTCTCCCCATGATGATGATGATGGCTATGGGGACCAGACTAGAAGGAGGACCAGGGTTCTGGGAGTAAGTTGAAATTCCCTTGGTTTGTGGACTCTGGGTCATAGGCTGTTTCTGTCAGGGTCTGAAGGGGTGGTGATTGAGGTGCTGGGTGTTCTCACGTATTAATCAATAAAGGGAAGAACACTATATCTGGAGTAAAGAGGACTACAGTTCAAAACTAGCCTCAGGTACCAGCTGTGTGACTCTGGGTAAGTCACTTAAACTTTAGGTCTGCCTCAGTTTCCCCAACTGTCAAATGAGAATAACAATAGCACCTACATTCCATGATTGTGAGGATCAAATGAGACATGTATAAAGATCTTTGCAAAAATTAAAGCACCATGCAAATGTTAACTATTATCAGCATTACGTGCATGGCAAATTCTGCCTCCTGTTTCTCTAGATACCTTGCGATCTGAGCTACACTGGCTTGCTTTCTTCTGTGTGTTGTCTTCCACCATTGGACTGTAAGCTCCTTCGAGGTAGGGACTGTCTTTCTTTTTCATATCTGTGTCCCCAGCACCAAGTGCAGTGCCCGACACATGGAGGCACTTAATAAATGATTATTGACTGACAGTTGGTCCACAGTTGTTGTTGGGTTCTTTCTCCATACGATTTGTTCCCTTCCATGATGACTATGGGGGCCAGTTTAGGAGCAAGGCTGGTGGTTGGGGGGTTGGGGAGCCAGGGGCACTGCTATTCCCAGGGTTCTCACACTTATCTGTATGTCTATGGCAGCTGGCTGGTAGTTGTGGTTGGTGATGGTGATTGTAGGAATGGTTGGCTCCTTCTCCAATCATTCATGTCATACACCATACATCCCTCTCCCCAGGATCTACCTCTACTCATAGGAAATTCTTTTATTTACAGTCCTCCACAGGCAATAATAAACTGTCACACTTATACTAAGTGCCCACCAAACATGAGAAAGGCTATCTCTTCATACACTTACCCTCATCTAGGGCCTAATTTTTACTTTTTCCCTTCTGAAATGGGATGGAAGCGAGATGGTGTTGGAGGCCCGCTTATATTATAGCAATACAATGTTTTGTTTCCTTAGATGTGCTTGTTTTTGACAGGAAATTGAGCCTCTGCCTTGATATATATGATAAGCTTTCCACTCACCCAGCTCTGGACAGACCTTTGTAACTAATTATCTCTCATGGTCATCTTGTGACTCATGAAGGAAAGGAAAGGAATACCTTCCTGTTCAGGAAGCCAGAGTCTCCATTTGCCTTATTGGGTGAACTTGAAAACACAAGGGCCCCAGTACAGATCCATGATGTCAACACATGACTCATAGAATCTTGGATTTAGGAAGAACCTCATGGGTCATCTGGCCTGACCCCAGCTTGTTGATTGAATCTCCTTTTCTGACTTCCCAGTGAGCAGGCACATAGCTTCTTCCTGAGGATCTCCAGTGGGGACTAATTACTTTCTAAAGTGACCCATTCCACTCTTAAATCCTGTTAAATTTTTCCTTATATCAAGAAAAAAAATTGACTGATTTCCATACATTGCTTCAGTATTCAACATCTATCCCCAAGTAGACCAAGTCTTATGTGACAGCACTTTAAAACAATGATTATGCCTCTATTAAGTCTTCTCCAGGTCACACATCCTCATTTACTTATCCAGTCCTCATATGGCATAGTTTCAAAGTGCCTTACCATCCTGATAATTTTCTTCTGGATTCTCCTTAGCTTGCCAATGTCTTCCCTAAAAATGAAGCTCTAAAAATGAATTCAGATTCCAAATGGAACCTGATCAGGATAGGATATACTAGGACTCTCAACTCCTTTATTGTTTGTTGTTTTTTTCTACAGATTAAGATTAAATTAGCATTTTTTATTTCCATGCCATAGTATTGACATATTCATCTTGCAGTCCAACTGAGTCCCTACCTTAATTTTTTTTCTTTTATCAAGCATTTCTCCCCCTTTCTCTTTCTCCTACCACTGAAGGGAAAAAAAAAACCCAGAAACTCTTGTAACAAACACGCATAGTCAAGAAAAACAAGTTCCGATATTGTCCATGTTTAAAAATGTGTGTTTCATTCGGCATTCATAATTTCTCTGTCAAGAAGTGGATGACATTCTTCATCACTGGTCCTGGGAATAATGGGTGATAATTGCACTGATCAGAGTTCTTCAAGTCTTTCAAAATTGTCCATTTTCATAATATTATTCTAGTACAGATTGTTCTCATGGTTCGGTTCATTTTACACGACTTAGGTTTCTCTGAAACTGTCTGTTTCATCACATTTTATAGCACCACAGTGTGCTGTTGCATTTATATGCCATAATTGGTTCAACCATTCCCCAACTGAAGAGCAGCTCCTTAGTTAAAAGTTCCTCACCACTAGCAAGAAAGCTGTTATAAATATCTTTGTACACTTAGGATCTTTTCCTCCTTTTTTGGTCTTTTTTGGGGGG
Organism: Pseudochirops cupreus; assembly: GCA_028627135.1. Taxonomy (NCBI): domain Eukaryota; kingdom Metazoa; phylum Chordata; class Mammalia; order Diprotodontia; family Pseudocheiridae; genus Pseudochirops; species Pseudochirops cupreus. Next base: position 100,044,629 of record CM053581.1, on the reverse strand, counting down.
GATAGGCTTAATCATGTTATTACTGGGTTAAAAATTTCAAATTGCTTTTCAGAATGGCTGGACTAATTCACAGTTGCAAGAACAGTGAGTATGCCCGTTTTCTAGAAGCCCCTCTGTGACGTTAATGGGATATAAAATCTTCCTGGCCCATTAATTGACTTCACACGGAGCCCTTTAAGGGAAGCTTGCTTAGAGGAGGCTTGCTTGTAGGAAGATTTTCACATCTTTAGCTAATTTCTAATTAGGCACTGAGTCAGAGGGTTGTGATGCCTTCTGGCTCTGAGAAGTATATATATACTCTGAGTTGGTATTTTGCTTTGGAGGCTCGCTTATGAGAAGGATCTTGCGATTCTCTGGTCAAGAACCTGAGAGGCCGTATGTTCAGAAGTAAACTGCTCAGAAGTAAAGGCTCTCTCAATCCAGGTATATATGTAAAGTGTATAGTTGATTCAGGCAATCAGAGCCCTATCTGTTGGTCTTTTATTCTCTGCTTGTATTTTCTCTGAAGTTTAGGGTGCTGACTTTCCCCCTGAACTAATGAACGTAATTTAAAAAGGTTACTGACTCCTTAGCTATCTTTCCTAGTAAAGCAGATCTAAGAACCTGTGTTAGCAGTCATCCTGGGCATACTTGTATAGTTTCTACTACACCCTCCAATGTTTGTAAATTTTTCTGTCAACTTTCCCAGTCTGATGGGTATGAGATAGAACTTTGGAGTGGGTTTATTTTTCATTCCTCTAATTATTACTGGTTTGGAACCCTTTTTTTTTCATATAGCTATAAATGGTTTAGATTTCTTCCCTTGAAAATTCTTCTGTGTTCTGAGTTCCTTCTCAGATCTATGTTCTATGTCCCAGTTCTATGTTCCCTTTCTACTGTGGTATTTTCACCTGTGTTGTAAGGATCTTTTCAGCTCTATTAGACTATGTTCTATGTTCTAAAGTCCTTTTCAAAACTGACGTCCTATGGCCTGTTTCCAGTTGGACTCATAGGAGTGAACTCTTGTTGGTCCTTTCAGACAGAGGCCTTTCCCTCTCCTAGAAACAGCCAATGGGAAGCAGCTTAGCAGTCTCAGGTCCCTTTCTAGGAGGGGCCTGTGTGATGACAAGGCAGAGCCAGCCTTTGGTAGACTTTCCAAGTCTTCTGAGATGTAGACAAGTGCACATTCCCGCAATATAAACTTCCACATTCCTTCACTTCCTTTGCAGATAGGAGCAATGGGACTGTGTCCTGGAACAACTGTCTTCTGAGCAGCAGAAAGCAGAGAAAGTACCTTAGGGCCCTTTTGCTTTCCATTAAAACAGAAGGAGTTTGTAAGAATCCTTCTAAAGTCATGCACACCCCATGAACTGGAGCAAGTTGCTCCAGCTGATTCCAAATGCAGCTGGGTATTGGAAGGAGGGGATCGAGATGAGTTATTTTGGGACTCATGGACATTGAAGAACCAGCCAAATTGTCCTGAATTGGGAAGCATTACTCCTTAAAAATTCTGGGCTAATCTTTTAAAGATACTAGATTTGAACTTGTAATCTTCCTAATTCCAGCTGGTAGTCTATCCTCTGTACCACCCAGATGCCTGAGTAGGAGCTTAATAAATGCTTGATGACTAACTTATTGCCAGCAATTCCCGTTTCATGGGTATTCTATAATTCTTACTCCTTTTGCTGTGATGGGAATTCCCCTTCCTTTGTTTACATCGAATGAAGTTAAATTTATAGCATGATATAGGAATGATAGCTGGTTCTTATTTATATAATCTTTAAGGCTGACAAAGACCCTCCACAAACACCTTCTGGTAGGCAAGCCACAAACAACCACTAACACCTCAGGTTGGAGAAATTTACCAATCTCTAGCAGATATCAGGGCAGCCAGGTGGCACAGTGGATAGAGCACCAGGCCTGGAGTCAGGAAGACCTGAGTTCAAATCTAGTCTCAGACACTCACTAGCTGTGTGACCCTGGACAAGTCACTTAACCCTGTTTGCCTCAGTTTCCCCATATGTAAGATGAGCTGGAGAAGGAAATGGCAAAGCTCTCCAGTATCTTTAATAATATGACTCACGAAGAGTCAAACAGGACTAACAACAACAATAAGTAGGTATCAGGGCCTTGAGGGAATAAAACCCAGGGTGAGTAAAGTTCCATGGTGGAAGATTAGGGGAGGCAGCGGAGAGCAAAACGGGAGCTTGATGAGGGAGGGTTTGGGGCTAAAAAGAAAGGTGAGATTACAGGGGACACGGAGGATCAGGCCCAATTTGAATTAGTCAAACTGTGACACAGTTGAGGTTCGTCTTGCTTGTCTTCCCCTTCTCCTTTCCTCTCTCTTTCATCCTTCTCACTTCAGTACCCATTTCTCCCTTGGAATCTTTCCAGAAAAGAAGGTGACCCAATGAATTAATGGGATCATAGGATTTAGAGCCAGATGAGATGACTGAGGGCATCTAGTCCAACCCACTAGTATCCTGATGAGGAAATTGAGGCCCAAAGTCCCAAAGGGGCCTTCACCAAGGTCATGCAGGAAGCTAGTAGCAGATGCAGGACCTTTGCCTTTTAAAAGACATCTCGTTGCCTACCTGGGAGCACTCATTTTTTTGGCTTTTGCATCATGCCCCCAGGCCAGGCACCACCCCCTCCCCCTTCCTTTTTTTTGTTGTGGTGTCTTCCCCTGTCAGATTGCACGCCTTCACATTATATTCCCAGCATGCACAAAGGGCCTGGCACAGAGTAGGCGCTTGATAAATGTTTACTGACTGACTCATCACACTGAAAAGGGCAGTGGTAAATCCAAAGAAATGAAACTCTAATTGTGGAATTTCAGGTCACTTGGCAGAGGAGGTGAGAGGGGCCTTCCTAGCCAACTTGAGGTTCCACCAGGGATAGAATCCCTGTGCATATCCCTCCTGTGCATAAAGTTGGCTTTGGGCTTCAGAGGGTATGGGGAGAATGGCAGTGGGGGTGCACAAAGACATGGCAGCATTTGGCCCAGAGCTAGTTTAGAAAAGCAGCTTTCAACTCTATGGGAGAAAAATCTTCCCATTTTATTCTTTTTATTAGAACTTTCTCTAAGTGGAATGGGCTGCCTATGGGATTAACAGTAACAATAATAACATTTATGTAATATGTTGGGGTTTTACCTAGTGCATTTCATATGCTGATGTATTTCATGTGTCATTTGATCCTTTAAACAACTTTTTTAGGGAGGTACTATTATTATCCCCATTTTACAGATGAGGAAACAGAGGCGAGGAGAGGCTGTGAGACCTGCCCAGGACCACACAAGGAATGTGTCTGAGATAGGATTTGAACTCAAGTCTCATCTAAGTTCAGCACTCTAGTCAATGCCCCATCTAGCGGTCCTAGTTTGTGGGCTCCCCTTCCTTGGGGGTCTTCAGTCAGAAGCTTGTTGGAGATATTGTAGAGGGGATCCCAGTTGAGGTATGGATTGGGTCAGAAGACCTCTGAGGTGATCATCCAACTGGAAGTCCTGTATCTTGCTCTAAGAATCACAGAATTCCACACTTGAAATTTTCCTTGTGGTAAATTTAATTTCACTAACTTACCCCGGAATCAACATCTCACAAGTCCCTCCTCTGCCTCCTTCCTCTGTTTTTCTCTGACTGTCCCTTCATTCTCATCCTCCTCTTTCCCAAATCTTGAAGTGCCATAAGAGGAATTGATTGCTGTTCAGAAGTTTACTAAGATTGACTCATCATGACCAGGGGGTTCCTTGTTAGGGCCTTTGTGTAAACCTAGAATGTTGGAATGACTTTTAGTTGGCATGAATCTTCTCAACAAACTCTTACGGAAAACAGAAAAGACCGGAAGCTGCTTTCCCACATGGCTACGTTGGAAATAAGAAGGCCTTGTCTAATGATCCATTTACACAGACTTGACCTTTCCTCCTTGACTTTTATCGTTTGGCTTGAAGACAAAGGTTTTTTCACTCTTAGAAGCAGCTCCCATGTGCCCAAAGGGGAAGGATGGCTGTTGATGAGTTAGGCCAGCACGTGGGAACTCAGCATGTGCCCCTGTGAGGGATCACTGCAGTAGGACATCAGAGGGGGTCAGTGGGAACCTGAACTGGGCCACACAGAGCAGGTGGCCTTAACTGGGACACTTGGCTATTTTGAGGTCCGGGATTGCTTTGGACAAAAAACCAACACAAACAAACAGCTCTACCCCTAAGCCTTTTCTCCCTAAAAATATTCTCTTCCAAAGCATAATTTTACTTAGTTTACTTACCCCCTGAAATTCTGGTCATTCAACTGTTTAGTATGTGTGAGAACAGGGTTTTTGTCTCCCGGACTCCTCTCTGCTCTGGTTGGGATGATTTAAGCATCTAATGTATTAATTTTATCAGTTCTTAATAGGCTGACACAGGCTAGTTTGGCATCCGTTCGTTGTTATTGAGATAATTTTTGTGTGGATACACATACTGCTTGATGCTCAGTGCCACATTCTTCCTTTTTAGGGGAAAAAGGATTCAGAAATCAAAGAAATCAGGAATCAAGTTCCAAAGACCTCTGGATAGTGGAATAATATAAAACGTGAGACTCATGATTTTAGCATCACCTTTGAATCTTAGTTTATAAGCATGGAACCAATCTTTTTTATACCAACATTCAATTATTAGATAACTAATAACCATAAAACTCCACGATTTCAAAGAATAAAGAGTGTAGCTGGCTCAAAGGGCAACAGAAACACATGGTGGCATACATAGCCTCTGCCTTCAAGGATTTGAAGGGCCATCAATGGGAAGGGGGATCAGACTTGTTCTGCTGGTCCCCAAAGGATAGAGCTAGAAGCAAGAGGCAGATTTGGGCTTGAGTTCAGGATAAACTTCCTCATAATTATGTTACAATGAAATGGACTAGGCTGAGAGGTGGTGGGTGCCTCCTCCTCAGAAGTCTCTAACAGAAGCAGGATGCCCACTTACTGGTTTTTTTTGAGGGGGAGGTGGATTAATTTTCCAATATGGGTTGCAGTATATAGTCACTGAATTTTCTGTGCAACGATGAGATTCTGTGATCCTGCTTAGTGGATAAAAAAAAAATCATCATTTCTTGGACATCATCCAGAAATTTGTCATGAGAAAAGGAGGTAAGTAATTTGAGAGCAAGAGAGAACAGAAGGACAATTAAATCACTGCATTGAGATCCATGGAATTTTAAAAATTGATTCTCTTTTAAAAAGTGCTCTTTAAAAAAAACCCTCAGAACATTGTTGTCAATTCTACATGGTGCTTACTCCTTCCCCAGTAAAACTATCTCTTGTAACAAAGAAATATAATTAAGTAAAACCCCAGTCCCAGAGTCCATTGGTATGAGACTCTCTCCTCACTGGTGTAGATGAAAGCTCTGCTCTATGGGAGGGGATGAGGAGAATTGAGGTGAGCAGGAGTGGGGAAAACTCTTCAGTCTTCTTTGAGCCTCTTCATGGAGACTGCCGGCTCCTCTCACGTTGGTTTTTTCCCAGAGTCTTTTCCTTCAGCAAGCCAAAGTGACTCAGTTTTTTGAAGAAAAACTCAAAGAAGAATGAAGAGCTCTCTTTCTCTCACAAATTTCACTACATTCCTCACATAGGGTAGGGCATTTACCTTTACCATGAGGAGAGAGTCTCATACCAATGGCCTTTGGGATTGGGATTATGCAAACAAATCAAATTAACACATTGGACATATATGAAAATATATGCCTCATTCTATACCTCATGTCCTTTACTCCTCTTCCAAGAGACAGGAGATGTGCTGTTGATGAATCTGAAGTCATAGTTGGTCACTTCACTATCAGAATCCTGAAGTTTTCATTGCAAGTTTTCTCTATACTATTGTGGTCCTCTTATAAATTATTGTCCAGGTCTACATACTTTGCATCAGTTCCCACAAGTCTTCTTATGGTACAATAATATTCCATTCCAATACAATAATGCTGCACTAATTTTATCACAATTTTTTCAGTCTTTCCCCGATCTCCACAGAATGTTAAAAGACCTAAAGGAAGACCTCCACTACATTGGAAGTAATGGACAGATGTTACAAAAGATGAGAAGTCATGACTAAACTGCAATCCATACCAGCAAAGGAAGTACCTAAAGATGACACATCCATTGAAGTAATGAAATATAAAAAAGCAATTTCATTAAAATAAGTATCTTTGCAAAGAGGTAAATTAGCTGGATGATTCTATTTCTGATGGGAGCCTTAATAGAGGGAAAATGTAAAATAAGATAAAAGGATTAAATACTATCTTCAACTCCCTACACCCTACAATTAATTAGCCTTTTAGAAAGAATAATTTGCTTGATGCCAAAGAAAACTTGCAAGGCTGTATCTATGTGATACCAAAACAACTTGTCAGGTCAGGTCCATCAAACCAATCAACTCAGTGGAAAAAAAAAATTAGTTAAACTAGTGGTCCTGGCATAATTTGAATACAGAATAAAGCTTTGTATTTATCTATCTAGAGGTAATGAAGGAAGTGCTAGACTTGGAGGAAGTAGATAGGAGTTCAAGTCCTGATTAAATTAAACATTTATTAAGTGTCAGGTACTGGGCAGAGTCCTAAAAATGGTACCTACCCTCAAGGAGTTTACCTTCTCACAGGGGATAGGTGTGAGATAAGCCATATAAGTAAATAAAAGCATATACAAAGACGGTAAATTGGTTGGTGGAGGGAATAAATTAGGGGTACCAGGAATGACCTCTTGAAGGAAGTGATATTTGAGTTAATCTATGCTTTATCTGACCAAAATGTGTTATTGTTCCACGTTTCCCTGTACCTTACAACCCCTAAGCTTATTCTTCGCCCTCACTATGACCTTCACTCCACCCGCCCTCAATTTTTTCCTAAGCCCTACTGCAGTAAAGTGATCATTTTATATCTCCGTAATATGTTTGATATCTCACCCTCCACCTCAGTCATACCAATTTGATGAGCATTTATTAAGTGATTACTTTTACCAGGAAATGTGCTAGGTCCTGGGGATACAAAGAAAGGCAAAAGACATGTCTTGGTCTCATGAAATAGGGGAAAGACATAATGCCAATAACTATGTATAAACAAAATATATACAGGATAAATTGGAGATAATCCTGGAGGAAATACACCAGTATTAAGGGAGATTGAATAAGACTTTTTGTTTTCACATTTCTTCCAAACCTCTTCCTCTTTTTTAAAATTATTTTTTATTATTTACTTATTTGCTTTTAATTTACAAGATTCAGTTCCACAATCACTTGAGTTTCAGATTTTCTCCCCTCCCTTCCCCCCCTCCCCCTCCATGGAGGCGTGCAATCATGTATAGGATCTGCAAATACTTTCACATTGTACAATAGTTTGGTCATATAGAAGGGTTGTAACCAATGAGTGATCACTGGGAAAAGGAAAAAAAAGCAAAACCAGACATGAAAGAGAATGATAGCGTGGTTTGCTTCAGTCTCCATTTAAACTATAGTCTTTCTATATCTTTCTCTGAGTTTAGATCCTCCTTTTTTTAAAAAAAAAACTTATTTATCTTTAGTTTTCAACATTTACTTCTATAAGATTTTGAGTTTTAAAATTTTTCCCCTTCCCTCCCCTCCCCCCATGTGGCATACAATCTGATATAGGCTCTGCATAAATATTCATATTAAACATATTTTAACATTAGTCATGTTGTAAAGAAGAATTAGAACCAAGGGGAGAAACCATGAGAAAGAAAAAACAAGACAAAAAAGAGAGAGAGCAAATAGTATACTTAGATCTGCATTCAGACTCCATAGTTCTTTTTCTGGATGTGGATAGCATTTTCCATCAAGAGTCTTTTAGAGCTGTCTTAGATCCTTTGCATTGCTAAGAAGAGCTAAGTCTATCACAGTTGATCATCATGTAATGTTACCATTACTGTGTACAGTGTTCTCTTGGTTCTGCTCAGTTCACTCAACATCAGTTCATGTAAGTCTTCCCAGAAGACCTTTTTCTCTTCCTCTATCTAGTCTTCCTTCCCTCCCCCAGTTGAGATTCTCCTACTTGAGACTATTTGTGGAGAGCTCTCCTTTTGTTCTTCTCACATCTCTTAGATTCCTTTTTCCAATATCTCCTCCTTCACTGATGTCTCACTTGAAGAGATGCTCCTTTTCTTTGCCAAGCCTAACCCCTCTCATATTCCTCCCTTGATTCTATGGCCTCCCATCTTTTACAGCAGATTGACGCCACTGTCATCCCCATTCTCTTGTCTTTAATATATCCCTATCTACTGGGTCCTTTCTATTGCCTACAAATATCCCCATGTCTTTCCTATTTTAAAAAAACCCAAACCCTTTCTTGATCTTACCATCCCTTCTAGGCAATTCCCTCTATCTTGTCTCCCCTTCCTGGTCAAGCTCCTTGAGAAAACCATCTACAAATGGGAGCATCTACAATGCTTCCACGTTCTGCCCTCTCACTTTTCTGCTAAACCGTCTGCAATTTTGATTATTGCCTTATTACTCAAATTATGCAGACAGTTCTATCTCCTTCATGTCATTAGAAAACAAATCGCCTCCCAATATCTTTACCTCATGTTCCCTCAAACTCCTTGTAGGGAAGAATTATATGAACTATCTCAAGGGAGAGGAGATATGCTAATTGAAGTGGACCTGAGCTGTTTCCTTAGGGTATATGAAACCCCCTGAAGGAGTAGGGACCTTGAAGCCTGTATGATTATTTGCAGGGGAAGGAACAAAAAGGGCCTGAGAGAGTCAACCAGGGCAATATCTAAAATTAGTCCATTCTTATCAGAAGGGTCTTTCTGGAGCCTGGAACTGAGAAACTATTAGATCAAAGATCTTGCCCCTTCCTAGGCTATGTCCATATATGCTTATGTCCATATAGGCTTATATCAATTTTTTGAGAACACAGGTTCTGGAAAATACAATACCTAAGTATGATAGTCAAGTTCATAATGAAGAAGGTATAGTTTGAGGAATCCATTACAGAATTTGACAATGTCACCTGCTTGAAAGTGGTACAAGAAGAGGAAAACCCAGTGGATATGATGATAGCAGGGCCAATCTTGAACCTCCCTAGAGCTAAAGTTGGTGACTGGCTAGAGTCAATGATGAAATGACAAAGATATGCTCTATGAAAGCTTTGATAGTGGTTACCATGACAGTGAAGTTGATTGGTACAACATCGTTTTGCAAGTAGAGTTCAAATGTAATAAAGGCAAACATCTTACAATGAAATGGGAAAGGGGGACCAATAGTAACAATATGATGTTTAGAGGCAAGTCAGGAGACATGAAGGATCTTGAAGTATTGGTCTTTCCGAGATGGATGACCCAATTGGTACATAGAACATGATTGAACAGAAGTGACCACCTTATCTTTATTAGGCGACTCATATGGTCCTTTATAAAGGGTTGAGAAGGGAATGGTTGTCCCTTTGAACTATAAATCCCAGGATGCCAGTCAACTCTAAAACCATTATTACAGTGACTTTACTGAGAAAAAAGAGGCCTTTCAGGTCATTCATTGCCACTTCAAATCACCTTCCCTGACACCATTAGTATAGACTTAACAAGTTGCTTTCTTGACCCAAGGCTCATTTACATTATACTGCCTGGTGGGCAAATATTCTATCCTAGAAGCTGAGGGTTTCAGATACTTTCCCAAGAAGCAAGCAGTTCAACTACATGATATACTGCTGTCAAAAGACTTAAGATGAGGGAAGGAAAGGGGACTTCAATCCTAATCACTTTCCCCCAACTAATGCCTGACTTAGACTTTGGGGGAGAAGAAGAGGAAGGAAGGAGGTCAAAGGAGGAAAGTAAAAGTTGAAAGAAGAGGTGAGAGTTGACTTCTAAAGCAGTTTACACCAGCTCTGAAATCTGAAATCAAAGTTAACCACATGATAGGAGCGCCAGTTTGAATTTAGAAAGTTGGTGGGGTTTTTTAAAATTTAATTTTCAATTTATGGAATAAAATAAGCATTTCCAAAACATGGTATAATAAAAAGATGATTGCACATGAAACTGAAAATCTATTATATACAACTTGCCATTCCTTTTACATATAAAATAAAGTTATCGTGTGCATTTCTTCACCACCACCTCCACTTTTTCCCCTCCTCCTGGCCCTAGAGATGGCGACCAGTAGGTACACACAAATATATGTGTGTGTGTATATGTGTGTGTGTGTGTGTGTGTGTGTGTGTGTGTGTATGTGTGTAAAAATCATTCTCTGGATGTAAATAGCATCTTCCTTCATATGTCCTTTGTAGCTAATTTGGGTATCTATAAGTCAAAACGACATTTGCTTAAAGTTGTTCTTAAAACGTTATTGCTGTTACTGTATACAACATTCTCTTGGTTCTGCTTACTTTTCTCTTCATTATTTTGTGCAAGTTTTTTCATGTTTTTCTAAGACCATTGAGCTCATCATTTATTATAGCACAGTAGCATTCCATCATGATCATGGGATTTTGTAATAGAATGGCCACTGGCTCTTGGGTCTAAGGACCTGAACAGACATTTCAGCTTTACTACTTTCTACCTGTTTGAAGAAGGCCGTTCATATCTGTTTACTTGTTTGTAAAACGGAGGCATCCAATTATGTCATTTATATCTATCTTAAATCTTGATTCTATGAGGTTTAAGCTGATGATGAGCCCAAGCAAAAAGGGTGTGTGTGTGTGTGTGTGTGTGTGTGTGTGTGTGTGTGTGAGAGAGAGAGAGAGAGAGAGAGAGAGAGAGAGAGAGAGAGAGAGAGAGATGGAGTGTGTGTGTGTGTGAAGCAGGGTTAAGTGACTTGTGCAGGGTCACACAGCTAGTAAGTGTCAAGTGTCTGAAGCTGCTTTTGAACTCAGTTTCTCCTGGCTCCAGGGCTGGTGCTCTATTCACTGCACCACCTAGCTGTCTCTGAAGGCTCTCCTTTAAGAGATTCACCTTCGTGGAATCTCAGAGCTGGAAGGGTTTTCCGTGGCCTTCTAGTCCGACTGATACCTGCAGAAGAACTCCTTTCCAACACACGGTCTTCCAAAGGTCAAAGAACTCACTCTCTTATGAGTGGGACCATCTCAAACTGGGACAGCCCCAAATGTCTGAGTCATAATCTATCTCTCCGCAGTTTACACCTATTGATTCTAGTTCTCTTCTTAAGCTCAGGATGTTGAGACCATTACTGGAGATCTCCGATTAGACATGCAAGACCCGTTCCCATCTAATCCTGCCCAAGTTTTAGTTGGCAAGGCTGTCCTTCATACAAAATATTGCATTTCTCCAGGCTGCTCTTTTGTTCAGATAGTTCCCCAGGGCTGAGATGCCTTTAATATTCTCACCGCTACCTCTTAGAATGCCCAGAGCCCTGAAAGGTGCTTTAGTTGTTTAGTTGTCACCTCCTATATAAAGTCTTTATTGATCGCCGAAGTTGTTACAAGTACTTTCCTCCCCAATTATTTTGTATTTATTTATCTGTCTACATGTTTCTGCCCAAACTCCTTTTGGACAGAAACTGCTAAATTTTGACTTTGTATCCTCAAAACCTGGCACAATCTCTGGCACGTAGTGGGCATGTCATCGATGCTTTTTTAATGGAGTTGAATTGTACTGAACTTGGGAGAAGGCAGACCTGGGAGAGGGGAGGGGAGTCATGAGGGGGAATGACAGTAACATCCTCCGTGGCTGCTGGTCCGGCTTGTGAAAATGTGTTTTATCATGCGTAAAAACATGATGGGAGATTTCAACCCTCTTGACACAATGTACGGATAACAAGCCCTCGGGACGAGGGAATGTGCCTGTAATCACTTCAGCTGGCTGGGGGACACCATTCCTGACTGCTGGCTTCCAAAGTTATTTTCAAACTCGAGTACTTAGCGTGGCCGGAAACAGCTGGGAGAGGCGGAGACGCCAGGCTTCTGTATTGAGAAGCCTGAAATGAAAGTCTTATTTTTCAAGGCTGTCATATCATAAAGAACTGCCTTTTAATGAATAAAATTACCTTTAGTTAGTGAGAGGCGATAGAAGGAGGAGGTTTCCCTATAATGTCATAGACACTAAGCTTAGAGTCAGAGATCAGAATTGGCTGCTGGTTCTAACACTTTTCAGCTCTGTGACCTCAGGCTGGTGTTTAACTTCCTTGAACCTCAGTTTTCTCACCTGTGAAATGGGAATAATGATATTTGTTCTATAACCTTCATGGATATTGTATGGAAAGTGGAAAGTTCAAAGATAAATTTGAACCCTCTTGAAACAGTCTTCTAGGCTCATAGAGTTAAGACTAGACCATCTAGTCCAATTCCATTTTACAGGTAAGGAAACTGGGACCCAAGAGAGGTTAAGACAAGGAAACAAGTATTTCTTAAGTTCTAAGCATTTATTAAGTGCCTACTATATGCAGGATACTGTTCTAAGTGCTGGAGATAAAAATACAATCCAAAAGAAAGACCTGTAGGAATGAGCTTGCATTCTAATGGGGGAGGCCAACACCTCAATGAGATCAGAGGGCTTGTTTGGTGGCCCGGGGAGTCGGACACACAGCCAGCGGGGAAGGTAACGCAGCGCGGCCAGCACGGGCCTGACCCCAGATGGAGGCTCCTCGGGAGGAGCTCATCCATGGGATAAGGAGGCAGCATGGCAGAGGTGGGAAGACCCCAGGCACGGAGGGAAACTCCGGGGTGAGGAGGCATATGAATCGTAGCAGCAAAGTCGGAAGAGTCAGACGCAAGCCGGGAGGGGAATGAAGCATGGCTGTCCTGGACCCATGCCCCAAACGGAAACTCTCCGTTCCCAACTTCATCCCCTGCTCCCTCCAAGTCAGTCAGTCAGTCAATAAACATTTATTAAGCACCTACTGTGTGTCAGTGGGTAAGGTTAAAGTGACTTGTCTAAAGTTGTGTGTGTAAAAATGAGAGCCGGTAGGATTTTAACCTGTTTTTTCTGATTCCAAATTTAGGAATCTTTCCACTCTATCACTTGAGTAAATATTTTATACTTGGAAAAATAGGAAACTTAATGCTCTGCCAGGAGCCTAATTTAAAATGTCATATCCTCTTAATGCTCCCGCTTTAATGTCAATTCCTCCCTCTTATCAAATAACCCTCCAGCAAAATAAATTTCCTCTTTCCTTGCAGGTGGTGCTCTGCTGGACTTTCTTTCCTAATATTTTAGCAACAGTGCTATTTCCTCTGTCCTTTTGCTACAAGAATTTTTTTTAAAAGAGCAAATCCAAAACTTATGGCTGCAGCAGAGGACTGTTAATATCAGAGATAAACAGGCTATTCTATAATCTGAGAACTAGGAGATGTAGATGATAGTTCTGTCTCTGCTGCGGGACTTCAGATGAATCACATAACTTTTCCATGCCTCAGTTTTCTCATCTGTCAAGGGAGAACATCAATTCCTGCCCTGTCTCCTACTTTGATGGATCTGTGATCTCAACAATATGGCAACTCATTTCACCAATACAGAATGGAATCCATCCATGGTTGCCTGACCTGTGCAACTCTTGTTTCTGTCCTACTGAAAACTTCACTGCCAGGAATCCATTCAACATGTTGGGGGCCTTGCTCTAGCTATCTCCACATGGCCCAGCTGTCAGTGGAATATATGCATGGGCTATACATTATCTCTGACTTTTACTACATGGCCAGGCCATCTCTTTCTCCAATCACACATTTCTCTGATGACATTCATTATCCCACTTCTTTCATGTAATTCCTCATTTGCAAAGCTACTCCCAATATTTCTTTTCTGGCTGCCTTTTCAAGTTAATTCGGCGGAGACTATTTTATTCCATGACTTAAAAGTCATATGACATCATCAGAAGCACATTGGAATTCAAAATCTAACCAATAGTTTTGGGGAAAAAAATCAAATATGTGTTTTAAAATGGTATTTTTTTTAAAAAGTGAACTTAACAAGCATCAGTAAATATATCCAAAGTATACACCTGAATGGAACTATAAAATTCGATTGTGTACTTTGTGTGTGTATACACATACATTTACATGTATGTATTATAATTATATAGCTGTAACTATATATACATATACATATATACATATATACATATATATGTATATATATATATATATACACATCTATATACATATAGATGTGTATATATAATTAGTCACTGAATTGATTAGTGAGGTGGTAACTAAGTGGTGCAGTGGATAGAGTGCCAGGCCTGGAGATAGGAAGACTGGTCTTCCTGAGTTCAAATCTGGCCTCAGACAGTTACTAACTGTGTTATCCTGGGCAAGTGATGTTTGCCTCAGTTTCCTCATCTGTAAAATGAGCTGGAGAAGGAAATAGCAAACCACTCTGGTATCTCTGCCAAGAAAACCCCAAATGGGGTCCTGAAGAGTCAGACACGACTAAAATGATTGAACAACAACATTGATTGGAACTCTAAAGTCTGTTGAAACTGTTTTCCTTTTTATTATTATACTCATCATGTAAATAGTTCTCCTGGTTCTTTTCACTTCTCTCTGTGTCAGCTCATGACAGGTTTCCTAAGTTTCTCTGATTCTGTCATATTATTTCTTATGACATAGTAACCTTTGATTACATTAGTATACTATAATTTCTTTAGCCATTCCCTAACTGATGACATATACTACTCTTTACTTTAAAAAAGTGATGCTGTGATTTCTTTGGGGTCACATATACGCTAAGCAGTTGACTCAAAGAGTTTGTATGCACAGGTTAATGACTTTTGGGGTGTAGTTCCAAATTACTTTACAAAGCAGACCAATTCACAGCTCTACCAAGAGTGCCTTAATGTGACTGTCTACCCACAGCCTCTCCAGCAATTACCATTTTAATTTTTTTTTTTAATCACTTTAGCCATTCTGATGGGTGTCAGATAAATCCTTGGAGTAGTTTTAATACATATTTCTCATTATTAGCAATTTGGATCATTTTTGTATCATTATTGATAGCTTGAATTTCTTCTTACTAGTGCAGTTCATTGCAAAAACTTCCATATTTTAGTGATCTATGAGTTCATGTGTACTGGTGCAACTCTTTGAGATGGGTTTCTTTCCCCCTGCTAGATTGCCCTTAGGCAATATACCAAGTGTGCATTAGTGGTATCCCTCTGCTCTTGTGGCATAGCTTTCAAGAACCAATTATCACATCCATTCCATGATAAGGCATCAAATGACTTTAATTATTGGCATTACAGTAATTGTTACAATAGCCTTCTTGCCTCAAGTCTCTTCCCACTCCAATCCATCCTCCAAGTAATTTTCCTAACGCACAGGTTTGACCACTCAAGAAACTCCAGTGGGTCCCTGTTATTTCCAAAGGCAAATGCAAAGCCCTCTGGCAAAGTTTTCATAACCTACCTTCCTCCTATGTTTTCAGTCTTCATACATCTTACTATCCACCAAGAACTCTTTGATCTAGTGAAAGCATGGACCTCAGTAAAACTAAAAACATGGGCCTTAGTTTCCTCATCTGTAAAATGAAGTCCTAGCTCTAGCATTTTTTAAAATATCTCTTCCAACTTTGACAGTCTGTATTTTAAGATTCTATACAGTTCTAATATTCTATGATTTTATGACTGTTATATCATCATATGCTTTAGTAACAGGAAGCATATCCTCCATGGGGAAATGGGGCTTACTACTGGGGCAGTTGGAGAGCAAAAGTGAGGGGGAGCAGATCAAGTAGCTTAATCCTTCAGTGTTTATTCAAAGACACACAAACATATAGTAGTTTTGTCATAAGGTCAGCCTTCCCCTATCTCTGCAATGTCTATAAAATATACAGTTCTGTAGAAATTTCCTTTTCTAAAGCTGGATGAGTCAGTTGGGAAGAATGCATTATTCCTAAATCAGCTGACACTCAACCATTCATTTGGTCCTTCTTCCCATCTCACAAGTGACTTGGAAAGCGAAGTTCTCCAGAGTTGGAGGGGGATGTTCTTTGAGGCCCATAGTACTAAGGGATTGTTGTCCCTCCCTTTCTCTGCAGGAAGAAGGGAGTGCCTCCTTTGTTTAAACTGTCTTTTGGGTGTCTGAGGCTAAGATCTTTAGCAGGAGCCAGGGAAATAACTCCACGGCATCCCCCTGCAATAGCTCACGTAGAAAATATAGGAGGTGGCTATATTTATATTCTATTTCCTACTTAGATAAGAGCAGAGTTGAAAAGCCTAAAGCTGTGTATTCAATCAATAGAACCCAGCTTAATGTAGCCTTGGGCCTCCCTGCCACAGAGTAGTGGCCTGGGGTCTTTCCCCCCAAAGGGTCAATATATTCAAGGTCTGTCTCCCTATTGGTCAGTGTCTTGGTGCTATCATAAACCCCTCTCTAAGGGCTTCGGTTAGGTTCTCCTCTCCCCACCTTGCCTCTGCCATGGTTGAAGTCCAGTTTTTAGAACACACACACTCACACACAGATGATAGATATGTTTTGTTTTTTTATTATGCCTATTTCTGAACATATTCCTCCATCCTCCTCTACACAATGAGCCATCCCTTCAACAGAGAACAACAACCAAAAAAACAAAATAGAAAGAAGGGAAAAAAGCAGTTCTGAAAAACTCAATAAACAGCCATTTCTGACAGCAATATTTCTCATCCATAGTTCCCCATCTCTGCAAAAAAGGGAAGAAGGTACATTTTCTCAACTCTTCCCTATGGCCAAACTTGTTCGTTATAATTATACAGCATTTAGTTATCAACAAAGAAACATTTATTAAGCACCTACTATCTACCGTGCACTGTGATAACTTATGTTTTCTGTCAAAGAGCTACGGCTGATCGAGGGACTCCTGATTACTTGAGTTCCCCCAACACACCTGATGAAATTATAGGAATTAAAGATAAGCAACAGAGACACAAGATGTAAGAGTCCACCCCTTTTGGATTTTGAAGTAGATCATTTAGAGAGGGTTTGATTCTTCCAAACCTTGATTAACTAGTGGAAAGGGCTCCCTTTAGCAAGTGTGAAGTTTTTCTTTTTTCTCTCTCCATTTTTTCCTCTTCTCCCACCAAATCAATGTTTTCTTGGAGCAGTGGCTAAGTTCTGTGCCAAGTGGAGAGCAGACCCAGAGAGTATAGCTGCAGTTAGGTTGAGCTTTGGAGAACATGTCCAGGGAGCCCAGCGACCTGCCCAACAGAGACGTTGCATTCAGGGGGAGTAGTGTGAGGATAAAAGAACAGAAAAGATCAGTGTCCTGCGGTGCCAGAGATGTGAGTCGTCTCAGCCGTGTGTGTTCTCTGTATGTATGACTCTCTACAAAAATATTCTCTTTGGCTTGCTGACTGTCGATGGTAGGTGCATAGGTGGGGGCTTGTGAGCTACAGTTTGAAGGGGGATAAATTCACAGTGATATCTTGCACATGGAGCAGTCATCTTTTGGGTGTCCCAGCTACTGAGCACAATTGGTGAAGATAGCTAGAAAGAATATCTTTTGTTGTTTGATTTCTTTTCTGATTATATTCTTGTAGTCAATGTGTTTATTGTTTACTTGATTCTGCTTAGTTCATTCTGTACCACTGCATATAAAATTTTCTATACTATTATGAATTCTTCTTATTCATGATTCTTATGGCACAGTAATATTCCATCACATCCACATATTACAGTTTGTTTAACCATTCCCTATTGGTGGGCATCTATTTTGTTTAGTGGGTCTGCTCTCTTTCTCTCCCTCTCTCTCTCTCTGTCTGCATCATCAAAGTCTTGTAGTGGCTGACACATAGTACGTACTCAGTAACTGCTTTGTTGACTGAATGCTTCGTTAATTAACTGAATTCAGATCTTATATCTCCAAATTCAATGTTATTTCATCAACATCATGTAATCTTCATTCCTGTCCTTTACTGTTACTAATATCCAAAGTCTAGTATCACCATTATAGGGGGAAAGGATTATTTATCCAAATCAAACATATCCGAGGGCACCCTTGATCCCCAGACAGAATTCTAGGAAAACAAAAGGAAAGCAGAACAGAGTGAGTTTCTTTTCCATCAGTTGCCGGCTTCTCAATAGAAACCTCCCCCCCCCCCCCTCCCATTTCTCTCAATCAGCATACAAGGCAGGAGTTATGTTTTATTTTTACTAGAAACAGCTTGAGCAAAGATTTTGGCCCAGATGACAACTCTCTTGGCAACAAATGACTATATACACTGGACCCTATATACTGACCTCTGGCTATATCTCATTTGCTCTTGGGGGTAAAAAAGACAATATCTGTAGACTTTAGAGGATGTAAAGCTTAGTGCTATTTGAATGCACACCAAGTTTATGTTCTGTAACTTAAATTGGGTCCTCACTGCTGCAGAGTAGTCCTTTTCTTAATCATCTTTCGTTGGAAATCTCTCATCTCTCCTTATTACATTCCCCACAGTGGTTGTTATAAGCCTTGTCCCCTTCTGCAACTCCAGAGAGCTAGGCAGTAACCTACCCAGGAGAGATGCTGCATTCTAGGGGAACAATATGAGGACACTACAAGAATAGAAAAGGCATCTGGGTTCTGCAGTACCAAAGACATGAATTATCTTGGCCATGTGTGTGGTCTTATCATCCCCCCCCACCCCTACTCTCAGCTGAAGACCTCACCCACTTTACTGAGAATATTGGGACAATCTTATGGGAACTCCTTCAATTCATATATTTCATGACTCAAAACTTCCATGTTTTTCCCAATTCTATCCTCCTTTGTTCTAATCCATCATTCCACTTTTCTCTTTTTCACTTTTAAACTCCTAGAAATAGTCATCTATACTGGATTTTTCTACTTCTGCATCAACTTCTGCCATAAGGATTTTGACTCACAGGTCACTGGATTTAAATTAAATGACCCCCTCTTAATGCACCTCCTCCTGGACCTTTCTTTAGTATTCAAAACTGATCACAACTTCTTCCCAAATACCCCATATTCCATTATTTTCTGTGATACTCCTCTTCCCTGTTTCTCTTCCTGTCTGACCATTTTTAAAGTCACCTTCACTGGTTCATTGTCATTCTCATGGCCCCTGTGATGCCCAAGGCTCTTTCCTTGGCTCCCTTCTCTTTTTATATTCTTTCACTTGGCAACCTTATCTACTCTCTTGGGTTTAATTATCACCTCTATTCAGATAGCACACTTGAAATGTAAAAATAGACTTGCAGGAAGGCTCCCACATTTTTAATAGGATTTTCTGTGGAGGATGTATGGAAGAACACAGAAAAAACTGAACAAGATAAATAAGCATAGGTGAGTTGATATTGGAATAGATGGAATATAAATACATAAAAACCAATGTACAGGAGATTGTGTCTCCATTGTGATTGAAGTAAGTATTAAATAAGCAAGACACTATGAGTAGTTTCCTCAGTTTTAAAAGCTATTCACATTTCGCACATTTATACAGACATAGAGATATGCAGCCACACACAGGAACTTACGCTGCCATCCTTTCCTGTATTTGCATGTCACAATCTAATAGTGAGCTTGCAAAGGAAAGTGAAATACTATTGGAGTTTCAGTGGAATAGATGGGTGGCAGGACGTCCAGCAGCTTCTGCTCTATGTACACTGGACTCCTCACTGGATGCCCCATTTCACGCAAGAGTGATTGCTTCAGGCTAGTTCAATCAACCCACCCTCATTTGCATATTTTTGTCTCTACATCCTTTAGGGTAATGTGGGAGGGTGAGTCATCTTGAAATGTTGTCTCAGATGTGGTCATAGAATGGATTGGACCCTGCCATGTTACGTAGTTCTTACCCTGGGTGGGACTGTGTCTTTGTTGAATTTAAAGTCCTTTTTCTTATCTTAGTGCAGTTTTCAGAATGTTATCTATTTCCTGACAATTTGGATAATTTGAGAGCTAGCACAAACCACATATTTTAACTTAGGAATCTCTAGCTAAGTATTCCAGGGAATCCATGCTTGGCCCTGTGCTGTTTAACATTCTTATAAATGTCTTCAGTAAAGATGGAAACGGTATGCTTATCAAATTTGCAGATAACACAAAGCTAGGAAGGATATTTAATGAACTAGAACACAGTTGGGATTCCAAATAATATTGACAGTATAGGACAATGGGTTAAGTTAACTGAGATGAAATTTCACAGGAAGTAGTAGTTCATCTGCAAAAGATGTGGGGGCTTTAGAAGGCTGCAAGCCCAATATAAATTAATAGTATGATATGACAGCCAAGGAAGCTCATGAAATCTTAGGCTGTGTTAAGAAAGGCGTAGCTTCCAGGAATAGAGATAATGCTTCTACTATTCTCTGCCCTAGTCAGACCACATCTGGAATATTGTATTCAATTATGAGTGTTACATTTTAGGAAGTATATTGATAAGATGGCAAGTGTCCAAAAGAAGGAGACTAGACTTAGGAAATATCTTGAGTTAATACTATATAAGGGTTAGTTGAAGGAACTGGGGAAATTGACTCAAGTTAGATGTTACCTCTGTCTTCAGTATTTGAGAGGCTGTCATTTGAAAGAAGAATTAGTGTTCTTTTTGGACCTAGAGGGCAGAGGTAGGAGCAATAGGTGAGTTACAGAGTTAAATTAAGGATTGATGTTAGGAAAACTTCCTAACCATTCAAGCTACCCAAAAGTGAAGTGGTCTGCCTGAGGAGGTACTGCCTGAGGTACCAGGAGGCATGAGATAGCCTGGGAGAATGGGAAAAGGTCAAGTGACTGATGAGCACAATAAGAGTGAAGAGGAGGATTTTTTTCAAATGAAGTTTGGAAGACTAGTTGACAGGTTTGTCGAGGAGGAATTTTTTTCAGTTATTAGTTGAACTGAATGGTCACTTAGGTTCATTTCAAGTCTGTAATTCCTTGAAATGTTTGAAGTGCTGTCATTTGGAAACAATATTATTAGACTTGTTCTGAATCCTCCTTTCCCCAGGAGAGAACTATGAGCAATGTCTAGAAGTTGCAAAGAGGAGGATTCTGGTGCAGTGTAAGGAAAAATATTCCTAACAATCTGAAATATTGCAAAGCAAAGAGTAGAAGCCATTCATTGTGAGTTCCCTTGTCTTCAGTGCAATACACCTCTATCACCCTTCCCCAGCATCACCCCTCATTCTCTCCTACTTTACTTCTCAGATCTATGGAGAGGCAAACAATTTGTGAATAAACAATAGATAGAGAGCACAGCGAAGTATAAAATGGATGATTTCTGTTACATTAAATAAAAAAGGTTTTGTACAAAGAAAACAAATGTAGCCGAGATCAGAAGGAAAGCAAGAAATTTGGAAAGAAATTTTATAAACAGTTTCTCAGATAAAGATCTCATATCTCAACTATATAAAGAACTTTGTAAAATCTGTAAGAGTATGAGTCATTCCCTAATTGACAAGCGATCAAATAATATGAAAAGGAAGTTTTTCAATGAAGAAATCACAACAATACATAGTCATATGAAAAAAATACTGTAAGTCATTATTGATAAGAGAAATTCAAATTAAAGCAACCTTGAGGTATCATTTTACACCTATCAGATTGGCTAAAATGATTGAAGGGGAAAGTGACAAATATTGGAGAGGATGTGGAAAAATTGGAATACTAATTCACTGTACGTTGAACTGTGGAATGATCCATTTATTTGGATATATTTGTTTGAGTTGAGGAAATATTTGTTTGAGGAATTTGTTTGAGTTGAGGAAACTGAGGCAGAGAAAGAACCAAGATGACACCTGAGTTCTGAGGTCCAAGCCCAGTGTGATTTCTGCTCACTGTCCCATTGCTGCCTCTTGCCATAGCAGTCCCTGACTGTAGCCCATTATCTTTCTACTTTTCCCAGTCACTCACTCATACTAATCCCCCTCTTCACTCTTATTGTGCTCATCAGTCCCCTTGACCTTTTCCCATTTCCCTGGTCTATCTCCACTTCTCTGGCTTCACTTATCTCCCTATCAAGTCTTGGCCATGTAATCAGTCACTTCAATAGTTTTCTAGCCACCACCTTGGAATCCTAAATCCTCTTGACCTTCAACTATTCTCATCTTCCTAAACCTCAACTCTGGATAAGTGCCAACCTCTGATTTCTCTTATTTTTCCCCTGGATTGCTGAGTAGTGTTGGACAAAATCAGGCAACTATGCTGGCTGAGTTCATCATATCATATGCTGTGGGATATTAGCTGACACTAGCAATCCATTTATTGAACTCTTAGGGATTCCCAACCACATTTATAATGGTTCCAAACCTTTCTCTCTCCATTCAATCAATCACTTATTAAGCACTTAACTACATGCCAATCACTTGAATCCCAAGGACACACAGTGAGTCCAGCTTGGGGTGCAAACAACAAATTACGTCAACTCAGTGTGGAGATGGTGGCGGTTTCATCCTTGACACACTTTCAAGGCCTCTTGTGTGCTCTGGGTCCGGTGTTCCTGGGAAATATGGCAACTCAAAAGGACAAATTCAGGGGGCCCCTTAACATTAGGGATTGGCAATAAAAATACAAAAATGAAATAATATATGGCTCCGAAGGAGGCCACATTTTACTGGGGTGATATAACATTCATAGGTCAGTAGATACAGGCTACATACCAAATAAATACAAAGTGGTTTGGGGAGTGAGTGGTACTAACTACCGAGGGAATCAGGAATATACAAAATGCCTTTTGTAGGATGAATACTTGAGCTAAGCCTTAAAAGGGAGTTAAAAATTCCAGATGGTGGAGGTGAGAAGAAGAGCAATCCAGTTAGGAGAGACAGCTTATACAAAGGCGTGGAGATAGGAGATGGGATACAGTTGTTTGGGGAACAGAAAATCAGCCAAAGAGTAGGAATTCCTGAATCCTAGTTTTCTAGAAAAATGTCCGAAGATCCTGAAGTTTAGTGAAGGGATTAGTCTAGGATAGAGGAGGGACTGTTTCCTGAACAACAGCAAGTCTAGAAGAACTTAGCCTTCTAGAAACCAGGGAGAATTTCCGGGTGGCTCTGACCCCCTGGGAAGTAGAGGATCATACAAGTGGTTTTGTAGCCGGAGGGTAAACAAGGGACTGAGTGACAACATGCAGAAACAAAAAACTTTTTTTCTCTCTGTGACTGAGTTATTCGGACAGTACAGGTCTGATGTGTTTGGGAGTATCTTTTTTAGTAACCCTAAGATTGTTTTCCTTTTAAGGAGAGTCCAAGCCAAGTAGTGTTAATGGATTTAAGATCTTCCCCACCCATTAATAGGCCTCACATGGTGCCCATTAAGGGAAGCTTGCTTAGGGGAGGCTTGCTTGTAGGAAGGTTTTCACACCTTTTACTAATTTCTAATTAGGCCCTGAGTCAGGAAGGTTAAGCCTTCTGGCTCAGAGAAGTATATATATGCTTTGAGTTGGCATTTTGCTTTGGGGGCTCACTTATGAGAAGGATCTTGTCAAGATTCTGAGTGGCCATATATTCAGAGCTCCCCACCTGCTCAAATGTGAAAGTTCTCTGGATCCAGAGATGTATATAAAGTGTATAGCTGATTCAGGCAGTCAGAACCCTGTCTGTTGGTGTTTATTTCTCTGCTTGTATTTTCTATGTTTGTATTTTCTCTGAAGTTCAGGGTACTGTCTCCCCCCACCCCCCCCCCCCCGCCCCCAACTAGTGAATGTAATTAAAAAAAGATTGTTGACACTTTAAATAGATATCTTTTCCAGTAAAGCAGATCTAAGAACCTATGTTAGGAGCCATCCTGGGTATGCCAGTGTGGTTGCTGCTACAAGCTCTTAGCATAGTACCATGATGCTAGAGGCCTTTATATGGCCCCAGGACAAAGAAGGGACTCCCTAAATGTTAGGAAGTTGCCTTTCTACTTCTGAGAGAAGACTGAAAAGCAACATGTCCCTTGGCAGGGAGGAAGTTGGGATTCATCAGAGAGGATGAGGGAATTATTTTTATTGTTTATAGGCTGGTATGTGGTTTTGATGTGTTTTTTGCATGTTCTGTGGGGTAAAATGAAAAATGTCTTCTACCCCATATGCCTCATTAATTTGCATGTCACATAGAATCATGGAACTCTTTATATAAATACATGGAGACCTAAAGGCTTGCTATTTTCAAGAAAAGTTTTTCAACTTTCCAAAGTATCCTTTAAAGGGGAATGAAATGAATCAAGAAGAAATGATTTTTGAGAAGCACTCAAGACTGGGACCTGGTCTGTATAAGCAGTTTGGGATGCTAGGTCATAGGTTGTATAAACATATTAGTAAATCAAGTCAATGGATTAACTATCCAACTGCATAGCGCTGTCTGAGAGACGTGTTTTTTAAAATATACTTTATTATTCTATTGGGAATTATTAGATCATTTTTCACATTTCCATGGAACCCATGAAAGAGGTTTTGTAGAATTATTGGACTTTATGTATTTGATATAACATTATCTGCAAATAGGTTCATTTGTGCAATCTTGTCATCAGTAGGTAATCCTTTTATTTGGATTTTATGTAGGATGTCTTCTATGAATTGGTAAACATTTTAGTTGAGTTAATCTTAGAGATACAAAATAAATGAACTGAAAAGGACTTTAAAGATAATTTAATCTAACCTTATTTTTCAAAAGAGGATACAGAAGTTAAGTGGGAGAAGTAAACTGTTCAAGGTCACACAGCTTGTGTTTAAGGTCATACAACAGAACTAGGCCATGAACCACGTTTTCTAACTTTAGGTCTAACGTTCGAATGTTCCCCTATCAGCATTATGGCCATAGTGTCCCATAAAGCAAACTTATTAACCAGGGCTAACGTTAATTGTGATATTAACTCTAGAAAATTCGAACTGGTTGAATGCAGGTGAATAAGCCTACGTCGTGTTCACACACAGTAGAGCAGCCGCACAGAAGAGTGAAAGGAGCCCCTGGTTTTCAGTCGTTGTGAGAAAGCGCTCGCGAATCACTTTGTATTTATTTCATATTTATCATGTACATACTTATCCGTGTACTTGCTGTCTCTCCCCAGTGGAGTGTGATCACCTTGAGAGTAAGGACTCTTTCTTTTCTTTTCCTTTCTTTCTCTCTCTTTCTTCCCCTTCTTCCTTCTTTCCTTCCTTCCTTCCTTCCTTCCTTCCTTTCCTCTTTCTTTCTTTCTTTCTTTCTTTCTTTCTTTCTTTCCTTCCTTCCCTCCTTCCTTTCCTCTTTCTTTCTTTCTTTCTTTCTTGCTTTCCTTCCTTCCCTCCTTCCTTCCTTCCTTTCCTCCTTCTTTCTTTCTTTCTTTCTTTCTTTCTTTCTTTCTTTCTTTCTTTCTTTCCTTCTTTCTTTCTTTCCTTCTTTCCTTCTTCCTTCCTTCCTTTCCTCCTTCTTTCTTTCTTTCTTTCTTTCTTTCTTTCTTTCTTTCTTTCTCTTCTATCACTACTGAGTACAGCTTATGGCAAGTGCTTAATAATTTGTTGTTGATTGATATTGCCTTGCCCCCTCCCTGCCCCCTCCCGGCACATTCTCAGCCCCAGTAGAACGTACACTTTTTGAGAGCAGGGATGGTGTCATTCTTTGTATTTTTATCTCCAGGGCAGAACATAGTGCCTGCAACATAGCCGGCAATTAATACATGCTTGCTTCCTTGATTAAAAACCTTAAGGTGATTTGGAAATGGAAATTATTTTTAAGTACAAAACAAGGTGCCTAGTAATCATTTAGTCCAGGGGTTCTAAATCATTTTTGTGTCATGATCCCCTTTGACAGTCTGGTGGAGCCTATGGACTCCCACTTCAGAAACAATGTTTTTCACATGGGATTACAAATGAAACCAATTATATTGAAATAGCTATAAAAACATATTTAAAACCCCAACAACAAATAAACACAACAAAACTAAGTTCAGGGACTCTAGGCTAACAGCCTCTGCTCTAGTCTATGCTTTTGCTTTACAGAAAGAAGACAATACTTGAAGGTCAAGTCACAAGGTAGCATGAAGCAGAATTTGACCCTCTTGGCCCAGGACCAGCACTCTTGCCATTATACCAAGCTACCTCTTATTTGGGAAAGCTCAGTTATAACTTGTTCCATCCTGGGGGCAGAAGTGGGATGACTTTCCTGCAGGAATTTTTGTCTTGGGTTCCAATGTTTAAGCCTACCGTTAGTCTAGTTCCCTAAGTTAAAGTATCAGATTGGGTATTTGTCCAACCTGTTGAGAAAACCTCTTCCCAAAGAATCAGCCACTGATCCAAAGCATGTATGGGACATACATAGTTGCCACAACAAAACCAACATAAACCCCAAAAGCTCTGGGGATCATGGGACTGCTGCCCCTAGTCAGATCCTCCTTTGGCTTTGCAACTCTAGCCCCACGCAGGGCCTTATTCACTTAGCTCAACACATGGCTTTTTAGCATCATCTTTACACAGTGTTCTGCTTAACCTCAGACACACTTGGCTCCTCATTTGGAACTTCCCAAACACATGTCATTCAGCCAAGTTTGATAGGCCCCTGCCTGCTACAAAGTGCTGTTATGCCTGCAGCCATTTGCCATGTATGCATAGACCTCTCTGAGTTTTGGCTTCCTTATCCATAAAATGGGTGGGTAATATTTTCACTTTGGACCTTATTAGAGTTATCATGGAGAAATCACAGCATAAGGTGCAATGTGGAGGTGAGCCTCCATCACCATCATCACCACTGTCATCACCACTATCATCATCACCATCATCATCACCATCATCACCATCATCACCATTATCATCATCACCACCACCACCACCACCACCACCACCATCATCATCACTATCATCAACTATCTCATTCTCCTGATATTTTTCAGTGGCATTCAGATGGAAATAGTCCTGGGACTAGTTGTCTCTATCCTTCTATAATTATTGTACATTTAATGGTCTATAAACTATAGCCCTTATAGATAAAATAATTTCTTTTTTATAATTGAGTAAGAATATTGGGATGCAAGCTCATTTTCTATAGGTTCAATGAAATAATCTCTAAGACAATTTGAGTAGCAGACAGGATGACAGTGATGAACAATATCTATTCTGCATTCATAAGGTTTTAATTTCTTCCACTAAAGTTCCTGTATTTTGAAAGCTGTTCATTTAATATAATTTGGAAAAAGTGGGGTATTTGTCATTGTGATACTTATTACAATGTTGTTCTTAACTTTTTTGTGAGTCAATGCTATGACTGAGTGGTTGTGAGTAATGGTTCAGTTCATTATGATGCTTTTGATTCAATACAGTTCACTGAATTCTCAAAGATATTTTGAGGTTTGTATTCATGGGATGTTATCCCTTTCCTACTAACTTTCCTACTCCCTGAAGAGAAGAGGGAGAGCACCTGTACCTGGCAGGCCCCAGGAATCCAGGAACAGGCCAGGCCATTAATGCTCTCTTTTTACCCCAGGTCCCTCTGTAATATCCCTTAGAGACCATGAACTTCCTTGTCTGACACCTACTCTGATCTCTATGGATTCTATTATTTCTCTCCCTATCTCTGTAATATTTACTTGCCCACCATCAGGAGAAAACTGTCCTCATCCCTGTCTCTATCAATTGAACCCCACACATGTCCCAGTCCAACCCTGCCCATCCCCTCCATTGTGCCCTCAGGAATTCACATCCATAACAAAAAAATTTGGACCCCTATCTCTTATACTCTTTCCATCTAATACCCTTACCGAGACCTGGCTCTCTTCTGACAACATGGCATCCCTGGCTATCCTTTCTGGCTTTGGTTGTATCTTCTTTCACAACCACCCTGGAGGGAAATTTGGAATATTCTTTGCTCCTCATTGTCACTTCCAGACTCTTCCTTTGCTTTCTTCACTCAGTAAATCTTCTTTCTTGAAGCCCACTCAGTCTGTAGATGCTACTCAGATTCCCTAACATTCTATTTCCTCAATCTCCTTAAGCCCCATGACCTACGCCTTTACTCTAGCTCAGTCGCACATAAGGATGGTGACATATTGCATTTTACCTTTACACACAAAAGTTCTACTTTCTTCATGAGACATTCCCTTACATGACCATGGCTGGCTATCTCCTTCTCTCCCTGTGCTTCATTTTTGATATTTGTCTTCTTTGCCTCCATCAAGATCTCTAAAGCTTCTACCTCTCAGAACTTTCTCAGTATGCATGCTCTGACTTTACCTTCCTTCTTCTCTAACCTCAATCCAAAGAGTGAGCCACTCCAACCCCACACCGTCATCTGACCTGGAATTCCTTACCCTCTCAGCCTATTCCTTTTCTCTTCCCAAACCTCAGTCCTGTATTCTTCCAACTTCTGTCCCTCTACTCCTACGGTAAAAAAGTTGAAGGAATTCTCGTAACTATGCTGATGGGGTACAATACAAGTTTATACCACCTAACTTCACCCTAGTCCTCCTGATTCATCTTCTTTCCCTCAGAAGCAATTCCATACCTCCTCTTTCCTTCCCAAATCACTCGGTCTCTACATCCATTCTTGTTTCTCTCAAGAGAGGACCTTACCTCTTACTTTTTTTTTGGAGGGGGGAAGGCAAGGCAATTGGGGTTAAGTGACTTGCCTAAGATCACACAGCTAGTAAGTGTGTCAAGTGTCTGAGATAGGATTTGAACTCAGGTCCTCCTGACTTCAGGGTGGGTGCTCTATTCACTGCGCCACCCAGCTGCCCCCCTCTTACTTTTACTGAAAAAATTGAGTTTATTTATGTGAGCTCCCTTTTCTCTCATTCTCATTCTCTTCATCTCAAAACATAATCTTTCAGTCTCTTCTCCTCCTCCTGTCTCTGACAAAGAGCTGGATCTTTTCCTGTCCAAGGCCAACTTCTTCATTTGTGTGCTTTGTTCTATCCCCTCCTGTCTCCTCCAACAAATTGCATCCTCAATTATTTCCACCCATCACCCCAAAAGGATTTAACTCTCATCTGTATGGAGACGAGTCCTAGATCTGTTTCTGCACACCCAGATGAGGTATCTTCACTGAAGTCCAGTCCCACACCAGCAATTGACTATCAGACCTTACAAATAGCATATCTCAAAATGTTTATAACTGACTCATTATCTTCCATCTAAATCCTTCCCTCTTCTAAGCTTTCCTAACTGATGAAAGCACCAACCCTCCTTTCAGTGTCCCAGCTTCAGAATCTTGACATTGTCCTCGATTCCTCATTCTCTCCACATAGCCAATCAGTTACCAAATTCTGCTATTTCTGTCTTCACAGGATCTCTCACATCTGATCCCTTCACTCCACTCACATAATTGATACCTTAGTTCAGACCCTCATCACCTCTTCCTAGATTCTCACAATAGCTTCTTAATTACTTTTTTTGCCTCCAATCTCTCACCACTCTAGACCATATTTTTTCAAAAAAAATTTTTCTTTAAGCACAGATTGAACTACGTGACTCTTATTCAATCAACTCCAGTTGTATCCTATGACATTTATGATAAAATACAAACACCTATGTTTAGTTTTTAAACCCCTACATAAACTAGCCCCAACCTCTCTTTCCAGACTTATTGGACTTTTTCCTTATGATCCAACCAAACCAGCCTTCTCTATTCCTCACACCTGACATCTCTGTGCCTTTCCTTTGACCGTCTCTCCTGCTTGGGTGCACTCTCTGCTTTGTTCTGCCTCAGTGAGTCCTTCATTTCCTTGGCACAGCTCAGCATCAACTTCCCACTCCTCCTCACTCTCAAATTACCTTGTATTTAACTACTTTGTGTGCTTTTGTTTATTCATTTTATATTTATGACATACACATGTATATATGCATGTGTGTATGTGTATTTGCTGTCTTCCCCTCTCAGAATGCAAGCTCTTGCTAAGGGGGGATTATTTCATTCTTTGTACTTGTACCCACAGTGCCTAGCCCAGACCCTGGAACACAGCAGGTGTTTAACAATTGTTTCTTGATTGGTTGAATTGACTTATGACACCATAAAAAGGGGAGTTCTCATTCAGATATTTTAGAATTCAGCGAATAGGACTTTTTATTCTTGGCATAGGCCCTAGATCAAATATTTTACTCAGAGTAAGTTATTCCAGTGTCTGAGACTCTCAGTCTTCTTGCCTGCAATTTGCGTGTGTGGGAGGGGAGACAAAAAGTTGATACCCATTAGTCCATATTGGAAAGACTGAGTTGGCAAGATATGGGCATTCCCAGTTTTGTTGGCATATACGTTTCCAACAAAATGTTTATGAATCATTAAAATATGTTAGAACTCATGGTCAAGGTGAGAGGAAATTGATTTTCAACCTTTGGATGTTGATTACCTCAGCATTGTGTATTTATCATGTTTGTTTCAACAGGTATCAATTGACAACTTATTTAAAGGGCTTTGCCAACCTTAAAGTGCTATATAAATGTATTATTATTTTATCTTTGGACCATTAATTTTAGAGATGCAGGGTGGGTTGTGCGGGATGTAAGTGGAAAGGAAGAAAAACTTGGTGGAATCAGGAGACTTGCTTTAGACACTTTCTGTCTGTGAGACTGTGATTAAGTCACTTTACCTCTCTGAGCTTCAGTTAAGTTATCTGTGAAATGGGACTAATATAGTGGTTCCATCCACCTTATGAGGATATAATACCACACCATGCCAACAACCAATACAAAACTTCTTACATAACAGCTTTTCTGAGCACCCCGCCCCAAGTTGTTAATGCCTCCTTCCCACCACCAAATTGTTGACTCTGCTGTCTCTAGCCTGCTGTGTTTGACTCTGGCCATCCACAGGCTAGAGGTTGGTTTGGTCCGACTGACAGTATGGAGTTTGTATATATTTTCTGTATACTTATATATGTGCTTGTTGTCTCTCCCAATAGAATATAAGCTCCTCGACGGCAGGGACTGTTTCATTTTTTTGTATGAGCAGCTACAGCTAAAGGAAAGACCTAAGCAGGACTGACTGAGCACGGACTTCAGGACCAGGTTACCTTGTTTTTAAAAATATTCTTGAAATTGAAATAGGACCATCTACACATTAGTACTAGTAGTACCCAGTATGGTTTCTAGTATATAGTAGAGCTTAATACATGCTTATGGATTATGAAGTCTCTTTACTATACCATGCTGACTGATTACTAATCAAGAATTTGTTAATTAAGGATTAGTGAAATAGACCCTGTTCTCAAGGAGTTTATATGCTCTCAGGGAAGAAAACAAGCACATATAGAATAAATAATGAAGAATCTTTAATAGGCAGGTGGTGAGAAGGGCACAGCTTCTGCCCTCAGGGAATTCTCCATCTAACAGGGGATAAAACTTGAGTACAATATAACTAATTCATAACATGACCCAATTAGTATAGTAGAGAGGCTCTAAGTCAGTAGTTCTCAACCTGTGGGTCGTGACCCCTTTCGGGGTCAAAAGACCCTTTCACAGGGGTCACCTAAGATCGTAGGAAAACACATATTTCCGATGGTCTTAGGAACTGAGACACTACTCCTCTATCCGTTTCCAGGTGGGTCTGCTCACATGCAGATATGTCCACATATGCCCACATATGAGTATTAAAGGGTCGGTGGCATTAGGAAGATTGAGAACCACTGCTTTAAGTACTTCTAGAGGTCTGAGGAGGAAGCTCATTTTGCACTGGAGGGATCGGTCACAGTTTTGTTTCCCTAGGGTTTTGTGAGGGCAATGCTTTGTCAACCTTAAAGTACTTTAGAAATGGGAATTATTAATATTTATAATAAGGGCAGCTGGGTGGCATGGTGGCCAAAGTGTCAGGTCTGGAGAGTGCGGGCCTGGAGTCAGGAAGACTTGAGTTCAAATCTGGCCTCCGACTCTTACCACAACTGTGTGACTCTGGGCATCACTTAATCCTGTTTGCCTCACAGTATAAAATGAGCTGGAGAAGGAAAAGGTAGACTACTCCAGTATCTTTGGCAAGAAAATCCCAAATGGGATCACAGAAAGTCAAACAAGATTGAAAAAGACTGAACAATAATATTTATATTAACACTAGAAGGGATGTTAATGGTCATCACGAGTCCAATCCCCTCATTTTACAAATGAGGAAACTGAGTCCCAGAAAGGTTAAGTGATTTATTTGTCTGAACTCATAAGGAGTCTGGATTTGAATCCTGGTCCTCTGACTTCAAATCCAGCATTCCCTTAACATCTATTTTGGATTTTCCCCTTATAACAGTTATACTGAGTGAGCAAGGCCTACTGTATTCTTGTTTCAGTGTTTGATCCTATCTTGGTTACTCTTTCTCTTTCCTGTTCCATGTCCATTTGGGGCTCAACTTTGTTTTTCACTTTATAGGGAGACAATAAAAACACGTGGTAGTTGTAGGAGAAGATGTCACAGAAGCTGGTTTTGTATAAATATTATGTTAATTAAGACAGATGGATTCAAAGTATAAACACAACATCTGCAAGGGGGGGCTGGTTTCTGTTTTCTGGTCATGTTTCTTAATATAGTAATAGCATCAACACAGTTCGCATCCTGTTAGCATTGTTGGCTTAGCAAACACTGAGCTAGGGTAGGAGGAAGTTTAAATTACCAACGATTGAGGATATGTTTTCTAAACACATGGAACAGAAGGCTAATTGCCTGAAAAGCTTGCTTTATGCTGAAGAGGAGAGTGTTGGATTGCATTGTTCCGGGAACATGATAAGGCAGAACAACGTGGTGGAAAGATCCTTGGATGGGGACTTAGAAAGCTATAGTTTTGGTCCCAGCTCTCTTACTCACTCTTCTCCTTTTGGGGACCCAGCTTCCTTATTATTAAAATGAGGGGGTTGGAAGAGAGGGTCTCTAAGGTTCCTTCCAAATTTAAACCCTAGGTTCTATTATTTTAGAGGAATCATGCTATAGCAATTAGAAGATGGCACTTGCAGTTCAGGAAGATCTCGGTTCAAATTCTATCACAGATACTAGCTGCATAACCTTGGGAAAGTCATCTAAGCTCACTAAATCTCAAATCTCTCATCTATAAATTGGAGATGATAATAGCAACTACCTTACCAGACTGTATAGAAATCAAATGAGATAATGTACAGTAAAGCACCCAGAAAACAATTTTCAGTGGCTCCTGAAATCCGTGCCTTGGAGCCCATGTCAGGACCACGAGGCCAAGTTGATTGGATCCTAAGATGAAGAATCGTTGAGAGGCACAGGAGTCAGAGGAGCTAGATTTGAATCCCACTTCTGATGCTTATAACTTATATAACCTTGGATCTCTTATCCTCCTTCAGTTTCCTTAACCGAAAAATGAAGGAGTAGTAGTAGATTACCTTGGTGCTTCCTTCCCTACAAAAGAACTCTAGGGATCATCAATCTGACTCCCCCAGTTTACAGATGAAGAAACAGAGGCCTAAATAAGTAGACTGCCCAAGGTCACACAGGTAGTAAGTAAAAGAATAAATATTTGAACTCAGGTTTTCTGACTCATAGGCTCTTTGTATCACATCACACAGCAGTGATCTCTGTGCTCTTTGTCCTTGGACCCTCTGTGATGCAAGTAGTGGCATCCATTAACACAGGGGCTGAGGGTGTGGAGGAGATGTCACAGTATTTAGAGCCAGACTGGATCTGAGACCAGTGAGTTCAACTCTTTCATTTTATGCAACTACAGAAAGCTGACCTAATTGTAAAACAGTGGCACCTACCTCACAGGGTTGATATGAGGATCAAATGAGATCCTTGTTAAGTGCTTAACACAGTATCTGGCACATTCATTGTTTAACAATTTTTCAGCCATGTCCAACTCTTTGTGACCCCTTTTGGGGTTTTCTTGGCAAAGATACTGGAGCAATTGGCCATTTCCTTCTCCAGCTCATTTTACAAATCAGGAAACTGATGCAAATGGGGTCACACAGCTAGTAAGTGTCTGAGGCTAGATTTGAACTCAGATCTTCCTGACTCTAGGCTCAGGTTTCTGTACACTGTGCCATCTAGCTGCTCATCCTGGCACATAGTAGGTGTTCAATAAATTTTTATTCCCCTACATTTCCCGTCTTCCTCATAGCATTCTTAGGGTTAAAAAAAAAATCTAAGTGTGTGTGTGTGTGTGTGTGTGTGTGTGTGTGTGTGTGTGTGTGTGTAGCTAGACATTCTAAGATTGAGGAGAGGATTAAGCCATTTAGATTTGTGTTGATTAAATGGAAAAGTCCTATTGGTTCATGAAAATTGATAGTGGCAGTTGCAGAGGGAAAGTTAACCATAATATAGGTTAACCTACCCATCACTCAACCAATAAGCATTTACTATGATAGGTGCCTCCTTTGGATAGCTTACATTCTATTGGAAAAGACTGTGTGCATATTTCCTTGTATACAAGATTCACACACAGGGTAATTTTGAGGGAGCAGATTTAACGAATCACCATGGTCTTCATTGTGTAGAAGGAGGCACTTGGGCCATTTTTATATATTAATTTTTTTGTTATTCTGAACATGACAAGCACCAAATATGAACATTTCTATATACAAAGAAAAGAAAAAGAAGATTGCATATGAAACTGGAAATCTCTATTATGTACAAGTTTTCGCTTTTGAGCCGAGTTTTTAAAGAAATTGGGGATTCCAAAAGGCAGATATGAGGAAGGATTGCATTTCAGAAATGAAGGCTTCCAGGGCAAAGACACAGAAATAAAAGGTGGGAACATTTTGTATGGAAGAGTTAAAAACAAAAAGCCACTTTGACTAGACCATTAGGTATGGGTTAAGGAGTAATATGTGTCGGCTGTAAGAGTAGGTTAAGACCAGATTATAAAGGACTTCAGAAGCTGAAACACAGCAGCTTGAATTTGATCCTAGAAGTAATGAGGATGAATTGGAGTTTTTAGAGTAGGGGACTGACATAAATAATTCACAGCTATGAAGTTTGGGATTTTACATTATTATCTTGTGGATGGCAGATGAAGTAAAGCTAACTTATTTCCTGATCACCAAATAGATGTTGGCTTGTTTACAGAGAAGCACTTCTCCCTAAAAATGCACTACAAAACTTTTGTCTGATAATTATTATGAATGGTGCAATTTTTAAAAAATGCCTCTCTATCACAGACTCCTGAAGGTTCTGTCTATTGGACAGCCTTAGAGAAGGAGCCCAGAAACACACCTCGTGCCTCTCCTAGGAATCCCAGCCCAAGGCTGGCTGCCATCTGATGGTATTGTTTAGCCCCAAAACTCTTAAAAGCTTAACTTACCAACACCTTATGGGGTTGCAATCTGCCTCCATAGAAAAAGGAACCATAGCTTTGAAATCACGGGTACTTGATATAGAAGTCATGATAATAGCAATTATTCTGATGTATGGAGTGTTTTAAGACTCCGCCAAACAGAGTCTTAGTCATTTTTGTGTCATGAAACCTTTGGTAGTCTGGCAAAGTCTATGGACTTTTTCTCTGAATAATGTTTTTAAATGTATACAATAAAATACAGATTACAAAAAATTACATGCCATTATGGAAAAAAAAATTTAAACCAAGAATATGCGCCTTAGGTTAAGAATCTTTCCTCTAGGGGTGGCTAGGTGGTGCAGTGAATAGAGCCCCGGCCCTGAAGTCAGGAGGACCTGAGTTAAAATGTGACCTCAGACACTTAACACTTACTAGCTGTGTGACCTTGGGCAAGTCACTTAGCCCCAATTGCCCTGCCTTCCCCCCTCCAAAAAAACAAACAAAAAAAAACAAGCATCTTTGCTCTATAACTTGCTCACATTCATTATCTCACTTGATTTATCCCCGGCAGAAATAGGAAGAGCAGAAATGACTCTATTTAGTATATATGACTCAAGTGACACAAAAGACATTTCAATAGCCATTCCTTGTTTTATTGTTTTCCCACGCCGTAAGATGAACAAATTTGCATCATAAATGTGCTCATGTTATGTTTATGATACATTTAAAATGTTGGGCAGTCTTATATTTTTCTTCCTTTTCATGCTTCATTTCAAAAATCATTCTCAAATATTTAAATATAATTATCAAATATCAGTGAAAACAATACTTAATGCTTTCTCTGAATTTGATATTATCCAAGCTATAGAAAGAGAACTGATTTCAAAGTAAGAAGAGCTGAGTTCAAATCCTGATTTTGCCACTTGCTACCTGATTAAATTAGGATAAATTAGTTCCTCTCCCTGTGTCTCAGTTTGCCCACCTATACCATGATGGGTTAGACAAGATGATTTCTATTGCCTCTTCCAACTCTAAAATCCTACAGTATAAAAGAAACAAAGCTAATTTACTGAAGAATAAGATGTCCAATTTCCAATCCATGCAAATATCCACATAGATCAGAAAGCTGCCAACAACAGGAAAATGATGCACCAGGTAAGAAAGGATGGTAGCTGCCTGCATGGGTGGTTTCAACATTCAGGGTTATTCATTCCCTGTTTCTTTAAGTTATGCTTTGCTAAGGGTTTGAACTGAAATTAGCCATTGAATTTCATAGTAATATTCTGTTGATAAGAGAGGAAACCAAGTGGACAAAGTTAGAAATGGCTTTTAAAGTTAAATTAAGCAGCAAACAACATCTCCCCCAAATACTCTTTTTTTTTCTACAAGGTGATTTTTTTTCTGAATGCACATATTTGGTTCATTAACACGGTAAGATGTTAGTTTCTGTCTTGGTTTCATTCTAGGTATTAGTGTAAGGAAATTATTTTTTTTACAAAGGACCATGAAAGCACTGAATGAGATACTGAATGAGAACCACAACACTCTGATTCTTTCCAAAGCATATGTTTATGGTTGCTTAACAAATGGGCACCATTATTTTAGCCTGATCTCTTTTTCCCTTGGAAAGTAGTTAGGGGCTAACAAAGTCAGATGCCCATGGCAAGTAGAAACATTTACAACAAAAAACAACAGCAACCTATAAATCTGGCAGAGAGTCCACCTTAGGATCAGGAAGAACTAGGTTCAATTCTACTTCTGACACATGCTAGCTATGTGATCATGAGCCAGCCTTAGTGGCCCAAGTAACTCACAAAGGCTATAGTTTATACACAGTTCCCATTCTGCATAAGTAGAGGGAGTTTCTATGTTGAAGGATCCCTGTGCTGATGAATTCAGAAGTTCGGCCTATAAACAAAACCAGAATGGTCTGGTCGCCTTTAGTTTCGGATTATGTACACAGAAATAATGGATCTCATATTTCTGTGTATAATAAATTATTTTCAAAATAACAAATTCAAGAAACATTTAATAAGCACTTACTGTGTGCAGAACACAATGCATCAACTCAGGGAAACAGTCTAGATAAGACAGTCTGCTTTCATGGAGCTTACACACTAGTAATTATTCAGCTAAGGCAAACTTTTTTTCCTCATTGCCTATGATATCATATGTTACTTTCTTCTGTCTAAGGCATCGATGAGAAATTTTCTTGGTTGGTGTAAGAAAAAGTAAACTAGCAAGGTTTATACCATGGAATTGTTTCCTTTTATTTTCATAGAATATGATTGCTTGGAGAAATACGAGACTCTAAATTGAACTGATGGGCGATTATGTGACATGATATTGATAGCCTTAAATGTAGGAAAGGTAGCATATTAATTAATATTTTATCTTTAACCAGCCAATGGTCATTGATTTATCATTAATTAACCATTATCATTTTTAATTGTCATTAATCAATAAACATTTATTAGGTAGCTACTATGTGCTAGTTACTCTGTTAAGCTCTAGGGATACAAAAAAAGGTAAAAGACAATTCCTGCCTTCAAGGAGCTCACCATCTGATGAAAGAACTCATTAAGGAGAACTAGGTCTTTTTCTTCAGCTATTTTAAGGATTGTCATGGGAAGTGGGATTAGGCTTGTTCTGTTCAACTCTAAGAGGGTAGAATTTAGAATAATGGGTGAAAATTACAGGGAGTAAATTTTGCCTCTGTATAAAGAGGATGTTCTTAACAACTGACATATCCAAAAGGAGACCAAGCTACTTTGGTAAGTAAGGTATGAGTGCCCAACACTAGGGGTAATTCAGGAAAGGCTAGAGGATCACCAGTCAGAAACACTGTTTCTGCTGGGAATTCTGGCATCATGTTGGCTACCGGACCAGATGACCTAAGAGTCTATTCTTGAACTTTCAACAGGTTTTCCATAAATAATATTTCTAGTGAAGGTGATGAATCCTGTAAGAAACACTGTCTGATGTCTTAAAGGATAAAGATGAATTCCACTCATATACTAACTAACTTCTTGGTCTTCAGTTAGTTTTTTCCCAGGTACATAATATAAGGTCTGTCCGGAGAGTAAATTAAACATGTTGGGGCCATATCTATGTGATGTTACCAGATGAGTCATTTTGACCCTTCAGTTAAGCCCTGGACTGACTCAAACTGCTTTGCTAAGTAACTTCACTGAATTGAGTGGCTAGTTCAGGAAGATGGGAGAGAAAGCATAAATCCTTGAGGACCAAATCTACTAAATCTTGACGTTTAGTCAGTGCACAGACTAATGACTATTCATGTATGCGTTATTTTCAAAGCATCAGTAATTTGCAATTTTACTGATTCCACACATGCAGATTACAACCGATTTATGATTCCATAGATGGTCTTCAAGAATTGCCATGGCTGAAAATTGCATCGTCCTCAGTGATAAGCCTCTCCCAAAGGACCCCCTCCTAGCCTTAAAGTGTTTGTCTCTCCTTCTTGTGGTGTGTTATGTGAGCAGTTACACTGCCTTACAGATGGGACAGTGTGATAGCATATAGGTATGAGACAATAGGACAATCTACATTCATTGGCTAATCTTTTTTATAACCTTCCCACTTGAGTTCAATTGCACTATTTACAAAAAAGTCAAATATTTCAAGAGACTGACAGCATGCAAAGTAGGTGGTGTTATATGAAGTTGATCAAAAATAATAAAATTCCAAAGTGAGAAAAGATGAAACTCTAGGCCACAACGTGCTATAAATGAGTCATCGTCTACCCAGGGAGGGTAATGTTTAAAAAGCTCTGCCTAGTATCTGATGCATTCCATAAAAGTTTTTTTTGTCCCCAAGTGTGAATCACAAACAAAACAAGACCAAACCAAACAAAATAAACCATTTAGTATTCTACAGTATATTACAATAATAAATACGTCAATAAATAGTGGAGAAGAGAAGAATGCGCACGGGTCTTGTAGCGGTCGGCTGACAGGTTTTGCAGATGGATTCCCACGAACGGTTAGAATTAGCCCTTTAAGAGATAGTCCTTTATCACTTCCAGGGAAGATAACTTTACCATAAAAATGTACAGCGTATGCATGGATGAGTGAAGTAGGAGCTGACGGTGACCAGAGAAGGGATCATCGGCGGTTAGACTTTCCCAAGAATCTGACAAATTTGCACCTTCGTATAAATAAAGTGAAGGGCCTATTGTTTTTCAGCTCTGACACCTTCTTATCGTCTCCATTTGTTGCAGAAGAGTGGTGGAAACATGGCATGTGACACCACTGCACATGTGGTGGGGGTGGGTAGCAGGAACTTCGCAGATGTTTCCATTCGATACTTATGTGGACAGTTCTTTCCTTTTCTCCTTCTAGAGAAGTCACTGAACTAACAGAAAAACAAGGATATACTGCATCACAGTGCACTAGAACCCTCAGTGAATCACACTTTTCTGCATCTATTGTTTGCCAGGAAGAGGCAAAGCACAACAAAATGAGCTTGTATCAGGGACTTACATAAAGTTCTAGAGATGTCCCCGGTGTAGCCACCTGTCATTCCAGTTTTCCACACCTTTATGAGAGATTCTGCCTTCTCTGGTCAGTCACCTTACTGGAAAGGGGGCCTCTGGTACAAATCTATGAAGTAGCCTGAAGTCTCTTCTCATCAGTGACCACCTCTTGGCTTAACCTACATTTGAGTGTCTCTAGCCCACAACGAAATGCCTAGACAAGCAGATACCAGCCAGAGACTCTGCTCTCCTGGGATGGTGAAAGACAAAAATACAATTCCTACTGGGCCTGTGGCTGTGGGGATGGTTCTCGGTCTCTAAACACAAGCTCCAATTTCTTTGCTTTTTCCTTATGTTCATTAAATGCCATCTTGTCAAACCTATCCCATCATTTATTCATTGATGTTGTTCTGTGGAATCTAGGTTAACTCGCTAAGTCAAGTGACTGCCCTTTCAAACACCACCTCCCCGCCTCCCCAATACAAATGCTTAGGTTTAGCACTAGACCCTTCCACAAGATGGAAGGACAAAAGAATGGTGAAAAAATTTTCATTTGAGAAAATAAAAAACTACACTTTTCATAAGGGATTAGGGTGATATAATTTTATATCGTTTTTTTTCCAGTCCCTGGCCTGTATTAATTTGAGATAGAAATATAAACTGTACTAAAATATAGAAACCTTTTAGAGGCATGTACACATATATACAGAGATATATATTATACATATATGGCCTTGGGAAAATCATTTAACCTCTCTAGGCTTCAGTTTTCTCATCTACAAAGTGATTGACTTGGATTAGATGATCTCTAAGGTTCTCTTCATCTGTGATATACTATGAATTTACTATTTTGATGAGTGCATGTATGTATATATCCACATCCATATTTATATCATATGCATGCACATATGTTGATCACTATAATCCTTTGATATCTACTCCTGGTGTCAAAGTAATTTTGGGTTCGTGAAAGCTGAAGAACACAGACACTGGCAAGTCCTACCAAACTGGAAAGACTTTGAGTATGAGCCCAGTGACGGACTCTGACTGCTGTCCAAGGATTAGGCTAGCTAGGAGGCTGGAGGATCAATACTAGATGACTATTCACCAAATAATGAATTTTCTTGGACATAACAATTAATAAAAACATCTCCTAAGGTGTGGAGACATTTGAGACGTTTGTCAATGGAGGAAACACACTGATGAAGTCATGGAGTATTGTGGCATCTACATATACATACAAGTGCTTATGTATATACATGTATGTGCATGTATATGTCCATATTGGCTTAATTTTTCTGCTTGGGGAGCCATATGTCATGTGAGACATTGCATAGAGAATGTATAGAAATTGTCATTTGGATGTGCCACTTTTAATTACAGGTAGTTTGCCTGGAAATGGCAAATTACAAGGAAATCCCCCCAGAAAGAAGCAGGCTGAATAGCAAAATATACATTTTCTACAACCCACCAACCTACCTAATTTTCTGAGGCAGTTCCCTTCTGTTTTCTGTACACCCCTCCTTAAATAATCTTATTAAATAGGCACTCGAAATGTACAAAATTTACAGTTCTTGAATATGCTACCCTCCCACATGACTCCATTCTTTCTCATTGGCTATCTACAGCCACATTCTGACACAGCCATGCCTTCATATTTAAACTTGTAGGTGACAACCCCTTTGTCTAAGTAGAGGATGGAAATGGGATCCAGTTTGGTGGGCACACAGCAAGCCTTGGCAGCTTTCTGGGGATTCTTCAGGTGCACTAGCGCTTGGATGATGGCATGTTTTGTGGGTGTGAGGTGCTCTGCCAGTGGGTA
Organism: Pseudochirops cupreus; assembly: GCA_028627135.1. Taxonomy (NCBI): domain Eukaryota; kingdom Metazoa; phylum Chordata; class Mammalia; order Diprotodontia; family Pseudocheiridae; genus Pseudochirops; species Pseudochirops cupreus. Next base: position 100,003,341 of record CM053581.1, on the reverse strand, counting down.
AGAGCAAACCCCCCGGCACTCATATGCTTCATATCCTGGAGGAGCTATGATCCAGGAATCCCAACCGATTTCCTTGAAGTCAATATAGAGAGGAGTCTTTTTGCAATAGTTCCCCTTGGCATTTCTCCTGATCCGGGCAGTGGAATCATAAATGATGTTGGATCTCATCTGCAATAGAGCTTCTTCACCAGGACCATCATGGAAATGACCAGTGTCTAGGTCATCCAGTTCCAGAAGTTCCTCGTGATCTATCATTTCACTCAACTCCTCTTTCTCCTCCTTTTTGTCACTGCTTTGGTCATCAGAAAACACGATGAGTAAAGGGACGTGATTGCTGTGGGCACGGATGTCTATCTCCAGCTGACCTCTCTCTGAAAGCTCGGCCTCCTCATTTCTGCTCTCTATGTGGACCTCTAGCCGGTGGGTGGTGGAACCTGATCTTCGCCAATGTCTGATGGCGTCTGTGACATCAAAAGCCTCCCACTCATTACTGGTTCCATAGATCTCTCCTGACACCAAAACCAGCATTTTTCTTTCCTCTCCTTCATTTTCTTGCACTTCAAAAATGGTTACTTTTCGTTCTACTCCATCATATAGCAGGTGGCTTCTCTGGGCCAAGGCGTAGAGCCTGAGTTCAGCCATGACAATCTCTTCATGGTGAGGGATGGACACATTGAAGAGGAGTTGGTATTTTTGGAGTCCATTAAAGTTGGTTGGTTGAGAAAGCAGATCTGGAAAAGGACAAAACCCAGCTTTTAAATAGGAACTATTACCTTAAAATAAAGCAGAATCATTGACCATAAATAAGAAAAAAAAATTCTATATAGAATAAATATATATGCTTGCTCCATATGTTCACTGCTCATGTAACAAATGTTTAAAAAAACACCTGTTCAGGGCTTCCTATATACAAGACCCTGCACTGAGTTTAGAAAATACAGAGAGAGAGACATGTCTTAGGTCCTGCTCTCTACCAGTTTATAATCCAAGAGTGGCAGGGAAGGAATATGGTAAGATATGGCTGAGTGATCTGAGGAAAGGACAGACACAGGGGTAATTATGATATAAAGGAGAGTGAGATAAATAGCAAAGGATAGGTCCATAGAGTTAATGTCAGAGAAAGCTCTATGGAGAAGGCAGTACCTGAAATGGACCTTAAAAAGAGGGAGGGACTTTGGCAAATGAAGATTTGGGCTGGAGGGGGTCAGGGAGTCCATTTCAGGCATGAGGAACTGAGAGCAAAGACATGGAGATTGGCCTGAAAATGGGGCGTGTGTGTGTGGAGAGTACTCCAATTTGGCTGGAGCATGAGGCATCAGAAGAGGATGGTTGGGAGATAAGGCTGGAAATGTAGTTTGGAGCCAGATTGTGGACTGCCTTCAATGGAAGAGTCAGGAGTTTTTGCTTTATTTGGTAGGTGATGGGGAGCCACGTTCATAGCCCAGGAATGTTTCCTTTGTTTTGCTCATCCCATTCTCATGGAGTCACTTCCTATACTTTCATTTTATCATCCATGCACTTTCATTCTCCATCCACAAAGCCAGAGCATCATGGCCCATGGGAACTTTCTGGCTTCTAGTAAACAGCTCTAATAGGGGATAGAGGATTACATTCCCAGGAGTCCCTTCATTTCTGGAGTTCTGTTCTGCCCCTGCAACCCTGGCCCAGTAGCCCTGGCCTTTGCCCCACAACACCACCCAGTGGAGACTGTGAACAATACAACTTCAAGTTCTCTCACCCACTACTACCATTACTGATGGAAAACTCCCACCACCTATAACTCTCTCTCCCTGTATTGTTCACTTACCCTGAACCTAGAAGTAAACTATCCTCAACACCTGCTTCCTATTCTCTCCTTATGTTCCTCAACATTACCTCACTCATGTCCCATTCCAACTTTGCCATGCCTTCCATTGAGCCCTCAGGAATTCCCATTCTATAATAAATATACTTCATTTTAATCATCTTCCTCTCATATTCTTCCCCTCTACTTGCTCTTAGAGATCTTGCTTCCCTCACATGAATCCTTGATCTTCCCCTCTAGCACTGGCTATATATAGTATTCCTTCTTTGCACGTTTTCCAAGACACTGGAAGCAGAATCCCAATATCCCTTGCTCCCCACTGACACTTCACAGTCTTTATTGTTCACTTTTCTGTTTCGTTTGAAAATATTGACTGCCCATTCCTCCTCGATACTCCCTCCATTCTGGGTTTTTGTAAGATTATTTTCTTCTTGTTCTCCTCTTACCTGTTTAACATGCCTAATAGTCTCCCTCTCCCTCACCCTCTCCCTCTCTCACTCCTTCTTCCTCTCTCTCTCTCTCTCCCTCTCTGTCTCTCTCGTTCTCGCTCTCCCTCTTCCTCTCTCTCGCTCTCTTCCTTCCTCCCTCCCTCTTGTTTGTTTGACTGTCTCTATCTCTGTTGGTTTCTGTTTCTCTATATTTCTATCTGTCTGTCTCTCTCTTTCTCCTCTGAGCTTTGGTATCAGCAACCACCATTTCTACTTTTCAAACTGGATTTTTGAGAGTCATCTCAAATTCAATATATTCCAAACAGAACTCATTATCTTTCCCACAAAATCACACCTCTGTGAAGCTTTCCTACTTTTTGAGGCTATTTCCCAGTTTCATAAACTCTACGTCTTCCTCTATTTCTCACTCTCCTTTGATTCACATAGCCACTCAATTGCCTAACAGTGCTATTTCTACCTTCACAATATCTCTTACATTCAACCTCTTCTCTTTATTTACTCAACCACAAAACTTATTTCGGGTTCTCAATACCTCTTGCCTGGACTATTGTAATAGCCTCCAAATTGGTCTTCCTGCCACTCTAATCCATCCTCCATATAGCTGCCAAAGAGATTTTCTTTAAGCACAGCTCTGACCATGTCAATCCCCTAGTCAATTAACTCTATTGGTTCCCTATTATTTCTAGGATGAAACATAGACTCCTAGTTTTGGTTTGGTTTTTAATGCCCTCCATAATCTTATTCTGACCTATCTTCCCAGATGTGTTTGTATGTATGTGTATGTGTACATGTGATGTATGTATATGTATATGCATGTGATGTATGTGTATGTATATGTACATATGTGTGTATATCTGTTGAGATATCTCTTCTCTACTTTTGCTATAGTACAGTCAGATCTGTCTTCCATTTGGTTCTCCATCTCTGTGACTTTGTGCTGATCTTTCTCTGTGCCAAGAATATGTTGTCTCCTCACCCCTGTCTCATTAAATTCCTTTCTTCCTTCAAGACATAACTCAAGATTTCTATATGAAATCTTTCCCGACCTCATCCTTCCCTCCCCCCCTCTCCCACCCAATGCCGTATCTTTATGTGCACATCTTTTCTCCCCTGATCAAATGGAAGCTTTTGAGAGCAGGGTTTATTTAGTTTGAAGAGTAACTGTATCCCCAGTGTCTATCATAGTTCCTGTCACATAGAAAGTATTTAATAAATGCTTTTTGAACTATAAGAACTTCCCCACTCTTCCTAGTAAGCCAAAATGAAAGTATTGGAGTCAAGTTACATTCAATTCAATCTGATAGTTATTGTTTACTATGTGCAAGATTTTATGCCTAAGTGACCCCAAGATTAGGTGGAAAAATCTTTTGCAACTGACAATCAACCTCATTAGAACTAGAGCAGTGGTTCTCAACCTGTGGGTTGCGACCCCTTTGGGGGTCAAATGACCCTGGGTCACAGGGGTCACCTAAGACCATCGGAAAACATATTTCTGATGGTCTTAGGAACACTGCTCCTTTATCTCTCTCCAGGCAGGTCCGCCCACATGCAGATACATCCACATACAAGTATTAAAGGGTCAAGGCATTAGGAAGGTTGAGAACCACTGAACTAGAGACTTATCTTCCTCATTCCCTTAAGCAACTTAAGTTTTCTACAATATCAGGAGCATAGTTGAAATAATCACTTAGTTCAGAAGGTCTAGAATTGGCAGGGCCCCTAGAGGTCATCTGGTCCAACTCCATCATTTTTGGGATGAAGAAACTGAGACCTAGGGAAGGAATTGTCCTATGGTCACACAGTAACTGGTAGGACTAGGATTTGAACCCATATTCTTTGACTTCAGGGTCACTAATTGTCTCCTTTAACAGTCTCTGATTATATGAACAAAAAAAGCAATTTTAAAGGCACTGTGGGGGCCCAGGGCATAGGCACTAGAAGACATATTTCAAGAACATGGATGAAGGGTATATGCCAATGTATCTGTATGTCTCTCTCTCTGTCTCTCTGTCTCTGTCTCTCTCTGTCTCTCTGTCTGTCTGTCTGTCTGTCTGTCTCTCTCTCCTTTAACTGGGGGCCTTAATGTGGCAAGAGCTTTAGACTGGTAATTAAGAAACCTGGGTTGTGGTCCCAACTCTGTTGCTTACCCCTGGGTGACCTCAGACAATCACTTTCCCTGACTGGGCTTCACATTTCTCCTCTATAGAATTAGGGAATTGACCCAGAACATTGCTAAGATCCCTTTCCACTCCAAATCTTATTAATTAAGCTACAACATCAACTCATGTCCATGGTATTCTGACCTCTTCCAACTCTAACATTATATGGTTCTGTGTCTTTAAATGGGTTATCAATAGGAGTTGAACTTCCTCTGGAGCGCTTTCAAACTAAAAGTCTTTCTCTGAAGCCCACTATGTGTGGTGTGCAGGTGACTTCCAAGTCTTTAAGGCAATGCTAGTAGAGGGCATATATGGCAGATCCTATCAAGTTGAAAGGGCTGAGTCTATGGTCTGAGAACCGACATAGTTAATTTCACCAGAACAAAACCTGGCAATCCATTAAACAGATTTGTAAAGTCTGGATATAAATTTCTCTGTTTAACTATGGGGTTGGGTTATTTGATTGCTCAAAAAAGCTTTTAGGCTTTAGATCAAAAAGTACCTCATTTAGCCTAACTTTTAAATTTTAGAGAGAAACTGAAAATCCTTTTTACCCTAAATGCCAGTGTATCTGAGGCACAGTTTACTGTACTATAGCCTAGACCACATATCAAAGTCTCTATGCCTCTACTTTAGAGTTCCTGATGTATAGAAAGATTACACACACACACACACACACACACACACACACACACACACACAAGTAGTTGCTTAAATTATACTTTTGAAAATTGCTTCAGTCGTCTTACCAACTCATCTATGACTCAATGACTGGTCCATACCTCTTATCTTAATTTGAGATAAGTCAAAGTTTAATTAACTATTTTCAGTATTATTGTATGAGAGCTTTGGATTAACTTGTACTTAACCCAAGGCAGATATTCAGTTCAAATAAAAAAAGGAACAATTTTGACATTGCCATATTTTGAGAATGTAGGTGGCACAGTGGATAAAGTGCCAGGCCTGGAGTCAGAAAGATTCATCTTCCTGAGTTCAAATCTGTCCTCAGATATTTACTAGCTGTGTGACCCTGGACAAATCACTTAACCCTATTTATCTCAATTTCCTCATCTGTAAAATGAGCCAGAGAAGGAAATGACAGACCACTCCAGCATCTTTGCCAAGAAAACCCCAAATGGGGTCATAGTCAGATATAAGTGCAAGTACCCAACCCCAACAGGATACATTTTTACAATTAGCTCAGACAAAAATCACAGAATCCAATGATTCTAATCTGGTTTACCTCTAAAGATCCCTTAGTATAATTAACAAGTATCACCTGAAGACTTCCAGGAAAGAGAACCTCATGGCTTCCCAAGGCGGTATCTTCTTTTTGCAAATAGCTCTAATTGATTGGAAGTCTTTCCTTAAATTAAGCCCAGACTTATCTCTTTGTGCTTTGTACCCATTGCTCTTTCTTATGCTTTGTTTTGGCTCCAATAGTACAAGTTTAATCCCTCGTTCAGGACATGACCTTTCGAACACGTGGAGACAGTGGCTATGTCCCTCTAAGTCTTCACTCAGCTAAATATTCCTAGTGTTTTTTTAAAACTTCTTTTGGTTTCCTTTTATTAGATCATTTGCTTCTTTTGCAATAACTTTTGCCTCTGTCTATTACTTTCTGCCTCCATTCCTGACTTCAGGCCCAGATCTTCTTATCCAATTAGCATTCTTCTTCTTGTGCAGCATCCTTGGGCATTCCTCATTCAAAACCTTTCAGTGGCTCCTCACCATCCAGTAAATGGTCCAAAGACAATCTGACGATAAAAGATCCCTACAATATACCTTTCCAAATTTATCACTCCCCCTTCCCTGACATGAAATTCCTACTCCAAACGTCTACTTATAGTCTCTGAACACATCTTTTTTTTGGTATACTTTACATTTTTGCTCAAGCTATTCCTCACTCTTGAAATGCCCTCTCCTCTCCTCTCCTTTCCTCTCCTCTCCTCTTCTCTCTTCTCTCCTGTCCTCTCCTTCCCTGTTTCTATGAGTAGATTTGAGTAAATTTCCTTCTCTCTGCTAAGAACTGAAGGGCAAGGATCATGCCATAATTTTAGGAATCTTAGGCTCATAGATTCAGAATGGAAATAGACCTTAGAGCCCATCAGATCCAACCTCTTTATTTAACAGAGGAAAAAACTGAGGCAAAGTGAGATGTGAAGTGACTTGTCCAGGGTCACACTGCTAGTATGTGTCTGAGGAGAGATTTGAACCCAGATGTTTCTAACTACAAGTCCCAGTGTCTGGCCACTTATTACTGAATTCCCACTGCATCATGGAGCTCTATCTCACACAAGGTTAGGCAAGAAGGCCTTTTAATCAGAAGATCTACGTTTGCATTCTGGATCCGACACCAATCAAGGACATGCCCCTGGGCAAGCCATTTCTTTTTCTTCTCTGAGTCAAAATTTTCCTATCTACAGAATGGGAATAATAACAATAATTATAAACACTACCTCAGAAGGTTATCATGAGAAAAGAATTCTGCAAACCTTGGAGCACCATAGAGATGAGAGTTCTGATCACTAGGTAATTAACAAATAAATCTTGGTTGATTGCAAGCCATAGGCCAAACGCTTCTACTGATTGATGAGAAGCCATGTCACCCAGTGCGTATACTTGCTTCAGTCCTGAAGGGGGGGGAGGGGCATGTCATATCATCTAGAGGTGGAAGTAATCTAGAAGTCATCGGGCCCAGTGGTTCTCAAAGGCTGTGGCAATATAGCTCAGCCATGCTGTGAACTGTATGGAACGTTCACCTGTACTCACATGCATAGTCTCCTTGGAATTGTCAAGAGCCTATAGTCATGAACACATACCCACTCAGGAGTTCCCATTGTGCACCATGATTCTTCATGGTAAAAGATACTAGTGACTATCTGTGCTATGAGTAAGAAACAGCTTAAGAACTAGTAATTAGTAAGAACTAGTAACCTAATTAATTGGTTAATTAATAAATTAATATGTAATTAATAAGAACTAGTAACTTAAGTAACTAGTCCCAATCATCTTACTGTATACATGCGGGAAGTTACTTGGGTAAGGTCATTCTACAAGTAAGTAAACTTGGGTCTTCTGACTCCTGGCCTGGAGCTCTTTCCGCTGGAGCATTCTGAGAAGTAGAGATGGCCCTGCCCTGAAACTCTCTATTTACCATAGTAACATGAACAGTGATTGTGTGAGGAGGGCCAAGTAAGGGAGAAGAGACCATTGAGGAAACTTTATTTTTTGAATTAGAAATGTTTGAGGTTCTGTGAGTATGCAAACGAAGTAGATAGCTAATGGTTTTATGGGTAGCCACAAATATGCATATATAAGTATATATGTCTCTGTGTGTGTATTTTTATATATATATGTATTATAAATATATATTTCTAGGAAGATTTTTAAAAGCTCCTTTAAGATAATATTTGTGTTAAGGACACCTAAGGGTTGGGGAGGGTAATAATAATATGACCATAATACTAATAGATAACATTAATATAGCATTTTAAGGTTTGCAAAAATGCTTTACATATGCTCTTATTTGACCCACACAACCCCTTGAGGTATCCCCATTTTACATATTGAATGGTGAGAGGTTAAGTAACTTGCCAAGAGACAGCAAGGTGGCACAATGGATATAGTCCTGGGCCTGGAGTCAGGAAGACCTGATTTTTAGACACTTACTGGCTGTGTGACCCTGAGCAGGTCATTTAACCACGTTTGCCTTGTTTCCTTATTTGTAAAACAGGCTGGGAAGCAGCTGTGTGGCTCAGTGGATAGAGCACTGGGCTTGAAATCAGGAAGACTCATCTTCCGTGAATTGAAATCCAGCCTCCGACCCTTAATAGCTGTGTGACCCTGGCCTTAACCCTCTTGCCTCAGTTTCCTCATCTGTCAAATGGAGTAAAGAAGAAAATGGTGAGCCACTCTAGTATCATTACCAAGGAAACCCTAGATGGGGTCACGGACAGTCAGACATGACTGAAACAACTCAACAACAGTAGTAAAAATGAGATGGAGAAGGAAATATCAGTATCTTTCCCAAGAAACCCCTAAAAGGGATCACAGAGTAGGAAAAGGCTGAAGTGACTGAGCAACAACAGCAATGTCTGAACTGGATTTGAACTCAGGTCTTCTGACTCCAAATTAGTACCTTTACCCACTCATAATTACTTAGTACAAGTTTTGTAACCCCGGTTTTACAGATGAGGAAACTAAGTTTCAGATAGGAAGTGATGGGGTCCAAGGTGGCACAGCTTGCAGGTCTAGGACCTTCTCTTCAAAGCCAGGTCTCCTCACTACATATCCTGTAGTCTGTCTACTGCACCACATAGCACCCCACTGCTGGTGCTTTAGCTTTCTCTCACCATTTCCTGTGGTTATGGTCTGGTAGCATCAGAAAGCCTACATTCAGCTATCAACTCTGCTCCTTAACATCTGTGTGACTTTGGCCAAGTCATTTCACTTCTTGGGGCCTCAGCTGCCTCATATGTAAAAATGAGGGAGCTGGCCTACATGTCTTTTCAACTTCGCTCTGGTTCTGGACCTTTACAATCTTTAATGACTCAGGATAGATTTTGAGTGTTTGATGCATGGACTGAGTTCAATTCTCAACCTTTTGTTTTCATTGGACAATTGCAGGATTTTCAAACTTTAAAATTCTGGCCTATATCTCTAATAGATGCATTTTTACATGAGTTATTTTAGACAATTTTAAACACTAAATATGACCAATTAATTTTGAAATTATTTCCATTGAAATAAATGAATTTAAATAACAAAATGTCATAGCAACCCAGTCTTGTTTCATAGGTTTTTGAGTAGAAAGGACTTCAGAGATCTTCTAGTCTAATCCCCTTATTTTACAGATAAGGAAGCCAAAGCCTTGCAAAATAAAGTGATTGATCTGAAGTTACATAGGTTGCAAGTGGTAGAGCTGGAATTCAAACCTATGTCCTCTGACTCCAAGTTCAGAACTGTATCTGCTACATGTCCTCTAAGACCCCGTTAGTGTTCTTCATTCATTCTCTCTGATGTGCATTTTTTTCTTTCATGCTCACAATAATCTCCATTTTTCTGGTTCTGCTTTTTTCCCCCACTTTATATTGTTTCAACAAATTCCTTCTCGATTTCTTTGAACCCCTCACATTTGTTCTTAATGATGTTATTTTATGCCACGAATATATCAGTTTATTTAATCATTCTCTCACAGCTGGACTTTGAGGCCTTTGCTAGTTTTTCACTAGAAGATTAGAGCTAAAAATGAGAACTGTGGATGGCCAACAGGCTCTTTTTCATGCACGGATATGAATGATGGCACTCTCCAGTCTCTCAACAGATCAGGAGCCCTTGGGGATAAGCATGGAGGTATGCGGCAGCAGCACTTCAGAATAGGTTCTGGAGGGAGATGATTACTGAGTTTGAACTTGCCTATGTAGGGTGTCTGTAGATATAAATGTCATTTGTTTTCTTTCACAAATCAGCTGAACTTTTTTTCCCTAAGGCTCTAGCAAAATTTAAAGGAAGGTAGCAAATACAATGTAGTGTGTGTGTGTATGTGTGTGTGTGTGTGTGTGTGTGTGTGTGTGTGTGTGTGTGTGTAAAATGCTTTACAAAAGACACTGGAATTGTAAAAAAAAATCTTTTAAAAATAAACTTATATGAACCTAATCAATAAAGACACTTGAGCCACATGTTACCTGGTTTGATAGGTCTATGAATATATATGTATATATATATATATATTCATATATGTCATATAGTCATAGATTTAGCTCTGGAAAGGACCACTGAGAGATCATGGGGCATACTGGGTAGAGGGTTAGCCTTGGAGTGGGCAAAGAATTGGGTTCAGATCCTGTTTTTGACACGTTCTAGCTGTGTGATCATGGAGAGGTGAGTCACTTAATCATCTTAGTTTTCCAGGCAACTCTGTATACAGGAATGTCCTGGAGCCCAGCTCAAACCTATTGGCCTATTGTTAAAAGTCCTCAAACCCTACCCATCCAGGCTTGATTTACTGTTTTGTTGATTATCCAGACTTAGGAAAGTAATGGAGGAAATGTTAATGGTGCAGATTAAAAGTAGAAGTATATGATCTGTACACTTTTGTTTTTCCCAGAGCTGGTTATTAAACATCTACCATACACCACCACTGTCTCTAACGTATGCATGAGTAACTGGTCTACATTGATTTTGAGAGTTTCCACACCAGGAAGTTCTCTATACCAATGAAATCCCAGACCCAAACAACAACAACCACAAAAATGAATAGAGTTACCCCTAAGCTATATTGTGTATGTTAGAAAGAGTCCATGTGGTAGAGGTGGAAAGAATCTTGGATTTGAGATCGGAAGGATCTGGCTTCCAATCTTTACTCAGCAACATTCTTCTACCTGTGAGACTTTCTATAAGTCTCTCTCAGCCTCCAGATTCTCATTTTTAAAATTAGAAGGTTGGACAATGACGTGGTCTCCAAGGGCCCTTGGAGATGATCTATGATCTATGAAGAAGTGTTTACAAATCGAGCAAACTATAGCTGAATGCGTGGTGGAATATTGCTATTAAAAAGCATAAGATTGCTACTGAATCTAGCAGCCTGGACAAAGCCATGTTAACCCATCTTTTGGTGCCCTATCCATTGCCTAGAAAGCTCTGCTAGATATTAACATTTGTAAGTGATAGTAGGAATAAGTTCTGCATTTAATTAGAAATTGTAAACAGGATTCTAAGGCCATGTAATTCGGTGAGTAATTTTGGCTGCACCCCATTCCACAAATATTTGTCAAATGCCTACTATGTGTATGGCAAAGTGCCTAGTCCTGAGTATAAACAAAAAAGCCCAAGAACTCCAGCACAGTCTCTTGGAGGAATGTGGATAGAGTGGAAAGTGATTTAGCATTTAAAAGAGAACATACGGGTTCTATCTCAAGGATGATGCTTACTACCTTTGTGACTTTGGGTGAGTCACTTAATCTCCTTGACCCTCAGTTTACTCATTTGTAAAATTAAGGGGTTGGACTAGATGACCTTCTAGCTCTAGATCGATGATTCTATGGAACCTCCAGGAGCTTGTTAGTTGAGGTGTCACATAAGGACAAATAAATGATACATAAGGTAGATTATAATAGAGCTAAAGGAGATAAGAACATAAATTATTACCAAAAAATTTGGGGAGGGAGATAGCTCATTCAGGATTGACTGAATCATGGGGAAGAAAGTTCTTTCTGAAATGTGTGAAGACATCTTATCTCTTTACTAGCAAATTTAATATAGGAGCCCCTTTCATTTCTATGCTGTTTCAACTTTTCTTAAACAAAATGCAAACTAGGACTGTTCCTAGAAAATTGTCAGTCACGCCATCCTGCTTTCTGTCTGTGTTTTCAGAATTTCCTTCCTATGCTAAACTGACAAACCAAAGCCAATCAAGGAGCGTGACTGGCAGTAAGAGCTTAGAGGCAGACTGACTGGCAGGACATGGCCACTCTGTGTTTTAAGGTATTCAAACAGAAATGGTAATCTGATCCAAAGAAAATGAGTCCATTTCAGATGTAGTGCTATGGTGTCAGATGGAAAGGTCTACTGGGACATCTCTGCCAAGATCTAGATAAAAACCACATGAAAATCCTGTAAGCTCTGCCTGGCATGGTATAGACATTCATATGCATTTATATTATGCATAGACATCAGTAAATATATATATGCATGTGTTTATATACATATGGTGTATGTATATATGTATAAAGTACATAGTGTGGGTGTATGTATATATACACCATACCAAAAAATATATGTACATTGTATATATATATACACACACATATATATATGTATATATACACACACACACACAATATACATTGTATGTCTATATATGTACTGTATATGCACATATATACATATTGATGTCTCTATATAATAGTATGCATTTATGAGTATATACACTGTCAGCAAGAGCTTACAGCATTTTTATATGGTTTTTATCTCTATATAGTATACACACACATATATATAAACTACTGATAGATACATATAATTGCATATGCAAGTCTGTACAGTGCCAGCAAGAGTTCATAGTATTTTTCATATTTTTAATCTATGTACAGATACAAACACATGCACACACACACACACACACATATATATACATATTGATGTCTTATATATAATATAAACATACACATGCACACATACACACATACACATACATTGGCTTAATGGATAGAAGACCATCCTTGGAACCAGGAAGACATGGATTTGAGTCCCTTTTCTGGTGGATAGTGGCTGTGTGACCCTGTACAAGTCACAGCTTTTCAGAGTACTTGGCAAATTCCTATAACAGCCAATTGTAGAGAAGATACAGAATTCTGTTGATAGTTTTTTCACCAGGAATTCCTTGCCCCAGGGAAACCCAAAGCCTAATTGCTATCACAACCATATGTGTGTGAATTTATACATATATAATATATGCATGTATATCTTTATTTTTTGAAAATGTAGTTGAACTTACAATAGCAAAAGCCCAAACTTACCTTCATTTCTGAAACTTCTAATGATATTTGCAGACGGCATTGAGGTTCGATCAGTTGCAAACCTGTTGTACAGCTCTAACATGTACTCTGGGGGCTCGACCTTGGCCGAATTGGGCAGGGGGATTTCAGACAGGTTTAATGTCTTCAGAAATTCATTTTTCACACTCTGTAGCAGAGTAGTAAAGTCAACGCCATCTTGCTCTGAAAAAACATCATCCAACAGGGGCAGATCTTCTTCCAGAGGAGTGTCTTCCAGGCTCATGATGGGGTTTCCAGATCCCAAGAAGGCTCCCAGACAGAGGACTGCACAGAGCTGTAGGACCCGGGAGCCCATGGCTTTGCTCAAGCCCCCAAGCCCAGTGAAGTTTAGGTGTCAGTGGTTTGAGTGGTCCAAATCCTCTGGAGAGGACTTGACTTATGTCATCCGGAGTTGCCAAGTTTGGAAACTCTTTCAGAAGCATTCCCTCACTCTGTCCATCTCTTTCCCTTCTGTTCCTCCTCTGCCCCAAAAAAAGCCAGGTTGCTTTAATTGGACAGCAGGGTCGCCTATGGGAGCCTAGCCTTTCTTATCTCTTTAGTGTAAACTTGTGCACCAGATTTTGTAGCTATCTCCCAATTCCTTTTTCTTTTAATGAGCATTTTGTAAACACTTCTACATTCTGACACTGGTGAGAAGATAGGACAATTTTCTTCTTGAAAGGGCTCTGTCTTGCTTCCTTTCAAGCAGCCTCTCTCAGAGGACATGGACACTTTTTGATCTTAAACATTTCTAGCTCACAGGGAAGAATGGATTGTTATGTACAAGAACATAGGAGTCATCAAAAATTAACTTACTTATTTCAGTACTTCCAGGAACTGTGGTTTTATACATATTGACACTCCATCCATTGAAACAGATCCTGACACATTTATGACTTAGTAGATAGTTTTTGATGGTCATCCCCTTAGAGCTAATTGTCTGGTGATGAGCTTTGCCACAATTAGCAGGGTTAGTCCTGAAATAACAGGTACCCAAACCCATTGTCCATTTGTACTTAAAGCCATTTGGCTTGGTCAGTGGTAGCCAGAGCTTATCTGCTGCTGGCATGGCCGTGGGAAGCCCATGTTTACCTCCAAACCACAGTGAGGCATTAGAAGAGGACCTCAGTGGATGCTATTCACCCTTACTTAGCTCATTCCTGTGAGGATCCAGGATTTCATTGCTTTGGACCCCTTCTCCACTGGCACAATTCCCAACCCCTCCACGCCTTAGTCATTGCCCTTCATGAGTTGCCTTGGTCTAAACAAAGTCAACACTACACACAAATTCATTTTTTAAAAATGGTGACCCTTACACATTTCTGAAAAACCGCCAAATATCCGTCATCACCGAGCTAATGCAAACTTGAATTTTTCTTAAAAGTCAGCATATTTTTTAGATATAAAAAGAGGCTCGAACTCAAAAACAAAAAAAGAATGATTTTAAATCAAATAGCACTGAAGCACTTATGAATACCTATTAGTATTTGTTTGATTTGAAGCTTTATTATCTGCCTGTTAGTCAGTCATCAGGCATTTTTTAAAGCCCTTACTACGTGCCAGGCACAGTGTTAAGCACTAGAGATACAAAGAAAAGAAAAGCCAGTCCCTAAATAGGGGAGATGACCTGCAAACAACTACTTACATATAAGGATATAAACAGGATAAATGGGAGGAGATCTTGGAGGGAGTAAATGCCCACTGCTCAATCACCAAAGATTTTAAACTAGCTCAGGCACGCATTTACAAAATGGGCCATGTCTGCCACGGTGTTCAGGAGTCCTACTAGGTTGTTGCTGAACCAGTGATGCTGAACAGAGCCAGGAGGATGTCTAGGGGGGAGATGTTGGACTAGAAGTAAAGCATCAGTTCTGATCCTTAATTTCTCTACAATCTTGACTGAGAATCCCTCGTTCATAGAACTTAGAGTTGGAAAGTTACCTTAGGCATCGCATGGTTTAGGATCCTCATTTTAGAGATAACAAAACTGATGGTGGGGAGTGACTTGTAGAAACTCACACAAGTTCTATGTGGAATAACTTGGATTTGGATTCAAATAAATGCATCATTTCACGAAACCTTTCAAACAATAGCATAGGGACTGTTGACTTGGAGTCATGAAAATCTAGGTTCTAAACCTGCTGCAAATACTTCTTAACTGTGGAAATCTGGGCAAGTCATTTAACTTCACAAACCTGAGTTTCCTTCCTCTGTAAAATGAAGGAATTGGACTGGATAACTTCTAAGGCTCTTTTTTAGTTCTAAAGCTGAATGATTGACCCAGCAAATTCATTGGCTATAATGAAGACAAAGGAAAAAAGGAATTGCATGGTTGAATTAATTTTGCTCCCTTCCTCTCTCTGTCTCTGTCCTCTCTCCATCTTTCTGTATCTGTCTCTCTTTGTCTTTGTTTCTCTCTATCTCTCTATCTGTCTCTCCCTCTGACCAAATTTCCAATTCCTCTCCCTACCATCCAACTCTGCAGACTGTCTGCCCTTTTTGATCTCTGTTCATTGTATTGCAGAGAGTATCTGTTCCTTGAGATAACTTACTATATCCTTAGTATGTGTAGATATTTGTGAAAGCAGATCTGGTGAAAGTCTCTTCAGTAGCCTTAGGCCTCAATCCTGTCATTCCTACTTAAAAAAAAGGAGAGTCAGTTATAGACTCCCAATAGGAGGGGCTCAGAATAGCCACACTCCTGGGACCCAGGACTGGTCCTTACTGCAGTGGTGCTAACATTTTAACATGAAGCTTTCTGACAGCACACTAGCCAGGCCTTGGTTATCCTGGTCTGCATCAAAACAAGCATCCAACTCTCTTCAACAAACAGAGGCATGTCAACACACACTTCAGCAAGCTGAATGGCAGGCAGATGCAGAAGGCCTCCATAGGGCAGATGTGTGAGGGGCTCCCCTGCTAAGTGGAGTGAGCTGTCTCTCCAGGTCAGGGGAGAAAGAAAGACAGAGAGAAACAGAGACAGAGGTAGACACAGAAACAGAGGGCAGAGAGTCACAGAGAGACAGAGATAGACAATGACAGAGAGGCAAAGACTGAGAGAGATAGACAGACAGACAGACAAAGATAGAGACTGAGGATGACAGGGGGGTGTAGAGAGGAAGAAAGTGAGGGAGACAGAAAGAGACAGACAGAGAGATAGACAGAATTTGACTGAGACAGACGGGAGAATCAGAGAGACAGAAACAGAAATAAGACAGATATGTAGAGATACAGACAGATAGAAATGCAGTGAGAAATAGAGAGACAGAAATAGACAAGAGACAGAGAGAAGCAGAGATATGATGAGAAACATAGGTAGAGACAGACACAGACACACACAGAGACAGAGAGAGGCAAATACCAGTGGAAGAAGAGGGGAAGACACACAGATTTCCCAGACTGCAGAAATCAGTCTTTGAGCTCACAAGAACTCACATACAGACTGATCTTGTGTTTCATATGTTCTTTATGGTCTTTTGTTGGTTCAGTGTTGGCAGCAAGGCCTTGTGGTGCAGGTGTAAGACAAGGACCTGGGTTGAAGTCTGAGTGCTGACACTTGAGTGACTGATCTCAAGTCATCAAATACGTCTTAAGACCAGCTCTGTGCCAGCTGCTGGGGATACTCAGGCACCATTGCTCCCTCACCCTCAGCCTCCTCATTTGTAAGGATGAGGATGTGAACATTCCTTATTCCCAAAGGTTTTTGTGAGCAAAATGCTGCATAGGCTATCAAATGGCTATAGAAATGTGACCCTTAATTTCATTATTATTATTATTATTGAAAAGTTGGGTCACTTTATGCAATATGCAGCCCAAGTTCCCTTTAGCAGGTTTTTAAGCTGGTTCAGAAAGGATATAATAATGGTAGATGCTTATGTACACATACATATATTCATAATACACATACACACATACATGTGTATACATACACACACACAAATAATACACACATATACATACACATGTACATATACATATACATGTACATACTTATCCCTTCCACATTGCAACTTTCACCATCATAAGTTTTGTTATTTTGTGGGTCAACTAAAAAAATTACTGTAAATGGGAATTTTGGGGGAGTTTTGTGGAAGTCACAGGTGACACAAAAAGGCCAGCAGACAGCACAGAAAAAAAAATCGGAAATCCAGAAATGCTTATCCCAAATTTTACAACAAAGTACAGTAAACATCCCATAAGAGAAAAAGAAAAAATTATGATTTCTCTGGTACGAAAGGAGGGCCAAAACATTTTACATGGATTTTCTAGATCGTGGGGTTGCCATGCCCCTAACCCCTGTGATGTGGAAAGGATAATTGTACATAAATATAAGCATGTATATGTATGTACATACATATTATCTTCTATAAATGGGGATGATAATGGGAATAAGGTTACTCACTCTAGTTCAAGTCATTGTTGTCTCTAACCTAGATTATTGAAATAGCTTCCTAATTTATCTCCCTGCCTTAAACCCCTGCCCTCTCCCCTCTCCCTCCTCCAGCCCATTCTCCATAGAGCTGCCAAAGGACAATTCCCCGAACACAGGACTGACCATGTCACTCCTTTCCTCAACAAATTACAGTGGCTCTCTATCACCTCTGGAATCAAATTGTTTGGTATTTATTTGATGCCCTTCACAAGCCAATTCCAACCTACCTGTTCAGGGCTATTATGCATTTTTCTCCTTCATACACGTGGTTTAGACTCCAGTCAAGCTGGTCTTCCAATTGTTACTCACATATAATGTTCCAACCTTCACCACCACGGCTGTCCCCTGTGCTAGAAATGTACTTCCTTCTCACCTCCACACCTTAGAATCCAGAGTCTTTGTCGAAGTTCTGCTGAAGGGCTGCTACCTACACGATGCCTTTCCTGATTTCCCTGACTACTGGTGCCTTTTCCTTCCCCTTCTCAATTACATCGTATTCGTTGGTGCGTATTTTGTTTTTGTTGATATTTCCTATTTCTTACATCACCGTATCCTATATATCTTTTCCCCTCTCCCTCTCAGAGAACCATTCTATATTACAAGTAGTATTTTGGAAGAGGAAATAACGAATCAGAACAATCTATCAATACTTCGAGCAGGTCCAAAAGCATGTGCGATGTGTAACACTCCCTGCTTTCACGCAGGCGTACTGTGGGGGTGTCCTTTCATATCTCTTCGTTTGAATCCCGTTTGATCTTTATAACTTTGTTAAATTTGATTTTTTTTTGGTGTTGTTCTTTCCATTTATGTCGGTGTAGTTTCTGCATATAGGGTTTTCTGGGTTCTGCTAACTTTACTTTGCACTAGTTCATATATCTCTTCTATTTTTCTCTGTATTCATCACACCCACCCTTTCTTATAGCACAGGAATATTCTACTACATTCATGTGTCATAACTTGTGTAGCTATTCCCCAACTAATAGGTATCTACTTTGTTTCCAATTTTTACTCATCACAAAAAAGTGATGCTATAAATGTTTTGGACTTTTATGAGGACGTTTTTTTCTTTTTAGTAGCTTCCTTGGGGTTATCATGTAACCCAGTAATGGAGTCTGATTCAAAGGGTAAGGATATTCCAAACTGCTTTCCAAAATGGTTGCACCATTTCAAAGCTCCACCAACAACGTATTAGTGTGCCTACCTTTCCACAACTCCTCCTATTGTCACTTTTTGTCATTTTTGCCAATTTACAGGGAGTAGGGGGAAGCTTCAGAGTCGTTTTGATTTGCATTTCTCTTACTATTGGTGATTCAGAGCATTCTTTCATGTGGTTGTAAATACTTTGCAGTTCTTATTTTGAGGACACTTTGTTCACATCCTTTGACCACATCTAGGGTGGAATGCCTATTAGTTTTATGTATGTTTATTAATTGTTTATGTATCTTGGATAACAAACTCTTATCAGAGAAATTGGATACAAAGACTTTTTTTCCCTTTCAACTACTTCTTTTTTTCTTTTAGAGACATTAAACTTACCAGTGCAGAAACTTTTCAGTTTCATGTAATCAAAGTTGCCTATTTTATCTTTTGTAATTGCCCATATCTCTTGTTTGGTTAAGAATGTCCTATCCATAGCTAGGAAAGACATAGGATTTGTTTCTCTTTCAGTTTAAAGTTGTGTGTATGTTTAGAACGTTTTTTGGAGTATGGTGTAAGATCTTGGTCTGATGCAAATTTTTGCCAGATTGCTTTCAGTTTCCTAAGCAGATTTTTAAAAATCAAAAGTGGAGTTTTTTCCCTATGTCATTTATGTTTTCCACTTCATCGAAAAATAGTTTATCACTTCTATTATTTCTGAATCTCACTTATTTAGTTTGCTCCATTTATCTATCTCTCCCCCCCCCCCTTTTTTAGCCAAATCCAAATGGTTTTAATGACTATTGCTTTATAATATAGTTCGAAGTCTGGAAGTGCTATTTCTTCTTCTTCCCTACTTTTTTTCATCATTTCCCTTGATATTCTAGATTTTTTCTTTCAAATGAATTTTGTTATTATTTTGTCAAATTCTACAATGTATCCCTATGGTACTTTGATTGGCATGCATTAAAAGTATAAATTAACTTGGAGGTGTGGCCATTTTAATTATATTGTCATGGCCTACCTATGAGCACTGACTGTTCCTCCAGCTATTTAAGCTGTTATTTATTTCTTTAAGAAGAACTTTGTGATTGAATTTATCTAAGTCTTTTATGTGTTTTAATAGATTGATCCACAGTTATATTATGCATTTTGTAGTTATTTGGAAAGGGATTTCCCTTTCTATTATTGCTTCTTGTGTTTTGTTATTTTCACATAAAAATACTGCTGGTTTTTTCAGAGTTTATTTTGTAGCCTGGATTTTGCTAAAATTATTAATTATCTCATTAGTATTTTTTGCAGATTTCCTAGGATTTCCCAAATAAACCACCATATTATCAGCAAATGAGGGATTATTTTATCTCCTCATTACCTATCTTTCTGTCTTTAATTTCTTCTCTTGTCTTATTGCTGTTATAAGCATTTCCAGAACTATATAAAATAATAATGAGGAGTATGGCATCTTTGCCATCGTATTATCATCAAATAGGGATTTTTAAAAATCTCCTATTTACCTATCTTTATGCTTTTGATTTCTTTCTCTTGTCTTATTAGTGATGCTAGCATTTCCAGTACAATATCAAATAACAGTGGGGAATGTGAAATCCTTGCTTTACTCCCGTATTTATTGGAAAAGATTTTAATGTATCACCATGGCATATGATGCTTGCTTTTGGTTTTAAATAAATGCTGTTCAGGATGTTAAAAAAAAACTCCCTATATATGCATATGTTTTGTAGGATTTTTAACATAAGGAATGTATTTTTCAAAGGCTTTTTCCACATTTTTTGAGATAATCATGTGCTTTTGAATATTTTAGTTTTTAATATGATTGATTGTATTGATTATTTTCCTAATGTTGAACCATACTTGCATACCTGGTAAAAATTCTACCTGGTCATAATGAATAATTTTTTGGATAAATCATTGTGGTCTATTTGACAGGATTTTGTTTAACATTTTTTAGTCAATGTTAATGATATGACTTATGGTTTTCTTTCTGTGTTTTATTTTCCCTGGTTAAGTCACTAGGACCATGGGTGCTTTGTTTTTCAGTTTTTGAGAATAATTTGTAAAGTAGGAGTACAACTGTTCTTTAAAATTTTGATAGATTTATCCTTAGAATCTGTGACCCAAAAGACACTTGGGGCAGAGACCTAGGTTGGTAAACTTTGAATTGTCCAGTGTGGAAAGAGATTCAGATTCTTTGAGATTCAGGCCCCAAAGAAACCAACATCAGAGTCAGAAAGTGAATAGAGAGGAATTGGTGTAGGGAGAAGACTGAAATTACCAAAGATCACAAGAAGAAAACTCAAAGAATTTGATCTTTTTTTTT
>CM053581.1:99944309-99981988 GCA_028627135.1 Pseudochirops cupreus | reverse complement strand
GTGATCTGTGAAGGGAGAGAGGGACCTTATATTGGGTGAAGAATACAACCAAAGGATATATATATATATATATATATATATATATATATCCTTTGGTTGTACCATTTAGACTATATATCTCCTTTGGTTGTACCATTTAGACTATATATATATATGTATATATTTAGCACTGCATGGAACTTTTACAAATATTGATCATATACCTGGACACAGAGATATTGCAAACAAATGTAAAAAGGTAGACATAGTTAATAAATCCTTTTTATATCATGATACAATAAAAATAGTGATTGGTTCAGTGTCCAAAACAAAAGATACAAGCCCAAATGGAGACTTAACAATGAAATCCTATATAGTAAGTCAAAGAATAAATCATAGTAACACTAACCTAGGTCTCTGT
The DNA here is from genome assembly GCA_028627135.1 of Pseudochirops cupreus. Taxonomy (NCBI): domain Eukaryota; kingdom Metazoa; phylum Chordata; class Mammalia; order Diprotodontia; family Pseudocheiridae; genus Pseudochirops; species Pseudochirops cupreus. The sequence goes on along the minus strand of CM053581.1, from coordinate 99,981,588 downwards.
CCCAAGTGTTTTTTGGGTCATCTGAACTGGCCCCAGATGAATTTTGTGCTCTTTCCCTCAAGCATGGTGGAGTACTGTACTTGTTTCTTCCCCCAACACATACATGGTGTTTTCTTTTAGTGACCTGTCCCACTCCCCCTCTTCCTCAGTTCTCTGGCCCATCACAGGCAACTCAGAGCTTTGCAGCATTGGTGCTACAGGTTGTGGCCCCCAGAAGGCTTTTATTCTTGAAAGGCTTCAGTCATCTGTCTGTCACTGAGAGAAAATTGCTACAGCCTAAAGCTGAGGTCTCCATAGCTTTGGAAAGAGGGATGAGGGAGGACTGAGATGTAAACCATGGAGACAGCTGAAGCTGTTTTGCCTTTTGAGCATAATTTCTGTTTCATAGAGTTTTGAAAGGTTATAGGTGTGTGCATATCAGATAAAATGTCTAGTTCTCCATCTTGTTGCTCACATGACCCAGGAGATGTATTCTTAACCAAACAATGGATAGAAGAAATTACAGAAGATAAAATAGGTAACTTTGATTGTGTGAAACTGAAAAACTTCTTCAAAGACAAAATTAATGCATCTAGGAAAGCACTAAAATGGGAAAAAAATCTGTGTATCAGATCTCTCTGATAAGGTATCCAAGATAATACACAATTCACAGATATCACATATGTTTATGTGTATACATATGTTTACACATCTTTATGATTATATAAAGATGTGACCAAAAGTCATTCCCTAATAGATACATGGTCAAAGGATGTGAACAAGCAGTTGTTTTTTTGTTTTTTGTTTTTTGTTTTTTCCTTTTTGGAGGAGGAAGGCAAGGCAATTGAGGTTAAGTGGCTTGCCCAAGGTCACACGGCTAGTAAGTGTTAAGGGTCTGAGGCCGAATTTGATTAAGGATCTGAGGTCAGATTTGAACTTGGGTCTTCATGGCTCCAGGAGCCAGTGCTCTATTCATGGAACCACCAAGCTGCTCATAGCAACAGGATTAGAATCAGTGAATAGGCCCCTTTTTTTTCTTTTTGGAGGGGGAGGGGCAGGGCAATTGGGGTTAAGTGACTTGGCCAAGGTCATACTACTAGTAAGTGTTAGGTGTCTGGGGCCAAATTTGAACTCAGGTCCTCCTGACTCCAGGGCCTGTGCTCTATTCAGTGTGCCACTTAGGCACCCCCAAACAAGCAGTTTTCAAAAGAACAAACTATTAACAATCACATGAAAGGATGTTCCAAATAACTAACAATAAGAGAAATGTAAATCAAAACAATCGTGGAGTTTCACCTCACACCCTAAAAATCGGCAGAGATGACAAAAGATGAGAATAATCAAGATTAGAGGGTTTGTGGAAAGATGGGCATACTAAGTCTTTGTTGGTAGAATTGCAAATCAGTACCCCTATTTTGGAAAACAGTTTGGAATTATGCAAATAAAGTGGCTAAAATGTTCATGTCTTTTGGCCCAGAGATTTCATTACTAGGCTTATACGTCAAGGAGGCCCTTGTTATGAAGAAAGTATTCATACACATCAAAATATTTGTAGCAGCAGTTTTTGTTGTAGGAAAGTATGGGAAACAAAGTAGTTGCTAGTCAGCTGGTGCACAGTTACACAAATTATAGCATAGGGATGTAATATCATTTTGCTGAAAGAAATGACAAATGTGATGAATACAGAGAAACACAGGAAGATCTACATAAACTGATGCAAAGTGAAGTAAGCAGAGCCAAGAAAACAATATACAAAATAACTGCAACAATGGAGATAGAAAAAATCTTTGAAAATATAAAAAGTGAACGTTACAAAACAATAAAGAACAAGCATGTCTTGAAAGAAGAGCTATGAGAAGACACTCCCACTCCACACTGTTGCAAAAATGGAGAGTAGAAATGGGGAGCTCACAAGTTAAGCACATGGCACATCATTTCAGACTTTTTTGGTTTATTGGTCAGTTATTGCCGATCCTTCTCCTTTTTAAAATCTTTAAAAAATGCTGCCTGATAGATGGGGTGACTCTCTAGGAAGGGGAGTGAGAGGGATATTAGGTAGAAAGTATAGTGAAATAAAAACAAAGTTCATGAATAAAATATTTCAAAAATGAGAAAAATCTAAACATAGGAATTTATATTTTTATCATAGAAGCAAAAGGAAGCCACTGGAGTTGGCTGAGTAGGCAAGTCAGGTTGTCAGCTCTTTGCTTAAGGTAACTTACTTTGGCAGCAGCGAGTTGAGTGGACTTGATTAGTGAAGGATTAGAATCAGAAGGCAATTAGGAGGCTGTTACAATCAACGTGATGAGGGCTTAAATTGAGGTGGTAAACTGAGTTGAATGAAGGATTTGGATGAGAGAGATGTTGTGGAAGTAAAAATGACAAAGTTTGCCAAATGATTGAAAATTTGAAATGAAGAGAGTGATTCATGAAGGAAAAAGCCAAGGTTATAAATCTGAAAGACTGGAAGAATAGTGGTGCCTTTGATACAAAGGGAGAGATCTAAAAGAGGAGAGGGTTTTGGTTCTGTTTTTGTTTTTGCAGGGGGAGATAATGAGCTCAGTTTTGGACACGTTGAATTCGAGATGTCTCTGGAATATCCAGTTTGTAATATCCAAGAAGAAATTGGTGATGGAGGACTGAAGCTGTGGGAAGAAGGCAGGGGCTAAGAGTGGGAGACATGGCTAAGGTCCAGAAATGTGAGCTGGCGGTTCAGAGATGTTGAGATATAGGGAAGAATAGGCGGTCATGGTTAAGAGTCAGGAAGGGGCTGTCTAAAATGGTGCTGAACTCAACAAAAACAAGATATCTGGGTTTATTGTTTATGCTTTTATTTTTTAATGGTTGGCGCTTTTTAGTTTATATACCGTTATCACTCTCCTGCAGAAACCTCCTTTGAAACAAAACAATTTGTAACTTTGTCAAAAAAAAGTGACTAAATTATTCACGTTCATTGACTCATCAATACCGCTTCAAAGAGGACAAAGATAGGACAGATTCCAAACTATACCAGAATATTTATAGCAGTACTCTTTAATGGTTGCAAAAATGACTTTGAAATAAATAACTAATGATAAGAGAAACTTAAATCAAAACAATCCTGAAGTTTCACTTCACACCCTGAAAATTGGCAGAGATAACAAAAAATGAGAGTAATCGCTGTTAGAGGGTTTGTGGAAAGATAGGCATACTAGTTCATTGTTGGTAGAGCTGCAAATCAGTACTACTATTTTGGAAAACAGTTTGAATTCATGCAAATAAAGTGACTAGAATGTTCATACCTTTTGACCCAGAGATTCCATTACTAGGCTTATACCCCATTTTACTTCAAAGAGGACAAAGATGGAAGAAAAGATTCCAATCTATACTAGAATATTTAAGGCAGCATTCTTTTGTGGTAGCAAGAAACAGGAAGCAGAGTGAATGCCCAATGTTACATAGTGGATAAACTTGGAGTCAGCAGTAGTTGGGTTCAAATGCTCCTCATCTATCTACTTGAGTGTGACCCTGGGTAGTCACTTAACTTCTCTTGACCTTAGTTTTTTTTTTTCTGTAAAGTGAGGGGGTTGGACTAGATGGCTTCTAAAGTCTTTTTTAGCTCTAAATTTATGATTCTACGATTGATTAGGACAGGTAGGTAGTACAATGGATAGATTGCTGAGCCTGGCATCAAGAAGACCTGAGTTCAAATCCAGACTCAGATTACTACTTACTAGCTGTATGACCCTGGACAAATCACTTAACCCTGTTTGCCTCAATTTCCTCATCTTACAGATGAGCTGGAAGAGAAAATGGCAAAACACTCTAGTATCTTTGCCAAGAAAATCTCAAATGGGACATGATTGAAATAATTGAACAACAACTTGACTGATTAAGAAATGACTGGACAAGTTGTACTATATATGTACTAATATGCTCATTGCATATTATTGTCCCAAAATAAATGATGACTCTGAAGAATTCAGAGAAAATTGGCAAGACTTGTATCAGCTGTTGCAGAGAGAAGTGAATGTAACTGAAAAAAATATATGCATCTCTCTAAAAACAACACCAAACAAGACATTGCCATTCTGATCAATGCAATGATCAATCCTGGCTTGAGAGGACTAATAATAAGACATGCCTCCCTCTTCTCGGTGGAGAGGTGGATGATTATAGGTGCAGAATGTGATGCATGCTGTCAGACATGGTCAGTGTGTCAGTTTGTTTTACTTAACTACATATCTTCCTTACCAAAGGATTATACGAGGGAGGAGTATTAGGAAATGCATCATTTTCATCATCCCTCCTGTCCATTGTATTCTCCAGAGGAGAGGTGCTTAACTTTCCACTTGATGCTATTTCAATAAGCTTGATCCTATCCTGTACTATCTCTTTCTCTCTCATTAATCATTTGTCTCCAAGGTGAGGACTGGAAGTAGAAGGAAGAAGTCTGGCAATTATAACTAAAGCTCTCTCTCCTAAGGAACCTTGGACTATGTGAAAGAAAATGCCTATTGCACGTGGAAACTTTAGCAACCTTCCTGGAGAGGAATGAACTGTCCACCAAATTGCTCTTGGGCTCATTAGAGAGAGGTGTGTGACAGTCCCATTAAAGTGTAAGGCAGAAGCATCAGACAAAGAAGGAAGCCAGGGCACTCTGCCACTAAATTCAGATAAGTTAAGCCCTTTAGCACCAGGGACTGCTAAGGGTTTATTCCATGCTCTCAAAGAGATAAGCTGCCATTCACGCCTCACAAGGCACTAAGATTGGGGAAAGCAGCTCTGAGGAAAAGCTGTAAGATGTGAATAAGTGACTATTGCTAGGAATAAAATTTTTCCTTTCCAAATTAGTGTGGATCCTGGCTTACTGGGAGGGATGATTTTTTTTTTAACTTTAAAGATTAGGTTTATTTGGAGAAAACAAAATAAAAAACTTGGGGGAAAAACACACCACAAAATCCCACAGTTAAAAGTATGAGGCTTTAAAACAGTGGTTCTCAACCTCTGGGTTGTGACCCCTTTGGGGGTCAAACAACCCTTTCACAAGTGTCACAGGGGTTGCCTAAGACCATCAGAAAACACATATTTCCGATGGTCTTAGGAACCGAGACACTGCTCCTCTATTCGTCTCCAGGCGGGTCCACCCACATGCAGATACACCCATACACGAGTATTAAAGGGTCACAGCATTAGGAAGGTTGGGAACCACTGCTTTAAAACAACATATTCTCTTTACAAATATGATAAAACCACTTTTATTCTCCTGATGTCAGGGGTAGAGGCAAACACTTGATTTATATGGTAATCGATTATATTGTAACGTGCTCATATGTTGTTGACTTTGACCCACTGAATATTTTTATCCATGTATTAATACATAATAATAATAATAGTAACTTACATTTACATAAATATCTGGAGACTTTCTAAGAGCTTTACCTATTTTGATGCTCCTGACATTCCTGGGGGGTAGGTGCTATTATCATCCCCATTTTACAGATGATGAAATTGAGGTTCAATAAAGTTAAGTGACTTGCCCAGAGTCAAATACCTATTTAAGTATCTGAGGTAGTATTTGAATAAAAAACTTCCTGACTCCAGGTCTATCAATTTAGTGTCTATGCAACACTGCTTCTCAAAATAAATAAAGACTATGTAGTGGGTAAAAGATGAATGACTGAGGAAAACAAAGGTTTGATCTTCCAAGCATATGGATTGATTAAGCAATGCATGCCAATGCCTAACAAAGTAGGACCTGACTTCCTCAGCTTAAGCCTGAATCTGAAAAAGAAGAGACAGACTTTTATACTTCAAAATAATTAATCAAAGAAGTCAATTAATTAAAAGGAAACAGTACAATATTAGATAATCTTATTCTAATTGGATGAAAGATTAGAGACTTTCCAAGTCGGGAGGGGGAGAATGAACAGGCACAGTTCTCTGAATTCAGAAAAGAGGTGTCATTCCCCAAGTATCTGTAAACAATCAAAGGAACATGGAAACAGCAACTTAATGATCAGTACTGGTCCAGTTTTCAGATAAGGCCCATGGGTTGCTTGAGATGTATAATTGTGAGAAAACTCCTTGCAACAGTTCTTCAGATTTCACTGGGTTTCTGATCAGCATAACACAGGTCCTTAGTTAAGGGTCTCTAAGCAGCGGATGGTAGCGGTCCAGGTTCCCTGCCACACAGGCCTAGATTCAAACAGTGCAATTTCCCCCCAGTTCCCACTGTTGAATAAAGTTTTCTTACAAGACACCCATAGTTAAATAGAAAGGGAACTAATTAACTCTAGAATTTTGTCACAAGATGGAATCAATGTGGTTCGCTCAATTCCCACCACCAGCTGCTGTTCTAATCTCCTCAGTTCCCTAAGATGTTAGGATGGAATGCTGTTGCATTAACTGCAAATAATGGGATCATTGATGGCAAAGGCAGCCTTCAGAGTAGCTGGGTAAACTCATTAGTTAAACTTCTAATCAACTTGCAGATCACTTTTTAATTATAATAACAATCTCCAATTCTGTCTATGCTTTCATTTTTCTATCTCCCTGATTGTCTTTCCCAGAGTAAACTTACGAAGTATGGAGTGCAGGTAGTATTATGACCATTTTATGAATGAGGCACCAAGAGGTTAAGTGACATTCCAGGGTCATACGACATCAAAAACTATATTTGCAAAACTTTTAGAGTTTTGAAACTACATTTTATGTATATATCTATATCTATATCTATAGATATAGATATAGATATATTTATACACATATACACATATACACACACATATATGTATATACATGAATGTATACATGCACATGTGTGTGTGTGTGTCTGTGTGTATGTGTGTGTGGGTGAGATTTAGGGCCCTTAAAAGAAATCATGGTCATTAAGAACAAAGTTTTGAGTCATTATGAAAAGAGCTAAACTTTAAACATCTCTAGTAAGATGCAGTTAGGAAACTGGCATCAAATCCCCATATACAGTTACCCGAAAAATCATCTTTAAAATGTGAAGTTCTTTAGGAAAAAGGCAGCATTCAATTTATCATCAGATCTACTATTCAGTGACTCGTTTATGGCCCCCAAATATCGTGCATGTGCCCAGACATTGGAAGGTCATTGACTGTATGAGAGGGAGGTCTTAGAGATATCCCCATGAATACCAAACCATTTAGGAAGCACAAAGCAGCTCCTAGCACGCTTCTCTCCCTCCTTCCCTACTCACACTTGAAGGGCCTTGCAAACGGATTGTGACAGTAGCAGAGAAATGTCACCTCACCCACGGTCTGCCATCTGCCAGAATCTCTTCAGAGTGAAACACAGGCTGTGACCAAAAAATGATCTCTATGCCATTTGGTCTAAATACCAGCATCTTTAAGAACTTTTCTGACATTTCAGTTACGAATAATTGAGGATCCTTTTTACAAAGAAAATTTCAACTCCCTGGTAATCCACTACTTTATATGGAGGAAAAAAAGGCATCATTACAACGTCTGAAAACACTTCTTCTCGAGTTATGTGGCGACAAGGTCAGTTTAGATTCTAACTAGCAAACGTCTTCCCCATGTATTCCTTCCCTTTGTTTTTCTTCTTACCACGTGTGAACAGTATGTACCTGTATTTTATCACGTGATTTATCTGTTTCTCCATGGTGATACTGAAAAGCATGACAAAGTACATCTGCTAGAATCAGCCAGAAAAGCATCAAAAACAACAACAGCAACAATCCCACACACTATTGCAACAAGCATGCTTGTAGTAGCCGAGTGCCAAAAAAAACGAGGAACTCGAACCTTTCGTTTAAAAGCTTCCAGAATTTAAAGTTCCTTTTGCCAGAGAAAAGCTATGCAAAGATTGAGGTGGTAGATTACCAAGACCTATGTCATAATGTATCAACCCTATAATAGATAAACTCTAATCATGTAGATGAAGTTTAGTACCAAAGTTACAGCCCATCACACAGCTGTGTAAGGAGTAGATAAGGAAATGTGTTCAAGTCTCGTGAAAAATCTAAACACCACAGACAGTTTCCCATGAACACAATCTCGAATACTGTCTCCTTGGGACATTCTGTTGCTTGCTGCCCCTCTGGGGGGATAGAGCATGATGCCCCTCAGGGTCACGGGAAGGAAGAAGAGGAAGAGCAGTCCCATCACTGCCTAATTCAGTTTGATGGCTTCTGGAGGCTGCAGTCTGGCCCTTAAGGTCTCACAGCCTCTCCTCCCAGGCATCCAAGATGGCGCCCCACAGGAGGTGGACAGTTTTGAACCCCTTGGAGATAGAGCAAATATTGCTGCACATGTCTTATAAGGGAATAAAATTAGTTTCAGAAAAGTGAAGTTGACTTGGCCCAGCAACACACTACTCACATTCCTATAGTATTTTAAGGTTTTCAGAACATTTTCTTTACAAAAATCCTGTGAGGAAAGATGGCACAAGCATTATCTCCACTTTACAGAGGAAAAAAACTAAGGCCCAGAAAAATAAAGAAACACCCCCTTAGTCACTTTAATGTCAGAGATGGGATCTGATGCCGGAATTTCTGACTTGAAGTCCAAGACACTTTCCATTGGGTCATTTTAAGATCATTATAACTAGTGGTGAGGTTTACTATATGAATTGACTCTGTTTTTTGAACAATTTCTCTGTACAAATTTGGGTAGAGCAGCATGTGACCACTCACTGGTGAAAGGGACAAACAGGGGCAGATCACACTCTGAGGTTCATTACTTAACATTTGTATCCAGGCAAGATTTATGTAAAATGTACAACACAGGTAGATCGGAAGGAAAAATCCAGTGTGAGAAAGTGTCCTCAGAGGGAAACATATAGCTTGAAAAATGTCTGTGGAATAGGATCAGGGATTATTGTTTCTGGTCAAGTGACCCCAATCTTGATTCTTTCTCCCCTGCCCACTCCATCATAGGCTCAGGGTTTTTGTCATTGGAGGCGGTTTTTCTTTGTTTGCTTTAGCATTAGATAATAGGACACTTGCAATCTTCCTCTCCTTTTGCTTTATTCCTTCTCCCCAGTTTTGACTGTCTGGTCCTCCATTCAGAATCATGAGTCCTAGTGTGGTAGAACACTGAACCTACATCTTTTTTTTTAATCGTCTAAATTACATGTAAATAAAAATTTTTAACATTAAAAAAAATTTTTTTTGAGTTCCAAATTCTCTCCCTCCCTGATCTCCCCACTCCTTGAGAAGACAATTAGATATAGATTATATATGTGTCGTCATGCAAAACTTCCATATTATCCATTTGCAAAAGAAAACACAGACTAAAAAAAGAATAGAAAAAAAAGTTTTAAACAGTAGGCTTTGATGTGCATTCAGACACTACCAAGTTTTTTCCCTCCGGAGGTAGATAGCATTTTTTCATCACAAGTCCTTTGTAATTGTCTTGGATCATTGTATTGTTGAGAATAACTAAGTCATTTACAGTTGATGATCATACAATATTGCTGTTACTGTGTATAAAGTTCTCCTAGTTCTGCTCACTTCACTGTGCATCAGTTGGTATAAGTCTTTTCAGGTTTTTCTGAAAGCATCCTGCTCAGCATTTCTTATAGGACAATAATATTCCATCACAATCATATATCACAAGTTGTTGGACATCCTCTCAATGTCCAGTTCTTTGCCACCACAAAAAGAGCTGCTAGAAATATTTTTGTCCACATGAGTCATTTTCCTTTTCCTTTAATGTCTTTAGGGTACAGACCTAGTACTGGTATTGCTGGGTCAAAAGGTATGCATAGTTTTATTTTAGCCCTTTGGACATAGCTCCGAATAGTTCACCAGATTGGTTGGATCCATTCACAACTCCACCAACAATGCATTAGTATTCCTATTTTTCCACATCTTTTCCAACATTTATCATTTTCCTTTTCTGTCATATTAGCCAAAGTGATATGAAGTGGTATCTCAGAGTTGTGTTAATTTGCATTTCTCTAATCAACAGTGATTTAAAGCATTTTTTTCATAACTATAGATAGCTTTGATTTCTTCTTCTGAAAATTGCCTGTTCATATTCTTTCACCATTTATCAGTAGGGGAATGACTTATATTCTTACTAATTTGTCTCATTTCTCCATGTGTTTGAGAAATGAAGCCTTTATCAGAGAAACTTGCTGTAAATCTTCCCCTCCCCCCTGCTCAGTTTCCTGTTTTCCTTCTAATCTTGGCTGCTTTGGTTTTATTTGTGCAAACTCTTTTTAATTTGATGCAATCAAAATTATTATTCATTTTATGTCCTGTAATGATCTTTGTCTCTTGTTTGGTAATAATTTCTTTTCTTATCCACAAATCTGACAGGTAAAATAGCCAATACTCCCCCAATTTGCTCATTATTTTTCACTTTATGTCTAAATCATGTACCCAATTTGACCTTTTCTTGGTATACTGTGTGAGATATTGGTCTACGGACCCACATCTTACCTGCCATGTTACTATAGGCAAGTGACTTGACTTCTCAAGGCCTCATTTGTCTTATCTATAAAATGGGGATGTTATTATTATTACCTCATTACCTCATAGGGTTGGTGTGAGTATCAATGATACTATGACTGTGAAACACTTTGTAAATCTTAAAGCTAGTATTATCATGGAATAATCCAAACATGGGATCTGGGTTTTTGGTTTTCCCAGCTTACTGTGTACCCCAGGAAAGGTTATCATGATTCCTCCACCATTGTGCCTTATTTAACATTTGAGAGAAATGATATGAAGAATCTTTGCCTCCTTTGATTGGTTGCCTGTCTTCAAAATTGGAGAGACTGAGATGAATTCTCTCTTTTTCAGCGGTAATTTTCAGTTTCTTCCAGAGGCTAAAGATTAAAAACATTTCCTGTTCTCTCTTTTTTACCTCAGCTCTGAGAAATGGGTCTAGGAGTTTGTGCTTCAGTTCTGTGTTACTTGACCTCCACAGTTTTGGGTGCCAGAGGTGATCTCTACTCGATGGAAGTTGAAGCCATGGTGACCTTGGAGCCAGCATTGCAGATGAGATGTTGCAGCCAGCTCCATCAGCGTGGAAACCCCGAGAAGCCAGGGTGCCTCGGACTGGGCTTAAGCAGGGTTTTAGACTTGAAACTGGGACTGTGTAGTATAGAAACTAAGCAAAGCTATGAACCTAATGCCCTTCTCTCCAGAGACTGAGGTGGTTCAAGAGGAGCATGGTAGTATTACACCCCGACTTGCAGTAGTAAATCTGTATATTTGGGAGTATATCTTTTGAAGTAAATATTTCTTCATATAAGTTAATCCAGCTGTTAGTGGCTAACTAGAACTGGGCTGCAGGGGATCCACCCTCCACAACTGAGGGAACAAAATTGGAGGGGGGAGCCATTGGCAGAGAGCATAGACTTTCCCTAATTCCCTTATGGGAATGGGAGAACCTGGAGGAAGAGTGAAATGGCTTTCAGGTTGGAGGGGGACCAGGATGGTCTATGTTACATAATGAGATCATGCGTGTTACATGGGTCAGAAATATTCTCTGTTCCAAACGGCTTATATTTTTTCCATAGTAATTTGAATGACGACAATGTTGAGACTGGAGCCAAAGGGGTTGAATACAGAAAGACACAAAGATCTGTTGAACAGAAGGGAAGCATCTTCATTCTGCAGCCTGAAATAATGTCACCACAATGCCCAAAGCAGAGAAATACCCTATAGGCCAACACTGCCTCTCTCGCAACATTTAATTATTCTTAAACATTTTCAACTGGGAGAAATTAATTCAGTTATCAGTTTGTGACCCTGGGCAAGTCACAAAACTTCTCATTGGCCTAGCTGGTGCTCTAAGTTACAGGAGTGCTGGTAGTCATATTGGGGAGAGAGTTTCCACACCAATGAAATAATAGCTGTGGCACACACACACACACACACACACACACACACACATGCACACACACGTAAAAGTGAGCTAAATGGACTTGGGTAAACAATAATCAATATCTCTATCCTAGAGTCATAAAATTTTGGAAGGGCTTTAGAGGTCGTCTTGTTTAATATTCCACTCAACATAGGAATATAAAAGTTATGAAGAGTAAAAAAATGGAGGCCTTTCTGTATCATTGGTAAACTACTTTTGTGACTGCGCTCTCCACTTTACAAGCCCAAAAGGCTGCATGCCGCAAAGGGTTCCTTGAAGGAGGTCTACTATATCAGAGCAATAGATAGGCTAAGTGTGTTTTGATCTGGCTGTTGCTTAGCACCGAACATGTCTTTGTTCAGTCAAAGTCTGTCTATACCTAGGGTCACTAAATGCCTTACATGGAACAGAAGAGAGGACTGGTAGAGCTAGAGTCTTCAATCTGGGGCAATGTCATTACCAAAAATCCATTTGTAGACTCAACTCTATTAAACTTTCTTCCAGAAGAATTTCAGAATTTATTTCTGAATATGATTATTTAGCACAGAAGAATCCCCCAGAAAATTACATATACCCCTACATGGATTCTATGTATACACATGTATATGTGTATAGGTGCGTATGTGCATGTGCTGCATGCTCATATATGTGTGTAGACCTGCCTCTGATCCATACTGGCTATATGAACCTGGGCAAGTCACTTAAAATCTCACTATTCCAAGATACTCTCTAAGACTATATAAATTCCTGAGTAGATATCAATCTGCCTTGGTAGAAGAAATTTTCTCATTAGGAATCCCCTGCATTAATGAAGTCATAATTCTGGTAAAATGTATGTTTATGTGTTTTTGTATATGTGCATAGGGTATTTGACATACATACACACATATGTGGTATATATACATATATATGGTTTGTGTGTGTAGTTACATATAAGTATATGCACATGTATTGATATATCACAAAGGGTGGGGATTTTGCTCACGCGTTCCTCACAAATGAATAGACTATATACAGTGATTCAGGAAGAAAAAGTGACGTCCAATATTGTATTTAAACTTGTTTGGGCGCAGTTTCAATCGCATCAGATTCCAGGAGATCACAACTACCTACCCAGTCTTTTCCCTTTCTTTCAAAATAATTAGTGGCTTCCCCATTGGGGCTGAGTATGTTAATTTCCCTGGGAATTTCGTGGGTTTAGGATTGATAACAGTCCTTCAATGGAATTTTCATTAAGGATAGCTACAAAATTCTTTAAATAGTCAACTAGACAGCTAAGGGGAGATAGGCCAGCCAATCATGGAGCAAAGTTGGAAATTTTTGTTAAGAGATTTCCGTCAGTCATCTTGCTTCTGTCAATGTCACCAGGGTTGTTATCCATTGACTTATCAAAGATGCAACACTCAAATGAATCCCTGAATGATGATGGGGAGAATTCCAAAGAAACTATGTATGCTCAAAGCTTTCTTCTGAGTCATAGCATGGTCACCCACAGATATAAGCAAACATTCATTAAATGTGTGATGAATAGAATATTTCCAGGAAAATATGAAAAGTAAAGTAATTAAAACAAGAGAATCTATAATCTTGTTCAGAATTGTTGGTGCATCTTTTATGGAAGCATCCAAATTACCTTAATAAGGAACTGCAATAATTAAATAGCATTTTATGTGGTGTGCCTACAAGTCATGAGAAAAAAGGTTAGCAAATTCAGAAGTAAAAGCTTTACAAAAGCTTTTTGTAAAAGCAGCAGAATGGGTCACTTCGGAATAAGCAGTGGCTTGACATGTCACTGAACACTAATCTATTCTTAACATATATGCCTAGCATAAAGGAGAAGTTAGAGCATGTTATTATCAATAGTAGCTAACAAGCATTTGTATAGGGGCAAGTAGCTGGGTGGCACAGTGGATAGAGCACTGGACCTGGAATCAGGAAGACTCGTCTCTGTGCATTCAAATTTGGCCTCAGACACTTAACTAGCTGTGTGACCCTAGACAAGTCATTTAACCCGGTTTATCTCAGTTTCCTTCTCTGTAAAATGAACTGAAGAAGGAAATAGCAAACCACTCCGGTATCTTTGCCAAGAAAACCCTAAGTGGGATCCCAAACAGTCAGACCAACAGAACAGCTGCAACAACAAAACTAAAGCTAAGTGTAATCCAGTAAAGAGAGCATGTGAGTTCTGGAGAACGCTAGCTTTCCCAAATTTCTTAGCATCGTAGCATCATTGGATTGAGTGCTGAGTGGCACCTTATCCATTGTATCTATTGTCTAAGATATTATACAGATTACTGACAACTGCATTGCCATCCCACCTTCTGGTTCCTTCAGTAATCTGGGTTGTCGTTTACTCAATCTTTGGTAATAAGTAGCGTTGTCTGATTGTTTCTTTCTGGTTGCCATAAAATTTCTAGGAACTGGTAGTGGATTCAAGTCCTATCTCTGACAATGTGCTTCATAAGTCACAAGCTCTCAGTGCCCAGAAAACTCTCTAAGACCATGTATTATAGAGCAGATACAATCTGTGTTGGTGGAGGGAATCTCCTTTAACAACTGAGTGTTAAATTCAAATATAAACATCCTTGCAGAAGGCACATTGACTTAGAAAACCACAGATTAACATTATCTATGCTGTATTGTTACTGATTTTGTTAAACATTTTCCAGCTACATTTTAATCTGGTTCTGGTGCCAGTTCAGAATGTTGGAGTCCTCAAGGAGCCTGCAGGCCTGATTTTGACACCTCTTCCCTACACCAATAAACTCAAAAGTTCTGGTCTAAAGCAGCTCCCCTCCATCCCTCACTAAACAAAGTATATCACCCCCCTTTTCCACTCTCTAACCCGTTTTTGTTCTTTAGTTGTTCATTAAAACAACTCTGTTGCTGTTTTGTTTTCCTATTTTGGAGGCTTCCATTACAGTATTTGTTAAGCCAATCAAAACTTCCTTTGCTTAGATGTTCCCCATAGTATTATACTAAGGAAGCTTTTCATTAATCAGCACTTAAATTTTATGCTACTTCTCATATATGAGTTGTGATTGGTGGTACGATTAGACCTCAGGGATGATGACTAGGCACAGTTGAACTATATATACTACCAGAGAATTGTCAAATAAGACCTGGATAGCACTGTTTGCTTTGTGATCAATACAGTTCTTGACATTGGCATCTTTGGTTTTGATAAGGGTGGTATTTGGATCAGTAGTTTGGATCTCTTGGTCCATTGCCACTGAAAAGAGAAACTATCTCAGCATTAGTTATACTAAAACTAATGAGCATTATCTTCGGTAGGTTTTCACCAACAATCCAATGATTGATTTTCCATCAAAAGATCAAATAATTCATTTATTTAGGGATATGGTTTTCAGATAACTCATTGATGGGGTGAAAGTGGGAGTGGGGAAAGGTGAGTCCTAAGAAAGTCTTTCCTAACAAAACGTATTAGGAACCAGTGGTTTCTGAAAGAAATGACTCTAGTGTTATAGAACCACAGAATGACAGAGCTGGAAGAGATTTAAGGAATCATTTGGTCTAATCCTCCTCCTTGTCCCCCCAATTTTACAGGTTGGAAAATGTGCCCAGAGAAGTCAATGCAATGCAATGCAACAAATTATCTTTCAAACACTTCCTATGTGTAGGCCACATGGTGTGAGGTGACACAATGGATAGAGCAGGGGAGTCAGGAAGATCTGAGTTCAAATCTAGCCTTAGATACTTAGGAGCTGTGTGACACTGGGCAAGTCACTTCGCCTCTGTCTGTCTCAGTTTCCTATATTTAAAATAGGGATAATAGTACCCACCTTGCGCAGTGCTTGGCACACAGTAGGTGTTAAAAAAGGCTTATTCCATTCCTCCTCCCTCCATTCTGTTAGGCTTTGGATATACAAAGACAAAAACGAAATGGACCCTGCTTTCAGGGACACAAGCAGCACACACCTAAGTAAATAACAAATATGGTACAATGACCCAAGGATCAGCGACCTCACCAATTTGACTACTGCTTCTAGCGATGTAGATTTCAATCCACCCGTGACTGCCCATCCTTTGTGGTTCTTGCCTATATTTTCCACAAGGGTATTCACCCAACTTCTCTTTCCATGTTTTCTTTTTTTAGTTTTTTTTTTTTTGGAGGGGGGAAAGGCAAGGCAAATGGGGTTAAGTGA
Organism: Pseudochirops cupreus; assembly: GCA_028627135.1. Lineage (NCBI taxonomy): Eukaryota > Metazoa > Chordata > Mammalia > Diprotodontia > Pseudocheiridae > Pseudochirops > Pseudochirops cupreus. The sequence continues at coordinate 99,965,591 of CM053581.1, read as the reverse complement.
CTTGCCCAAGGTCACACCGCCAGTAAGCGTTAAGTAGAATTTGAACTCGGATCCTCTTGACTCCAGGGTCGGTACTCTGTTCACTGCGCCACCTAGTTGTCCCCTCCATGTTTTCTTCACAGCGCTGGGATACCAAAGGAGAATGCTCACATCCATCAGTCATTCCCAGCTTGAGTTATATGACTGATGCAATCTTTTAACTCATAATTTTCTGTTTTGCCTTCTTCTTCTTTAGTGATACTCTTTAAACTACTTTTCCTACATAATTCTTCGGGCGTGATATGTAGCAGCTTGATCACGCCCTGAAACGACACTGTTCCATCCCTTACTGCCTCATACTAGCATTAGGAGAATATTGGTGCTAGAAATGTGGACCTTCATTTCAGGGAGAAGCTTGGCGTCCTTAAAGAACTTTGCTATTTCCCAGAGGCAAGATGGCCTACCACCTTTTTCCTGTTCATTTCTGGGCCTGATCATTGTCTCATTCTCTTGCTAAGGCAGATAGGCAATGAGGTGGTCATTCCTCACTCATCTCCCTTTCCCAGCCCCTGACCCCGGTGTTCTTCTTCTGTTTCCCTTGCCTAGCAACTCCTAAGGTGGGTGTGTGAATTACATGGGACAAGCAATGGTTTTGATGTGATTTCATTTTGTGAAGGTGATGGGAGTGGATGTATGCCTTTCCTGATTCTAGACTGACTTAACAATGTCTGGCCTTGCCTAGATTAATTGGAGGGAGCTGGTTTCTCTCATCTTTAGTTAGATCTTTGTCATGTAAATGCTGATTTCATGCCATGTATGTATTTTCATTGTTCTTTTATGTCATGTTTTTAATTTTTGTACCATTGCTAAATAAAATAAATCATTTAAAATGCTATTTATTTAATCTTTCATCCTTTTAATAAACATGCACATTTTTTGGTCATTTTTAGAATGTACATACTTTTTAATGGACATAATTCATTAGTGCAATTTTACATGTATGTAATTTACAAAAATACATTGCATATACATGCTAAATATTGCATGTGTGTATGGGTTTTCATACTTAAACATTTATTTTGGTTCCTGATTTTTTGTGTGTATTAAAAAATCATTGATCAGGGTGTACATTTTAAAAAGTCTGGAAACCTCTTATCTGAATGATTGGTATTCTTCAACCATTTCATCTATTTGCTTTTTCCTGAGTGGAGAGTTAGGCTGAACTCTTTCGAACAATTCTGGATCTCAGTTAGGAAGCTCTAAAGTATTCCAGGGTTTCATGTAATCAGTCCAACAGTATCACCCACAGATATAAGCATCTGGAAGAATTTACACTTACAAAGAAATGTAAATAACATAAAAACCAAAAGATTACAATAAAATTTTATTTTAAAAATTATGATGAAAGATGATGGAAAGTCTGGAATCATCTTCGTTGGGTTATTTTGAAGAAAACATTTTATAGGTTACAAATGTTTATTAATATAAGATGGTTGGGTATCATATAGAGGTGCACTGGGTCTGGAGACAGGAAGAACACTTCAGACTTTTACTAGCTGTGTGACTCTAGTCAAGTCACTTAACTTCTGTGTTCCTCATTCTCCTTATCTGTAAAATGGGCACAATAATAGCACCCACTTCCCAGGGTTGTTGTGAGAATAAAATGAAATAATAATCATACAGCACCTTAAATAGAAAGCATTATCTAAATGCTAGCTGTTATTATTATTTTAGAGCACTGGGCCTGGAATTAGAAAGACCCGAGTTCAAATCTTGCCTAAGTTGTTTCCCAACCTTGACTGAGCAAGTCATTTAACCTCTAACTGCCTTAGTTTCCTTATCTGTAAAATGTGGATTATAATAGCATCATCTCCTGATATGTTGAATTTCAAATGATATAAAATATTTTTAAAGTGCTTTGCAAACTTTAAAGGGCTATATAAATGCTAGATAGTACGTTATGAGTTACTAACATTGACACTCTTTTCATGACTAGAATCTCAGGTCTGGAATTCATTGAAGAGAAAATTAGCATCACTTTTGAAGAAATGTCTAATAAACTAAGTCAGTCTGTAATTTTGAGGCAGTGAAGGATCATCCTCTTTGAAAACAGAGTAGAACATGCTTTGTGCTGTACCTAAAGGAACAGGTAGGTATTAGGCAGAGGAATTGTTTGATGGGCTTAGTAACCCCATGAGTTGGAGGGACCTGAACATTCTCAACCTGCTAGCACTGTATATATGTGACATCATTATTAGGCTCCAGGTCTAAAGGGAATTAGGTCAGGGCAAAAAAAGTCAAGTAATGGGTGAGTTAGAATTGTAGCAGGATCTCTGGACCTAGGATTTAAAGCTAAAAAGAACTTTAGAGAGCAACTTGTCTAACCTTCTCATTTTAAAAACAGGAAAAATGGGGCTCAAGGAAGGTTGCGTTGTCTAGGGTCACACAGTTAATGGATTTGAGCCCTGGTCTTCTGCTTCCAAATCTGTTGCTCTCAAGACTGAAAATATCCTCCAAAGAAGTGTACTGAAAATTTGAATTACATGGGACAAGCAATAGCCAAACTTTTGTGAACCGTGGTCAAACTTTTAAAATCAGCATCTGTTGAGTGGTGCTTTAAATTTTAAAAAATCATTTAAATAATAATTTCAAAATCACTCTGTACTATGTACTGTTCAGTATAAACTCTGTACAGTAAAGTTTAATTTTATATTAAAGTCTACCTTTGGTACCTCATAGTGATGTGAAAGGGACCCTGGGTTCCTGAAGACTTCCCTAGTGGAGCATAACCTTTGATAGGTGTTGCTGAGGGGGGCTTTGTGTTCAGGCCCAGAGATGGATGATGTTCTGGGCCAGGCCTGTCACCTAGTAGTTTATGTTCCATATTAAGTCTAAACAAGACATTTGTAGGTCATTAAATAGTTAATAAAAGGAATTATACTTGGCCATAGCAGGAAAGATATTCCGCAAGAATGTGCATTTGGAATATTACTGTGCTGTAAGAAATGATGAGCAAGTTAATTTTACAAAAACATGGAAAAATTTGCATGAAATAATGAAAAAGTGAAGGGAGCAGAACCAAGAGAACATTTTGTACAATAATAGCAGCATTGTTCGAAGAAGAACGTTTAGTCTACTGAGTTAATCAAGTCTCTAGGATAGTTTCAATATCTTTTAAAGAAAAACTAGTCTAATTTTCATGAAGGTGGGTAAGGTAGATATTGTTCCCAACACAAATGCGATGTCTATGATCTGTGGACAAGGCTAGCTTAGTTCAGAAAAATACTCATCCCCAGGTTGGAGCTAGGGTTATTATTTTTTTTTGGCCACAGAAATTCTTTTTTCCTGTCCCCTTTTCTCCCACCCACCCCTCTTCTTCCTTACCTTCTTATCTCCAGGTAATTCTCAAAGACTTTCTACAAGATCATGGATAGTTGTGATCATCGTGGACCAAGGGAATTATAGTGTTGAAATATCTGTAGAATTAATTTCAAAATATTAAGCTACATTTTGAATGGTCTCATGATCGGTTTGTTGACATTAAAAAAACAGAATAATGGGCAAACTGGAAGACAATGATATGGAATCTTTTTTTATAAATGGCCATCAGCTTTTGTACACCTTTTTTTAAAAAAAATTAATCGATATGTTTATTGAGCTATAAAATATTATGCTTTATGACTGAGAATGGGGAAAGCTGCTTTATCAATCCCCTTCCCTCAAAAATCATCAACTCAGGAATGTGTCACGCATACAGGCACCTATGCACCCATTCAGAAAGCTGCCTAAATGATGGGTTAAGTGCAAACTAGCTGGGTAATGATGCTGTTCTTTTTTTAAAATTTAATTTAATTCTTAATTTATGGAATAAAAGAAGCATTTCTGTAACACAGTATAATAAAAAGATGATTGCACATGAAATTGCAAATCTATTATGTACAACTTGCTATTCCTTTTAAATATATAATAAAATTATCATGTAAATTTCTTTTTAAATTTTTTTCCTTTTTTTTTTTACCCCCACCCACCCTAGACATGGCTACCATTAGACACACACATATACATATTTAAAATTATTCTATACATACTTCTATTTATCAGTTCTTTCTCTGGATTCAGATGGCGTCTCTCTTCATAAGTCCTTTGTGGTTAGTTTGGGTATTTGTAATAGTAAAAATGATTTATTCTCCTCAAGTCATTCTTAAAACAATATTGCTGTTATTGTATACAATATTCTCTTGGTTCAGTTCCTTTCACTCTTCATCATTTTGTGCAAGTCTTTTCATGTTTTTCTAAGATCGTTGAGTCATCATTTCTTATAGTGCAGTAGTATTCCATCACAATCATATACCACAACTTGTTCAGCCATTCCCCAATTGATGGACTTCTCTGCAATTGCCAGTTCTTCCACCTTAGTCTAAGATATTGGTTTATGACCAGTTTCTGCCATACAGCTTTCCGGGTTTCCCAACACTTTTTACCAACTAATGAATTCTTATCACAAAATCTTAGGTTTTTATACTTGTCAAATACAAATTCATCCCATTCACATTCAAAGTTATAATTATTATTATCTTATTTTTACTCACTATTTTCCTTCTCAGCCTCTCTTTTTACCCTATCCTGGTTACCTCATCTTCTCCTCTTACCCTCTTATTCCTTATTTTACCCACCCCTGATGAAGCTACTCTTGAGGAGTGTCTGTTGAAGGTAGTGGGGTAAGAGGTTGATGGTTGGAAAGCTACAGAACAAGATGAGGATTTACAAGAGGACACAGAGATGGGTCATTGGACTGTGAGTGTGCTATGTGTGTCTGGGTCATCTCTTTACAAGGGCGGACAGAGAGAATGCTAGTGTTTCAGAAGGCTATGTAAAGCTTTTGGTTTTGTTCCTTACTGTCCACCTGGTAATAAGCTTTAACTGGAACCCTGGTCAACATTGCCAGCAGAACCTTAGCTCGCCTTTTCAAAGTGGTTGACATTTGGACCTCTCAATGAGAATCCTTTCAGAATAGACCATGTATGGGGAAAAATACAGAGCATGGCTGTCATTCCAGAGAAGACAGAAATGAAGATCCCAGATTGGAAACTAATTTTAGCCATCTTGCCACACACCCAACCCACTGTCACGCTCTCCTGTATCTCTCCTATCTCACCGAATGGTAGCTCATGTGGCAGTCAGCTCTGCATAGCATTTGTAGGCATCTCCATAATAATGGGGAACATTTTGTTGTCCATTGCCATGGTAGCTGTTTACCCAAATGACCAGGGCATCAACACATTGCCCCAAAAGGACAGCACAGAAGCAGATGTCAGCATTCTGAAGCAGCTGAGAAAGTGGCTGCCAGCACTGAATTGGCAGTCAGAACCTTCTGGACAATGGATAAAAATGGCAGTCTTCTAGGAATGGGAATTTATCACGGGATGGAGTCAAATGCTTCGCACTTGGACATTTTATCTTTGGATGAATATTTGATAGTGTCTTCAGAAGTCTCCAGCAAAGGGGAGAAATATTTGCTGACTGAAGGCTGCCCGAATCATGTAATCAATGAAATCCAAATATGGTGCCCATGCGGGGAGGAGAGTTCACTCACAGCACTTGGCGCCATCTCTTCTATCATTGTTTTGTTTTGTCATTGCTACTCGAGGAAGAGGCATTCTACTGCCCTCTGGCTCTACTCTAATCCCTGTGAATCTTTACACCCAAATTTCTTTGTTTGGCCACCACTCAGGATGCTAATTGTTCCTCCTTAATAGAATAAACATTTCTTGAGGGTTGCATCTCTCTTGCTTGTGTAATTTCATCCCCATAGCATAATTTGTAATATGGCTTTAATAAGTGCCTGTTAATTGATTGATTCAATTTGTCCTCAGTAAGTGTCCGGTCTCCAGAACTACACCTTAACATCCCAGAGGGCAGAGGCTATCTCTAATTAATATCAATATTTCTCATAACACTTAGAAGTGTTTAAGTATTTACCAACTTTCAGAAATATGTAGGTATTTTGTTTTCTTCACTGATATTTAAAGCCAGTCCAGAAAGCGGCTTACAGACATGGGAAGGAATTAGACACTACTTATTAATCTGTGTTTTAATTTCTTAGAATGGCAGTCAGAGTTGAACATTTCTATGAACATTTATTAATTAAACAACTGCATACACATTGGGTACAGTATGGTATACCAGCCCAGGGGAGATATGAAGTTTAGATAGGATGCTATATCTGACCTCAAAGAGCTTACAATCACTAAGAAGACCTCACCTGTCTGGGTCTCAGTTTCCTTAACTGAAAAATGAGAAGGATGAACTAGATGACCTCTAAGGTACTTCCCAGCATTCAACTTATGAGCCAAAGTGTATCAGACTTCTACAAAGCTCTGAGGCTTTGTTTGGTGCAAAGGGGGACTTTGCCAGTAGAGTGAAAGTTAGGGTAGGCTCTAGCAAGTGGGCCAAGCTTCAAGAATTGGTAATAAGGTATCTAATCTGAGGACTAGCCTAGTTATGTTTTAAGATTACTTCAGGGTGATGAATCTTTCATCTACAGCAACTCTATTATTTTAAAATTTTACATTCATTTCTTTATGTCACTTTTCTCTCAAATGTCCTTCTTCTACCCCCAGAGAACCATTCCTTCTATTTAATAATTTAAAGAGAGAAAAACAGTTGAGCAAAACTAATCAGCACACCAACTGGATCTGAATTTATCACCCATCCATTTATCTATCTGCACATATTAAATACTCAAACATATATGTATACACACATACACACACATACATCTCTATTTCTGTATAAATATTTCATATCCATAATCATCTGACTCTGGAAAGAAGAGAGGGAGGTGCATTTTCTTATCTTTTCTTCAGGGATGAGTTTGCTCATTATAATTCAGTTTCAATTTTTTAAGCTATAGCAACTCTTGAAAATCACCCCTTAAGTCATGGAGAAACACTGTGGCATGATGGCCAAAATACCGAACTTGGAGTCAAGAAAACCTGGGTTCAGATCCCAGCTCAGACACACACTAGCTGAGGGACCCTAGGCAAATCACTTCACTCCTCTGAGACTTTCCTCATCTGTAAGGCTGCAAATAACTATGGTATCTGTTTCATATGATGGTTGTTTCAAATGAGATAATATATGTACAGTAGAGTTCTTTGCAAACTAAAGGTACCACATAAATGTTAGGGATGAGGATGATGGTGATGGTGATGGTGATGGTGGTGGGGGTGGGGCAGCTGTGGGAAGAGATTGTGATCGATTTCTTATGGAGGGATTACCCATATTGGGAAAATCACAGACCCATGAGGAAGATGAAATAGATTAGAAAGGTGCAATAAGATTGAGATTGGGGCTGTTGATGTTCAGGCCTGTCTCACTCTTTGTGACCCCATTTGGGGTTTTCTTGGCGGAGATACTGGAGTGGTTTGCCATTTCCTTCTCCAGCTCATTTGACAGATGGGAAAACAGAGGCAAACAGGGTTAGGTGACTTACCCAGGGTCACACAGCTGCTAAATATCTAAGGTTGGATTTGAACTTACGTCTTCCTGACACCTGAACTTATATGCTTTTTTCACTAGCTGAGGGTGGGGAGGTAAGGTCAAAAACAATGGAAATAATCCTTTCCTTTCCTGAAAGTATTCATGGAGGAGGTGGCATTTAAGGTGGGCAAAAACACATCTGTGTTTATATTTATAGGGCTTCTGCCCACACTGCTTTAATTTAAACCAAGGAACCCTGTCGCCAGGTAGCAAACAAAGAAAAAGTCTGACTCCCAAAGCCCAGGATCAGAGATTAAAGTTTTTGGTGTTTCAGGGCATCTCTCTGCTGCACTCCAAGTGAGAAGAGAAATGAGACCAACCCCCCAGGGGCTGCTGCCCTCTCCACATGCAGTGATGCTGAGTCCTTGGTGAATTTCCTCATCATGAGAATTGTCCACAAATAGAAAAGGGATGGAAAGAGCACCAGATCTGAGGCTGGAAAAACCTCACTTTGTGTTTTAGCTTATAGGGCCTGTCACTTCACCCCTCAGGGGCTGAGCTTCCTCATCTGCAAAATTAATGGGGATAATTAGGTGAAGACTAACACTTTTCTAGTGTGAACATTCTGAGATTCTCTCATTCTATTAACCTTGTGAAGTGGTGAGTTTCTGGTCATTGGGGGTATGAAAATAGAACCTTGTCGGGATGTTTCTCAGGTGGGGGTTAGAGGAGAAAACCTTTGAGGTCTAAAAAGTGCTTTTCAAATATCTCATTTTAAATTTGCTGCTATTATTATCCCCTTTTTTACAAATGAGGAAATTGAGGCAGGCTGAAGTTAAGTGACTTGCCCAGGGTCACATATCTAATAAGAATCTCATGTCATATTTGAACTCAGGTCTTCTTGATTCCAGGTCCTGTGTTCTATCCACAGCACTATCTAGCAGAAAAGCAAGTAAGCCAGGATGGAATATCTGGGGTGTTCAGGGAGGATTGGCATCCAACTCCATGACCTCTTGAGTCTGTAAGTTCCTTCAAAGCATTCAACATAGGATGAGATTTACAAATATTTAATTTTACTCCTACTTGAACAACTCACTAATGCAAATTCCCTTTATTTTTAACTTGGCAACTCTATCGGCACCGGTGTGAATAGTACATTGGGCTTGGTGTTGGTAAGCCTGGGTTCAGGATTCTGCCCCCAGACACTCATCAGTTCTGGAACATCAGAAAGTCATGAAACCTCCCTGAACATCAGTTTCTTTATCTGTATAATGAGGATACTCATACTTGCACCTTCTACTTTATAGAGCTATTGTGAGGACAGCATTTCACAAACTTTAAAATACCTTAAATGTTAGGGTTTTTTGCTAACTATTGTGTGTGGTGGGTAATAGAAGAACACGCAGGTAAGTTTAATTGTGAAGTGAGCTGGAGAAACATTGATGAATCCTTGGCCACAGACTGAATACACAGAAGTATCCGAAGGTTGAGAACCAACAATAGTAACAACAACCACAACAACACAAAACTCAAAACAAGTATTTAAACCCGTCCTCCTGACTCCAGGTCAGCGAAGCCCGGTAGCTCCCTCTTGCTCCCGGCTTGGGTAGGGACTTCACTGCTTGGCAATTAGCACTCTTAGACTGAGCCTGCTCCCTTCTTCCTCCCTGTTACTTCCGTCCTCATTCTCTATGGCCCCCCAATTCTGGCTCCTTGTTGTTAGTCCTTCATAGGGAAGAGGACCAATGACATCACACCCTCCCAGGGCGATGACTTGGCTTGCACACGACTGTGTTTAAGTGAGGCAGAGTTGCATTGGTCATCAGCTTCACTGTTTCTCCCAGACTTATCCAGAGTGACTAAGCTCTAAGTTCTCCACAACATCTGCTTCAGTCACCTTTCTGGCCATTGGGATAAATCGTTCTCGGTTGCTCGTTCTGCCAGGCAAAGTCTTCACGTGCTTGGGGCAGACATCCTCCTAACTCACTGACAGCTGTGAGGCCCACCGGTTACCCTAAACCTGGTTTAGCCCATCCGCTAAGATGGTTTTACTGGGATGTGGCTACTGCACATGCTACGGCTTCTTGGAGCCACAAGTAAGAGTTGGGTGGATCAAGTGGACACTAGAGGTAGAGGAGTAGCCCTGAAAAGGGCTTGATAAGCCCTCACAGCAGAGGTGCCAATCCTCCCTGCACATCCCAGATATTCCATCCTGGCTTACTTGCTTTTCTGCTAGATAGTGCTGTGGATAGAACATAGGACCTAGAATCAAGAAGACCTAAGTTCAAATCTGACCTGAGAGACTTACTAGATGTGTGACCCTGGGCAAGTCACTTAACTTCAGCCTGTCTCAGTTTCCTCATTTGTAAAAAAGGGAATAATAATAGCAGTGAATTTAAAATAGGATATTTGAAAAGTACTTTTTAGTAGACCTTAAAGCACTATAAAATTCTAACTATTATTATTTTGCAGAGAAGGAAACTAAGGCCCCCAGTGGGAAAAGTACTTATCCTAGGTCACATAACTAGTAAGTGAAAGACCTGGGATTTGAACCCAGGTCCTCTGATAGCACTCTCAATGTCTTTTCCTTTCCATATCTGATCAAAGGGACTTTTTAGCTCTTCCTCTTATCTCAAGAAAAACAGGAGTCAGCAGATCCCTTTTAAAAGGCAGCCAGGTCTCAATCTAGGCTGAAACAGCCGGCTCCTTTCCTCGATAGAACTGCTAACCTATTTCCCAGGCTCAGGAGGTTTCTTCTAACACACCAGGTACTCTTGCAGCTCCCCCCTCTCCCCCCCCAGCATTTGCTTGGCCCATTTATATTCCAAATTTAAGGCAAGAGCTCAGTATCTGGAGCTATCAGGGGACCCGTCCCCAAGTTCAAGGGAAGAGGTAAGACACTGATTGATTCTCTAAAAAAGGAATTTGCTTGAAGTGAGGCATTGTGGTGGTGGTGGGGAAACAAGGAGCTTGCCATGAGAAAACAAGGGTTTGTGTCTGGATTGTTACTTCCCCCCTGTGTGACCCTGGATAAGCTGCTTCCTCTCTCTAGGCCTCAATTTTCTCCCCTCCAAAATGAGGAGGTCTTTCTCAGGTCCTTTCTAGCCCTGACATTGTGTGATTCTGTAATTTCAGAGGTGAGAAGTCATTTAGGCTGGCCCTCCCCCCACAGCCTCTTAGCCCTCATGAGCATCACACCCTTTCCATCATGGGGTATCATCAACCCTGACACGTCCCAAGCTCTGCTTTGCTTTCCAACCTTTCAGCACCAAGCCTATGACACACATTCCTTCTGAGCCCAAACACAGCCCGTTGCCTTGTGCAACAAGGGGCCCAGCACAACAGATACACACCAGAGTCTGCCATGAGGGAAGTGGAACAGGTTATCGAAGATCAAATTCCTATGAGAGCCACTTCCTCCCAAACAGAAAATCCAGGTCCTTTTTTGAGGGCCAGGATGGATGCGATCCTTTGCTATACAGGGTGAGTCACAGAGGATTTCTCTCCAAGGAAATCTCATCATCTGCTCCCAGCTGTGGCCAGTATTGGGCATTTCAGAGGATATAATGGAATGCGACCATGGAATGACAGGCTTTGAGAATCAGGAAGGAACTTAGAGTCATGTAAGGTCTAGTACGTTGTAATGGAAAGAACCTTGGCCTTGAAGTCCAAATGGGTTCTGGTCCTGGCTCTGAGATTTATTAGTGATGTGTCTTTGGAGTGTGTTTGGGGTAGGGGGTGGAGGAAGCCTGGTGGAGAAGGGAATAAGCCTTTATGGGCCAGGCATAGTGTTAAGCACTTTTGGAATATCTGATCCTCACAACAACACTGCCAGGTAGGCAGTGTTATCAGCATCATTTTATAGTTGAAGAAACTGAGGCAGAGGCTTTTTTTCACCCAGAATTTATTTATTTTTAGTTGTCAACATTCATTTCCACAAGATTCTGAGTTCCAAATTTTCTCCCCATCTCTCCCCTACCCCCACCCCAAGATGGCAAACATACTGATCCTTTCCCCAGTCTGCCCTCTCATATATCTCCCCAATCCCTCCCCTTCCCTCCTTCCCCCTTACTTTTTATAGGGCAAGATGGATTTCTTTTTTTCAATTTATTTTTAGTTTTCAACATTCATTTCCACAAGATTTTGAGTTACAAATTTTTCTCCCCATCTTTCCCCTAGCCTCACCCCCAAATAGCAAGCCTACTGAATACCCTTTCCCCCAATCTGTTCTCTCTTATATCCTCCCTCACCCCCCAACCCCCAATTTTCTGGTAGGGCAAGATGGATTTCTATACCCCATTGAGGCAGAATTTTAAATGACTTGCCCAGGGTCACATAATTAGTATCTGAGGGCAGATTTGAACTTAGGTCTTCCTGACTGCAGGATTAGCACTCTATCCACTGTATCAACTCACTGCCTGAAGAAAAGTCACTTTACTTCTCTGATTCCCAATTTAATTATCTACAAAAGGAGGAGGCCAGGCGAGGTGCTTCCCAAGATTCTTTCTGGCTATGACATTCTGCAACTCAGGTTCAAATTACCCCTATGCCATATTACTAATTGTGTGACCTTGGGTAAATCATTCCATATCAGCATCCCCTCTAGGCTCATTTCCTCTTGACTCACACTGATACTGGCAGGTTGAGACCCTCAGAGGTATGACAACCACTACTCTCAGGGTTCCCACTGGTACTCGTGGCTGTTTACCAGTAGGTTGCCCATTAACAATCAACTAGTTGAATTTTATTTAACAAAGAAAAAGGGAGATTAATTGAGAAGGTAAATCAAGAACAGTTGCTATAAAATCTTCTCCCTTGAACGTGAGGTGTACTCTCTCTTGTACTCACACAGTCCCAGGGCTCAAACATAAAGTACAAAGATATGGAGGCACCCATGAAAAGAAAACAGGGGACCATGGGATACCTTGGAAATTCTTGCTCTAAGAGTCTTTTTCTCCCCAAATGTAGCCTTCAAGGTTCCCAGCTGGGCCCAGAGCATTGGGCCTCCGTGGAATCCATAGTTGGCACTTTTCTCCACTGCAAGAGGTTGTACTTACCGCCATCTTTGAGTGATTTTTTTTCCATATCTGTAGGCAGGCGTTTCCACTGTCATAGACTACTATTGTGCTAACGACTACCGATGTTCTCTCTGGTCATTGGTGGGACCTGTGGATGTTCCATACTCACAAAGTTGATTCCTGGATGTAGCTATGTTAGGATTTGGTCTTGCTTTTGATAAGAATGAATACAAAAGAAACAGAGATGGCCATGTGCTTCTGGCTTGCAGCTGGGTGGAAGGAAAGGCACCCCTTCCTTCTACCACCTGAATCTCCACACAGGTCAGAGACTTACCTCCTCAAAGAAGGAGATGGAAAATGGGGCAGGGGGCTCCTTTCCTGGGCACACTTACTTCCTGCTCATTCCTGTGTCATCAGTTTTTCTGGCTCTTTGGACAATTAATTTGAAGACTTTTGTCATCACACAGCCCCGTCATTTGGACTGATACCAGGGAAGGACTAACTGCCTATGCTTTAAGGACATGGGTAAGTTTGCCCCCATGACATGTAAAGTGGGGGAAATAATATCTTGCACTCTCTTCCTGGTAGTGTTGTTATGACAATTCACGAAAGGGGAGGTAGTGTGGTACATTAGAAAGAATGTTAGATTAGAAATCTGAAGACTCTAGGTTCAAATCCCATCCTATCACTTACTATGGGGTAGCTAAGTGGAGTCATAGTGCAAAAAGTGCTGGGCCTGGAGTCTGGAAGACCTGAATTCAAATCCAGCCTTAGACACTTCCTAGCTGTGTAACCCTGGGCAAGTCATTTAACCCTCTTTTCCTGTTTCTGAATCGCTAAAATGAACTAGAGAAGATAATGGCAAACCACTCCACTATTTTAGAAAAGAAAAGCCCAAATAAGGTCATGAAGAGTTAGATACAACTGAAAATCACTTACTATATGAATGACTTTGGACAAGTCACTAAACCTTTTAGTTTCCTTGTTTGTAAAGTGAAAGGTTTAGATTAGACACTTCAAGTTCCATTCAAACTCTAAATCTTTGATTCTCTAAGTCTATTAAAGTGTTCTATAACTGAAAAGTTACAGAAGTACTCTCTCTCTCTCTGTCTCTCTCTCGTTCTCTCTCATTTGACTAGGCTTTAGTATTAATATTCTTTTTTGCTTGGGGTAGGGTGGGTGTTGGCAAGACAAGTTGGGGCGCCATAAATTTTTTTCTTATCATAAGAATGTCCCCATACCTTTTTTTTTTTTAACACTTTTTCATTAGTTGAAGTTTGAATGAAGTCTCTTTTAAAAATTGTTTCATTAGTGGGTGGTCTCGTTGAATTGCCATGGCATGTGCAGAATGTACAAATCTGAAGGGGAAAAGTGAGCAATCTGGTCCAGAATGTCAGAGAATTCCTACAGTCTTTGCTAAATGATGGAATCCATTTTGTTATTGGGAGGAAGAAAGAAGAGGGCAGGCATTTCTCCTCCTAAGAGTTCTCCAGGCCTAGGAAAACTATGACCACCTGGCTTTTCTCCTGCTCCCTGTCCCTAGGGGAAGGCTAAGCAAGGCACAAGGAGGTAGGAATTTTCACATAATGAGGGGCTTTTGTGAACATCCTCTTTTGGTAACTCAAGGGAAAAAAAAGGGATTTATCTCAACTGTATTGAATTAAGAAATTTTCTTGTAGATCCACTTGTAATGGTTAGGGCCGTGGTCCTTGCCTCTACCAAAAAAAAAAAGAAAGAGAAAGGAAGGGAAGGGAGGAAGGAGAGAAAGGAAGAAAGAAGGAAAGAAAGGAAAAAAGAAATAAAGAAGGGAAAAGGAAGGAAGAAAGAAGGAAAGAAAGGAAGGAAGAGAGAAAGAAAGTAAGAAAGGAAGGAAGGAAGAAAAAAGGAAGAACAAAGAAAGAAGCAAGGAAGGAAGAAAGGCAGAAGAAAGAAAGAAGAAAGAAAGAAGAAAGAAAGAAGAAAGGAAGAAGGAAGGAAGAAAGAAAGAGAAAGAAAGAAATTAAGAAAGAAAGCTGAGGAAGGGGGCAAATTTTGAAGGCGTAGTTGTCTACTAGAGAATGTAGGGATGTCAAACAGATGAAGTCTCAGAGGCTTCTTCTAGGTCCAGTAGTAAGTATGAGGGCTTTGACTTTGCCCTTCCTCCCTCTCCAGGAAAGGGCTAGGGAGAATCTTTTAGAAGGCCTGGCCAGTTCTCCTGGTGGTGGCTCAATGACCTCAGTATCTGAGGCATAGTTGTCTGCCAGAGAGAGTAGGGATGCCAAACCCATCAAGTAGCTAGAGGTTCTTTCAGTTCCATTGTTCAGTCTGCTACTCTGGGGAGAAAACTGGGGAAGGTATCTTCTAGGAAGAAGAGGTTGATGCCCACATCTCCATGGGTTTCCCTCCCTCCCTCTCTCCCTTCCTCCATCTCTCCCTTCGCTCCCTCCCTCCTTCCTTCCTTCCTTCCTTCTTTCCTTCCTTCCTTCCTCCCTTCCTTCCTTCCTTCTTTCCTTCCTTCCTTCCTTCCTTCCTTCCTTCCTTCCTTCCTTCCTTCCTTCCTTCCTTCCTTCCTTCTATCCTTTCTTCCTTTCTTCCTCACTGCACACAGATGGCTCCAGAGGAGAGAGACTGGTGACTTTGCACAGCCCTCCACTTAAATCCATTCATTTGCATGTTATGGCATCACCTCCTGATGTCATGGTCCTCTTTGATGAAGGACAAACAGCAATCCTTCCTTCTCAGAAATTTTGGGCCAGAAAAGTTTCAAGGGCTGGAGATGTCTGAAGAAGAGAGAACCCCTGCCATGATGAAACCTTGAGTGTAGTTATGCAAGGAACCCCAACACAAGAAAAAAAGACCCATGGGGACAGCATATGCTCAAGGGTCAAGCTGAGTCTATTATCAACAATGCAGTATTCACAATTCCTACTGTAACTATAAATATGCTGATATGGTTAATTGCAAAATATAACAGACTCTCTACATGGAGGACAAAGCTAGAACATTTATTCAAATACCAGAAAACTGAGTCCCAAAACCAGAAAGTCAAAGCCATCACAGTAGTTATGGAGTTGGCACACATAGTTAATGCAGTAAACACCCACATTCTCAAGCCTTCAAAACAGGACAGGCTACCTCAGGCAAAGATTCTCCTCTCCTCATTCACGGCAACTGCTCAGCGTCCTCGCAGCTCACTCCCAGCAGCTCTGGCCCTGTGCAGTTCCCATCCCTGGCAGTCCTCAGCAGAAGTCCTTAGACTCCAGAAATTCTGGCTGGCTCAAAAAAAAGGAGTTCTTACCACCACCACTGCTTCCAGTCACCACGTTGGCTCCAGCTCAGGCTTTGGCTTCCTCCTACTCCACCCCTTCCTGCTACGTCAGCAAGTTCAAGGGGCATGGAAGATCTTCAAATCCCATAACCATTACAGTATCTAAGTTGACAAAATGCTGTAGGAGTTCAGAGATAGCTCAGAGGCCTGACTTCATGGTATAGGAGAGAGAGGAAAAAGGAGTCCCTTGGTCTGAGTCTCCTTTCTGAGCATTTCACAAAACTGGGTGCTATGGACTTGAAAGGTTGCCAGAGACACAACATAGAGATCAGTGTCAACTTTTTCTTCCAAAGTCATGGCAGGGACACCATCAAGGCCACTTCTGTTCTTGCTATCAAAGGTACTGGGCTGCAAGGCCTACAGAACACAGACAGGTGGGAGAAGGGTCTGAGGATGAGGGGTTGCCGTCCCCTCCACCCCCAATCCTGCACAAGGGGAAACACACTCAGGGTTGTCTGGAGATAGAAACACTCTGGGAAGCCCCATGCCTAGGCGTAGCCAGAAACCCACATGGAGGCAAGAAGGGCCCTGAAGGTGTGGGTTCTCCAGGGTAACCATGGGGGCATCCCCTTCCCCAGAACCAGAAACCATCTGACCCCATGGGGAAACCCCTGGCTAGCTTAACCACATGATCATCCTCCACCCACCAGTATGTTCATGTATTCAACCTTCCTTTAGCTTTCAGACAGGAGCGATGTCCCCCCATCCCATCTTCACCCAGTTTTGAGAAATAACAAGTCCCACTCCTTTCTTTTTCCTGTCTATACTCATTTATTCCTTCTTTGACTTTTCCTTCTCTTTCCTCATCTTCAAAGCCCTCAGAACAAAACCAACACTCCCCAGGGCCTCTGTTTTTGTTATTTAGCTTCCTCAATATTCTTTGCAGCTTTTAAGTTTCTGAAAGGTTATGGGTTTCTTCTCTTCCTATTAGAATATTAGCATTATATCATGCTATAATCTCTTAGGAGTTTTCAAAATAAATACACCTTTCTAGGTTTCTCAGGATTCAAATAGGTATTTCAAAGTAGAAACTCATCTCTACAAAGAGATTACAGCAATATATCACAAGGATCATACACTATGACCAGGTGGGATTTATACCAGGAATATAGGGTTGGTTCAATTTTAGGAAAAGTAACAGCATAGTTGACCATATTAATAACAAAAACAACAGAAATCATATGATTATATCAATAGATGCAGAAAAAGCCTTTGACAAAATATAGCACCCATTCTTATTAAAAACACTAGAGAGCATAGGAATAAATGGAACTTACTTAAAATAAATAATATTTATCTAATACTATGAGCAAGCATTTATCTATAATGGGGATAAGCCGGAAGTCTTCCCAGTACAATCAGGGGTGAAGCAAGGGTGCCCATTATCATCTCTATAATTTAATGTTGCACTAGAAATACTAGCTATAACAATAAGAGAAGACAAAGAAATTAATTAGAATTAGAATAGGCAATTTGGAAACAAAAATATCACTCTTTGCGCATGATATGATGTTGCACTTAGAAAATTCTAGAGAATCAACTAAAAAGCTACTTGAAATTATTAACAACTTTAGCAAAGTTGCAGGATATTTCAAAATAAACCCATACAAATCCTCAGCATTCTTACATATTACTAACAAAGTCCAATAGCAAGCGATAGAAAGAGAAATTCCATTTAAAGTAACTGTAGACAATTTAAAATATTTAGGAGTCTACCTGACAAGATAAACCCAGGAACTATAGGAGCACAACTATAAAATACTTTTCACACAAATTAAGACAGATCTAAACAATTGGAAAAATATTAATTGCACATGGGTAGGCTGAGCCAATATAATAAAAATGACAATTCTACCTAAATTAATCTATCTATTCAGTGTCATACCAATGAAACTATCAAAAAGTATTTCCTAGAGCTAGAAAAAATAATTTAAAAAATTCACCTGGAACAACAAAAGCTCAAGGATATCAAGGGAATCAATGAAAAAAAAAAAGCCATACAGATCACAAGACTGTATTATAAAGTTGTAATTATCAAAACAATCTGGTACTGGCTAAAATATACAGTAGTAGATCAATGTAAAAGATTAAGTACAAATTACATTATAGTAAATAACCATAGTAATCCAGTATATGATAAACCAAAGATCCAAGCTTTTGGAAGAGAAACTCATTATTTGACAAAAACTCCTGGGAAAACTGGAAAACAATAGGCAGGAACCAGGTATAGACCAAAGTCTCACACTGTATACCAAGATAAGGTCAAAATGGGTACATGATTTACACATAAAGGGTGGTACCATAAGCAAATTAAGAAAACATAGCATTGTTTTTCTGTGAGATTTATGGGAAAGGGAAGAATTTAGGACCAAAGAAGATATAGAGAGTATTACAAAATGAAAAATAGATAATTTTGATTACATAAAACTTAAAAGTTCTTGAACAAACAAAATCAATGCAATTGAAGTTATAAGGAAAGCAGAAAACTGGGAGGATATTTGCAACAAGTATCTCTGATAAAGGCTTCATTTCTTAAATATATAGAGTCAAATTTATAAAAATACAAATCATTCCCCAGTTGATAAATAGTCAAAGGATATGAACAGGCAGTTTTCAGACAAAAAGCTATCTATGGTCATATTAAAAAAATGCTCTAAATCACTATTGATTAGAGAAATGTGAATTAAAACAATTTTTACCACCCCATACCTATCAGATTGGCTAATATGACAGAAAAAGAAAATGTTGGATGTAGGAGGGGATGTGGGAAAACTGAGACACTGATGCATTATTGGTGGAGTCGTGAACTGATTCAATCATTAGCAATACTACTGCTAGGTCTATATCCCAAAGACATCCAAAAAAGGGGAAAAGGACTTATTTGTATACAAATATTTATAGCAGCTCTTTTTGTGGTAGCTAAGAATTGGAAATAGAAGGGATGCCTGTCAATTGGGAAATGGCTAAACAAGCTGTGGTGTATGATTGTAATGGAATATTATTGTGCTATAAGAAATGACGCACAGGATGATTTCCAAAAAACCTGGAAACGCTTACATGAACTGATGCGCAATGAAGTGAACAGAACTAGGAGAACAGAGTACATAATAACAGCAATATTGTTTGATGAAGAATTGTGAATGACTTAGCTATTCTCAGCAATACAAGGATCTAAGACAGTCCCAAAGGATTAATGATGAAGCGTACTATCTGCTTCCAGAGAAGGAATTGGTATTGTTTGAATACAGACTGAAACATGCTATTTTTCATTTTCTTTCCTTTATCTGAGTCTTCATGTACAACATGACTAATATGGAAATGTTTTACATAGTTGCACATGTATAATCTGTATCTTATTGCTTACCATCTCAGGGAGCAGAGAGGGAAGGGAAAGAGGGAAGGATAAAATTTGGAGCTCATAACTTTAAATAAAAATGTTTTTAAAAAATAAAACCAAATAGCCACAGATTGGGAATAAAGCATCCTACTTTCTTGTTTAAAAATAAAAAAAGAAAGAAAGAAACCCAGTTCTGGACTTTTCATCAGAAATGTGGTCACGAAGACCTGTGCGTGGCTGTGGTTTGTCCTTCGTTCTCTAAGAGGACCATGACAGGAAGATGATGCCACGCCTTGCAAGGGATTGGATTGCAGTGAGGTAAGGCTGGTCAAAGTCACCAGCCTCACTTTCTCCTCCAGAGCCATTTGGGTCCAGTGGTCAGCACAACTGGAAAAGGCCCAGGATGCAGTGGGAAACTTTGGCCTTTTTAAGCTAAGGAAGGTCTTTCCCAGTTCTCACTTTGACGGAGGCAATGCCCTCTCTGTGATTAGGGCTGTTTAAGAAGTGGGCCAAGGGTTAGCCCCTGTAATTGAAAAAAAAATCAAACTGGAAGGGGGAGACCCCCAGGCTTGTTTTTGGTCCAAAGAAAAACAATTACTATTTGGGGAGGATGTTCCTCAGTTGGAGAATGGCTGAACGAATTGGAGAATGTGAGTGGGATGGAATGCTCTTGCATTGTAAGAAAGGAGAAGATGGTTCCAAAGAGACACTGACAAACACTTATGAACTGAAAGGAGCAGACCCCAAAGAATGATTCGTACTTTGTATTTTAGCGTCACGACTGTAAAAACAAATCATTCTGCAATATTTGAGATCTATGAATAAGTAAACAAATATAAATCTAGAAGGTTGAAAAAGAAGAATACCGACCCTCTTGTGACACAAATGAAACAGCAACATGTAGGCTAAAAAATCCTTTTGGATGTATCTAACCTGACAGTTTGTTTTGCTTTGCTGAGCTTATGGGACGCAGAGATTTCTTTTTTTATTTCTTTCTTTCTTCCTCTCTCTCCCTTCCTTCCTTTTCTTCCTTCCTTCCTCCCTCCTTCCATCCCTCTTCTTTCTTTTTCTTTCCCTATTTCCTCATTTATTTTTTTATTTCTTCCTTCCTTCCTTCCATCATTACATAGAGAATGGTGTGAAGGAGAAAAAAATGCATATTTGATAGTTGAAAAATTAGAGTTTTACTTTTAAAAAGGATACTTAAAAGTCACCTAATCATTAAAAATATTTTTTTCCTGTTTCAGGATTATGCTCAGCCTTGCAGGGTAAATTATTTCACAAGCTAACTGATGGATTCTGTCTAGCTTTATTTTGCCCTCTGGTTGTAATGATCTGGACAGTTTTAATTCATAACTTATTGAAATATAGTGCCCAGGCTTTTTTTTTTTTAATAATGGTTTGCGGAGAGTTCAATGATCCTTAAATTATCTCTCCTTTACTTGTTTTCCAGGGCAGTTGTTTTTAATATCAGATATCTTAAATTATCTTCCATTGTAAAAATCTTTCAATGTTGTTCTAATATTTCTTTTTTCTTTAATTAACTTTTGTTTATTTTTAGTTTACATCATTGATTTCCACAAGATTTTGAGTTACAAATTTTCTCCCCATTTTTCCTCTACCCACTCCCCCAAAACAGCAATCCCACTGTATACTCCCTCCCCCAATCTGCTTTCTCCTATATCCTCCCCCATCACCCCTCTGACTTTCTGGTAGAACAAGATGGATCCCCTATCCCAGTGCCTGTGTATCTTATTTCCCGGTTGCATGTAAATAATAATGATAATAAAAAAATATATATATACATATATATATATATTTAACATATGATTTTAGAACTTTAAATTCTAGATTCTTTCCCTTCCTCCCTTGTCACCCACCCCCACTGGAAAGACAAGCAATTCAATAAAGGCCGTACATGTGTAGTTACGCAGAACATCTCCACAATGGACATATTGTGTAACACTGACAATATTTCTCTCCTTTCTATCCCACCCTCCCCTTGGTCTATTCTCTACTTTGTCCCTGCCCCTTTACAGAAGTATGTGCTTCTAAAAACTGTCCCCCCCAACCTTCCCTCCCCTCCATCATCCCCCCTCTCATCCCCTTCTCCCTACTCTCCTGCAGGGCAAGATACCCATTTAGAGTGTATGTCATTC
>CM053581.1:99919166-99943809 GCA_028627135.1 Pseudochirops cupreus | reverse complement strand
GGAGAGAATAGACTGGGGGAGGGGGGACACACTGCGATGGCTGTTTTGGGGTGGTGGGTGGGGGAAAGACGGGGAGAAAATATGAAACTCAAAATCTTGTGGAAATGAATGATGCAAACTATTATAAAATTAAAAAAAAAAAAGAAAGCCTTTGAGACCCAACTTGGGTGCCAGGAAAAAGAAATAAACTACCAATTTGTAGGAGCAGAGATCAAAATTTTTTTTTAAAGTACAAATTTTTAAAATTTTTTTAAATTTTTCTAATTTTTAAAAATTTTTTAAAAAGAATAAAAATAAAGGAAAAAATATATTGTGTACAATTAGAACAATTCCAGGCTACCACTTTGTTCTCCTCAAAGGAAGAGGGAGATATCAGACTAGAATGACATCTATCTGCCTCCTTAAATATTATTAATCTAGGGGATATGATCAAGTTCCATCTAACTTTTGGTTGCTATGTCATTTTGGGAGACAAGGGGATCCTAACCTCTATATCCAAGACTTGACCACTTTCCCACCTAATGAACCTATGTTCCACAATGAACACACATAGAAAATAGCAAAGAAGCCTTTTTATCCAAACTGTAGCAAAACAGGAATAAGAGAAGGTATATATAGGAGAACGTGTACAGGATAATACAGAATGAAGGAACTCTCCCATTGGGAGTGACGTAACTCAGCTCAACCAAGAGTGTCCTGAATCTCACTAAAGGGGAATATTTCTCAAAATCTCTAGAGTAGCAAGTTGGGAATGTTTATTATCCTTAGTTCTCAAAGAAGACCAAAGTGACATTATTATATTGGGGTTAAGGCACAGTGTGTCCAACCATGGCTGATCAGACCAATAGGAACTTGGAAGACCCTTTCAAAGTCAGGTATAAATAGTCTATATAAGGGGTGGGGAACCTATGGTCTTGAGGCCACATGTGTACTTGTAGGTCCTCAAGTGGGTCCCTTTGACTGAATCCAAACTTCATGGAACAAATCCTTTTATGAGGACTCACATTTCCTACTGCAATTCTGCCTTGCTCATAGAATACAATACCTTCTTTGATGGAGGCATGCCATGTTGGGTGGTCCTGTGCCAGTGGCTTCCACAATAGATTCCAAAGTTCTTCAGACCTTGAGAGTGTCCTTGTATAATTTTTTCTGACCTCCATGTGAATGCTTGCTTTGTGTGAGTTCTTTTTTTTGGAGGGGCAATTGGGGTTAAGTGACTTATCCAAGGTCACATAGCTAGTAAATATTAAGTATCTGAGGCCACATTTGAACTCAGGTCCTCCTGACTCCAGGGCCGGTGCTCTATTGACTGCACCACCTAGCTGCCCCAGAGTTCTTCTTAAAATAGTCTTTTAGGCAAATGAAGTTTTGGCATTTGAATATAGAGCTGCGCTCTTAGCAGTTCAGCTTGAGAAAGGACCTCAGTGTCCAGTACCTTGTCTTACCAGGTGCCCTTCAGAATCTTCCTAAGACAATTCAAATGGAAGTGATTCAGTTTCCTGACATGGCATTGGTATCCAGGTTTCACAGGCATATAACAATGAGGTCAGCACAACTGCTCTGTAGACCTTCAGTTTGGTAGGCAGTATAATACCTCTTCTCTCCTGCAGAAAGTTGGGAATAAGGACATGATGGAGACCATCTGCTCCTCTCATCTTTTCCTGGAGTCTGAACCTGAAGTGGAATTGACTTTTTCCATCTTCTCTCTTGAAGCTGAAGGCCAAGAACATCTGAATGTTGAATCTCCCTTTGGTGACTGTGCCAATAACTGAAGCTCTCATCTCTCACCAATTCCACCCCACTCCTCATGCAGGGCAGGGCATTCATCTATACCAATAAGGAGAGAGTCCCATACTAATGGCCTTTGGGAAGGGAGTTACATTTGAAAAATATAATAACGGAAAGAAACTTGTTTGATAACTCCATGATCATTAATATCAGATGAGGTATAAAACAGGCTGTTTTGCCATGGATGATGTCCAATGAAGAGCCCAAGTTGAAGAGTGATTCCATAGACATGGTGAGATCCTTCAGATGTATCCTTTTTGGAGACAGTGCTGTACTGGTTGAATTAAGCCCTAGAATATTACAAAGCCTCCTAGAAGAGACCATTGCAACTAAAAAGTGTTCAGCCCAACTATCTACATTGGAAAGCCAAGAGATGGGCAGCTATAGTGGATAGAGCACCAGCCCTGGAGTCAGGAGGACCTCAGTTCTAATTCAGCCTCTGACACTTACCCCAGGCAAGTCACTTAACTTTTATTGCCTCAAAACAAAACCCAAAACATCAAATGAATAAAAAATGCCTACCAGTCATACTATAACAGGGGATTAGATGCACAACTTTAAAAAATTTGTATATAAATAATATATATGTATATATACATGCATATTATATGTGAGTGTATATATATATATATGTATATACATACATATATATATATACATATATACACACATATGCACACAGAACATCTTTTTTCAAGAAGTAACCTATTAATGTCTTCTCCCTTTGAGAGGCCAACACTTGACTCCTTACTTCATCTTGGAAAAATCCATCCTTAGGATCACAGGTCTCTGACCTGGGCTCAGAAAAAGAAACAGATAGCAGAAGAAACTTCTTCTCAGGTTTGCCTTGGTACACAGATTGAGTTTCTCCTGTAAGTCACCATTTTCTTCTTTTTGAGAAGTAGTGTGGGAGGGAGAAGCCCCCTCCTCTCCTTTGTGGGTTGGAAGTTTAAGGCAAAGTGTGTGTAAAAAGGGGGGGGGGGGGAAGCAAAGGATATTGAAGGCTCAGCAGTCATTTCTTCTCACACACAAGAGTGAAGATCTGAGATGAATGCATAAAGAATCATCATGTGAGCTGCAGAACGATTAAAGCGATTAATACCTTGTTCATAATTACTGTTGTGATTTGTTGAAAGTGTTTTACATAAGTTTCATCAAGTTATAACACTGTCTGGCAATTCTGCTTATTAGCCATTTCACACTTCATCTCTGTATCTGCCATTGTACAACCACACAGCCAGCCCTGGTCTTCTTTCTGGTGAAAACCCATCATTTTTAACACCAAACATTCCGTGAGCATTATGTGGCTACAAGTTATGGAACACTATAGTCTCTGAAGAAATAAAATTGAGTGTTGGAGCGGCCAGGTGGTGTGGTGAATAGAACACCGGCCCAGGAGTCAGGAGGACCTGAGTTCAAATACAGCCTCAGACACTTGACACTTACTAGCCGTGTGACCTTGGGCAAGTCACTTAACCCCAATTGCCTTGCCTTCTCCCCTCCAAAAAGCTAATAATAATAATAATAATAATAAATTAAAAATAAAATTGAGTGTCAGAACTAAATAGAAAGTAGCTATCATTGTTGTTTGTCATTCTTTTTCAGAGAGGACCAATGACATCATGGGATGATGTCTTGACTTGTGCATGAACTGGATTTCAGTGAGGCAGAGTTGCACAAAGTTGTCAGCCTCACTCTCTCTTCCAGAGTCACTGAAGTCCAGTCACAAAGCAAAAGTCAAGACGTCTGGAGATGGCCAGGGATGCAGTGGGTGACCTTGGCATCTTCAATGTCTGACCAAGTTCTAAGTGCTCCACATGGGCAGGTGTGAATGGGTTGTGGTAAATGAATGCATGAATGAAAAAACATTGACTAAGCACTTATTATGCACCAATTTTTGTTCGGTCATTTCAATTCAAGTCTTCATGACTCCATTTGAGATTTTCTTAGCAAAGATACTGGAGTGGCTTGCCATTTCCTTCTCTAGTTCATTTTGTAGATGAGGAAACTGAAATAAACAGGGTTAAGTGACTTGTCTAGGGGCACATAGCTAGTAAGTGTCTAAGGCCAGATCTGAACTTGGGAAGATGAGTCTTCCTGACTCCAAGTATGGTGCTCTGTGCACCATGGCACCACCTCCCTGCCCAATAACTGCGATACACCAAAGAGCAATTTTGGTTACAAGGGAGGCAGCATGGTTCAATGAAATTTGAAGTAAAAGGACCTGGGTCCAAATCCCATCTCTGCTTATTCCAACTTAAGCAGCCTAGGATAGGTTACTTCCTTCTGTCCCTAAGTTTCCTCATCCATGGACTAAAGGGGCAAGACTAGATGACATTTAAGGTTCCTTCTAATTCCAAGTTCTAAGATTCTAGGATAATTCAAGACAATGTGGTACATGGAATAGAGTCCTAGATTGGGCACTGGAAGACCTGGGTTCAAGTTTTAGCTTGGAAATCCTTGGATCATCAACTAAAAGAAGATGCAGAGATCACCTCAGAGGTGAGATAATTTGCTCAAGATCACAGTTATGAGCTGAGTGTGACCTTGGGCAAGTCACTTCCCCAACAAGGGTGGGAAAAGTCTCTACTTCCTAACCTATGGAATGAGGACATTGGTTTAGGTGGTCTCTCCAATCCCTTGGGGCTTACATTCTACAGCTGCAGAAGGAAATAGGACTTTATATAATTGCCTACACAATGAACAAAATGAAATGAAAAGATTAGAAGAAACCAAGGGTGTACACTGATTTCTCTTAGAAAATGGAGCGCTGATAAGGCTGTAATATTTACAGAGTGGTGAAGGGAAGGTGACTAATTCCTCTCTGCCATGTCATGGCCTGCTCTGGGGCCTAATCCTAAGATAAAGGCTGTGGTGTTTGCTGTGGTGTGTCCAAGAGATATCTCTGTAGGAACTCCCTACACCTCCAAACCAATAAAAAGGGCAGAAGGCAGGGTAGCTGAGCTTCCTCCAGTCTCAGAAAGTCCCTACAGCTAAGATGAGGACTCACGTGAGTATTAACACTACTTTGAAAGCTTCTAAACATGGTCAGAAACCTTGAATTTTAGGGTTGAAAGGGAATCAGAGGCGATCTTGTCCAACCTTCACCCAAACAGTTGGGAAGCACAACGGGAAGTTTTCAGTTAAACACCTGGCTGCCTCAGAGAAAAGCATTTTGAATTTGAGTATCACAGTGGATTGAACTCTGTGACATTATAATGTTTGATGTCCAACTGAAATGGGGGAAGATGACAGCTGTTTTCAAGTACTTGAAAGAGGAATATATGTGGAAGAAGTATTAGATTTGTTCTCTCTGGCTCCAGAAGTCAGAACCAAGAACAAAGAAGAAAATTTAGACTTGATATAAATATATATATATATATGTATATTATATATATGTATATGTTATATATAATATATCACAATATATATTATATATATCATATATATGTATGTGTATGTGTGTGTGCATATATATGGCCATATAGAGATATATCAACTTCTTAATAATTAAGCTGTCTAAAAGTGATAAAGGCAGGGTGGAGGAAAGGGGTTCCTGCTAGGGGAACAAGTTCCCAATCTTTGAGACCTTCAAGCTGGATGACCACTTAGCTGGTATATTGTGGTGGGGATTCCTTTTATATATGGGTTGGACCAATGGTGACTGAGATCTCTTGCAGCTTTCAAGGTCTATCTGTGACGTTTATTAGTGTTTGGTTGTATTTAAAAATCCTACCAAAAACAAATAGAAAGCAATATTTGGGAAAACATTTGAGAAGGTTTTAGAAAAAATTATTTTCTTAGACACCACAATTTCTTTTTTGTGATTTTTTTTTGGGGGGGGGGAAGGGAGGGTTTAGAAATTTCAGTGAGACAGATGATCCACAGGGGAAACAGAAAGGAAAGTCTCAGATGTTATAACAGAGCAGCAAATTTGTAAACTAGGAAAAGTTTGTTTTTAATATCCTCTGATAGCCCACCCCTGCCTTTTTTCCCCCTCTTGAACACTATAAACACACACATATACACACACACACACACACACACACACACACACACACACACCCATAATATGTCTCCTTTCCTCTACATTGCTCCTCTGGACAGCACCAGTATTTATGAAAAGATGGGCTAGTCACATACCAACAGCACAGGGTGACCAATGGACAGCCATAGGCCCCACTGGTACCCTCACTATATTAGGAGAGAGTGAGAAGGGCCTCCAGAGCTTTCTTTGACCCACCTGTAGCAAACTTTTTGGAGGTCATGAAAAAGAATTGTACTAGATGGGCAGGCATGGGTGGTCTGAAATCTTCAAAACTGGAGAGAACATCCCAATTGATGAAATCAGAGATCCATCCAAGAAATCAACATTCCCCCCACTACATGAGTCTATCTGCCATTGTAAATTCAGTTTTGGTTTCAGGAAAATAATAGTAAAATAATTTCCCCTACCAACTTGTAGATTTGTTGTATGGAAGGGAGGTGGGGATTGCTTACTTGTGTGGAATAATTAATGAGCAGGCCATCAGCAAATTATGGCAGATTTTATTCAAGTAAAATTGTAACACATCTTATGACATGGATTTGTATATTTCTTAGGTCAAACCATGTCCCCTAAAACATCAATCCTTTTTTTTCGTGGTCGTGGTGGTGGTGGGCATAGGGATTCATTCTAAACCTGTGAATGAATACAGATATCTTACAGGACCATATCTATCAGGAATCCAGATGGATCTTTTATATAAGGCTATCCCTAGGGCCTTAGGTTCTGAGGACTCCACCCTGTCACAGAATTGATGGATTTTGTGAAAATGCCTGTGACTTCTGCCTAGAATAATTGTGACTCATTTGTTTTTTAGGTGTTCCTTCTAGCTGTGCTAGCGATCTTCAGCACTCAAGCCCTTGGAAATGAGGTGAGTAAATTGACTGGTCTTAATGCTAGTACACTTCAATTCAATCAAAAAGCATGCTTTATAGCTAACCATGAACCAGGCACTGAAGTAGGTGCTGAAGACACAAAGACAAAAATGAAACAGTCCTTACATGCAAAGAGTTCTATTCTGCTGGGGAGAAACAACACATGCATCTATGAGTAGATGCAAAATAATTACAAATTCATTAGGAGAATGGGACTAATAAGTGGGGGATTAGGAAACACTTCTTATAGGATGTGACACCTGAAGGTGCTAGGGATTCCAATGGATGGAGACCGAGATGGAGAAGTCAACCTAGAAATTAACCTCTTCAAATTTAGTTGGATTGGTTAGTCAATTAGCATTTATTAATGTGCCAGGTATTGTATAGGCACTAGGGATGTAATGAAAAGCAAATATGTGGTCCCTGTCCACAAGGGGCTTACAGTCTAATGGAGGAAGCAATGTATAAGCAACTATGCACATACAAGACAAATACAGAGTAGATGGAAGGTAATTTTGGGTGGAAGGACAGCTAGGTGGCCCAGTGGATATAGAGCGGGGCCTAGAATCAGGAAGGCTCATCTTCCTGAGTTCAAATCTGGCCTCAGACACTTACTACTTGTGTGACCCTGGGTAAGTCACTCAACTAAGTTTGCCTCAGTTTCCTCATCTGTAAAATGAGCTGGAGAAGGAAATGGCCAATCACTCCAGTGTTCTTGCCAAGAAAACCCCACATCGGGTCAGAAAGAGTTGGACATGACTGAAACAACCAAGCATCAACAACAATCTCAGGTGGAAGGCACTGGGGGGAGAAGGGAAAGGGAGACCAGTGAAAGTCTCTGACAGAAAGTGAAATTTGGACTTTCTTGAGCCTTGAAGGAAGCCAGGGAAGCCAGGAGGGGGGTCTTTAAATCTCCTAATGCAGATGTACTATTCACCATGCTAATATCTGAAGTCTTTCCAGCTTAGAGTGGGACCTGCCAAGAGCTTATGTTCTGATGGGAAACAAGGGTCAGCTCCACTTCACAGTGAGAATCGGAGAAGGGCTTCAGTGAAGGAAACAGTCTATAAACAGGAGCAGTGGCTTATTGCTACTAACATTCCTACACTTCTGCTCCAAACGTCTTGTAACATTCAAAGTGATATTTCTAGACTTCTCTAGTCCTAGTCTTTGCCGGAGATAAGAACTTAAATTGTTTCATCATCCCAGGTCACTCGCTTTTGGGAAACTTTCTCATTTCAAAATTTAGTAGCTTATTAGTAGAAAAGTTTTGTTTCCTCCTAAGAAGTGAGATACACTAAATTCGTAAGAAAGAGAAATCCAGGTCAATTTATACCTCAGTGCCTTTCTGAGCAGAGCTTTGTCCTTTGTGAAACGATTCCGTACTTGTTTTGACCAGCATTATCAAGTACTATGTATAAGATACTATGCTTGGCACTGACCAGATACAAAAATGAAAAATAACAGAGGCCTTGGCAGCAGGTAGTAGATAGTGGACACACAGTGTTGGACTTTCGGGGGGGCGAGATCTGGCTTTAATCCTGCCTGGAATGCTTAGTAGCCATATGAGCAATTCACCCAATCTCAATGTGCCTGAGTTAACTCTCTGGGATTTGTCTGTGAAGTCACAGCACCAACACCCTCAGCATTGATGGGGGAAGGTTCTATGGTAGAGGCAAATCCCAAGTTAGAACATGTATCTGGGTCCTTGGAATAGGAATGGGTCTCACTTATTGACCAACTAAAATTCTGTTAAGAGTATCTCAGGACTTTAGAACTATAAGTATCATCTATTTGGAATAATGAAATGTACACTAGCTCTAGATTCAGAGAACCTGGTCACACTCCCTCCACCTTTTATGCTTAATACCTGTGGGACCTATATACTGTCCCTGGGCCTCAGATTCCTGATCTGTAAAATGAAAGGCTTGTATGAACTAGTTTGACTCTGATCTAAATCAATGACCTCTTTGATCCTATTTACAACTCTAAGGGATTTTCAAGATTATCTAGTCTTGTTGTTCAGTCATTTTAGTCATGACCAACTCTTTGTGACCTCTTTGGGGTTTTCTTGGCAAAGATACTAGAGTGGTTTATTATTTCCTTCTTCAGTTCATTTTACACATGAGGAAACTGAGGCAAACAGGGTTAAGTGACTTGTGTAGGGTCACACAGCTAGTAAGTGTCTGAGGTGGGAGTTGAGCCAAGTCTTCCAGACTCCAGGCCCAGCACTCTATCTGCTATGCCATGTAGCAGCCCCATATATATGTCTACAAATTAGAGAATGACCAGCAAGTGACTGCATTTGCTATGTTGCCTTCTCTTTCTACTTTTAAATTGGCCTGGTCTGACTATGAAATAGTCTTCAGGGCTTTCTTTATTTCTTGCTCATTGCAGATTGATGATTTGATTTATTGTTGTTCCTGTTTTACATTCCCTCCCCTGTCCCCTTCAAATGTTTATAATACAAAGACAGTATGTATAATTTTTTTTGGATTTGAAATCCAGGTTTTTAACTATGTGAGTCGCACCACTGAGGGTGACTCGATCCAGGAAACGGTGCAAATTGAAAATGAGAAAAATATTGCCATAGTCAACGTCCATGAAGGAAAATGCTCTTCCACCACTATATTTGACTACAAACATGTAAGTGATGAACCCAGAATAAAGGCTTCAAATGCACTTGGAAAGAAACACAAAACACAGTCTCAATCTAATTGGGGGGATGGTGGTAACGGAAACCCTGAGAAACCCACAAGGTGGCTGTAGGGAAAGCCGTCTTGTAAGGGGGCAGACATATGGAAATTTCCTTTTCTGAGGAGATATTCCTACTAATCAGGTGCTAACCTCAGACGTTTCTCCGTGGCTGAAGGACAACAAACATACTCAGTGCTCTTTAAATTTTGGCATCTAGAGTCTCATTCTCCCCAAACTAGTTACATTTGTGTTCACAAGTCAGCTTTCTCTGAGTCTCAAACAAAGAACAATAGTCATGGGCAATAATTGAGTTCTTTTCTCCCCATAGGGTTATATTGCTTCCAGAGTACTCTCTCGGAGGGCCTGCTACATCATGAAGATGGACGATGTAGATATCCCTGCTCAGGATGAACTCAGACGATACATTTATGAGAGACAGGTATTTATTGTTCTTTCCATCCGATTATAAAAGCTGTCATCTATATAGTGCTTAAAGCATTTTGTGCAAATTACCTCCCTTGATCCCATTAAATATGCACTGTAAGTGTTATTATTCTAATCTCACAAATGAGTAAACTGAGGCTCAGAGGAAGGTTTGGTCATATATCCATAGTCACATAGCTGGCAAGTGTGGGAGGCAGGATTAGAACCCATGTGTCTCCTTATGACAAGTCCAATGTTCTATTTTCATGGTGCCATGCTGCCTGTAGGAGTCTCACATAACTGGACCTATAGTCAGTACCCAGAAAAAATGGAGCAACAGAAATAGTTTCTGCACAGAAATGTTGATAGTAATAAAAAATTCATAGCTAGAAGAAACAGCAATAACAAACAGACATTTACTAAATGCTTCCTATGTTTGGAGCACTATTCTGCGAAAGAGGGAGAATTTAGCTAAAACCTGACACTTTCCCTTATGGAGCTTATACACCAGTGAGAAAGAGATGCAAATACAGTAAGTATAAATAAATATAATACATAATATTATATGATTAATGGATTGAAGAAATATGTTTTAAATGTTCTTAGGAATCAAAAGGGAGAAGACTCATTATTTGTATATGATATGGTAAAAAGTGGAGCATAGCACGTGAAGTTCTCCCATTCATTGTACTCTGCTTCCCTGGGACTATCTGAATTCCCTTCCCAACATATCCCATCTTTAGTAATAGCTGGGTGATGCAGTGGATAGAACATTGGATAGAACATTGAACATCAGGAAGGCCTGAGCTCAAATCTGGGCTTCAACACTTGGTAGCTGTATAACCCTGGACAAGTCACCTAACCCCTACTTGCATCAATTCTTCATCTGAAATGGCAAACCACTCTGGTATCTTTGCCAAGAAAACCCCATGGGTCACAAAGAATCTGACATTACTGAGCAAAAAATAACCAGAACTGTGTTATGTGCTTTACAATTGTGATCTCAATTGATCCTCACAACAACCCTGGGAGTCAGGTTATTATCCCCATTTTACAGTTGAGGAAACCAAGGTGAAAAGAGGTTTAAGTGACTTGCCCAGGCTCACACAGCAAATAAGTACCTAAGAACTTATCATATTTGAACTCAGGTCTCACTGCCTCCAGGCCCACCAATCTATCTACAGCATCACTTAGCTGTACATCCTCTTCCTTCAAAGCCCTTTCTCCTTGTATGAGATTCAAGGGGTAGTGGGGTGGCTAGGTGGCACAGTGAATAGAGCATCGGCACTGGAGTCAGGAGGATCTGAGTTCAAATCCAGCCTCAGACACTTAACGCAGGGGGAAAAAAACTAGCTGTGTGACCTTGGGCAGATCACTTAACCCCAATTGCCCGACCTTCGTCCCTCCAAAAAAAAAAAAGCAAAAAAAAAAAAAAGAAAGAGAGATTAAAGGGGTAGTGCAGGAAGGGACTTCAGACTAGAAATCACCTAGTTCAACATTCTCCTTTTTTAGGTGAGCAAATTAAGACCTAGAGAGGGGAATGGACCCAACAAGTTCACACAGTTAGTTAGTAGCACTGCACTCTGAGACTTGAAGCCAGGTCTCCAGACTTCTAGCACATTGCCTGGCTCATTTTAGGGGCTTAACAAATATTTGCTAATTGATCAATTACAGGATAGTGTATTTTCCAGTGAAATAGGCTGCCTCCCTATGGCTTAATCACTAAGATTCTTCCACACTAGGTTGATACCAATTGGCTTCTCTTAGTCAGGCAAGGAGTAAAACTTAGAGTGAAACTCTGAATGCTGGGCAACTCACTCCCCTGTCTTTAACCCAGATGGGGACTAAAGATACCTTGGAGTGATGGTGGAGCCCTCTCTCTTAGTGGCTAACTTTCTCTGCATCTCTGGGCTGAATGACCAAGCGTAGAGTGGTGGAAACCATTGTTATTAAAAAGGATCAGGGGATAGTGGGAAGAGAAGCATGGTGGGAGGTGGGTCCTTCCCCAACTTTTAGTTCTTTCTGGGGGTGTCTTCTGTAAAATAAGAAAATAAAGCTTTACTGGTCTGAAGGCTGGACCATTTGATGTCTTGAGGTCTCTTGTGAAAATAGTTTAAGAAACAGAGCAATGCAATAGGACAAACTCTGAGCTTTAAGTGTCTGACCATAGTCAACTAACATTTACATTCCTACTGTGTGCCAGGAACTGTGATACATGCTGAGAGGTCACAATTTCTGTGATTCTCTGTTTCCTCATTTGGAAAATTGGGATGACAATACCTGCTCATCCTATCTCACAAGTTTGATGTAAAAAGTGTTTTCTTAACCAAAAAGTATTATAGGATTTGGAGCTATAATAACATTTTTATGTATTAATGATATAGATCTTTAGTCATTTACATTAATGATTATGATGATAGGATTTCTGTTATGAATATAGGTATACAAGAAAGTATTAACTTAATTCTTTTTTGTCTCTTCTTCTATTTTTATCTAGGAGTTACAAACCATGTTTTCTTCCAAATATACTTGGGTGAGGTACAACCCTATACGATCTCTGCTCACCAATATTGATTGGTACCTGTTTGGTTCACCCATAGAAAATCTTTGCAAACATGTGCCACTCTACAAGGCTGAAGTGACTGGAGAAAAAAGTGAGTATATCGTGGGAAACCTTTGGAGTGTTCTTGAAATGTATTGTTTTCTTCCACATATGAGCCTCTTGGCTTAGATGGGAATGGGAAGAAAGCAAACATTTCTTTAAAGGGCAGGACCAAGTGTTGTCTGGGGGAAGACAGAACAATGATCTAAAGGTTTGTAGAAAAACTTTGAGGGCTGTTTTGCTGTAGGTAAAGTGCTTGTTCTATTTGTGTATATACAGTAAGTCCTTATAGCATTCGTGAGTGTTTTTGTTAAAAACAACAAAGCACAATTGGAAGGATGAGAATAATAAGAAAGCAAAGGCAACACATTGATAGGTACATCAAAAATTTTTCCTTCTGTAGCAGGAGGAAGACAGAGAGAGAAGAATTAATAAGGAACTAGTCAAGAGAAAGGGGAAAGCCTACCTCTAAGAAGGAGCTAGGAAGGCCCCTCTAAATCCAAAGTCTTCTGGTAATTTACCCCCAAATCCCACAGGGAATAAGTAGTAGATCCGGGATTGTAACCCAGATCCTTTAACTCCAAATTCAAGGCTCTGGTCACTGTACCATGCTATGTAAAAATGAATAAAGGCATAGTCTTAATTCATAGGCATTGCTGAAACTTGGTGGGATAGGGCCCATGATTGGAACATGATTCATGAAGAAAATGCTTTATCCAAAAGGAAAAGGATAAGTAAAAAGTTCAGAGCAAAAGCTAGGAAGGAAATACTAGCATTGTGTTTTAGGATTTTCTCACATCAGGAAATCCAGGAACAAGAATGGGGAACCGTTATGGAGGGCATTTAAGAACAAACTCAGAAACAGAATATTGTTTCAGGAGTGTGCTACATACCACCTGGACAGAAGGAGGAAATAGATGAGAAGTTTAGGAAACAAGTAATAAGTCCCATATGGATGTTTATGATATAGTAGTGACGGGGGACTTCAATTACCCAGCTATTAACTGCAGCTCCCCTTCTGCCAAAAGTAGAACAATTAAAAATTTCTTGATTTGATTTAATTTTTAAAAAGTCATCCTTTGAAAAGTGGGAGAAGCAATAAGGGGAGCTATCATTTTGAACCCAATTCAGACCTGAGGTAGACATGATGGAAATATTTCAGATAAGTGAACACTTCATCTTTGAATTCATCATTCAGAGGAAAATTGTTGTTATGGTTGTTGAGTTTTCTTGTCAAAGATATGGAGTAGTTTGCCATTTACTTCTCTAGCTCATTTTACAAAAGAGAAAAACTGAGGCAAACAGGGTTAAGCGACTTGCCCCTTATTCAGGATCACACAGCTAGTGTCTGAGGCTGGGTTTGAACTCAATTTCTTGTAACAAATATGTATAGTCAGGAGAAACAAATTCCCTCATTTGTTTCTCTTAAATGAAACAAAATCCACCCTTCAGAAAGTGTATTCTTCCTTTCTCACCCTGAATCCAGAGAAGGCAACATAACTGATCCTGACCCCCAGGACTCTGGGAAACCTAAAGAAAGTCCTCTCCCTACTCTAGTCCATCTGTTCCTTCCTAAGTTGTGTAGCCCCATTTGGGGAAGCAGGGACGAGGGAGGGGGGTCGTGACTTTGGGAAGAAGAGAAGAGGAGCAGTAATCGAGAGATTCCACCCCAGCACTTGGCACATAGTAGGAACTTAATAAGTGCTTATTGGCTGACGACCCACCCAAATTTTCATCTACCTCAGGCTCTCCTCCTTCCACCTCTTGGCTGAAAGTAGATCTGGGCTCAATCATTTTATACTTCAATGTGATAACTTGTAATTGTAATCAAAGTTAGGACTACTGAGGGAAAATCCCAAGAACTCCTGGGTCTCAATTTTCTCCCCAGAAACTTAGAATCTCTGAGTTCACACTCTCTGTGTCCTTTCTATCCCTCCCCCTCCTCTGTGAATTGGGCTTTGGATGGAGTCTCTGGGGTGCCAGGATGAGAATAAAGCTAAGTCATTCATCCATAGCCTCAATCCTTCTGCTCCCTCACTCCCCTTTGGCCCCCAGGGCAGCTGGACTGGCTATTCTTAGTGTGGATAAGGAAGAGTATAATCTATCACCTTCTCAAAGACCTGAGGAAGAGGAGAGCTAGGAAAGAGTAAGAAGAATGGAGGAATGGGCATGGGACACAAGGAATCTCGCTCAGCCTTGAGTCATAGTGGATAGGTGTTGTGGTACAAAATAAATTCAGATAAGACATAGCCTCTGCCCTTAGGGAGCTTACAGTTTAGGAGGAAGATATGGCATATACCTAAATAACTATTCAATAAGCTAACACATGGTAAGTACTTTAGAGAGATGCAAGCCAATTGTTATATAAGATCTGAGGTCATTACCATCTATGGGCCTGAGAAAGGCTTCATGAAGGAGGTGTGTTTTGGATTGTGTTTCAGAGGATGTGCCTGTTCAAAGGATGGGTACATCCTCTGAAGCACAACTCAAAACATACCTCCTTCATGAAGAACAGAACAGGCAGAGAGAAGGTGGGGCAGTTAAGGTACAGGGATCAGTCTAAAAGAAGGCACAAGTTATGAAAATATGGTGGCTGTAGGGAGAACAATGCACAACCCAGTTTGGTTGGAGAATGGAGGAGGGGGAAGGAAGTAGTACCAGAGACCATTCTCTTTCATGTCTTCCCATAAAACACCCACAGAGAAGGGACCCAGTGTAGCTGAGGTTGTAGGCCTCACTCTAAATCTCTTAACATATGTGGGAAACCAGGGTAGCCCTTGGATGGTCAATCTGATGTCCTTCAATCCCAGTTCTCTACTTCTTTTGACAGTTGCATATGCCCTTACAAGGCTACTTCTTGTGGACGAATCATCACAAAACAAATTGTTTTTTAAAAAGAGGTTTTGTTTTTAATGAAATTACTACTGTCCACAAGTAAATTATAATGTGTTTGAAATTCCAAAGGCATATTTGAGGTTAACATGCCCAGAATTTCACAG
This sequence comes from Pseudochirops cupreus, assembly GCA_028627135.1. Taxonomy (NCBI): domain Eukaryota; kingdom Metazoa; phylum Chordata; class Mammalia; order Diprotodontia; family Pseudocheiridae; genus Pseudochirops; species Pseudochirops cupreus. The sequence goes on along the minus strand of CM053581.1, from coordinate 99,928,380 downwards.
CACTGACCCCAGGATTGTCACAGTTGGCCGGTCTTGTCTTTGTTGCCAACAGATGATTATTTTTCACAATAGAATCTTCATTAGTGAATTTGTTAATTGTTCGTTTGGAGGAAATATTCAGTACTTAGAACACTGGGCTGGCAGCAGAGCAGTGGAATTGACAATAGACTAGGAGTCACAATACCTAGGTTCTATTACTTATTAGTGTATCTATAAGTAAGTCACTTAACTTCTCTAACCTCATTATTTCCATCTATTAAATGGGTAAACGTCTTGAGGAAATGGTCTTTATAAACTGCAAAAAAGATCCTAAAAATGTGAATGATTTTTATTTCTGAGGTTAAATTGCAGTAATCATTTCTTCTTTCTCTTTTTTCTCTTAGCTGGTGCTAAGGGTTGTGCCAAGGCTGGGCTCCTGGGCATCCTTCAAATTGGCATCTGTGCAGACCTTACTCTTTAGACATCATCCTATTGGAGCTATCATTCAGAGGAGGTTCCCTTGGATTTCATGATTCCACTCTGCAGCCAAAGAGTAACATCACAATCTCCCACTTACCCTCTGATGTGAATGGAATAGAGTAGTATGTTCTAATAAAATATATGCTTTATTTACAAATGTTTGAGACTTTTTTTCCCTTCAGTATGAACAGTGAAAAGAAAGGCAATGTCTCCTCACATGTACTTGGCCAAAGAGGACCATAACCTCTGTATCAGAGGTTACCTTCTGAGATAAAAGGTCTGCACGTAGTTAGACAAAATCTTCACTTCTCTGGCTTATTGTTCTCATATACGTATGTCTGTCTGTCTGCCTGTATATGTATACGTATTTATATATACGTATACATACACATACATATATATAAATAAACATTGGGATAACATTTGCCATTCTCCAATCTTGTGATATTTCCCTCATTTGCCACGATCTGTCAATTATCATGAACAGGGCACAACCATCTACATCTGCATCTTTTAGAGCTAGGGAATATAGCTTCATCTGGGTCCCTCTATTAAAACAGTGCAATGTTAGACAAAGAACTAATTATAATTGGCTGTTGCATCAGTAACTAGTCTGATGTATCAACACGTCAGAGATCAGTTTCATTTTAACTCTGAAGGAAAAAGGAGATTGCATTACTTTCTTAAAATTACTTTATTGAAACCTCAAGTTTGGTTTCCAAGGTAGAGGCAGAAGAATTTCTCCCTTGAGAAGCAAAGGACCACAGTTCCTTAGCAAACAAGCAGGAGCTCCAACCTTCCAGTAACTGGAAATTATTCTCATCAGAGACCTGGAATCTCTCCACAGATGGAGATGCCAAAACTGTATGTGTCTGCAAAAATTGGTGCTTTAAAACAAGATTGGGGATTCAGCTCCAGGGCAGTGCCTTAAGGAGAAAGAAATTCAGATTAAGACAAGAAACCATCTACCTTCAAATTAAATGACTTCCAGGTCAAATGTTATATACATTACATGAAAGGCAATGAAGTGCAGTATATGGAATCCAAAAGTACTACATTATTCCTCCATCACATACTGGCAGTGTGATTCTAGGAAAAGCATTTAATTTCCGAGTGCTCAAGGCAAATATTTTTGGGCCATAAATTACAAGTGAGTTACTGATGGAGTGTGTTTCTATACACTCAGGATCTCTTTACAATTTTGGTCTCAGGATCTCTTTACAATTTAAGAAAAATTGAAGACCCCCCACCCACCCTATTTTTATGTGGGTTATATTTGTTGATATTTACTACATTAGACATAAAAATGTCTTTGCATGATTATGAAAATTGTTTTGACCTTGTGAATCTTCTAAAAGAGTCTCTGGGATACCCAAGGTTCACTGGACCACACTTCGAGAACTACTAACCTACACAGATACAAATTTTAAGTCTAGAGCAATGTGTTACATAATTGGGCATGGTGCTAGATTCATGGCTATTTGTAAAGAATTATGGATTTAAAATTGGAAATTCCTCAACAATGGGAACCATTGGTAAAATTTGAAGGACGTAAGATTTTTCAGCATCCCCTCGCTCCGACTTTCTGTTCCTTTCCTCCTGCTAAGTCTATACCATTTACATGCTTAATGATCATAGGATTTAGAACTCAAAGACACTTTAGAAATTATCTTTTCATTGGATCACAAACTAGGATCCAAAAGGGATCTTAGTGATCATTTAGTCTAACCTCTTGCCTTATCTAGTTTCAACCTCTCATTTTACAGATACTATACTTTTTTTTTTTTGCTTTTTTGGAGGAGAAGGCAGGGCAATTGGGATTAAGTGACTTGCCCAAGGTCACATGGCTAGTTTTTGTGTTAAGTGTCTGAGGGCATATTTGAACTCAGGTCCTCCTGACTCCAGTGCCGGTGCTCTATTCACTGCGCCACCTAGCCGCCCCTACTATACATTATTTACAAATAATTTTCAGAAACCGTGGGCCAGAAGAGGGAAAATGACTTTTTACAAGTTATATAGATAGAAAGTAGCAGAGCTAGGATTCCAATATGGTAGCACTTCTGATCCCAAACCTATATATAGTTCTTTCTCCTTGATTGAGATATTCTCACAATGATTTCTCCTTTTAGGAGTAATAATAAGAGCTAACTTTTTTTTAGTGCTTTAAGGTGTGCAAAGTATGCTACAAACATTATCTCATTTGAACCTTTCAACAGCCTTGGGAAGTAAGTACTATTATTATTCCCATTTTACAGGTGAAACTGAGGCCGGCGATAGTTAAATGACTTGCTTAGAATTGCAGAGCTAGTAAGTGTCTGAAGCTGGATTTGAACTCAGGTGTTCTGGAGTTTCTGAGGTCCAATACTCTTTCTAGCTGAATACCTTTTTTTTTTCCACATATCAAATCTAAATTAACTTCTTTGCAATTTCTCATGGCTGCTACTCCTGTCCTCTGGGACCAAGAAGAATGAGCCCAGTCCCTTCTGGACACTACTCCCTGTAGCAAAACTACATTAAGGGTGAACAGTAAAGAGATATTGGGTCTCTCAGCTCTGTCCCTTGTTCTGAAAGGTAGGATGTTTTCCTGGTTGGACAAGTCCCAGAGTGAAGAATCCTGGAAATCTAGGGGCTGTTATGTGACTGACAGGGTTTAAATACCTATGTATTCTCTCTCTGCACAGCTAGGTGAGGCAGTAGATAGAGTGCTGGACCAGGAATCAGGAAGCCTAATCTTCCTGAGTTCAAATCTGGCCTCAGACACTTCCTAGCTGTGTTACCCTGGGCAAGTCACTTAGCCCTATTTGCCTCAGTTTCATCATCTATAAAATGAGCTAGAGAAGGAAATAGCAAACCACTCCAGTACGTTTGTTAAGAAAACCCCAAATGGGATCACTAAGAGTTGGACGTTACTGAATCACAAAAAAAATGTTCTTTCTTTTTTTTTTTTTGGAGGGGGAAGGTAGGGCAATTGGGGTTAAGTGACTTGCCCAAGGTCACATAGCTACTAAGTGTTAAGTGTCTGAGGCTGGATTTGAACTCAGGTCCTCCTGACTCCAGGGCCGGTGCTCTAGTCACTGAAAATGTTATTTCTTTACCTATTTCACTTAAACACTTGAATCTCTGTGGGTGGTATGTCAAATAGATCCCTTCCCTGAACCTCCCAAAACTCTAATCATTCCTCATGACACAAAAGAAATTGACTCACGCTTTATGCATTGCTGTGCAAAGTATGTAGGAACCCCTCTACACAGATCACTGATAGTCTTTCCATACTGAGCAACATTCTTAACCCAAGTGGGTAAAATGATGTAGGTGAGACCTTGTGAGGAGTTGTAATTCCTAGAAAACTGAAAGTAAATAGGATTTAAGATTTAGACTTTTAAGCAACTTTACTGATAGATCACCTAGTCCAATATCTTCATTTTGCAGATGAGTAAACTGAGTCCCAGCAAAGGGAAGGGAGCTAACCCAAGGTCACACAGGAATAGGATTATAGGATCATAGATCTCAGGCTAGAAGGAACCTCACAAGCCATGCAATCCATGCTCCTCATCTTTACATATGGGGAATGAGTCCAAGGGTGGTTTACATGATTTGCCCAAGGTCATAAAGGTAGTATGTACCGGAGGCAGGATTTGAACCCTGCTAAATCTGAAAAGTTGCACATGAAAGCAATGTCGATGGATGAACTCTTTGTAGCACTGAGGAGTAAACTTTAGCCCCCAGGCTGAATTTGGATTTCACCCTTCCTTGATTCAGACTATAGCACACCAACCAAGACACCAAACTTTCATTTCTGTTGCAAAAATATGGTGTGATTTTTACACAATGTTAGCAGCAGTCTTCCAAAAGTAAGGCTGTTGATCCATGACTGTCTATCTCTGTGTCTGTCTTTCTCTTTGTCTCTCTGTGTTTTTAGGGCTTTCTTGGACTCCTGTTTCTGTGTAGATCCTTCACTGACCACATTATAGAAGAATATTTTAAATTAATTGTTATGTTTATTGAATAATTGTACGTTCCCTTTAAAAATGTTAATAATGACCTTTATAAAGCATTTTGTATCCACTTTATATCCACTGCCCTGCTGGGATCTAAATGTCACGAATGTTGAGTACAAACCAGGCCACTTAACCCACTCTATCTTGCCGGCTCCAGACAAATGCGCCATTCTTTGATTTCCATTCAATCCACCCATCTACCTGCCTGCCATACAAGTGTATGTACATTTCCCCACCCCTTTCCACTCATACTTCTGGGCACAGCAATCAAATCAATAGGGACATTGCTCCTTGGAAAGAAAATAGGGAGTAAAAATAAGATGGAGGGAAATTCACAAATAGTAATTATAACTTTGAATGCAAATGGGATATTTATAGCAACTCCTTTGTGGTGGCAAAGAATTGGAAATTGGAGGAAGGACCAACAATTGGAGAATCGTCTAACAAGTTGTGGTGTATGGTTGTGATGGAATACTACTGTGCTGTAAGAAATGACGAGCTCATTAATCTTAGAAAGGCATAGAAAGACTTGCATGAAGTGATGAAGAGTGAAGTGAGCAGAACCAAGGGACCATTGTACACAGTAACAGCAATATTGTTTTAAGAATGACTTTGGACAACTAAGTCATTTTAATTCTTATAAATACACAAATTAAACATAAAGGACACCCAGAGAAAAACTGATAAATAGAAGAATATATAGAATACTATATATCTATACCCATAGCTATATCTACATACATATTTGTGTCTAATGGTGGCTATCTAATGGTGGGTGGGGCAGGGAAGAAAAAAAGGAAAAAAAGAAATTTACATGATAACTTTGTTGTATATTTGGAGGGAACAGTACATTGTAAATGGTAGATTTGCAGTTGCATGTACAATCATTTTCTTTATTATACTGCATTATAGAAATGCTTGTTTTATTCCTTGAATTGAAAATAAAATAAATTTTAAAAAAAGAAAGCGTATCTCAGTTGATTGCCCTGAATCTCAATGGTAACTCTGTGGGAGGGGTGACCTGGGAAAGAAGTTTTGATCTGGGGAAAGAGAGGGTTGAAGAGTTGATAATTAGGTTGGGTTACATAGGCTTGCCTAAAAAGGCCTGAAGAAGCAAATGGTACATATAAATTCCAGAGCATCTGGTAGATTTGTTCATATTCTTTTCACTTTATCAATCAAAAGTCAACTAACAATGAAGGTCAGATTCCATCAAAATGAACATTTCTACATTAATTGACAGTGTACAATGCCACCGTAGCCAATGTCCTTTGTCCTAAGTGGGTCACTGTACTTAGGAATCTTTCGCAGGCCAGCAAGACGCTATTCTCATCATCAGTAACAGCAAATACTAGTAATTCTCGTTAACTCCTATTTCTGTGACACTCTGATGTTGACAAAGGGTAGCCAAGTAGTGCAGTGGATAGAGAGCTGAGTCAAGACTCAGGAGGATCGAATTCAAATCCACCCTCAGACACTTAATAGCTGTGTGATCCTGGGCAAGTCATTTAGCCCTGTTTGCCTCGGTTTCCTCATCTGTAAAATGAGCTGGAGAACAAAATGGCTCTAGTATCTTTGCCAAGAAAACTCCAAATAGAGTCACAGAGAGTCAGACATGATTGAAATGGCTCAACAGCAACACGTTTTACCAGGTAGTTTCCCAATAGCAATTTGCATAGATAAGTAGTTCAAAGAGTGTTATCTTCCTTTCACAGATAAGGAAAATTGAGGTTCAGAGAGTGCAGTCCCTCTACCAGTAAAAGTTCAGAAGGAAGGATTTGAATCCAAGTCCCTCACTCTTTCTACTACCCCACCCTTTTGAGTACCAGGTATGTGTAATGCACTGTACAGGGTGCTGGCAATACAAAAAAGATCGTGATGCTTTCTACATGTCAACAAACTGGTTGGAGAATGGTCCTTCAGTGGCCATAGTTCTGTTAGGAAGAAATCTTTTGTGTTTAGCATTATTCCCTTACCTGTTTATTCAGGGCTTTGTGGAGCACTTCCAAACTGGGGAAGACATCTTTATCCATCCTGACTAGCGCACAAGCCTTTTTGCTATACGATTTGGCAGCCAAATAACCCTTGAACAACCCAACAGAAATGTTTGTAATAGAAGCTGTTACTTTGCCCTGAACTTAGTTCATTCTAGCTGGATGTAATTTGGAAATAGGAATTATTCCTCAAGGCCAGTGTATATGGTATATATACCAGTGAATATGGTATTTAAAAAAATGATTAACTTCCAGTCCATTTCTTTCTGGCCTGCTTAGTGGAGAAGGGCCAACTTGTAAAGATGCCCTAGTAATGATAGCTGATATTTGCATAGCCCTTAGAGCAGGGGTGAGGAACCTGTGACCTCCAGGCCACACGTGGCCCTCTAGGTCCTCAAGTGTGGCCTCAAGAACCATTCTGTGAAGTTTGGATTCTGTCGAAGGGCCCTACTTGAGAACCTAGAGGGCTACGTGTGACCTTGAGGCCACAGGTTCCTCACCCCTGCCTTAGAGGTTTCCAAAGAGCCTTCCACCTGTTATCTCATTTGAGCCTTACAACAGTCCTGTGGGGTAGGTACTACAATCCCTATTTAACAAATAGGGAAATTAAGGTTTATATGACTTGCCTGTGGTTATATAACATAGTCAGAATGCCATATAACAATAGTCAGGATTTGGACCAAAATCTTCTGACTGCATGCCCAGAGTTCTCTCCATTATACCAGGACACTTCCACTAACACTCTCTAAGAGAGGATGAGTTGCCCATTAGTATTTACAAACTCAAGGCTCATAGGATTCAGACACAGAAGGGACCTTAGAGTCCAACTTCATCTCATTTTACAAATGAGAAAACTGGAGTTCAGAGGCGTTAAGTGATTTAGGATTAGTTGGGTCATATGCTTTAGATGGACCTGAGCGACTGCCTGGAGGTACCATAACTTACTCAAGACCACAGAGTAGTAAATGTCAGAGTCCAAATTGCCAACCACACAACCAGTGCTTTCCCCACTGTACCAAGGAGTCACACAAGAGGAAATGGAGAAAGGAAGGAAATAAGCATTTATATCAAGCCTATTATGCACCAGACACTGTACTAAGAGCTTTAAAAATATTTGCTCATTGAATCACAACAGTCCTGCAAGGTAAGTGCTATTATGATCCCCAGAGACCAGCTCTTCTATGAACTATGCTCTATGTGCCTTCCCAGTTCTGGCCACATTATTTTTCTCTTATGAAATATAAAACTGAACAATGGCCAAGACCAGGTTTGTTCCAACCTTGTGCTAATGAGGCTCATGTCTTACATGGTTGTAATCCAATATGCCATCCCATTCACTCCAAGGATTAATGTCGTGGATGAGAATGATGCTACCATGGATATTGACATTGGTCCTGTGGTGCTCATGGGTTTCATTTAGCCGTTGAATCTGATCCTAGAGAAAACAAAATCTTGAGCACCGTTGAAGAGATGGAATAGAGACCTTCTCCATATCCTCAAGGGGGAATTCATTCAAAATTCTTTTCTTCATGTACTTTGCTGGGGGAGTGAGAACCTCCTTCTGTGGCTGCACTGCCTTAAATTCCCTTGGCTCTCAGAAACACCCCTGCTAAAACCGTTGATAGTCACTCACCGTCTCTGCCAGGCATGGAGTCAAGAACATTACCAGAAAGGCAGCAATCAGGGTCTATAATTGAAATAACAAATAAAAAAAAGTCAAAACAAACATTACAACCGGAGATTAGAGATTTTGGGGGAAAAAAAGAGTCTGGAATCTCTGTTCTCCAAATTGTTTCTAGTTAATAAAATTTCAAGATATTGAGGGATCTTTGAGATCATTTAGGCCAATCCCTTCATTTTATAGATGAAACAACTACATTTTAAATATATTATATATTACACATATATTGCTTTTTGGAGGTGGGGGGAGGCAAGGCAATTGGGGTTAAGTGACTTGCCCAAGGTCACATGGCTAGTAAATGTTAAGTGTCTGAGGTCACATTTGAACTCAGGTCCTCCTGACTCCAGGGCCAGTACTTTATTTGCTGTACCACCTAGCAACCCTCATATATATTTATTTATCAATATATTAAATAGGTTATAAATATATTAAATAGGGGTGGCTAGATGGCACAGTGAGTAGAGCACCAGCCCTGGAGTCAGGAGGACCCAAGTCCAAATCCAGCCTCAGCCATTTAACACACACACACACACACACACACACACACACACACACACATGCACAAACTTGCCGTGTGACCTTGGGCAAGTCACTTTACCCTAATTGCCCTACCTTCCCCCCTCCAAATAAATAAGTAGATAGATATGTTATTTTATATTAACTATTCCTATTGTACTGCTCTAACAAGTAGAAAGAGGTCAGTGCCACTTATTTCATTCATATTTAGAATTTAAGCTGGCGAATTAGTGTGGCCTATCAGGTAGAAAGTTTGGCCTCAGAGTCAGAATGTTTAAGAACTGTCTCTTATACAAACTGGGTGTGTTGTTCTTGTCATTATAGTCATTTTTCAGTTATGTCCAACTCTTTGTGTCCCCATCTGAGGTTTTCTTGGCAAAGATGCTGGAGTGGTTTGTCATTTCCTTCTCTAGCTCATTTTACAGATGAGGAAACTGAGGCAAACAGGGTTAAGTGACTTGCCCAGGGTTACACAGCTAGGAAGTATCTGAGACCAGATTTGAATTCAGGTCTCCCTGACTCTAGGCCCAGCACTCTATCTACTGCACCATCTCGCTGCCCACAAA
>CM053581.1:99857218-99909985 GCA_028627135.1 Pseudochirops cupreus | reverse complement strand
CTATATATATAATAAAACATGTTAATTATACCAATAACAAAAACTATACCACTACATAAATAAATAGTGTAAATGTTTTTGGCAAAATCTAGTATTAATTTCTACTAAGAACCCTAGAAAATAGGAATAAATAAACTTTTCTTTAAAATAATAAGTAATATTTATCTAAATCTAAGAGCAAATGGAGAAAAGTTAAAGATCTTTCCAATAACATCATGGGTAAAGCAAGAATGCTTATTATCACCACAACTATTTTCCAAAGTACTAATAGCTAGTATTTCCTAGCATTGGTACTAGGAATGCTAGCTATAGTAAAGAGAAAATAAAAATAAATTGAAGAAATAACCATAAGCAAGAAGGAAACAATGCCCTCCTTCCCCTCAAAAAAATCAGTAACAGCCCAACAGATAATATGATAATTTACTTAAATAACCTTATAGAGTTAACGAAAATTAATTAAAATAATTTGAAGTTCAGCAAAGTTACAGGCTATAAGACAAATCCACATAAATAACCAGCATTCCTATTTATAACCAATCAAATGGAACAGGAAAAGCTAGATGGAGAAATTGCATTCAAAAATAGCTACAGAAGTTAAAAAAAATTTGGGAGTATACCTACCAAAATTCACCTAGAGACTATAGGAATTTAATTATAAAACATTCTTTCTAGAAATGAGGAGAATAAAATAGTTGGAGGTAAGTCAAAATAGATATGTTAAGGTAATATGATATAATTAAATACCACTTAAATTAACTTACTTATTCAATGCTGTATCAAATTCCCCAAAGAATATTTTTATGCAACTAGAAAATGAATAACTAGATTCATATGTAGAAATAAAAATTAAAGAATCTCATGGATAATTATGAAAAAAAGAGTTGGAAGGAAGGGGATTGGTCCATCAGTACCAGATCTCAAACTGTACTACAAAGCAATAATCATTAAAATTATATGATAATGGTTAAAAAAAAAGATAAGTTGATCAGTGGGAGAGATTAGCTATATAATATACAGAAATAAGCGAACATAGCAATATAATGTTGGATAAACTCAACGAACTCAATTACTGGAGTAGGGATTCTTTATTTGACAAAAACTTCTGGGAAAAGTGGAAAGCAGTCTGGCAGAAACTAGGTTTAGATTAACACCTCATACCACACACCAAGATAAATTCTAACTGGATGCATGCCCTAGATATAAAGGATCAATCATAAGCAAATTAGAGGAGCAAGGAAGATTACCTTGGATCTATGGATAGGGGAAGAATTTGTAATTAGACAAGCGACAGAGAAGATCATATGATATAAAATGGATACTTTTGTTTATATAAAATTAGAAAAGCTGTTGCAGAAACAAATTGAATGCAGTACAAATTAGAAAAGGAAGAAGGTAAGTGGGGGAAAATGACTGTGGGGAGTTTTTCTGATACAGGTCTCATTTCCAAGATATTAAAAGAACTGATTCAAATTTATAGTGCTAAGAAGCATTCCCCAAAAGATAAATGGTCAAAGGACATGAACAGGTAATTTTCAAAGGATGAAATCCAAGGCAGTCAGGTGGGGCAGTGAACAGAGTGTTGGACTTTGAGTCAGGAAGACCTGAGTTCAAATCAGCCTTAGATACTAACAGAATTACTTAAACACTGTTTACCTCAAATTCCTCACTTGTAAAATAGGAATAATAATAGTACTTATCTCTTAGGGTTGTTGTGAGGCTCAAAATGTGCTAACATTTGTAAAGCACTTGGCACATAGTAAGAGTTCTATAAATTCTAGTTATTATCATATGAAAAAATGTTCTAAATCACTAATATTTAGAGAAATATAAATTAAAGCAGCTTTGTAGTTCTATTTACTTTTCAGACTGTCAAAGATACATAAGAGAGAACAATGACAAAGGTATGAAAGGCTGTGAAAAAAACATGTATACTAGTTCACCCTTGATGTAGCTGTGAATTGGTCCAGCCATTTTGGAAAAGAATTGGGCACTATGCCCCAAAAGATTACTATACTATGCATATCCTTTTACCTAGCTGTACCGGTACTGGGTACTGATCTATATGTATAAAAATATTTATAGCAGCTCGTTTGTGGTAGCCAAAAGCTGGAAGCTAAGTGCGAGTTCTTCTATTGGGGGAATGGCCTAAGAAATTGTGATATATGAATGTAATCAAATATTATTATATTAGGTCATAAGAAATGATGAAATGGACAATTTCCGAGTAAACTTGGAAGATCTTTGTGAGCCAAAGCAGAGCAAAGTGAGCAGAACTAGAACAATTCATACAATGATAAAAACATAGTAGAGAAAACCAACTCTGAAGGACTTTAGAATGGTGATCAGTGCGCCATTCCATTATGATAAAATGATAAAGTGGGACTTCCAAAGAATAAAGATGAAACTCACCACAAACTTCCTGATGGAGAGGTGATGAACTAAAGATGCAGAAGGAGAAATACATTTTCAGACATGGCCAATGAGGGAATTTGTTTGCTGGACTATGCAGCTACGTACTGAGTATTTTTCATTTTTTGTTTGTTTTTCAATTGATTAATGAGGGCAAGGTAATGGGAGGGACAGATCAATTAAAGAACTTGTTTTTTGAAAAATAAAATAAACTTTTAAAATATCAAATGAGAAACAACACATGGAGATTGTTTACTTGCCAAAGGTGATTACTATAGTCACAGAAGATGCCCCGTACAAGATCTAAGTGAGAGAAGGTTTTCATATAGGTAGTGAAGCTTCTCTTTCTGATAAATTCCAGAAGGCTACAGAGCTTTCTCAGTGAGATTCATGACCATCATCAGTCCAACCATCCACATAAGAAAGACCAAGAGGATGAAATATACCTTTTTTTCCAGACTTTGACATGCACTTGGATAGGAAGTCCATTGAGTTAGTCCATCAGTATATATGAACTGGGCCCAGAACTGAATGGGAGAAAAAAATGGGCTGGATTGTGTTTGTGAAATATCCCAGTGTTTTCAACAATGCCAAGCTGGCCCCAACGTACAGATCCATCTCTTTGACACCAATATTCTATGTAGCTATACATCCCAGAACACTGAAGTTTGCAAAGAATCGACTTTACAGTTGACCCAAATAGCGATGGAAATGGTAAGTCTAAGCAATAATAATATTCACTAGCATTTATATAGTGCTATAAGGTTAACAAAGTGATTTATAAATATTATTTAATTTGATTCTAAGAACAACTCTGGGAGAAAAATTGTTATTATTATCCCCATTTTACAGAGGAAGAAATTAAGACAGTCAGAGGTTGAGCAACTGCTAGTACATAACTGAGGCAAGGTTTGAACTCGTCTTCCTTATTCTAGATCCAATGTTCAATCCTATGTACTACCTAACTGTCTATTTGTAGGTTGCAGTATATCATAAATGATGAGTTGTATGTAAGATGTGCCATAAAAATATTATCAAATACATGCATGAATGTAAAAAAAGATGTATCAGACATGCATTGAGAGTGAGGTATGGCATATGGACAGCCTGATACAGAATGTTAAAGAGGAGGGTCTCCAATGAAGTGGAGGAGTTTGGGGAGGACATGGACAAGAATCACATAGGTTGAGAAGGCTTGGATGAGTTGCTACCTTCACTGTTAGAGGAGATACTCACATTGGTGAGATCATAGATCCCTTGTAGTACTGAAATATTACAGATGACAAACTAAAGCTTATCAAGGTTAAATCACTTGCCTTTGTACTACTTAGGTTCCCCGGACCCCCGTACTCTTTCTTTTGTTCCAAACTACTTTCCACATATTCTAAAGCTGCTTCTCAAATATATATTAAGATCCATAAACTTGTTCCTTGCTCAAATGCTTGTGTATAGATATTTAGGGGATAGACTTTGAGGATATGTTCTCAATTTATACATGCTTTTTTTGGATGGATTTATTTGCTTATAACTAAATTGTAATTTCCCCAAATCAACCCAAGAGCTTTCTGCTTCTGTGACTCACAGAGGACCCCTGTTGTTTAAGGGGTTTTAAGTATTTGTACTACTGAGATTCAGGTAATTCCTTGTGTCCCATTGATTGATTGAGAAAGGATGATGAGGGTTTAAAAAAAAATTAAATAGTATTTTATTTTCCCCAGGTTACATGTAAACACAATGTTAAACATTTTTTTAAAGCTTTGAATTCCAAATTTTATACCTTCCTCCCTTTCCTCTACCCTCCCTCAGTTGGTAAGCAATCTGATATAGATTATATGTGTGCAATCATGTAAAACATTTCCATGTTAGTCATGTTTGTGCAAAAAAAATTCCAACAAAAAAGAGAGAGAGAAAAATTATATGCTTCGATCTATATTCAGATGACACCAGTTCTTTCTCTGGAGGAAGATATGATTTTTCATCATGAGTAATTTGGAATTGTGTTGGGTCATTGTATTGCTGAGAATGGCTAAGTCATGGACAGTTGTTCTTCACACAAAACTGCTGTTACAGTGTACAATATTCTCCTGGTTCTGTTCACTTCACTTTGTAGGATGATGAGGGTTTTGAAAAGGTTGGATGGGAAAGGGTTTGGGGTAACTTCTTTCTCCACTTTTAATAGATTTGTTAGCAGTAGGCCAGAGTTAAATAAATGATAATCTATTTCTAAAAGGTAAGAAATAGCACTCTACCCCATCTGTCTGCTTTGACTTTCCTTTTCCTTTACACCATTTCCAATGTTAGCCATCCTTCAAAGCTCAGTTCAAATTCCATTCCCTTTTGGGATGACTCCGATTCACAGATCTTTGAAAGCTCACATTGTTATGTTCTATGTTCTTCCTTTGGGGCACGTATGTACCCCTTCTGAGACAACTCCAATCCCCAAGACTCAGTACTGCCTTATGAAGAATCTTTTGTTGCTTTGTTATCTAAATTTCACATCTAAATTATCCCTAACTATCCATACACATTCAAGCAAGGAACAAGGTTATGAATCTAAATTTCTCATATATATTTATGAGAAGCAGCTTTGGAATAGAATGAAGAGTACTGAGGTCAAGGGAACTTAAACAGACCATAGGCAAGTGATTTAACTTTGATAAGCTTATGTTTTTTAAATAATATTTAATTAAATAATTAATAATTTAATAAATCACCAAATTTAATTAAATTTAACTATAACTGTAAAATATATTTACATTTAGCTCATCTTCCAATTAGATTATGCATTTCTTGAGGGTGAGGGCTGTGTATTTTATTTCATGTGTCCCTCGTCTTAGAATCACAGAATGATAGAGATGGATGCCAAAGTAAATATCATCTATTGTAATCTTATTTCAGAGAGGAGGAACAAAGGCCCAGACCAGGAGTGGGGAACCTGTGGCCCTTTGACTGAATCTAAACTTCACAGAACAATTGAAGTTTGGATTCAGTCAAAGGGCAGCACTTGAGGACCTAGAAGACTACATGTGATCTCGAGGTTGCAGGTTCTTCACCTCCTGGCCCAGACCTTTTGCACTGCCATGGAAGCAATAGGCTTCCTGAAGCCTATGAAACTCTGACTTTTTTTTTCCTACCAGGAAGCCCAGGTCTCTAATTAATGGTGTTGTGTTCAGGCTTTTAGCTGCCACTGTTTTCCTAATCCTGCAAGGAAATGACCTCAATATCACAGGATCATAGATTTAGGACTGGAAGGGACCTTAGAGGCCAAACTGAATTCAATTCATATATTTTACAGCTGAAGTAGGAGAGGTTTTGAGGGTTGAGATCTGAAATCAGGTCTTCCTGATGCCAAGTTCAACACTCTATTGACTACACCAAAATACATCATTCCCCATCCTTCCCCTGAGCTTCCATATCACCACCCAAACTCCACTAGAATGGAACTCCTTCAGGGAAGGCCCATTTTTTTGCTTTTATATTTATATCCTTCTCCTCAAAGGACACTTAGCCAAGCTTGTTGAATTAAATTGGATGGGTGATCTAAAATGAGTTTGTTACATAGTTATACAAGAGAATATAAAATGATAGTTTTGTAATTTACAAAAATTCTTAAATCATTAAGAGAAATGTGCATTATTAACACCCTTATAAAATTACAAAAAGAATAGATCAATAGAGAGTTTATTAAGTGCTTATTATATACTAGACATTGTGTTAAATGCTAAGAAAACAAAATGGTTTAAAGAGATAAACTGAGATACATTTATAAGGCCACAGTGCAAAGATGACAATAATTATTCTTTTCTTTTTAAAAGATGAGGAAACCTCGTAATCCAAGAATCAAGTAGCTTGTCCCAGTGAGAAGTTGGGTTGAGAACTCCATTTGTTCATTCATTCAACAAATAAAATTTATTCAACACTTAAACTTTGAAAATCACTGTTCTAGAAAGTAGGCTGAAATCAAAATGAGTCCAGAGAAGGAAAATGATTTGTCCAGTGTCACACCGTCACTAAATTGTAGACTTTGCATTAAATCCAGGTCATCTGACTCCAAATCCATCAGTCTTTTAATTGACTTTTATAAGAGAAGCATCATAGTATTGTGGAAAGAGCAGTGGATTCAGCTAGATCTGAATTCCAGCTTTGCTAATTTGTGGGCTGTATGATGTTAGGCAAGTCACTTTGAATGTCTTTGGGCCTCTGTGAAATGGAAATGAGAAAACTTACACTAACTGTGGAGTTCTGTATGCACAATGCTTAGCAAACTTAAGAGCACTCTAGGTATATGAGATAGTATTTTTAAATAAATGACGATTTTGTGAATGGAGACCAGATCTAAAGTATCAATCAGGGATGAGCAAGGACCACAGGGGGGCAGTGTTTCCTCATTCTGTTTCCTTGTGAGTTTAAGACATCTCTGAGAAAAGAACCAGCCCAGGAGGCCAGGGAGATAACATAGCCATGATATAAGTTTATTTAACCCAAATCCAACCTTCTTTTAATTCTAGGAAATTGGACAAGTTTCAGTTCCAGGCCAGGATTAAGAATATGGAAAGGCACAGCCAGGAGGGGTTCTCTCTAGTTGGCACCTGGTCATGCTTAGGGTTACCCTTAACTTCAGGTACCGGCTAGGGCAGGTCCAGCCAGTAAAGCAGCCTGGATCTAGACCTTGAAGGCCATCCATATGCAGCTTAGAGCTGAGGTGAAAGGGGTGTCAGAGATTTTCTGGCTTATTTTGTACTTCAGCAGCAATCTGCTAGACAATAACCCTCATAATTCAGCTTTTACTTAGAGCTCTCCCATGAGGTAGCATCCATTAAATCTCAAGGTGGCCCATTGCATTTTGGGACGACCCTAATCGTTAGGAAATTTCCCTAATGTCCCACTAGGTCTGTCTTTGTGCAACTTTATCTGTCCCTGCCCCCAAATGTTTTCAGTTCTCTCCTTTGTGACCAAAAGGTGGCATGTCCTAAGTCACTTGTGGTTCCATCTGAATGAGTCTGACTGTCTACGAGCTTCTCAGATTGGAGATGAGCTAACACAGATATGTCATTCCAGATTGGTGCCGTCTACACCTGCCAGTCAGACCTGGGCTTGTACATGGAACCCTGAGCACACGAAGGGACCAGAGCAAGTTTGTCTATCTTCTCATCTTCACCACCATCTTCAACCTCTCACAGACCTCCCATCTAAGCAAACCCTCCAAGACCTCCTGGATTTCTAACACACATAATGATAACAGACATTTACCCAGTGCCTTAAGGTTTGCAGATCACTTTGTGTGTATTAGCTCTGCTGTTCTTCCCAACAACCCTGTGAGGTAAGGGCTACAGTTGTCATTATCACTTTGCAGATGAGTGATGATGTCACTTGCTCATGGTCACACAGCTTGATAAGTGTGAAAGACAGGATTTGAATACAAAGTCTTCTTGTTTCCAAGTCCAGCACTTAAACCATAATGCCAGGATGCTTTTGTGGGAAAGCTGACAGAAATACAGAGATTCAATTGCAGATTTAACTGTGCAAGATGTTGTGCCTTTTCTCTACAAAATGTTTTTTCTTTTCATTAATCCATGGGGTCATTGCCTAGTCTTTTACTAGAGATGTTGGAGAGAGAGGGTGGGGCCAGTGGTGTTCTGAAAAGTGTTTAACAACTGGCTCTCTGAGTTGCACTGCTCTCTTATTCTAATTACTTGTGCATGCCACGTTTTCCTGTTTAGATTGCAGACTCCTTGAGGAAAGGGACTTTCTTTTGTCGTTGTATTCATAGGCCTAGCACAGTTTCCAGCTTCTTCCTAAGCATGATATTCCACATACCACCTCTGTGTCTTTGCAGAAGCCGTTTGACTAGGCCGCCATCTACCCCCCTTCATATCCACTTTATGAAATTCCTAGATTCCTGCAAAGTACAGCTCAGGTACTACCTCACACATAAGGCCTTCTCTCCCTTCAGTTTTTAGTTTCTCTCTCTCATCTTTCTCTCTTTCTCCAACTCTCCTCCCCTTCCTCCTCTTCTTCCCTTCCTCATTTCTCTCTCTCTTTGTCTCTCTCTCTCTGTGTTTCTCTCCCTTTGCATCTCTCTCTTTTTCTCTTTCCCTCTCACACACCCTTATTTCAATTACTTTAAGTTTACCTACTTGTAAATTGTTCCTTCCCTCTAGTAGACTGTGTGCTTTTTGAGGGTAAGGTCTGCTTATTGTCTTTGTGTCCCTTCTACCTAGCAGAGCTCTCTGAACTTTAATGAATGGGGTCCTTTTAAAAAATGTTCACTGAATTGCATTGCATTCACTATTGATATTTGAATCACCCCTTCATCTTCCAGGCAATGTATTCTCCTTCTTTGGGGTTCATTAAACACCACCGGTTTTTCTTTCTGGCTTCTTTGCTTGGCTTTAGGCTTAGAAAATAGTAATTTCCTGGTGAGAATAATCTAGCTGGTCCTTTACTAGAAAGAGAACTAGGTGGCACCCACCATAGATAGAGCACTAGGTCTGGAGTGTGGAAGACCTGAATTCAAATCCAGCTTTAGTCACTTACTATCTGAATTGTTCTAGGTAAATCACTTACCCTCCATCAGTCTTAATTTCCTCAATTGTACAATGGGCGTGATAATAGTACCTCCCTCTTGGAAGTGTGGTGAGGATGAAATGACAATATTTGTAAAGCACTTTTACAAACATTAAAACACTATGTAAATGCTAGCTGCTGTTATCGTTATCACTTCAGAAGATGAGAAGCTGAACTAAATGTAAGCCTGCTATAATGGAAAGAACATTTGATCAGGAGTCTGGAGAAGTAGGTTCCAATTCTGACTTCACCACCTACTAGTTGAGTTACTTAGAGCAAATCATTTATTTCTCTTTGGGCCTCAGTTTCCTCTCATATCATAGGAATGCAGCATGCACTAGATGATTTACAAGGTCTTTTCCCATTCTAATTCCTAGGATCCTATGCAATTTACAGTTCATCAGCCCTTCGCCAACTGGAGACGCCCATCTATACCAAGCCCAATTGGAAAACCTGCTTTCTATAGCTTGGGTGTGGCAGCTTCCCTAACTAATTTCTTTCCATACAAGTTTGCTCCTTCAAATTTTCATCTCTCCCTCCCTTTCTTGGCCCAGAAATGTAGCTGAGGTCAGGGAAGCTGGGATATTGTCCAGTCAATAACATGTCAGGAGCAAACAAAGGCGTTTCAGTGGTACAGGATCAGGGGTAGCTTTGAATTTTCCTAAACTCCAGTTTCCTTCCATAGACAAGGTATAAGTGTCTACCTCCTTGTGCAGGGCTTGGAAATAGGGGCTTTTCAGAGGAGATTTGCAGTGGTTCCAGAGGCAGAGAGAAGATTCATGAGATATTTGTTTCATTTTGAAAACTGGGTCTGGTTCTTCAAAACAATTCCAAATTCTTTTGTGACGAGGTAACCTTGGAACATTGGTTCCCAGCTAATGCTTTCTTCTCTTTCTTTGGACTAGGCTAGGGGGGTGAGGGGGGAGGGGAGGAAAAGGATAAGCAGCTTACTACAAAGGAGGAGGTTGTCTATGTGGTCTACTGGGAAAAGTTCTGGCATTAGAGTCAAAAGACCTCAGTTCAAATTCTGATTCTGTTGTTTATTACTTATGTGACTTTGGTCAATCAACTTTACTTCTCCAGAACTCAGTTTCCTCATTTGTTAAAGGAGGAATTTGGCTTATGGGATTTCTTTTTATCTTAAAAAAATTATTATATATTTATTTTTAACACTTTTTTTCTTAAAAAAAAATTTTTTTTGGAAGGGGAAGGCAGGGCAGTTGGGGGTTAAGTGACTTGCCCAAAGCCACACAGCTAGTAAGTGTGTCAAGGGTCTGAGACTGGATTTGAACTGAGGTCCTCCTGACTCCAGGGCCAGTGCTCTATTCACTGCACCACCTAGCCACCCTCCCTTTTTCTTAAATTTTGAGTTTGAAATTCTCTCCTTCCTACTGATGAGGTGCAGGCTCTGGGAGCCCCCTTGAGCTCTCCTTGAATCTTTGAGGTACAGGCTCTAGGAAACCCCTTGAAGTCTGATTAAATCTTCCCACTTGATGGTTTTTCTTGTGGCTGGGCCCAAACCTCTGTTATTAGCCTAGCCCTCCATTGTCCATCTACTTCCTACCCATGAGCCTATCAAAATATCAATCCACCCTTGCATTGACCTCATTAACTCCTCCTGAAGACCCTCCCCAAACTCATTATTGGGATCTGATCTCATTGAAGTCCTCCTCTAGACCACCCCTAGATTCCTCTGTACGTAAGACCCTATCATCCCTCCATGTGGTGTGAGAACACCATAGAATGACTTAGCACAGACTTATTCTGAGACAGATTTACTCTGTCATAGACTTACTCTGTCCTGCTCGCCCAATGTAACCATCACAGATACCTAGGCTCCGTAAGAGTCTACCTAATATGGTGAACTTTTAATGAACTTTTAATAAGCTTTACTTTTGGGGGAGGCTAGGTGGCACAGTGAATTGAGCACTGGCCTTGGAGTCAGGAGCACCTCAGTTCAAATCCAGCCTCAGACACTTGACACACTTACTAGCTATGTGGCTTTGGGCAAGTCACTTAACCCCAATTGCCCTCCAAAAAAAAAGGCAAAAAAAATAAACTTTACTTTTCTTTGACTGAGAAGACTTGAGTTGAATTCTTTTGGCAGGACCCGGAGTGTTGGTATTTTGGGGTCTTGAGCACCCTAACCCTCTTTATGTGTAACCACATCAATATGATTATAGATAGCCTTGATTTCTTCTTCTGAAAGCTACCTATTCACGTCCCCTGACTATTTATGAATTGGCTCTAATTTTCTAAATTTGTCTTAGTTCTCTATATATTTGAGAAATGAGGCCGTTATCAGAGAAACACCCTTAAACTGTTTTTTTTTTAAATATTGCTTCATTGTCTTTGGTAACTTTTGGCCAAATGTAGTCTCCCTAATTATCTCTTTTAATTAGGTTTATTTTTGCTTTTCTCTGTCTGAGATCATGGTTGCTACCCCTGCCCTTTTTACTTCAGCTGAAGCTCAATAGATTCCTCTTCAGCCCTTTATATTCACACTCCGCGTGTCTTTCCCTTTCAAGCGTCTCTTCTAAACAACATTCGGTTCCATTCTGGTTTCTAATCCATTCTGTTGTCTGCTTCCATTTTACAGCTAAGTTCATCTCATTCACAGTCACTCTTTGATCATTAGCTGGGTATTTTCCCCAGCCCATTTTCTTTTGTTTATCCTTTTCTTTCTCTTTGTATCCTGTTCCTCCGCAAAAGTGGTTTTTTTCTTTTGAGCACTGCCTCCCTGACTCCACCCTTCCTTTTCTCATCTCCTCCCCCTGCCTATCTTTCATCCCCTTTCCCTACTATTTCCCTGTTGAGTAAGATAGATTTCTATACCCAGCTGAGTGTGTGTGTGTGTGTGTGTGTGTATACATACACATACATACATACATACATATATACATATACATATATATACGTATATATATATATATATATATATATATATATATATATATATATACACATATATACACATATTTGTATATATTCTTCTCTCTTCAAACCAATTTTGATGCGAGTGAACTTCAACCATTTACTTGGCACCTTTCCATTTCTCCTTCCACTATAAAAAGCTCTTTCTTGCATCCTTCTTTTTATGTGAGAAACATTTCCCCATTCTACCTTTCCTTTTTACCTCCTCCCAGTGCATCTTTCTTTCTCATCCCTTTGTTTTTTTTTTGAGATCATCCCAACAGAATTGACTCACACTCATGCCCTCTGACTATGTAGACTTCTAACTGCCTTAATAAAGAAAAATTTCTTAGGAGTTACATGTATCATCTTCCCATATAGGAATGTTAACAGTTTATCTTCTCTAATGATTACCCTTTCATGTTTATTTTTTTTATGCTTCTCTTGAATCTTGTGTTTGAAAGTCAGATTTTCTATTTAGCTCTGGCTTTTCATTAGGAATGCTTGAAAGTCTTCTGTTTCATTAAAAATCCATCCCTTCTTGCCCTTCCCCAGGATTGGACTCAGTTTTTCTGGGTAGGTTATTCTTGGTTGTAATTCTAGTTTCTTTTTCTTTTTTTGCTTTTTGGAGGGGGGAAGTTAGGGCAATTGGGGTTAAGTCACTTGTCCAAGGTCACACAACTAGTTTTTGTGTTAAGTGTCTGAGGCTGGATTTGAACTCAGGTCCTCCTGACTTTAGGGCTGGTGCTTTATTTACTGCACCACCTAGCCACCCCTATAATTCTAGTTTCTTTACCTTCTGGAATATCATATTACAAGCCCTCTGCTCCTTTAATGTGGAAACTGCTAGATATTCTGCAATCCTGACTGTGGCTCCATGATTTTTGAATTGTTTCTTTTTGGCTGCTTGCAATATTTTCTCTTTGACCTAGGAGCTCTGGCATTTGACTGTAATATTCCTGGGAGTTTTCATTTTGTGACTTCTTTCAGGAGGTGATTAGTGGATTCTTTCAATGACTATTTTACCCTTTGGATCTAAGATATGAGCGCAATTTCCCTTTTTGATTTCTTGAAATTTCTTGAATATCTTGAAATTTCTTATCTGGGCTCTTTTATTGAACATGGTTTTTGGGTAGTACAAATTTCTTAAATTTTCTCTGCTCAATCTATTTTCTAGATCAGTTGTTTTGCCAATGAGATATTTCACTTTTTCTTCATTTTTATTTTTTGACTTTGTTTTATTATTTCTCGATGTCTTATGGAATTTTTAGCTTCCATTTGCCCAGTTCTAATTTTTAAGGAATTATTTTCTTCAGTGAAGTTTTGTACCTCTTTTTTCATTGTCCTATTCTGCTTTTATAAGGAGTTCTTTTCTTCAGTGAATTTTTGTCACTCTTTTACTATTTGGCCATTTCTGTTTTTTAAGGTATTGTTTGCTATAATCATTTTTGTGCCTCTTCTAACAAATTGTTAGTTCTCCTTTCATAATTTTCTTGCATCATTCTCATTTCTTTTTCCAGTCTTTTTTCTATCACTCATCTTTTCTTGAATGCTTCCAGGAATTCTTGCTGGTTTTGGGCCCAATTACCATTTTTCTTTGAGGCTTTGTTTGTAGCTGTTTTCTCATTGTTGTCTTTTTTTCTGAGTTTATGTCTTGTTATTATTCCCTGCCACTGTAGTGTTTTTTTTTTTTATGGTCAAGTTGTATTTTTGTTGTTGTTCTTTGCTCATTTCCGCAGCCTATTTCTTGACTTTGAACTATATATTAAAGTTCAGCTTTGTTTACATGGGGGTGGGGATTCCTGTCCCAAGCTTCAGGTTTTTTCATGCTGCTCTTTTCAAAGCCACTTCTGGGCTCTGAAAGTTTTTGATGCTTCCAAAGGTGTCTGCTCCCCTGTATTTGCAAGTGCTAGTGCTCCTCCTGGCCCTGTAACTATGAACAAATCCCCTGTTCTCCTACAGCCACAAGTACTAGTGTTCTCCTCTGCCCTGAAACTGTGACCAGAGCTCCTGCTCCTTTCTGACTGAACAGCCTTGAAATGTGACCTGGAACTACTTATGAGCAATAGAGTTGCTAATCAGTACCAGCTACACCCAGCTCTAGCAAAGGGTTCCCCACAATAGCTTTCTGACCACTTGTCCAACCCCCTTACTGTCTTGGGCTGAGAGCTCTAGAAACTACTGCTATCACTGTTTCTACTGCTTCCAAGGCCTGTTTTTGGTGCTGCTTCAGTGGTCCACTGGTTCCTACCCTGGTGTCAAAGACCTCTCTTATCAGTCTCCTAAGTTATCTTAGGCTGGAAGAAATTCTCACTTTGACCTTTTGTTGGCTCAGTCACTCCAAAATTTAACTCAAAATGTTATTTTAACATTGTTTGGAGGGAAATGTTGGGAGAGTTCAGCTGGGGTTCTGCCAGTGCTCTGCCATCTTGGCTCTACTCTGCCTTTAGGATTTCTAAGAATTCTTCTAGCTCTAGGTTCTATGGCTCCCTATATAGTAATGTGCAAATTAGTTGGGACAAGAAATATTTTTTATGAGATTTCTTTAATTTTATGACAGCAATGGTCAAATGTGCATGCTTCTACCAACATTCAGCTGACTCAGAAACTTATCTTCTTGCTCCAATAAAACCAGATTGAGTTGATTTTCCCACCTTTACTTAGTTTTCTATTAGATGGGCTTGGTACCCCACACATGTATTCCATTGCATTGTTTTCATGTTTTTTATTATGGGTTGTTTTTTTTTTTTAAGCAGAGATACATGCAAAATTTGTAGCTCTTAAAAAGCACACTACAAGGATTGTTAGAGATAATGTAGTAGCTGCTGGTGTGGTAAAGTCAAGTGTTTCAAGGATCTTTCAAATTCATAATCAAATAGTATCACTTGTACTAAGGCACAAAAGAAAGCTTGGTTGAAAACTAAAACCAATGCCAAGAACTGACAAGCTATTGCTATAAAACAGTCTCATTCATGCTCAGAAAATAAGCAAAGACCTTCAGCTGGGCCTGGCAGCCTGGTTTTTGATTACTTAGTTTACAGTACAGAGTGGATTTTTTTAAGCTGGAAGAATGGTAAGAAGACCCATGAAAAGATCACTTGCTTCTGATCACTGCTATAAAGAAAAAAAAAAACTTGAGAATGTTTCTGATCAGTGGTCACCTAGTTTCTGCTTAAAGTTCTCTAAGGACAGAATATCCACTGTGACCCATGGTAGCCCATTCCACTCTAAGGCTAAATCTGTCTCTGTGCATTCAATTTCTTCCCAATGCTCTCCTCTGTTGCCAAGCAGAACATAGCGAATCCCTCCTTGATACTTGAAAAAGGTAACATGTTCTAAGTCTTCTCTTTTCTTTAGGTTCCCTCCAGAATATATTTGATTATTCTGAAGTCTCTGGGACTAGGGATAAGCCACAATGGACATCTCTGGGCCAATTCCAGATGGGTGGCAGACATATGCACGATGGAAGACTATATGAATACTGGAGTAATGAAGACTAGAACAAGGCAATGACTAAGATTATTTTGAAATTGTATAGAGGATGAATCAATCGTATGGAACAGAAACAGGGAGGCCAATTAGGAGGCTATTAAAATTGTCCAGGCAGAGAGGAAAAGGACATGAACTGCCCAGAAGTTTATATTATGAATAAAGAGAAAGGGATCGATGTAACGTGGGCTGTGAAGAATGGATACATTGACAAAACTTGGCAAATGATTAGAAACAAGGTATGTGGGTCGGGTGGGGTGGGTTGATGACGGCAAGGGAAAGGGAAGAGTCAAAGAGGATTCTGAAATTTTGAACCTGAGAGTCTGGAAGGATGGCAGCACCCTCAATGGGAACAGGGAAGTTATGAAAAGGAATGACTTTCAAGGGAAAGATAATGAGTTCTGTTCAGGACATGCTGAATTTGAGATACCTATAGGACATCCAGGTGTAGGTATTCAGCAGGCAGGTGGTAAAATTACATTACATTTATTTTGACTATGTTTTGTAATTTACTTATCTGGGTACATGTTATTTCCCC
This sequence comes from Pseudochirops cupreus, assembly GCA_028627135.1. NCBI lineage: Eukaryota > Metazoa > Chordata > Mammalia > Diprotodontia > Pseudocheiridae > Pseudochirops > Pseudochirops cupreus. The sequence goes on along the minus strand of CM053581.1, from coordinate 99,894,069 downwards.
TAATAGAATGTAAACTCCTTGAAGATAGGGATATTTAATTTTTTTGTCTTTATATCATTAGCACCTAGCAGAGTCCCGGGCACATAGACTCAGGGGTGGGTTAGAGCCAGTTTGTACTGTGTCTTGAGAGCTGATTGCTAAATTTTCATTGTGGACATTATACCTCAGAAAATTGGCGATTGCTACAAGTAAGGGCTTGATTTATTGTTTTGTTGATTGTCTAAACCCAAGAAAATGAAGGGGAAAATAATAATGAAGATTAAACTTAAAAGGGTGTTTGTTGTGTGTACTTTTCCCCCTTCCTCAATCTGATGGTTAAATATTTGTCAGAAAATCCCTTCCCCTCCCCATTATAGACATTTAATAAAGGTTTTTGTTGGTTGCAGGATGGCGCTTAAGAGAAAGATTGGGTTACATAAGTAGATTTGGCATTCACTACATAGTTATGATAATTGACCCTAGAGAAGTTGATTTGATCACTGAGATAGATTGTAGAGAAAAAAGAGTAGAGGACTGAGTACAGAGACTTGGTGTCCACTTATGCATAAAAGATAGGGTGTGCATCCTGATCCTGCAAAGGAAATTGGAAAGGAACGTTCATACAGGTAAGAGAAAAACCAGGAATTAGTAGTGTTAGGTCACTAACACTAATAGTGTTAGGGCAGCTAGGGATAGAGTGCTGGGCCTAGAGTCAGGAAGACTCATCTTCCTAAGTTCAAATATGGCCTCAGTCACTTACTAGCTGTGGGACTCCGAGGAAGTCCCTTAACCCTATTGGTATCAGTTTCCTTATCTATAAAATGAGCCCGAGAAGGCAATGGCAAACCTCTCCAGTATCTTTGTCAAGAAAGCTCCGAATAGAGTCACAAAGAGTCAGACACTACTGAAAACAACTGAACAACAAAGTGTTATAAAAGGTGAGGAAGGTGAGGAGAAGGGGGATGGTTAGCCATGTCAAACACTGCAGAGAAATCGAGAAAGATATGACAGAGAAAAAGCCATTGGATTTAGCCCTTAGGAGATAGTTGGTAGAAATCAGTGAGAGATGAAAGGGCAAAAAGAAGCCTCTTCATCAGACTAGATGAAAGCAGGAGAGAAAGGGGGAGGTGGTGATGAGGGATTTTGAGTTGGAGAATGAGGGAGAAGGGGCAGGTCTTGACAGATGGCCTCTATTTTCTATATCATATGAGAATTTGAGCGGGTGGAGGGGATTGGTGGTGTAGCTAGTTTGATGAGATAAATTTTGGAATAGGTAAATGTGATAGTCAAGGTTGAAAAGGATTGTATTGTAGCAATTAAGATTAGCATAATTTTGTTACTTCTTCAGCTTTGCATGTGGGAGTGGAGAAGATAGATGGTGAAGGTAACCCAATTTGGTAAGGCTTGAGTCTAGACAAAGGGACAAGGAAATTTAAGGTGAATGACAGTGTATTGTTGAACTGATTTATTATAGGCCAATATTTTGGAAGGAGGAAGATGAGGCCATAGCAAAGATGATAGACTAGGAAAGGAAGGGGAGAAGGGCCTGGAGGTCATGATGAGGATGAAGAATATGATTATGAAGAGTGAGAAGGAGGGAGGGATACAAGGATAAGGTGTATGATCAGACAGAGGAATTTCAGAATTCTGGATTTTGAGGAGATGTGTTCAAAGTTTATGAGTATTCTTGCATTTGGGTGAGATCGATTCAAGGTGCAGATCATGAGAACTGAACTGGTTGATGATCTGGAAGGTAAAGAAAACCCACATGTATGTTGAAGTCAAAAGAATGAGGCCAAAGGATAGTGTGGGACAGGTGCTGAACACCTTTGAGAAGGGAAGATGATTTAGGGAAAAAAGGAAAAGAACCTAAATGTTCTAGAATATTTATAGCCCTCTCTTTGTGGTGGCAAAGAACTGGAAAATGCAGGGAATGGCTGAACAAGTTGTGATATATGATCTTAATGGGAAACTACTGTGCTCTAAGAAATGATGAGCTTGAGGATCTCAGAAAAACATGGATAGGCTTGCACAAAATAACAAAGAGCGAAGTGAGCAGAACCAAGAGAACATTGTATACAATAACAACAACATTGTTTTAAGAACAACTTTGAGTGACTAAAGCATTCTGATGATTATAAACGTCCAAGTTATTATAAAAGTCCAAGTTAACTACAAAGGACATATGAAGACACTGTCTGCATCCAGAGAAAGAAGTGACAAATAGAAGTATGTGTAGAATGTTTTTATGTATACATGTAAATGTGTGTGTATTCATGTATATATACATATTTGTGTCTAATGGTAGCCATCTCTAAAGCAGGAAGGGGGAGGGAAGAAAAAAAAGAAAAAAAGAGAAAGTTCCATGATAACTTTATTACATAATAAAAGGAATAGCAAGTTGTACATAATAAACTTGCAGTTTCTTGTACAATCTTTTTTTTCTATTCCATTTTATGAAAATGCTTGTTTTATTTCTTAAGTTCAGAATAAAATAAATAACATTTGAAAAAAAGAGAAAAGAAGAAGATTGACCTGGGTGCCAGTAGATAAATATCTGGAAGGGGACAAGGAGAGAATTCAGTGGAGGAGAGGCTGTGAATGATAATGACAGAGGGAGGGTATGGAAATGAGAAAGAGAGAGAGAGAGAGAGAGAGAGAGAGAGAGAGAGAGAGAGAAAGAGAGAGAAGCAATATTCAGTACCAGAGAAGGTGAATTGTCCATATTCCATGAGAAGAAGCCTTGTGTTTCTGAGCTCAAGAAGACTCAAGTGGTTTAAATGGGCAAAGACAAAGGAAAGTTTGTTAATAATAAAATTGAGGGTCCCAGAAGGTACAGTGGAAAAGGAGGACAGAGTAGATTAGGTCCTTGAAATACATTGAGCTGATATGAGCAGGATTAAGGTATTAGGAAGTTTTAGCAGGAGATGAAGAAGTTGAGACTCAAAGACATTAAATGATTTATCTATGGTCACACAAGTTGTGGTCACAGGGCTTTGGATATAAGCCCAGGTCTCCTGACTCCAATTCCATTTCACTTCCTAGTATGCAACATTGCCTTTTGAAATAGTGATGGATGGATAGTCCATATTTTCTTGTATTTTCAATAAGAATGGAGCTCCCAGCTGCCCTCAATGAGTTTGAGACACCAGTTGCAGAGAATCTATATCCTAGAATATGGAAAAAATGGGCAGATGTGATTGCTGAGCCATTGACAGTGATATTTGAGAAACTGTAGGGGACTGGAAAGGTGCCACAGAATGGGAGAAAAGCAAATGTTTTCAAAAACAGAGAAGAGGGCGGATTCTGCAGATTATATGCCAAAGAGATTGACTTCAATTCCTGGCAAAAATTATAGAACTTATTTTTAAAGGGATGACTTGTGAGGGATTGACTTTAGGCCTGTGTTGTGCAACATTTTTATCAATGATTTGGAGAAAAGCAAAAGTGGTATGCTTGTATATTTGTAGATAAGAGTGAACTGGGAAAGAGTAGTTGTCATGATGGATGATCGAATCAGAATCCCAAAAGACCCTGACAGGCAAGAATGATGGGACTGACCAAAGAAGGTGAAATTTAATTGGGACAAATGTGCAACCTTTGCCGTTGAGTTAAAAATATCACTTTCACAAGAATAAGACTGGGGAGTTCTGTCTAGACAGCAATTCCTGTGAAAAAGACCTGAGGGTTTTAGTGGACTCCAAACTCAATATAAGTAAACAGAATGCATGACATATCTGCCAGAAAGCTAAATATTCTTAAGGCTGCATGGAGAGGCATAGTATTCAGAATGAGGGAAGTGATAGGTCTACTGTGTCCTTCCCTGGTTAGAACACATCTGGAGTGTCTTGTTCAGTTCTAGGTGAAAGATTTAAGAAGGCTAGATCTCCATAGGAGGTTAATGAAGAAATTAGAGACCATGCCATAGGAAGATTGAAGGAAGGATGAGGAATGAAGAGTTCAGCAGGGACAGAAGCTATTTTAAGGTATTTTATAAAATCTTAGACTCTTAGGGTTGGAAGGGAATGAATAAGTCATCTGATCTAATTTCTCTTTTTTACAGATCAGGAAACTGAGATCCAGAGAAAGGAAGCACCACATTTTAAGTCATACATACAGCTAGTAGTCTGTCAAAAGTGTTTTAAAATACCTACTATGTGTCAAGCATTATGCTAAGTTCTGGGAACAGAAAGAAAGGCAAAAGACAGTCTCTGCTCTCACAATTTAATGGGAGGGGGAGACAACATGCAAACAACTATATACAAACAAGATTATATGCGGTATAAATCTGAGAGGGAAGGCCCTAATATTAAGGGGGATTGGGAAAGGCTTCTTATAGAACAGTGGTTCTCAACCTGTGGGTCGTGACCCCTTTGGGGGTCAACCACCCTTTCACAGGGATCACAGGGGTCACCTAAGACCATTGGAAAACACATATTTCCGATGGTCTTAGGAACTGAGACACCGTTCCTCTATCAATCTCCAGGCGGGTTGGCCCACATGCAAATACACCCACATACGAGTATTAAAGGGTTGCGGCATTAGGAAGGTTGAGAACCACTGCTATAGAAGGTTAGAATTTTATCTGGGACTTGAAGGAAGCCAGGGAAGAACTGTATGGCAGAACTTAGATTCAAACTCAGGTTTTCTGTTTCCCAACCAAATATTCATTCTGCAGAGTCTGAAGCCATCTTACTGTGGAAAATGGATAACAGCAGCACATGCATTCTGGGCCATCTCCAGTTTTCCTGATCCATATCTGGCCACTGCACCAAGATGACTCCAGAGGACAAAGTGAGGCTGGTGACTCTGCACAGCCCTGACTCATTTAAATCCAATTCATTTACACATTGTGGCATCACCTTCCCGAGGTCATGGACCTCTTCCAGAACAAAGGATAAACAGCAACAGCAACAAAAGCACAGCTCTTTCTCTAATTTGGCTTTTGGGCAGCAGGAAATGAGAGAAATAAGACTTACAGGAATGAGGTAATGACTATCATTGATAACCTCCTAGATTTTAAACAGGGATCTAGGGAAGGCTGACATCCCCAAGCCTTCCCTCTGTTAGGCTCCCCACAAACAAGCTCCCCTAGGCAAAATTCCTCCCTCTCTCACTCACACTAGCTGCTCTGCCTCAGCTCTGCCTCAGTCTCTCCCAGCTCTGCTCTTCTTTCTCTTCCTGCTCCACCCACCATGGGCTTCATGTGACTCAAGCTGTGGGCTGGGCCAAAGCTCAAAGCAGGTCACATAGGCCTATTAAGGGTCAGGGAAGAGCTTCAAATTCCCTTAACACTACACCATTCTATCCTGTCCCCCATTTATTCTGTTCTCTCCTTTGACTCTGTTTCTTTTCAAAAGTGCTTGCTTCTGACTACTCCCTCCCTGAATCTGACCTCCCCTCTATCATCCCAACCCCCTCTTGTCCCATTCACTCTACTTTTCTGTAGCGTAAGATACTTAATTGAGTGTATATGTTATTCCTTCCTTAAGCCAAATCTGATGAGAGTAAGGTTCCCTCTCACCTCCCCCTTCTTTCCCTCCATTATAAAAGTTTTTCTTGCCTCTTTTACATGAGATAATTTACCTCCTTCTCTCGCTCCCTTTCTCCTACTCCCAATATATTCTTTTCTCACCCCTTAATTTTATTTTTAGACATCCCTTCATATTCAACTCACCCTGTGCCTTCTGTCTCTTTCTATCTCTCTCTCTGTGTATATATGTATAGATATATATACATATATAATATATATAATTTTATTTTTCAAATAATAGGCATTTATTTTCTCACCTTCCCACCCAATTGAAAAGAAGCAAAGGAAAACAAAACCTTTATAACAAATATGTATAATTAAGCAATGCAAATGTCCATGTTGGCCACGTCAAAAAAAAAAGGTCTCATTTTGCGTTGTGAATCTGTTTCCTTTCTGTCCTAAGATGGGTAGCATCATCAGTCTTCTAGAATCATGGTTAGGGATTGGTTTGATCAGAGTTCCTAAGTTTTTCAAAATTGTTTGCGTTTACAATGTTTTTCTGGTTCTGCTCGTTTTGCTGCATCAGTTCATGTAAGTCTTACCAGGTTTCTCTGAACTCATCCCTTTTGGAATTCCTTATGGCATAATTACATACCCGTGGTACAATTGCACTTCCATACAATAAAATGAAAGGCTACTTGTCAGGCACATTAGAGAGAAACCGTGGCGTAATGGAGTCCTTGACCTGGAGTCAGGAAGAGGTGATTTTAATTTTAATATCTGATGTTTAGTAGCTGTGTGATCGCAGGCAAATCACTTACCCTCTGTAAGTCCGTTTCTGTCATCGGCAGAGTGGGGGTGACTAGTAACACCTGTAGTACCTACCTCGCGGGCCTCGAACGTGATAATGCTCGTAAGAAACTTCATAAAATGTAAAGCTTTATATAAATGTCAGACATTATTTTTTAGAAGTGTATCCTTGTTCAGAAAGGGTTGTACTAGATACCCTGGATTTCTGCGAGAGCGAGATAGTCTGTCTCCAGATCCAGCAAATTCGCCACCACTTGGGGGTATTCCAGTGGAGGTGGGGATGACCCCTTGCCAATGATATTGTAGAAGGGAATCTTTTTCAGGGGTAAGTTGGGCTGGATGCCCCTCCAGCTCTGAGATCTCCCCACATTGTGACTCTGTGTTGTTGTTCAGTTCTTCAGTTATGTCCGACTCTCCTTGAGCCGATGGACCATAGGATGCCAAGCCCTTCTATCCTCCGCTACCTCTTGAAGTCTGTCCAAGTTCGTTCTTGTGGTGTTTCCATGACACTATCTATCCATCTCATCCTCTGCCATCCCCTTTTCCTTTTGTCTTCAATCTTTCCCAGCATCAGGGTCTTTTCCAGTGAGTTGCATCTTCTCATTATGTGGCCAAAGTATTTGAGCTTCAGCTTTGGTATTTGACCTTACAGTGAATAGTCTGGATAGGCTGTGACTAATTGCTAATAGTGGTGACTCTGTACATGTGATCTCAAAGAGTAAAAATCTTTCTATCTTTCATCTAATTTGCTGGTAGTGGCATTACTTTGTTCTTGGGTTTGTTTATAAAATCTGAAAGGAATATGGGATCATAGCATCATGGATGTGAGCTAGAAGGGGTTTTAGAAGCCATTGAGTCTGACCCCTGCATTTTTATACCACAGAGAGGTTTAGTGACTTTGTCAGGGTCATGCAACAACTACATATCTAGGTAGGATTTGAGCTCAAGTGTTTTAGATTCCAAATCCAGCACACCATTCAGTAGGCTGTGCTGTCTCAAGAGCTTAGCTAATGTGATTATTTTAACAATTGTGGAATCAATTTGCAAACAGACAATGTGAATGCACTTTTTTTTTTTGCTTTTGGAGGAGGAAGGTAGGGCAATTGGGGTTAAGTGGCTTGCCCAAGGTCACATGGCTTGTTTTTGCGTTAAGTGTCTGAGGCTGAATTTGAACTCAGGTGCTCCTAACTCCAGGGCCAGTGCTCTATTCACTGTGTCACCTAGCCACCCCACTGTGCCACCTAGCCACAATTCTTCCTTTTATTTAATGTTGTAAAGGAGCACTCTGGCTGTCTACTTGTCATCTTCCTGTTCTGCCATGTGTCCAGTCCTTCTCTTCCAGTCATATAAGCAGAAATGATTTTAAAAAGATGTAATGTCACATGGCAGTAGTAATTCTGATTTTGAAATTTAATGGGTTCATTGAAGAAGTTGTATTCATTCTTTTTGCTTTTCCTATTATTGTCATCTCCCAACACACCTCCTGCCCCTGCCTGTAGAAACTTCCCTTGTGAAAACGTACCAATAGCGATGATCCCAATAGTGATATGACTGATATTATAGTCAACTTTCCACCTCTGTAGTCCCCAGACTGGCAGTGATGCAATGGATGCATGCTTCAACATCAGTAGTCTGGAACCAACATTGGTTCATTGCTTTTAATCTGAGAATTTAATTTAATTCTTGTTGTCATTTCAGTCACTTCTGATGCTCTTTGATCCCATTTGGGGTTTTCTTGGCAAAGATACTGGAGTGGTTTGCCATTTCCTTCTCCAGATCATTTTACAGATGAGGAAACTGAGGCAGACAGAGTTAAGTGACTTGCCCAGTATTACAGCTAGTAAGTATCTGAGGCTGGATTTGAACTTGGGTCTTCCTGAGTCCAGATCCATCACTCTGTCTGCTTTACCATCCAGCTGCCCCAATTTCATTTTTCAATAAGGTATAATTTAGTATTATTTTTGCTTACATTATTACTGTGTATATTGTTCATCTTATTCTGCTTTTTTCCCTCTGTATCATCTTCCCCTTTTCTCATAATTCTCCATAATTGGTATGTCTTATCACACCTAATATAATAGCTTCATTTTTGTCTAGGCTTTTTGGTCTTTTCCTGTAAGGCAGGACCCATTCTCATTATGCTGCTTTATTTCACTTCACGCCTTGTCATATACTTACTTTCTTTCCAAACTGGACTGCTAGGTCTTTCCCAGTTTTGTTAGGCCTCCATGCAATTGTGAAGACTTCTTCTTCTTCATTTTTACTGTTGGGACTTTTTTCTCCTCCAAAGCCTACCTTAACCTGTGATCTCTTCCAGAGAGTCTTCCCTGAGTTCCCCAGTTGAAAATGGTATTTTGCTCCTCATTTTTAAATATACTCCTTTAATTTAAATTTCTTTCTGTCCTTGTCACCTTCTCACCAGCATCACACTTCTTGTCCCTCTTTTTAGATTGTAAACTCTTGAAGGACAGGGATTGTGTCTTATAAATCATATTAAAGATAGAATAATTGGAGGGATGGCTAGGTAGCGCAGCGAATAGAGCAAAACTAGCCGTGTGACCTTGGGCAAGTCACTTAACCCCAATTGCCCTACCTTGCCCCCTCCCTCCAAAAAAAGCAAGATTGATTAATTTACATTTCCACAGGAATAACAATCCATAACAATCCTCTCACTTATGTGATAGAAGTATGTCTCCATATCAGTAATAATATCTCTCATTTGCTTTCAGGTGCACAAAGCACTTTACAAATGTCATCTCATTTTAGCCTCACAGCAATCCCATGAGGGAGATGCTATTATCACCGCCATTTTGAGGAAAGGGAGGAAGACAGAGGTTATGTGACTTGCCCAGGGTTGCATAGCTAGTAAGTTTCTGAGGTAGGATTTGAACTCAGGTCTTCCTGATTTCAGGTCCAGGACTCTATTCAGTGGACCATCTCGCTGCCTCAGATGCAGCTGAGGTTCAAAGAAATTAAGAAAAACCCCTACAACTTTTTTATTTTTGCTTTTTGGAGGGCCATTGGGGTTAAGTGACTTGCCCAAGGTCAAATGGCTAGTTTTTTTTATTAAGTGTCTGAGGCCGCAATTGAACTAAGGTCCTCCTGACTCCAGGGCGGGTGCTCTATTCACCTCACCACTTAGCCGCCCCACCTACAACTTTTTCAAGTTCACACAGCTAAGTTGCTAAGCAGTTCTTCATCACATCATGAGATTTAAAGCAGAGATCACTTGATCTAATACTCTGATTTTTCACCTGAGGAAACTGAAGCCCAGAGAGAAATGCTTTGCCCAAGATCATAGGTAAAAAGTATGAAAACCAGGATGAATCCTTTTCACTGACTATTTCTTGTGCTCTGAATGCTCTCTTTTTCACCTCTACTGTCTGGCTTCCCTGGTTTCCTTTAAGACTCACCTCAAATGCTACGTCTTCTGCAGGAGGCTCTTTCTGGTCCTCTCTCCCTGCTTCCCCCACCCCAATGCCTTCCCTCCGGCATGCCTCCCACTTGTGCAAAATATACCTTGTATGTATATAGCTGTTTGCGTTTGTCTCTTCCATTAGCCTGGGAACTGCCTTTCTTTATGTTCTGACATAGCACTGTGCCTGGATGTTTGGTGATAATGAGAATGAAAATGTCTCCTGACTCCAGACCTCTTCCACTAGCCCACATCAAGCGCAAGGTCCTGCATCTCTGAAGCACTAAAAATATTTGTTGAATTGGGCTAAGGGGAGGGATAGGGAGAAGAATGTCGTTGAAATGCTGTCAATGGGGAAAGCAGAAGTTAAATATGACCATATAATTATTTGGAACTTTAAACAGGCCTCCCCTTATCCCTCCTTCCCTCCGGCCCTCCCCCATGCTGCTGCCAGTTTGGCCAGTGTGAAATTTGGCAAAGTTTCCCTGACTCTGGAAAGACAATCTGCCTCTACATTTCTGGGCAATCACATTCTCCAGTCTCCTTCTTCCTCTTTTCCGTCACCTCCCACCCCCATCCCCATTCCTTTCCTTTGCAAAAGGCTTTGCTGCTAGCTTGCTTGAGTAAAGGACGGAATCTGTAAATGCAGAGACCTTTGATGAGGATATTTTAAAGCAGCGTTACTGGATCACTTGCAGGAGGTTTTCTTGAGGCTACTCAGTGGGATGGGCTGGGTTCTAACATGCATAAACTCCATATGCATTTTTTCTCAGCTCTTTTACTCCAAGTGACAGGCTCTTTAATGTGCTGGTGCCTCAGCTTACCCACCTAGAACATGAACCTAGTACACATCCCTTCCTCTTCTTACTGAGAGTTCCATGGTCCATGCATCTGAAATTCTGTAGCTGGGCAAAGCCTGAGCGTGCATATTTTCTAGAGCAGAATTTTTTTTTAGCTCTAACCAAGGCTTTAACTTGTTTGAGGGTGGCTCTGGTATCTGCATTAGTAAAACTAGGGCAAGGGATTGGTTCTTGAAAAAGTCTGCCCTTAACCTTTCCAATCTGTACAACTCGAGTTCTTTTGCTTTCTCTTCCCTGCTAGACATCCTGAAAAAGTCTGTGCTAAATATTTCTACTTCACCACTGGCCCTCTCCTTAACCCTTCAGAAATGGGTTTCTGTGCTAACTATTTTACTCAACTACTCTTTCCAAGGTCACCAACAACCTCCTCATCACATCCAATGACCAGTTTTTAGCTCACATCTTCCTTGACTTTCCTGCTGTATTTGACACTTTGATAATCTCTTCCTGCTGATCTTTTCTCTTTTCTTTGCTTCAGAGATAACATCTCCTCCTTTTCTCTGGTTCATCTCTGGCTAGATCTTCATCCTTTTACTAATCCTTTAACATGTGGGTTCTCTGAGGGATCATCCTTGCCCTCTCCTCTTTTCCTTCCACACTCTCTTGCAATTTTATTCACTCTTACAGCTCCAAATACCATCTCTCCCATCCTGAAGCTTCAGATCCACAACTCCAGTTACCTACAAGGCATGCCCAACTGGTCATCCTACAGGCTCCTCAAACTCAATCTGTTCAGAAGGCAATGCAATTTAACAAACATTTATTAATCACCTACAACATGGAGTGTATTGGAAATAGAAAGACAACAACAGATTAGCCCCTGCTTGTAAGGACCTTACATGCTATTAGAAACTTGCTCTCCTTGCCTTCTCTCTTGTTCCAGTCTTCTCTTTCTACTTTCATTATTTATATGAAATTATTTATACTATATTGTATTATACATTGTAATATATAAACATATATTTATGTTATATATAAACAATATGTATGCATCTATGTTTGCAATCTAGGGATTATCATTGATTCTTCTCCTCCCTTCCCTTTTCCTTTTCAATCAGTTACCAAGGGACCTTCTACCAATGTTTTTCAAATTTGGTCTCTTGTTTCTTTTCCCCCCTGTCACTACCCCATTACTACCCAGTGCTGAGATTTATTGTAATAGCCAGATAATGGATTTCAAGTTTCCACTCTCTGACTCTTCTAATTTACCTTTCATACCAGTAATCTGCCCCTTCACACATGATCTCCCTGATGGCTTTTCTTAGTTTTAGGAACTTGGTGATTCAGCATCCATTTTGAACCTATAGCTAATGAGCCTCCAGTGACAGAATTACTTTAAACATTTTCTCTGATATCTTTTGTTTTTATTTAAGTTTTTATTGATGTCTTTTGTTTTTAAATCATCATAGTTTCTGCTCTCCTAGAGAATCATCTCGTATAACAGATAATATTTTTAGAGACAAAAACCAAAAAGACGAGAAAAAAAATCAGCACAACTGATCAACATATCGAAAAAGTCTCAAAACATGTTCAATGTGTGACAAACGAGCCTTTTACTTCTAGGAGAGGTTGGGTTTTATCTCTTCTTTCAAGTCACGCTTATTTATAATCTTTTAGCATTCACTTTTGATTTTTGTAAATGTTGATGTCTATATGTCTCTGATCTGTTCATTTTTTTTGGAGGGGGAAGTCAGGACAATTGGGGTGACTTGCCCAAGGTCATACTTCTAGTAAGTGTTAAGTGTCTGAGGCCAGATTTGAACTTAGGTCCTCCTGACTCCAGGGCTGGTGCTCTGTTCATTGCACCACCTAGCCGCCCCTGTTCTATTCATTTTAGTCATTGTGTATGTTGTTTTCTTGACTCTGCTTACTTTGCTCTGCATCAGTTCATGGAGAGCTTTTCATTCTTCTCTTTTTTTCATAATATTCATAATTTCTTATAGCACAGTAATATCTTATCACATTCCTGTGTCCCAATTTGTTTAACCCTCCACCAATTAATGAGCATACACTTTGTTTCCAGTTTTTTGTTATTACAAAAAGTGCTTTGATAAATATTTTGATGTATATGGAGACTTTGCCCCCCTTATAAATGACCTCCTTGAGTTATATAAAAGCCCAGTAATGGAATCTTTGGTTCAAAGGGTTACTTTATTTGCACAATTGCAAATTGTTTTCCAAAGTGATTGTACCAATTGTCCTTGTTTTTATATAATTTTCATTTCCAAATAAGTAAATTCTATATTTCCTAGGAACCAGTAAATAGGAAGATACGAAAAATTAAGGCAGAATTATAGTGAGATAAACTGTTGGTGAAGATAGATGGGAAGAGTTTCAAGCATATTTATGCAGGGGTCTACCAAGGTGAGAAGAAGGGTCACTTTTTCATTAGACACTGTTGTAAAGGAGGAAGAAATGGGAGAGAGAAAATAAAGGGGTGTTGAAATACAGAGAAGAGAAGGAGAAGGATCTTGTGGCAAATTGTTTCTATTTCCTCAGTAAAATAAGAAATGAAGTCTTTAGCTGGGAGGATAGAGGTAGCATCAGTACAGGAGATATGAAGAAAAAGGCAAAATTTGGAATACCTTTTGTTGAGAGTGGGGTAGAGAATTAATTCAGTAACAGTTTAAGTATTGCCTTTTTCTGATGAAGTTTCACTTGAGTTTAGATAACATAAATGTCTAGTGGACCTATTTGGCTCAGTTGAGTGATTTCTTCTAAATCTTTTCAGAAACACATGGGTAGTAGTGAAAGAAGATGATGACAGGAGTAATGCAGAGATGGGGTTTGGTAAGACACAAGAGTTGACAGGACAAAGGGTAAGATATATTTTTTTTAAGGGTAAGATATTTGATAGCAAAGGACAGTGTTGAATTGAAAATGGTTAACAATGGAGTTGAATTTGAGCATCTGGAAAGACACCCAAAGATGTGTATGTACATATCAGTCTTTCTAGGCTGGTAGTGTGTGCTTAAACCATAATTGACTCATGCCACAATAAAACTTTGTAAGGACATTTCTAATTTAATACTTGTCAGACTGTGTCAGACGACTGTTGTCTCTCTGTACTTCCTATTCTATTTTATTAAATGCCATCTGTTTTGAATTTGTATGCTATCTGGAACAGTCAGGCACAGAGATACATTGGTGGGGGCTCACAGCTGCGAATTTGAAGAGTTGATGATCCAAATAGCACTATAAACTTAGATGAAACTGAGAGGAGTGTGTGTGTGTGTGTATCTATCTATATCTATATCTATATCTATGTTCTTTTTTCTAAAGTCTCTCCCAGCTCCAGCTTTCTATAATTCTCTTTCCCACGGTTTTGAAATAAACATATGTCTTTCAGTTTTCTAAATGTTTGATGTTGTCGAACTGTTCTTTGAACTTTCCTTTAAACACATTAAACACAGATCCTATGCTTCTTATAGACACCTGTATTTCACTACAAAGAAATAGAGGTTTAAAAGAACAGGAAAAGAAAAAAGCTAAAAAGTTACATGAAATCTTTTGTTAGTAGACATTTCTGGGCTTTATAGAAATAAAAACACAGTTGTCTTATATACTTTCTATTCCTATTTGTTCTTACTTGTCCCAAGAAGGAGCCTTTTGTATATCTTTTATTCTATAGAATGGTGCTCTGGATTTCTTCTCTTTTGTCAAACTCCTACAATGTCATAGTTGGAAGGGACCTTAGAGATCCCTTCTAGATCAATGTTTTAATTTTACAAATGAGAAAACTGAGGCCCAGAGAAAGAAAAAAGTATCTTATTCAAGGTCATACAGTAAGTTATTGGCAAAGATAGGACTAGAATCTAGATCAGAGGCTCCCAAACTTATTTTAAAAAATGATGCATCTTAAATTTAATAATTTATTGTAAATTTGTGTTTTTTCCTGCATTGAAATTTTAATGGTGCAATATTGCATCATGTAACTGTATAGTATCGTATTGTAAACAAGTCATCACATGTACATATTTCTGCTGATGCATGCTGAATTTCCTGACAATGTGTGATGTGCTCACCTGCCAACACTTGCTTGTTAAAACCTGACAACAGACTTGGCCACTGATTGGTTATGACTTGCATTTTGTGTGTTTATTTGGAAAATAATGTAACTACTATGACTTTAACTCTGTTATACAACAGAAGGAACGTGTATGAATGGTTTTTCAAATTTCTCTTCTCTTCTATCCTTATGCTTCCACCACCCCCTTATTTTTATTTAATACCACCCAATTACACCTGACGCTACTACCATCCCCCTGGATCATTCCAGTGCTCCCCAGGGGGCAATATTGCCTACTTTGGGAAATTATGACTCTTTTGACTCAATGTTTTCATTGCATCACCTGCTCTTTGGGAAGCAGAAGGAAGTTCCTTCCTTCCAGTTTTTCAGTAGAATTTTAACTAGCCACTTAGCAACATTAATACCAATGAGGTGCTATACAGAAAGAACTGAATTTACATTCAGAAGAGACCTGGATTCATACTTGCCTCCAACACTAACTAGCTGTGTGACTATCAGTAATTTGATGAACATCTCTGAATCTGAGTTTTTTTTATCTGTAGAACAAGGCTACCTACTGTAACTACCTCATAGGATTGTTGGTGAGGATCAAGTGAGATAATCCCTTTAAATCACTTTGTAAACCTTTGTAAAGCCATGCAGGAGCAGCTTTCCAGAAGAATGCTTCTGTGAACAGCTTTCAAGGTTCTGATTACATAGTATAATGAACACTCTATTTATTCAATAACAAATCAAAGCAAAACATTCATAGGAAATCAAGGTACAGCATTTGCAATGTTACAACTTATTGCAGAAAATCAAAATACAGCATTCACAATAACTTATCACTAAAATGGCCACATAGTTTTCACCACAGTGGTCATATAGTTTTGAACAAAGTACAACAATTCAGTCAATCAATCACTTAGTAATTCAATCATTCCATCAACTCAATCCTTCAATCATCCTTAAGGAGGACCCTTCTTAAGGGTCACAAAATACAAAAGTCAAAGTTCTCCACTCATGGGGCACGCTAAGTTACAGATCAGTCACTATTCAATCATCAGTTACTAACTCATCAGTCACTACTCAATACCCTCTTAAGGGGTAGTGGAAAATACACAGGACATCCACCCCTCAGTCAC
The DNA here is from genome assembly GCA_028627135.1 of Pseudochirops cupreus. NCBI lineage: Eukaryota > Metazoa > Chordata > Mammalia > Diprotodontia > Pseudocheiridae > Pseudochirops > Pseudochirops cupreus. The sequence continues at coordinate 99,878,378 of CM053581.1, read as the reverse complement.
AAAAAATCACAATCTTCTCAGTCAGTATACAGTATCCAAGTAAAGTCTTCTTTCAGCTGGACTTGAAGCTGGCTCTCAGCTTCCATGGTTCTTCTTCCATGTTCCTGTTCCTGGGAAAACAAAGCTTAACAGAGCCACAATAATATTCATACACATTGCTGGCACCATCATCAATTCACTATCTGCCTGTGAAATCAACTCAGACCCACCAACAAGGTCTGAGAAATCAACACAAATCATCAACATAGAAATCAACACAGACACACAAAGTCCAACTGTCACCTAGATTCAAAGGGAAGCAGTTCCCAGTTGCTAGTCCAGCTCCTTGTCCAGTTCTTCATCCAGTTCCGATTCCATATTGAAGTTCACAGTGTCCAGTCCACCTCAAGTCCTTTATAGTTCCTGTTTCTGGGAAAACAAAGCTTAACAGAGCCACAATAATATTCATTTACATTGCTGGCACCATCATCAATTCATTATCTGCCTGTGAAATCACCTCAGACCCACCAACAAGGTCTGAGAACTCAACACAAATCATCAACATAGAAATGAACATAGACCCATAAACAAGGTCCAAGAGGTCAGCACAAATCATCAGTAAAGTCCCAGGACCTCCAAAACCCTCCTCCAGGACTTCTGTAAGCATACAATCAGAAAATCCTCTTTCAGGGCTTCCAATAAGGTCCCAGGGCTTCTGTACAAAGTATCACAAACAAACATCAACACAGACATAACAGAGAAACAGAATGTCAGGATACCACAAGTTTTCTCCTTCTTGATTCTGCCATCAGAGTCCTCTTTTCAGTTCTTGCTGTCTCTAGCCTGGGGCTCTTTTTATATAGTCATTAGCTCCTCCCCTTCCTGTTGCAAGAGTTCATGAGTTCTAGGGTTTGCCAGTTGTGGGGTTCACACGTTCTGTTTCTTAACAGACTTGATACAAGGCTCAAAAGAAACTTGAACTGAAACAAGGTGTTACTTCAATAGCTGAAACAACGTGTGAACTACTTCTGTGCTTGCCTTTACGACCTTAAAGCCTATATAAATGTCATTTGCTATTACAATTATGACTCCACAGTGGCTATCTCCAAGAAAAGTTGGGAGAGGGATAATTGAATCAGACATTTACCGTCAGAAGAGATCTCAGAGGCTACTTAGTCCAAACATTTCATTTTACAGATGAGAAAATGGAGGTGTAGGAATGTTAAGAGACTTACCCAAGGTTCACACAGTCAATAAATATCTTGAGATCTTCTGATTTTAGAGCCAATGTATATCACACTGGGCAAAGAAAGTGGCACCCTGGAGCTAGTGCTAGGAAAGTAAAAGAAGCGTTGTAAAAGAAAGCTGGTTCAGGCTTTCTCTCAGTATAAAAGTATATAGACCTGGCACATGATAGGCACTTAATAAATGTTTATTGGCTGAACAAATGAATGGAAGAACCTAGGAAGTAAGATCAGATATAGTTCCATTTATATTCCAAAAAACAAGAGATGAAACTGATTGTGAGACTGATACCTTTGTAGTTTTCCTTGAATAAGGGGGTTGTAAGACAGATAACTCTAGCACATAGGAGGGCTGCTGGCACAAGTTCACTCTTGATCTGGTCAGAGAGGAAGACAGCTTCAGAGGAGTCAATAATCTTACTTTATTCTAGTCTATTCACAAGAAGGTTGCTGATAATGGGAGCACCAACTCCTACAGCATTTCCTAATCACCCTTCTCACAGAGGCTACTTCTCAGTGGGGTCAATTGAGACAGGCACAGCTTGTGCACTCCCTTAAATCCCCTCAAGCCTCATTGGGGGCCAGTTGAGACAAATACAAATTTCCCCCAAGCCATGATGGGGGCTGATCAAGGCACACACAGCATTCCAGCTTGTGCATTTAACCCTAAGGGTTCTCCCCTCACTGACTAGTGCCCACCTTCTTTATAGGGCAACAAAGAAAAGAAGGCATATTGCCAGCAATAGCCTCACAAGTTTATGTTATCTCACTGTTATATCTCACCATGCAGTCACAAAGGAGATTTACAATTTAAACACCAATGTTTATATTATTTATCATTATATAATGCTGCACAGGCTTGATAGAGATGTTTTGAACCACGAGCCTCAGAAATAGAGATTATTATGGCCATGGATCTTGGGAAACTAAACTCTATGAAAGAATAACAAAAATCCACCTTACACACTAAAATGCACCTTACTTACAGTGGTAAACTAGGTATTTTGGGTCCAGTACATGCAGATATTTTCTGCTAGTTGCCAATCCAATGTGTGTAACTTCCACAGCCTTAATGATTTCAGGTGGGTAGGCATATGATACTGAAAAGCTATCTAAATGACCGTGACACCAATAGGACTAATGACTAGAACTGGGACTGGATATGTGTACAAAAGATTTGAATGGCTTCTGTCTCAGTCTCTTCCCTGGTGGCTTTTGTGTGAGAAGGGTTGTTTTGAGTTATTGACCAAGGGAGGAAAGCTTGCCATTTCTGGTCCTTCCCAACCAGCTGCCATTTGCCTTTGAACCTATTTTCTGTTGTGTTTCTCAAGTGATAAGTATTATGAAATTAAGAACACCCTGATGTCTGTATGAATTCAGAAAATCTTGAAACCCCATTAGTAACCAGAGTTAGAAGTAGAGTCCACCAGAGCCAGTAATCATAGCAACTAAGTCTAGTAAGGAACTACAGCAGTGACTGAGTGATCTACTTGATCCAGTCAAGAAATGAATTGACTCCATTCGCTAAGACACCATCCCCTTGAGAACCAGCTTGGCTGAGCAAGGCAGCAACTCATCCATTCAACTGATCTCATGTCAATAATTGAAGTTGTTGGACAGTTTTTGAAGGAAGAAAAATACTCCCAGGCCATGAGTCATGAAATACTTTTCAGCTCCAAGTGTTCCTTAGAGCATACCTCTTTATCTTTGTGCTTTAAGGTTGAGCTCACTTTCCCCAAAGACTTTGTGTGTGTAGGGGGTAGAGTGCATCCCCAAATAAGGGGAACATTTGGTTCCAGTTCCTTTAAGTTTGAGACTACTCTTCCCCAGGGATCTTGTGTGTCTAAGAGGAGAGAACACCTTCAGTATGATTTTTATAATCTCTATCCTTTCTACACCTTCTCAGTGTCTTTTATAAAAGCTGATTGACATTAACTTGGTGATTGCTGTTGGAAGCACACTCTCTGGTGGCTCAATAGCTACCATGTTAGAAGCCATGATCCTTCAAGGTTATCCTTAGAACTTTGAGGGGAGGGGTATGACTCATTCCCTCTGTGGACCCACCTGCCATTGTGAGTGAGTTGGGTGAGTAGATCCAGGAGAGCTATATAATTGTTTTCCATTTTTGTTTCATTGCTCTTGTATCACTTAAACAAGCAAATCCCCTTAGAGTTCATAAAAAAGGATGGTATATTTTCTCTGGGGACAAGAGAGTGGGGAGAAACTGAGGGGCTATGTTTTATTCCTCAGCAGACTCAGAAGAGAAATAAAAGAAATGGAATAAGTGGTAGTAACAAAGGAGTGATGATGGTCCTGTTCTGGTAAAATATGGAAGTAAGGACAAAAAGACTATAGACTGTTATGTAAGGATGTATTGGGGAAAAAAAATTAACAATATTTCAACGAGTCAGGAGACCTGGGTTCTAATCCTGATGCTGCCATATATTAGTTGTGTGAACTTCAGCAACTTATTTGACGTCTTTGTTTCCATTTTCCCCATCTGTAAAACAAGGCAGAAAGCCTAGATGATCTCAAAGGTCATTTTCAGTTATAAATCCTGTGATCCAGGATTCTCTTTTCTTGGATTTTTTTTCTGTGCTCTCTGACGTTGCCCTCAAATGCCCAGGCTGTTACCGGAAATTAAGCTCCTGTTTGAAGTAGTCTCACATTTTCCACAGCTGTGAGTCTTCAGGCTGTGGCCCCATAGAGGTGTGTGTTTCAGCCCTTCATGGACCAAACTACCCTCTCAGATTGGTTTTCTTTCTGAAAACCAAACAAACAACAGTACTGCTTTTTGAGGAAATGAGCCGTTTGCTGAGTTGTTTCAGAAAGACACACGTGCACTGCCCTTGTAAGAGAATTCTGTCTTAATGTCTCCCCAAGGACAAGTTGGAAATGATGAGCTCATTCTTGACTTGGCAGAAAGGAGAAAAAAAAAGATGCAGATTTCAGATTCAACCCAGAAAAGAAAGGTGGATATTTAAAGGGAGAATTGTTCAGTTGCTAATGGGACATTCTAAGCTTTCTCTTTTCTACAGGCTTGGCTAATTTGCTAAGATTGTTTCTGCCAGGATTTGGAGTCAGGACACTGAGACCCAAGAAAGCTATGACTTGCCCACGGTAGCACTCACTTCAGGTATCAGCTTAACAAAATACCTGATGCACAGTAAGTTCTTCATAAATGCTTGTTGATGAACTCTAATACTGGGCAAGTCACTTAACCCCTTGGGTCTCATTTCCCTTACCTATAAAATAAGAGTATTAGACTAGATGAACCCTAAGATTTCTTCTTGCTCTAAATCTATGAACCTATCATTCTTTGACTTCCTACATGCGTGACCTTGAATGAGTCACTTCGTTTCTTCTTCCTCAAGGTCCCCATTTGTGAAATGGGAATAATAACACCTCCTCCGCCTGGGCAAGTCCCTTAACTTCTACTTGCCTTGGTTTCCTTCTCTGTAAAATGGAGTAATAACAGCACCTACCTCCCAGGGTTGTTGTGACGATCAAATGACATAATAATTACAAAGTACTTAGCACAGTGCCTGTCACTTGTTGTTATGTAAATATTAGCTATTATTTATTACATTACATAAATACAAGATAATTTGAGGGAAGTCACTAGAACCTGGGGGTATAAGGAAAAGCCTCATGTAGAAGGTGGCACGTAAAATGAACTTTGAAGAAAATTATTTATTTATTCTAAAAGGGGGCAGTGAGGAGGGGGTGCGTTCTAGAAAGGAGAGGCTGCCTGGGCAAAGCAGGAAATGGAGTGTCAAGTGTGAGGAATGGCAAAAAGGCCAGATTGTAGCGAGTGTGAAGAGAGCTTGTGGTCCAGGGAACTAAGTACCTTTCTCCAACAGTCCTAAGGTATCTAGTACTAATATTATCTTCCCCATTTTACAAATAAGTTGAGGTCCAGTGATGTGCTCAGTGTCATTAAGTGCTGAGATCTGGGATTCAAACCCATGTATACAGGAACAGCTTGGTAATACAGTGAATAGAGGGCTGGGCCTGGAGTCAGGAAGATATGAATTCAAATCCAGCCCTCAGACACATACTAGCTGTGTTGTATGTTAAGCAAGTCACTTAACCCTGATTGCCTCAGTTTCCTCATCTGTAAAATGTACTGGAGAAGGAAATGGCAAACCAATCTGGAATCTTTGTCAAGAAAACCATAAATGGGGTCACAAAGAGTTGGATGTGACCAAATGACAGCAGACAGACTAGGTGATTGCTAAAACCTCAGGCAACTTCTTGGAAACTTTTAAGATATCTCAGGTTCTGGATTATAGGGCTACCCCTTCTGCTAAGAAGATGCAACTGTTCTTGTTCACCCCTAGTTCACACTTGTCTGTGGGGAGATGTCTAGTTGCCCTCTGTTAGGGGGCTGTTGGGAGGATCAAATTAAGGAAGAACTGGGAAGTCCTTGGAGAAATATGAACCACCAGATCAATGCCAGGGATCATTGGGAATGACTGGATCCAGAAATTGTAACCACATTGTGGGACTCTTTAGTTGAAAAATGCTATTGATTTTAGATGGCCTTTTTCCTACTTGGCAAGTAAGATTCCAAAAATTCACAAACTCAGCAAGAATCTTGAACACTGTGTTTGGACAAATCTAATTTCTGAATTTGTAGACTCTGCTTTAAGCGGTCTTGATTATAAGTATATGTGGTGAGCCTACTAATAGAGAGGCTCCACTCTCCCCTGGGGAGAAGGAAGGGAAGGAAATAAGCATTTATAAAGTACCTACTATGTACCAGGAGTTGTGTTATGTTTTATAAATATTTCCAATTCAATCCTTATAACAATCCTTCGAGGTAGGTGTAGGGATAGACATGGATGTAGATGTATGAACAGACATGGATATAGATGTTTGGACACCAGTTATACTCCTCAGTTGCTTTGGGCAGGTTATTATGCTTATTACTCTGTATTTGTGGCACTTTATCCAAAGAGGAGCTCAAAATCATCCAGAGCAGGACAGTCAGAGTGGGGAGAGAACTGAATAGGGATCACTATGTAGCCAAAGGGGGAGACAGCAACATTCCAAATACTGTTAACAGTCTAAGCAAAAGGTGATCAATCAATATTTATTAAACACCTGCTGTGTTCCAGGTGCTGTGTTAAGGGTTAGAAATACAAAGAAAGTCAAAAGACAGTCTCTGCTCTCAGAGGGCTCTCAGCGCGATGGAGGAGACAACCGTATGAACAAGATACAGAGAGTATAAATCTGAGATCAGCAAAGAGGGAGGACAGTAGAATTAAGGCAGAACAGTGAAAATCTTCCTGTAGAAGACTAAGACTTAAGGGAAGCCAGGGAAACCAGGAGGTGGAGATGAAGAAGAAAAGGTCCCAGTCACGAGAGACAGTCAACGGAAATGCCCAGAGTCTGGACAGAGAGTGTCTTGTTCAAGGAATAGCAAAGAGAATGGGATGTTCAGGAGATGTTTGGGGGAATAGAGAATAATACAGTTTGTCTTGAGCACAGAGTATATTCTATGAAGGGGAATAACTAAGGCTGAGATAAATTCATCTGTATACGTATCGTTCTTCCTCCTGACTCCAGTAGGATGTAAACTTCTTGATCACAGGGACTGTTTCAGTATTAACTTTTTATTCCCAGAGATTGGCATGCAGTTGATGTTCTCCCATATGCTTGCTGAATTGATCTGAATGAAAACATTAATTAATTAATTAATGTAGTGAATGAGGTACATTATAATTAATGGATTAATTAATGTAGTTAATTAATTAAACTTGGGACAAATTGCTGAGGACCTTGAAGGCAAAGCAAAGGAGTTGGAAATTTAATTGCAAGACAAAAAGGAGTCACTAAGATTTTATTTTTTTAGCAGATCTCTACATATGGAGATTGGTCTGACCATGATGCAAGTGATTCATGGGAAGCTGTGGACAGCTAGGTGGCATAGCAGATAAAGAGTCAAGAAGACTTGAGTTCAAATCCAGCCTCAGAAATTTACTAGCTGAGTGACTGTGGCCAAGTCACTTGTCTTAGGCTCAATTTCCTCATCTTTAAAATGGGGATAGCAGTACCTACCTCACAGGATTGTTGTGAGCATTGAGTTAGAGTATTTGTAAAACACTTTGCACAATGCCTGGCACATAGTAGGTGCTTAGTAAATATTTTTTGACTGGCTGACTGATTGCTTCTGCTTGTACTGTTGATAGGGTTTGGAATATTCTCATTTCCACTTTGCCCGCTGAGGGCTCTCTATCCAGTTCTCTCCTTATTTTCATTGATCTCTATACATATTTGAGCTCATCTTTAGATTAAGTACCACAAATACAAAGCATGGAGCCTAATAACCTGCCCAAAGCGGCTGAGGAGAATGATAACTGGCATGCGTACATCTACATCTGTGCCTGTTTCCATGTCTGTCTATGTCTATATCTACACTTACATGTATGGCTATGTCTATATCTTTACCTATGCCTACATCTATTTCTGCAAAACAGCTTTCCTAGAAACGGCATCTCATTTGAACCTCCCAAGAATAGGTATTATTAGTCCAGGTAACTGAGGCCTATGGCCTGTAGGTGATTTGCCCCAGGTTGCAAGTGGCAGAGGTAAGGTCTTTCTGTCTCCAAGCCCAGCACACTACCTACTTTTCCTGACTGATGTTGGCTTAGACTAGACCTATTGTTCAGTCTCTGTTCACTGTGAGTATTGTTTTCATTTGTCTTCAAGTGAGAGGGAGAGAATAGATATGTAAGAGTCTGACGTCTAGTTTAAGGTGGTGAAGGGCATGATGTTGCTAGCATTTAGCTAGAGCTTATCTTCTTTCATCTTTTATTGACTTGGGACCTGGTTTAAAATTCTGCATTACTGTGCAACCTTGGACATCTATAAAATGAAAGTGTTGAAGTGGTGACCTCTGAGGTCCCTTTTCTCCTTAAACCTATGATTCCATGTGGTAAATTCTATGGATATTAACTCCATTTTAGAAATGAGGAAATGGAAGCTCAGTGTCTTGCCTATAGTCATACATCTAGTTGGTGTGAGAGGAAGCATTTATGTTCAACTATCTGCTGGCTCTAGGTGTGTATCTCTTTCTACTCCACCACACTATCTATCCAAACACCAACAAGGACCATCTATTTTCTTAGAGAGAGAAGTCAAAAAGGAGAGATACAGAGAGATTTGGGGGAATAGGGGAAAGAGGCATTGGATGGCTTGGATCTCAATATGATTATCTTCTGTGAGTGGAAGCAGAGGAGTCCAGTCCTAGAGGAAGGTTTCAGAGTATTAACTACAGAGCCAACAAGAGATGAAAGAAAGGATAGCTTAGCTGCAGGGAGTGCCTCGTTGAATTTGGATAGCATGGATTTATAGTAGACCCATTGTATCACAGTGTGTAGTCTGGGAGCAAGAGTAGAGAAAGCAGATAGTGGAGGTTTATTCAGGACTGGGAATTAGCTAGGCATCAACAATGGGAGGTCACAGGGCAAGAATGCTTAAGGTGCTGATGAGTGCATTGTTGAAATGCGTGTTGGTGGGGTGGTCCAGGATGGCTAGAGAGGCTTACAAAACCAGAATGAGGGGTGATGGATTGGGACAGCAGGGTGGAGTTGAGTAATTGGGCTGACCGTACATTTTTTGGACTCACCTGAATCCGTACCTCAAGGTCCTCCAGGGAAGTTCTATCCATAGTTCATTGTATTATGAGGATACTGAATCCATCCTGGCACACACAGAGTCATCAATCTAGGGGGAAAGGGAGGTCTGGCCAGCAGATGGTGTAAGGGCAGATTTCCATGGCAGAACAGATCCAAACACGAACACTCCAGTGCTTTCTCAGTGGGAGTTACAATAATAATGATGATGATGATGGCATTCAGCATGAGGAAAAAAATTGATTATTTGATTTTTCTAGTTGGTCTGTTTCCACATAAATGAGACTTTACTATGTTATTCCCCTTTGTTGGAAATGAGAAATGAGAGTCAAGAGATCTGCATTCAAGTATCAGCTTTGACATTTCCTGGCTGAATGACCATGAAAGAATCCTAATATCATGCATTGAAGAGATATTTTTTTCCCTTCAAAGCTAGAAGAGGCTTTTTTGTTGTTGTTGCTAGAACAGGATTTTGGAGCTGAAAATCTTGAGAAGAATGAGCTTTCTGGAGAAGATTTAACAGGGTCAAAAGTAAAGTTTATATTTTCTTCCTTCCAGGGAAACTGAAACAAGTGTTATCAAGTGTTATACAGAAGTTTGAGTTATAATTGTTAAGAATAATTATAATAATAAACTATAATGTACCCGATGTAAACGTGAATAATTGTTATTCTCCTCATAGAATCATTCCAGTTATGAACATGAGTTCACTCTCCCTGGGAATTACCCTAATTGTCTTCTCCCAGATCTTCATTTTGAGAAGGAAGCCCAGGATAGGCCCTTATCACATTTCTCTGAAAAAACAAAACTATCCTAATCAATTGTTTTCACAACTTTTCTTCACCTTTTATGCAATGCCATTTTCCTCAGAACCCAATCCTGTGCCCATCTTAACCCTTTTCCTCTCAGCAGAGCTGCATCTCCCCACCCCATCCTGATAACTGTGCTCACATTTCTAAAGTGCTTTTCTACAGTGTTTTCCTCATAGTAACACAGTGAGGTAGGTAGTGCAAGTATCATTACATTTTTTACAAGTGTGGAAACTGAGGAGTGGAAAGTCACTTGCTCAGGATCATAAGTCTAGTAAGTATTAGAATTAGGGCTTAAACATGAATCTTCTGATTCCCAAATCAGTGCTTTTTCTATTAAGCCAAGAAGGGGATATAATATAGGACATAATACTATATATCAAAACCAGCTAGAAAACTCGAGAGTTCTTTCTCTGCATGTTGAATGTCACTTATTTATATTATTCTCTAATAATCTTAAATATAGTCACCTACTGTCTTTTATGAAGGAAACTTCAACGTTCATTAATGGCTTTGGGAAATAAGAAAGAAAAATTATACGTTAACAACAACATTGTAAAGACAAGCAGCTATGAAAGACTGAAGGCTCAGATCAATGCAATGTCCAAGCATGATTCTGGAAAATTGATGAAGCATGCTCCCCACCTTCTGACAGAAGTGATTGACTCATGTCGCAGAAGGAGACATATATTTTTTTGACATGGTTAACATGAGAATTGATTTTGCTTTACTATTCTATTTTTGGGGGAGGAAGAATGAAAACAGATTTTTGTTAATTGAAAAATAAACTTAAAAACCTCAACGACTTTAAGACTTGGCTCTCAGTTTCCATCTTTTTCTCCTTTCCCTGCAATCACCTGACATTATCCTTATTGATTTCAATATCTATATAGCTGTTCGGCCGCAAGATGACACAATAGATAGAATACTGGATTTGGAGCAGGAAGACTGTAATTAGAATCTTGTCCCAGACGCTTAATTAGTCATGTGAGCCTGGACAAATCACTTAACCTCTCTCAGCCTCAATTTCCTTTTCTGTCAAGTGGGAATAATAATAGTATTTACCTCACAGAGTCAATGTGAGAATCTAAGGAGATACTATAAATAAAGCTCTTTTTGAATCTTAAAAGTATTATTCATATGCTATCTATTATCATCATTGCTATATAGTACCTTGAAAAGGAAACCTTGTTTGGGAAGTGAGAACATTTCCCTCATCTACTAATTTAGAAACCCTACCAAATAGGAAACAAAGCTAGTCTGACATGTTTTGTTCTTGATAAAGTCATGCTGGCTCTTTATGAGCATTTCTCCTCCTCCTCCTCCTCCTCCTCCTCCTCCTTCTTTTTCTTCTTCTCCTCCTCCTCCTCTTCCTCCTCCTCCCCCTCCCTCCCCTCCTCCTTCTCCTTTCTTTTTTCTCTTCCTTCTCTTCCTTTTCAAACAAAACAAAAACTCAATCAAAGAAGACTATCACCAAAAGACACAGCCCAAAAGACAGAGATTTTTACATCATAAGACACTGAGCAAGTTGTAAAATTAGAAAGCATTTTCATAGCAGATATCTTTGTGCACATTTCACATGTATTCAGGTGTTGGATGAAAATCAGTCCTCATGCCTGATCTAACAGAAGGAGCAAGAGGTGAACTGGAGAGAACAACTTCATTGCTATGGCTATGTAGAAATAGGGTAGAAACAAGGAGGGCAAACTCTGCCTTATCAACACCTATGGCCAATAGGTTGTAATTTTGCAAGCCTGGATATGTTCACTTCCTAGCTTTTGGCCAATCCATGTCAATTACTTGTATTTATCATAATAATACCATGTACTCACCGGTACATACGCACAAGCCAGTTCATGAACTTGACTCAACTGGTCCTAATGTAGAACTGATCAGAGAAGAATTATTTAAATATTAGAGACCTAGATGGCATCCTCCTCCTAGAGTTGCTAGTATTTAGGGAAGGAGGAGGGGGAAGAAAGCATCTATAAGAAGTAGATCTTAACTAAATTGCACATAAAATTAAGTACAAAGGTCTTTTGTGTTTCAAGAGAAACCAATGACCTGTTAATTAGTTCTCCCACAAGCAGCATTTATTATCTCAGGGGAGAATAAAAAGCCACATACTGCTATAGGCCACATAATAAATCTGAACATTAGTGAGAGTTTCCAGTGGAGAGAAGGAAAACTCATAAAATGATCATCAAAAGGAATGGAAAAAAAGGACAAGGAGGAAATGTTGCCAATTTAATAGCCTTCAGCAAGTCATTGTTCATATATTCTCTTCTAGAAGCTGATGCTGCATGACCTCCCTGCCTCAAGTCCCTCTCCATTTCAGTCCATTCTTCACTCAACAGTCAAATTGATCTCCTCTCCCACTCTTCTTCAAGTATTCAATAAACTCCAATGGCTCCCTATTACTTTTAGGATTGATTAGGAAATCTTCCATTTAGTTTTTAAAGCCCTTCATAACCTTATCCTTTTCTACCCTTCCAGTCTTCCTACATTTTGCTCCTCTCCAAATGCTCTGGGAGCCAATGACACTGTCCCTTTCACATCTTCTGTCTCAGCAATTTCACTGGCTGTCCCCACACCTGGAACATTCTCCCTCCTCATCTCTGCCTCTGGCTTGCTTTCAAGTCTTAGCTAATGTCCTGCCTTCTGCAATCTTAGTTAATCTTAGTGCCTTCCCTCTGAGACTATTCCCAGTTTATCTTGTATTCATCTTGTTTATACATGTTTGCGTGTTGTCTCCTCCATCAGATTGCGAGTTCCTTGAGTACAGATTATCTGTCTGTCTGTTTATCTATCTATCTATCTATCCATTCATTAATTTATTTACTTATTTGTTTGTCATTTATTCATTTATTTTTTGCTTTTCTTTGTATTCCTAGTGCTTAGCACAATGCCTAGCCCATAGTAAGTACTTATAAAATATTTCTTTACTTGATTCGATTTGCTGGCATGGGCAAGGGTAAGGAGTATCAAGAAGGAATAAACAGGAGCATAGCAGCTCTTTTGCCTTGATTCTTCACCTGCCAGCTCCCTGGTACAGGGAAGTCTAAAGAATTTCTATATGATGCAAACAGAAGGTATTAGGGGATTATAGAGAAGGGGAGAGGGTAGGGAGGAAAGCACACAGGCTTCAACTGTATTCAAGACTTGAATGTCCTAATATTTAGGGTTGCTACAGAGAATGTGTGATCTAGAAATTCCTACTGTCTCCACACCTCTGTTTTCTAGAGCAGGGCTTCTTAAACTGTTTCCACTCACACCCCCTTTTCCTGTTTTGGTGCAGCTGGAGGGCATGCACAGTGGAAAGTGTGCATGCTGTGTGTTCAGAACTGAGGCTGCAATGAAGTCACATGATGCAACATGGGCCAGTGCTACCAAAAACACATGGATTTATCCTGTGTTTGATTTTGAATTAAGTTTTGGTGGCTGCATGTTCAGAAACCTTTTATTGTTGCTAAATTTTGTGGCCTTATGACCCACAGTTTAGGAAGCCCTGTTCTAGAGGTTCTACCCTTTCATTGATAGCTGGTCTAGAAGGATCACATCATTCCTAGGCCCAGACTTTTCTCCCTACAACATCTGCTCACCAAGTAAGCTGGTCTTCTTGATGAAAATTCCCAAATATCCCATTTCTTCTTCTAAATGTTCACTAAAGATCTCTTTAATAATACTCTCTAATATTAAATATGTAGTAAGGAAGGGAGTAAAAATGAATCATGGCTAACTGTGAAATGTGGTTATTTTTCTCTGTGAAACAAATGGCTTGTTTTTCTCTTCCTTGCAACACTGTGAAGGTGGCATTTGCTCTCTACATCTCAACATCTCCTTTCTTTCAGATAGTGCTAGAAAGATGCTTACTTTGCACAGAAATGATAACTTACATTTCTTCTTTTTTTTTTTTTTGATAGGGGAGGGCAGGACAATTGGGGTTGTGACTTGCCCAAGGTCACACGGCTAGTAAGAGTTAAGTGTCTGAGGCCAAATTTGAACTCAGGTCCTCTTGACTCCAGAGCCAGTGCTCTAATCACTGCACCACCTACCTGTCCTCAATAACTTACATTTCTATAGTGCTTTAAGGTCTAAGACAATAGGAGTTCTTTATTTATTTGGGTTTTTCCCCTGTGGATGAATGGTTAGGCCACATTCTTCTGAGTTATTATGGATTTCATTTAGGAGGACAATTGATTTTTTGAACTAAGTTTAGAGATAATCATGACTTGGGGGTGGCTAGGTGGTGCACCAGCCCTGGAGACAGGAGGACCTGAGTTCAAATCCAACCTCAGACACTTGACACGCTTACTAGCTGTGTGACTTTGGGCAAGTCACTTAACCCCAATTGCCCTCCAAAAAGCAAAAAAAAAACCCTCCAAAACAAAACATAATCATGACTTGGCCAGTTACAGGACAAAACCAAGTAAGTATAAATTAGATCAATTGAAAAAAGACACAGAATCAATCTGATTGTTCCAAATGATTAAGCCATGCTCTTCTAAGTTATTATGGATTTCATTTAGAAAGCTCTACAATGTTCCATGGCTTGATATAATCAGTGTATGTCTTTGGAAAATAGGAATATCTAAAAGATTTCACTATCATTCAATTAATCAACAGGTTTGTATTAAACATTTACTATGTGCCAGACACCTTGCTAAAGTGCTCAGGATACAAAGAAAAGTAAAAACCATCTCTGCCCTCGAGGAGCTTACCTTCTAATAGAAGATACAACAGGTAATTAAATAGATTCACATAAGACGCATATAGAGTAGATTCAAGATAATCTTAGAGGGGAAGATTCTAACATCTGGGAGGTGGGTGGGGGAACCACCTGCAGAAAATGACATTTAATCTAACTCTTGGAATAATAAAGAGATTCTAAGAGGTGGGAGTGAGGAGAGAGAGAATAGCAGACCTGGGGCACAGATAGTGTAAATGTACAGAGGTAGGAGATGGGAGGTTGCATATGTAGAATAGATAATAGGCAGTAAAGTTGGATTGTAGAGTGCAGAGAGAAGAATAAGGTGTTGGAATGGAAAAGTAGGAAGGAACCCATTTGTGAAGAACTTGGGTAAATTGTAATGTATGCCTAGAATTTTGCAGTGAAAGACTGTAGTCATCCCTTCCACATAGCGGGGGTTAAGAGTACGGTGTCCTGTCTGGACTATCCACATAAAACTTTTTGGCCCTCCCTTTCTACCAGAGAAGAAGTCTGTCTACATTTTTCCTTTTACTTTTATAGGGGCTTTACAGTACTTTACTGTAAAATCTGGGTTGATATTATATCATACTATGCAGGTATTTTATGCATTTCTGAGCTTCTAAACTTTTCACGTGCTGTCTGCGGCTTTCTCAAAACTTCCAAAAAATTCCTATTTAATTTCTTATGTGGACCATGGTATGTGTCCAAACTGTGATGTGGAAAATTGCAATGTGGAAAGGATAATTGTATACTATTTAAAAGGAAAAGATAGGTTAGGAGGGATGGCTAGCTTGTGTTGCTTTTCAAGAAGGTATTTACCTGAGTGGAAATCCACAAGCCTGAAGATTGCTTATGCTTGAACTTTTCATCGAAGCAAAGAATATCTACAGTACTGATTATGATATACAGTTGGTCAAATTATACTGTATCCCTACAGGGCCATCTTCAGTTGTCCTGATCTGTATTTTGCCATTGGACCCAGATGACTCTGGAGGAAAGAGTGAAGCTGGTGACTTTGCACAGCTCTCCCTCACTTTAATCCAATTCACTCACAAGTCTTGGCATCACCTTCCTGACATCAAGATCTTTGAGAATGAAGGACAAACAACAATGCAGCTGAGTGGACCTCTTACAGGTCAGGTCCATCAGTATGTCTCTCTTGGACAGACATTGCAAATGAACAATGAAATGGAACAGGAAAAACTATAAGTGTTTTTTATTGATAATAATGTTGTTCTGGCAATGGAGTATGTCTATAAGTTGTAGAATAGCAGTCTGCAAAGAATTGAAGTTTGGGTTTCCCCAAAGGGTGCCAATGAGCAATTTAAAGGCATACGGTGGCATGAGCAGGCTTCACCAGCTTCCCTCTATCCTCCAGAGCCATCTGGGTCCAATGGCGAGATATGAATCAGGACAACTGAAGGTGGCTCTCTAGGGATACAGTATAGTTTGACCAACTGTATATCATAATCAGTACTGTAGTATATGTTATAAATGAAAAATTGCCCAAAAGAACTAGTGTAAAATATAGTCTCCTTCTTGATCTTTTGTAGGGGGTGTAATGTTTCTGTTTGCTGATGATTTAGTTCTGAATGAAAATTTTAAAAAAGAAAGATGTATTATCAGAAGGGGGAAAATATGGGTCAGTTGTATAGTGAGAGTGAGGGATAATCAATCAATGGATAGTCTGTGTTCCATTGATATCTGTGCCATGTCAAAATAACTAGATCAAGGGTGGACCCCTCCTGTTAGATTTATGGGAAGACATGGATGCATGTTGAACAGGACAGGCAGAAATGTTTCAGTTTGCATGGTCAGATACAGGATCCAAGTTAATGAGATCACATAGCCATTGATGCATTGAAGCATATGGTTTAGAAGGTGCTTTCTTCCTTTATAGTAACCGTACAAGGCAAATATGCACTGTCCCCATTTCAGAGATGAGGATACTGAAACTCATATTGGTGAAGTGCCCAATATTAAACAGCTTATAAGTAGTAGAGTCCAGATTTGAATCCAGGCATCTTGGCTCTAAGCACAGGGTTTTTTCCTTCACCCTAAGCTACTTCTTTGTGTAGCAGTACATCCAATAGTTAATATGCCAGGAGAAAGAAGAGTTGCTTAATTTCTTTGGTAAACTAGATTAAAACAAACCTCCTCAACAACATTATCTTATCTGTCCCATTTGTGTGCTTCAAAGAAAGCAGCTAGTCAGTGGGTTTTTTAAAATGGTTTTTAATTTTTTTCCAATTACATTTAAAGGCAATTTTTAACATTCATTTTAAAAATAAGATTTTGAGTTCCAAATTTTTCTCCCTCTCTTCCTTCTGCTCTTCCTAGGACAGTAAGCATTTTGATATGTTATACATGCACAATCATGTAAAGCATATTTCTGCATTAGTCATGTTGTGAAAGAGGAAACAGAACAAAAGGAAAAAGCTACAAAAAAAAATTTAAGTGAAAATACTATGCTTTGATCTGCATTCAGACTCCATAGTTCTTTCTCTGGATGTGGATAGCATTTTCCATGATGAGTTTTTTAGAATTTCTCAGCGTTGCTGAGAAAAGCTAAATCTATCAAAGTCAGTCGTCACACAATGTTGCTGCCCCTGTGTACAATGTTTTCCTGGTTCTGCTCATTTCACTCAGTATCAGTTCATCTAAGTCTTTCCAGGTTTTTCTGAAATCTACCTGCACACTATTTCTTATAGCACAATATTATTCCATTACATTCATTTACCACAGCTTGTTCAGTCATTCCTCAACTGATGGGCATCCCCTCAATTTCCAATTCTTTGACACCACAAAAAGAACTACTATAAATATTTTCATACATAAATGTTCTTAGAGTTTTTGATTGATGAGTTTTAGTAAAATAATTAGATCAGACTGTGTACCCATCTCTATCTTAATGCTCACTGAAAACATAAAAGATTTTGGTGCAAAGGGAAGAATACTGGAGGGGCAATCACACTCGTAGATAAAGGTCTGAACAGACCCTCGGTCAGGACTGCATCCTCTCAGGTGACTGAGAGCTAGCCACTATCCTTCAGCTCCTTTCTCAGGCAGTCCTAGACACAGTCCTGACTGAGGGTCTCTGGGGAATCTCACTTCTTTCAGTGCAAATGATCCCTTTGTGGCCACCCTCTAGTTTGATCATTCAAGACCACAGGAACCTAGGGAAATCTGGGTAGTCTTCCTGACCAGCTGGCAGTGTGCATGGTAAAGTTTCTGGGGGTAGGACAAGTCTGGCTTACACTAGCATACTTTCAAATTGTTTTCTAGAAGTGGAATTAGTTCATAATTCCACCAACAGCATACTAGTACGCTTGCTTTTCTACAACCGTTCTGGCATCGACTATTTCTGTCTTTTGTCACACTTGCCAATTCCCATGGTTTCTGATGACAATTTTCTAAATTTGTTAAATAACTTTTATGTATTCAAAAGGAATTTGATAGGAAATATTACAATGTATGAAATACAGCAGATTGTATGGTGTGGGTAGATGTTATAGTAACAATGCAGAGGTTTAGTGTCCATACTATTACCAGATTCTTGTAGTTTCATCATGGTCCTGAAATTACAGACACTCAGAGATGAAAAGCACTTTAGAATCTGTGTGGTTAAACCCCCTCCTGAATAGGTATCACTCTCCAACAGCCTCCATTTAAATGCGGTCAGGGCAGGCACAACCACAAGAGGGAAAGCTTGAGTTTACACCTGCCCTTATAGACAGGGGTGTGCTTGCAGCCAGCTCTACAAGAACTGCTTTTTAATTTTCAGTGTGGGCATTTACAGCTTAGATATTCCCAGTCGCTACTTCTCAGCATCCACAAAGCAAGACTTTATTTATCATTTTGTGATTGTCTAGACTTAACGCAGACAAAATTTAAAAGCCTGTGCATAGAATTTTTTTCTCCCAGATATTAAACATTTGCTGGCACGCCTCTGTCTTGGCCTATAAATGTTGCTTAGGCTCAGGCAGAACGCGGTGGAAGATTCAGGGAATGAAATCATCACTCACCAGGCTGGAGGCCTGGTGCCTATAGGCTAATAAAATTAATAATATAATAATAATAACTGGCATTTATATAGCACTTTAATGTTTATGGAGTAGCTTTACATCATTATGTCATTGGAGCCTCTGAACACCCAGGCATCCTCTACCTGAAGCCGCCTTCCCCCGCCCCCAGCGTCTACACAGGACGCTGTGGGAAGGAGGGACTCACTAGAATGTTAAAGGTTGCCCCTGAAGCACCCTGTGGTAGGCAGTGGATAGAGTGGTAGGCCCGGAGTCAGGAAGTGCTGAGTTCAAATCCAGCCTCAGACTCTTATTAGCTGTGTGACCTTAGGTAAGTAATTTAATTGCTATTTGCCTCAGTTTCCTCATCTATAAAATGTGGGTAATAATAGCACCTACCTCCCAGGGTTGTTGTAAGGATCAAATAAGATTATGATTATAAAACACTTAGAGTAGTACCTGGGATATAGTAAGTACTATATACATCTTAGTTATTATTTTTATTAATTATTATTATCAGTTAATTCCCCTTCCCTCCAAGTAGACTAGGCTAGTTTTTTTTCTTTAAAAGGCAGGAAAGTTTTCCCTAAACTTGATTGGCCCGGGTGGTTAAGTCTCAAGCCTTGTGGATGTTGATAGGACTTTGTGGTTGCATGAAAGAAAGCATCTTACATGGATTTGTGCTCTTCAGACCTGATGATGCCTTGGGAATCAAATGTGTCTCTTAATGGAGATGAGGTGGGCTGGGTTTTTGAGTTATTTTTCGTTTGCGTCTGATTCTTCATGACCCCATTTGGGATTTTCTTAGCAAACATACTGGAGTATTTGACATTTCCTTATCCAGCTCATTTTACAAATGAGGAAACGGAGGCAAATAGGGTTAAGTGACTTGCCTAGGGTCACACAGCTAGTGTCTGAGGCTGGATTTGAACTCAAGACTTCCTGACTCCAGGCTTGGTACCCTATTCACTGCTTAGTCTATCTGAGTCAAATTCTATACTCCTCTTGAGTGTCTTTTCTATTCTATGCTAAATAAACCTCTTTATTTTTGCCATTGGATGATCCAAGAAGGTGTCATTTCATTCCAATATTGACTCTGAATTGACCCCTCCGTTTCTGGTTAACTCTGATTCTTAGATCTTCTTTTCTCTTGGTTAAACATCAGTCTATAAAATGGGAGGGATCAACTAGAGAAATCCCTGATCAATGTTATGAATTTTTTCTTATGGAAGTGGACTTTCTTACTGGCATTTTATTGAGAGAGTAAATAATTCTTATGACTTGGCCTGCTTTCAAGATGATTCAGCTGGCTTTCAGGAAGATGGATGGGTTCTTATCCAAGGAGGTACCCCTCTTCCTAATCTATAAAAGTGACTCAATAGACCAGCATTGGCTCTCTTTCTGTCTGTCCATCTGTCTCTCTTTCTGTCTCTCTCCACTTCTTGGTATCTCTATCTTTTTCTCTGTTTCCCTCTGTTCCTCTTTCTTTTTCTGTCTCTCCCTCTCTGTCTGTCTATCCATCTGTCTTTCTCCACCCTTGCACAGCTGAATTGATCTGCAATTTTGGAGCATGCACAGCCTCCTTCTCCAGGAGCAACTGATAGTAACTTGCAGAATAACATGAAAGATAACTTGCGTTTACACATGCCATGAAAGTATAGTTTGTGGACAATTTTTCCGACCCCTAATCTCCTTTGGAGAGGATGGGGATTTCTGAATTCTCTTGGCAGCATGATTCCCTAGGTTTCCTGGCCAATGCCTGTGGTTAAGCCCAAGCTTGAGAATGCCTACACTCAAGAATTCAAGGACTGGACCTTCTAGAAATAATTGGGGATTTCCTTAAGTAGCATGTTTCTTGGAGAAGAACAGGGTTATTCACAGATTTCCTTTGCATCATCCTTCATGGAGGGCAAAAACCAGTGAATTACTCCTACATTGACTTCAGGTCTAGTAGGCAAGAGTTTGTTTGTTTAGAATGGTGCTGTGAGTCTTGGGTATGATGGTAGGGGAACTACATTGTTGTGTTTGTTCTTCATTCTTGAAGAGGACCATGACATCAGGGAGATGATGACATGACTTGCAGTTGACTTTGATTTAGGTGATGGAAGGCTGTGCAAGGTCACCAGCCTCATTTACTCTTCCAGAGCCATCTGAGTCCAGTGTCCAGATGTTCATCAGGAAAACTGGAGATGGACAGGATGCAATGGGAGACCCTGACTCTTTTAGGTTAAGGTTTTTTTCAGTTTCTCACTTCGAGTGAGATAACAATCATTCAGTGAATAAGCCTCTTTAAGTAGTTACTCAAGGGAAATTATGTATGACACTGTGCAAAAAAGGGGACTCACTAGAACGTCAAAGGTTATCGTGATAGCAATCCCAAGTTCGGTTCTTTTCAAGAGGGAACCAGTGGACTCTTTGTGTAATTTCTCTGCTTTGAATCTGTTTATGAGGTTCTGGGATTCTTTTGTGTCTTTTTCTTTTTTTGGTAAGATAAAGACTATCCCACTCCCACTTTTCCTAGGCTACATTGATTGCTAGCATGGAAGTGGGGGTCTCCTTTTGTCTATATTTGGAGAAACCCAGACATGAGATACAACATGAGCATATTTGTTACAATTGTCACTTTTCCATGTTGGCATGTAAATAGTTCAACTTTGATAAGTTCCTTATGATTTCTTTTCCATGTTTATCTTCTCATGCTTCTTGTGTTGGAGTGTCAAACTTTCTTTTCAGTTCTGGTTTTTTCAGTAAG
>CM053581.1:99823562-99856718 GCA_028627135.1 Pseudochirops cupreus | reverse complement strand
GCAGTGTATTCAAGCATTCATAACTATATACACACACACATGTGCATGTATATTTATGTGTATATACACATGCACATATATACACGTATATATCTGTATATATAAATAAATATACATATACACATAAAATACATATATATTTCATAGAACCCCAAAGTTTTATAAAGTCCCCTAAGAGATCGTTCTAGAACAAACTGTCTAGTAGTAATCACCTTTACAATGTGTCTAACAAATGGCCATTTAGCCTTTAGCTGAAGATCTGTAACAAGGGCCAATCTATACCAGCCGGAGGCAGCCCATCCCATCCCCTCACCCCACAAAGAAATTTTCTTTCTGCATCACAACCCAGTGGTCCTAGTTCTCCCCTCTGGGACTAAATAGAGCTCAATTTCCCCTTTGACATGATGTCTTCAAGTAACTAGAGAAGGAAATGACAAACTACTCCAGTATTTTTGCTGTGAAAACCCCAAGATGGGGTCACAAAGAGTTGGACATGACCGCAACATTATGTTCTACTTGTCTTTTCTCCAGGTTAAACCTCCTCAAATCCTTCAAGTTAACCTTGTACAGCCAGGTTTTGGGGTCCCTTGCCATCTGTTTTCCAGCTGTGGAAGCTCTCCACTTGCATATGTCCTGTATAAAATATGGTACCTAGAGGCTGAATGTAGCCCTGCTGATTCGTGTTTTGACAAATGTAAAGCACGGGTCTTTGGGATCACTACCTCCTGCATACTGAACACTATGCCTTTCTCATAAAACTAAAGAGGATACAAGATATCCCAAAAGTCTTAGTGCTGTTTTAATCTTAAAATGACACTAAGACTTTTGGAATATGCTGAATTATCTTCACATATGAATCTGATGATTCTCATTGAACATATAGGTCATGGCTTATCCCTCTTTCCAACCTTAAACTTGGACTCTTTGCTGGAATCACCTTTGACATTGAGAGCCGCTGAGCTTTTACCTTATCTTGTCCAATACTAGTCTTCAATCTAATGTCCTAGCCATGTGGAAATCATGGTATCATCTTTCCCCCCACTTTCAGATTCCTTTGATATGTTGCCTTTTCCATTAGAATGTGAAGTCCTTGAGGGTAGAGACTATCTTGCTTATGTTGTCCATCTGCATCCACAGAGTTTGGCACTGTGCCTGGCACGCAGCAAGCTCTCTCTTTCTCTCTCTGTCTCTGTCTCTCTTATTTCCTTATCTTGGGGCCAGGAACCATGTCTTATTAAGATGCACTTTTATTAAGTGGAAAAAAATGTTTTTTTTTTAATCAAAGGTCATCATTACAGTTAATACACTGAAGAACTTCTCAAACAAAGGTTTTTGCTCTCTGCTTCTGGTGGAGGTCTTGCTGGAATGTTCCTTCCTAAACTATTGTTGCCTAATTGCGGTTTTCCTAGATGCTTCTCTGATAACTTCTTCCACTCATGCCTTGTCATTGAGTAGTGGTGATCCTGAATTCTTAAAGAAGATGCCAATGGAGTTCAAGTTGGACAGGCTTTAAGAAAAGACCCAGGGATGTATATCTGTCATCAGAAGATGGCCCTAGGTGGATAAGGTAAACAAGATTTGACACCAGTGATGAATATATTTGGCCACCTGTCGAGAGAAAAAGCTGTAGCAATATGCATCTGGGGAGGGAATAATCAAACTGATGAAAACACAGATGCTTTCTTAAAGTACAAAGTGACTAATTATCTCAAGAAACAGAGATTCCCATAGTCTTTTCTAATGTCTCATAACATAATTACTCTTAATTAATTTAAATTACTTAAAAATACAGCTGAGACCCTTTTATAATGGCAATATGATGTTCCTGCTTTAGGAGGAAAAGAATGTTTTTATCAGAGATTTTAGGATTATAAGATTAGAGATATAGAGTTTGAAGGGAATTTAAAGGCCATTGATTTCAGCTCCACCCACTTTGCAGCTGAGGAAACTGAGGCATGGGGCAATTAGATGGCTTGCCAAAAGTCACACAATGAATAAGGTGTGTTATTACAAGGAAAGGAGGGGGAGGGGAAGGAAATTCCTGAAGGGGGATTTGAAACCGACTTCCCTGACTTCAAGTCCAGAGTTGTTCAATAATTCAGAGAACATCATTTGACCTGTAGTCAAAGCCATCTAGGATTTGGGGATACTGTACCATTAACCTAGGGAATAGATCCAAATGAGTAACTTTACCGGCTGATGTTAAAAAGACCTGGGGCTTTCAGATTTACAATCAGCTCATAACAACTGAGGGGCAACTCAGTGGCAGAAGGGATAGAGTGGCAGGGTTGGAATAAGGAAGACTCATCTTCCTGAGTTCAAATCTGGTCTTAGACACTTACTAGCTGTGTGACCCTGGGCAAGTCACTTAACCCTGTTTGCCTCAGTTTCCTCCTTCGTAAAATGAGCTGGAGAAGGAAATGGCAAACCACTCCAGTATCTCTGCCAAAAAAACCCCTTGCATGTTCATTTGCCAAATGAACTAATTATTAATTGGATTTCACCTGGATAAAAATGTTCCTTGGTATTGGAGTAGAGGAAAGGAACACTCAGAGGTCTGGGAACAGAAGTGAAATACGGGGGAATGACTGAGGCTTGGACGGGGGCAAGCGTTGTCAATGTGGAGACTCCATTGCTTTTTAGTTAGTGATAGGAGGTCTTTCACCTTCTCCTCCCTTCCTTGGAATAACAATAAATTAATTTTTAAAAGTATCTTAAGGTTTACAAAGCTCTTCTCTTACAATGAACTTGTGATGTGGGTAGTATCATTCTTATTATCCTCTTTTATAGGGGAGGAACTGAGACTCAGGGAATAGTAAGTGTCAGAACCTAGAGACTAAACCCCTGTCCTTACTTGAAATGGGGCATTCTTTTTACTGACTTGCTACCTCCCCTATGTGATAAGATGTCAAAGACAGTAGTAACAACAGTTAGAAATTATAAAGCACTTTACAGTTTGCAAAGCACTTTATCTCCCGTTATCATATTTGATCCACACAAGGTATTAATATTATCCCCATTTTACTTATGGGGAAACTAAGTCTGAGAGAGGTTAAGTGACTTGCCTAGGGTCACACAACTGGATGAATATCTGAGGTAATGTCAGAGGCTCCTTTCAGTTCTAAATTCTATGATTCTATGAGCTTTGGTAGGAGAGGAGTATGGATTATTGCCTTAAAAAGTCGGTCTATATACAACTGGAGGAGCCGTAAGTAGCTGAGAAGTTCCATGCACGTCTCTTCATTCTGCCTCCACATGACTGATGATTCTCTCCGTCTGGACCTGATCAGTTTGTCATTGATGACCCTTCACAAGCTGTGCCACAAATAAGACATTCTGTCTTTGGGTGCCGGGCCTTCTCTTGGGCTGTCCTCCATGTCTGGAAGGATTGCCCTCCTGCACTCTCAGACTTCTGACCTCCCCCAAGCATTCTTCGGCCCCTTTCAATTCCAGTGCCTTCCCTCTTCAATGATTTCCTGAGCATCCTGTTTATAACTTGCTTTGTGTAATTTGTTTGCATGTTGTCTCTACTATTATGTTGGAAGTTCCTTAAAGGCAGGAGCAGAAACTGTTTTTCTGCTTCCTTTTGTAACCAGAATATTTAGCACAGTCCATGGCACATAGTAGGGCCTTAATAAATATTGCTTGATTGACCTTTAATTACCTCTTTAGCTATCTCCCATGACTCCCCCATGCAGACTTTCTGTGCTTGAGTTGACCCCAGGGGTTATTGCGTTCCCATTTCTGACATGTGAATCCTCTCTCCAACACTGATCCAACATGATCATCTAGCTTCTGGGCAGTCTAGTTCTTCTTTGGATTAAGCTAAAATCTGCCCCTCTCTCACTTCCATGCATTGCTCCTCATTCCCCCCCCACCCCCCGCGCCCACCCTGGGCCCAAGAAAAATAATGTTATTCCCCTCCTATTTTATAATCTTTCAGCTATTGAAAGACAGTACACCCCCTATTAATTCTTTTCTTCTACATAAACACTCTGAGCAAGTTACTTAACCCCATTTTTTGTCTCAGTTTCCTTATCTGTCAAATGAGCTGGAGAAGGAAATGGCAAACCACTGTAGTATCTTTGCCAAGAAAACCCCAAGAGGGGTCACAAAGATAGGACACGACTGAAGAAGAAAAAATCCTTAGATGACATAAATTTGGTGTCTCAATGGAACATAACGCTCCAGAAGTGTTGGGACTGTCGCCTCTATTATTTTGAATATTAGATTGCTATTTTTTCTTAACCTCCAATCTTTCAAACCCTTGTGCTTCTTCATTCCATTTTGGGAAGCTATATTGAATCATTGACTGTCATTGACTTTACAATTCACTAAAACTCTCAAATATTTTTCTCACAAATGGCTGGTAAACCAGATTGCCGCCATTCTATATTTGTACTTATCACCTTGAACATGTTACTTAATCTCTCTAGGCTTTTGTTTCCTCCCATGTAAGACAAGTTGGACTGCATAATTTCTAGATCTAAACCCATTAGCTTTTCACTCATATCTCTCTTTCATGATTGCTATTATAATACTTGCTGGTCAAGTACTCTCAAGTCCACCAATCGCTAGGCTGTAAAATTAATCTTGCTAAAGCACAGGTCTGACCATGTCACCCTTGCCTAATCAACAATTCCACTGACTCCTTACTTCCTCCAGGATCAAGCATAAATTCCTTTTGGCTTCTAAAGCTCTTCATTATCTGACCTGTTCTTACTTTTCCAGTCTTTTTTATTCCTTACTTCTATCCTTGTATACCATAATCCAGCTGCTCTGGATAGGTCCTAGCTATTCCTCATATATGCCATTGCACCTTTGGACTCCAGGCATTTTCAGTGTCTCTCATGCCTGGAATTCTTTTCTACCTCATCTCCATCTTCCAGTTTCCGTGGCTTCCTTCAGGTTCCAGCTTAAATCACAGCTTCTACAAGAAACCTTTCCTAATTCTCAATGCTTGCATCTTCCCACTAAAATTACTTCCAATTTATCCTGCATATATCTTGTTTGTGCATAGTTGTTTTGGCTTGCATTAGACTATGAGCTTTTTGTGAGAAGGGACTATCCTTTGCCTTTCTGTGTATTCCCAGCACTTAGTGTAGTGCCTGGAACATGGTAGGCATGTAAATAAATGCTTATTGCTGGGCCCTCACCAGCAACTGGTAACTCTTAGTATGTGTATTCATCAGATTGGGTAGGCATGTGTGAGTCAAAGTAATAAAAACAGCTCACAAATTTATATAGGGTTTTATAGTTTGCAAAGAGATTTATAGAAATTAATCTCATTTGATCCTGTGAGGTAAGGAGTGAATTACTATCCCTGTTTTATAGATGAAGACTCAAAGGCTTAGGTCCAAAGAGTCACAGAATTTCAGAGGTGGAATGAACCTCAGAAGTCACCTAGTCTAACCTGTACCTTCATAGGAACCCAGGGATGGGGTCCATCCCTGTTAATACCATCTGACCTGTCTATTCAGTCTCCAGTGAAGGAAGACCTTCAGTGAGGAAAAACTCACCAGTTCCTGAGACAGACAGTCCATTCAAGAGTTTTAAAATATTTAAATGTTAGTTTAAAATATTATTTCATGTGTCACTATCTGGGATATTTGGGGCTTAAATTAACAAATTCACGAAGTATGAGGAAAACTCTGAATGAATGAATTTGTTAATTGTATTTGCTTGCTGTCAACATTAGTTTTAAGTCTGTAACAAGCACAAGAGTGCTCATGCCATGATCCACATTTCCTCAGTCTTAGTTCCTAAATTCTGTAGCTCCCCTCTTATGAAGATGGAAAATCAAGAAGAATGGTCTCAAAGTTACTAAAACAAGTCTGATTTTTCTTGACCAGATGTTCTAGGTCTTCTAGGTCTCTAAACCTAGCTGGCATGGGCATGCGTACAGAAACACAAATGATTTGCCCAAGGTCACATGACTAATAAGAGGCAGATCCAGAATTTGAACCCAGGTAATCTGACTCCAAGTTGAAGGTGGTTTTTCACTCTATCATCCTCCTACTTACCTAGATACTTATCATAGCTTGTTGTAGTATTTACAGGTGGGAGAACCCTTACAGAGTTTATTTTACAGGGAAGGAAACTGAGGTACATATTAAGTAACTTGACTAAGGCCATTGAGGTAGGGGGTATTAAAACTGGGATTTGAATTCAGATTTTGTGACTCTAATCCCAGGGCTCTTTTCTTTCTATCACATTAGGGATCTTTGAGACTGTGTATGTGGGCATGGTATATGGAACTTGGTAACTGACAAATCCTTGAAAAGTAAAATTCCATATCCACTGGTATTGGTGCTAATTTGCCCTTTCTTAGTTCTCACATGAAAAAATGTGATAGTGGTGTTTGGCAGCAGTTAGGTTGTACAGTGGATAGAGTGCCCGGCCTGGAGTCAGGAAGGCTCATCTTCCTGAGTTCAAATCTGGCCTCAGACATTTACTAGCTGTGTGATCCTGGATCCATTTAACTCTGCCTCAGTTTCCTCATCTGTCAAATGAGTTGAAGAACGAAATGGCAAACTACTCCAGTACCTTTGCCAAAAAAAACCCTAAAGGGGGTCATAAAGAGTTAGATATGACTACCGCTCATTAGATGAGGTCGTCTAGTTCAATCCCTACCTAAATATTCCCCATGTTATCTGTCCAGAGCATGTAACAGAGTCACTAGAACAGAAATGGCCTGAGATCAAAGCTCTGTAATCCACCATTACAAAGCAACAATAATCAACATTTTTGAGGTCTAGTCATCCAGTCAGTTCTGACTAGACTGTTCACACATTATTTGGAGAGATTTTGTCAAATGCTTTGCTGAAATTCAGATGTATTTTGCTTATTGCGTTTCTCTCATCTACCAGTTTACTATAGTAGCAACTCTGTTGAAATGTAAATGATGTTAGTCTCGCATATTTTTTTAATAATTTGAATTCAATTTTTAAGCACAGAGACTCTTTTTATTCTTTTCTTTCAGTTTCAAATTTTCTCTCATCCCCACTCCTCTGCCATTCAATGAGAAGGCAAGAAAACCAAAACCCTTTATTAATATGCATCTGCCCAGTTTTGGTTCTTGAGCTCCTCTGACTTTGTATACATTTCCTCACAGATCACTGAGAGTGTTGACAAAGTAGACTGTAAGCTTTTCTGAGGGACATGATCTGGCTGGACTGGTGGACTTGAACTGACTGAGAACAGTGCAATGAGGGCTTCCTGAATCCATGTCTAACACTTTCTCCATTCTGCCCCTTAGATGCCCGCAAATAAATATCTTCACTTTACATCTAGCCTTCCTCCCAGCTCATCCTGCCTTTTGCCTTGCTAGTTTCATCTCTCTCACTCTTCCTCAACCCCCAGAACCCTTTTAATCTTTTTTATGGACTTTTTGGAGGGGGTAAGGCAAGACATTTGGGATTAAGTGACTTGCCCAAGGTCACACAGCTAGTAAGTGTTAAGTGTCTAAGGCTGGATTTGAACTAAGGTCCTCTTGATTTCAGGATTGGTGCTTTACTCGCTGTGCCACCTAGCCACTCCCTTTTAACCTTTTGATTTGGGCACAATAACCAAATCAATACTGCCATTGCTTCTGGAAAGTTCATGGCAGTTGAATGCATGATCAATCTACAAACCACTCCCAAGATGATCCAGAGCATCCTCGCCTTGGACTATCTGTATTTTCTTCTCTATTAGAATGTTAACTCCTCAAGATCAGGGACTGTCTTACTTCTGCATCTGTATTTCCCGTGTTTTGCACAGTACCTGGCAAATGGTGCTTAATAAAATGATTTTTCATTCATTCATTCATTCATTCATTTGTTCACTCAACATCATAGTCTCCCCAAGTCAAATTAAGCACACCAGGAACTTTTTTTTTGACTTTGTATACTCAGCACATAGCAACATATATTAGGCATTTACTAAATGCCATATACTAGTCCACAGCAATATTGGAATTTGCATTCACATTTTCTGATGCAAGTCCAGTGTTCTTACCACTATTCAAATGTGTGAAATACATTTGTCAGTATAGGGAAATCCCTCCATCTAAGGTTATCCTCATCCTTTCTATGGCTTCAAAGATGAGTCCTATAGAGTTGTTTGGAACATAGAGGCTAAATTACTTGCCCATGGCCATGGAGCTAGTAAGTATTTTAGGGTAGTCAATAATTGAGCAAAAAATTGAGTCCAGGTCACATTTGGTTCCAAAATCTCACGATCTTTCCTCTATTCAATGATTCTTTATTTGGGTCCAAGGTTCAGAACTGCTAGGGACTTAGTCCAAGCCCATTGGCTGTGGAAACAAAACTTTCAATTGTCATCTAGTTCTGTCTCTTCAATACATCTAAACACAAATCATTTCTTTGCTTCATTATAAAAAGAAGCCTTGGTTACAGTTTATTTGTGTGTGTGTGTGTGTGTGTGTGTGTGTGTGTGTGTGTGTGTGTGTGTGTGTGTGTGTTTTAAAGCCTTTGCCTTGGAGATCTGAGGGTCATAATAATCACCACCTGTGAAAGATTCCTGCATTGAACACACCAGAGTTGGAATTCACTGTACAGTAGTATTCCAGGCATTCCAACATATGTGAAGTCAGAACCAAGGCTTAGGAGATTAATTTTCTTTTATAAAAAAAAAAAGATTTGGTGTTTGGAAAATCTGCTGCTAGCTCTCAGAATAGGATTTCTTGAGCAGCAGAACTAATTTCATAGCGTGTTACAGCTGCAAGATAGCTTCCAGACCCTTTGGTACGATGCACTCATTTTACAGTTGAGGAAGCTGAGGTACAGAGAGAGAAGGAGGGTGCTCAAGATCACACAGCCAGCACTCAAGACTGGTATTCTAAGACTTTTTGCCTTCTGCTACACCAACCCTGTCCACAACAATGCTCATCTTTACTCCCAGGTCATTTTTCTTGACTTTGCCTCATTTTGATGGTCCCATGATGACTGAACTAATTTTCTTTTTGTTATTCCATGCTGTGTGTGTGTGTGCACACGTGTGCGTGCATGCACACACACATGCTACCTACACTCGATTGCATTTCTGGCTCAGATCTCCCTTAATGATCTTTTCTGGGACCTTCTGGTGGCATAGAAGGATTCTTCAAGCCTTTGTCACTATTCCAACTCTAGGCAGGCCCTACCATGCCAGAAAATCTTTGAGCACAGTCCAGATAATGGACTATGTGTTGTGTGAGCACCAGCCAAGTTAAGCTTAGAGAAACTCCTCACCAGAGGCTGTCATACAAAGGGATGATTTTTTCTTTTTTTGGGTGGGGGACAGTAGGAGGGAGGAAACACAGCTATCCATGAAGACCATCTCCTGACAGGGTAGAAGACTTGTAGTCTCTGCATGGATGAGATCACAGATCCTGGGAGCACTAAGACAAGTGTAACAGCAATGTCCTACATTCAGGGAAAGGCCTTGGTACTTCTTCAAAGGGGGAGACAGCTGGCAATTCTCTCCAGTTTAAGTGCCTTTTCCATACAGTCTTCCAGTAGCCCTGAGGCACCCAGAGCTCTCTCCCTCCCCTGAATGCCTAGCACTGTGACTTATAATCACTCACCCCTTATTCAAATACATCTTACTGCTCTCTTCCCCTAGTTATACTTAATAATTCTATTTAACTTCATATATTTACATTTTTTTAAATCACCAATTGGACCCTCAGCTCCTTACAGGGAGGGTCTAGGATTGGTATAATGCCTTCCACACCACCTAGTATGGTGTATTGAATGTAGCAGATGTTCAGTTCTAGGCATTTTCCTTGGCTTTTTCCCAATATCTAGAAAGTTCTCTCTCTTCATTTTTTTTCCAATGACTTCTCTAGCTGTCTTTAATCCCCAAATTAAAATTCCTACTTTTACTGGAAGCCTTCCCCAACCCCTCTTGATTCTATAGTGCCTTCCCTTTTATTAATTTTTTCCTAGTTATCCTATAGATAGCTTGCTTTGTATATATTTATTTGCGTGTTTTCTACCCCATTAGATTGTAAGCTCCTTGAGAGCAGGGACTGTCTTTTTTTTTTTTTTTGCATTCTCAGTGCTCAGTACAGTGTTTGACATATAGCATGTCCTTAAATAAATATCTATTGATTGATTGGTTGTGTGTTTTTATCCGTAAAATTGAAATACTATGATTTGCACCTCTCATGGTTGTTAGAGGCAGCTAGGTGGTGCAGTGGATAGAGGGCTGGGTCTAGAGAACTGGGAAGACATGAGTTCAAATCGGGTTTTAGACACTAACTGTATGACCCTGAGCAAATCCTTTAAACTCTGCTTCCATTTCCTCATCTTTAAACAGGTATAACAATAATACATACCTCACAGGATTGTTAATGAGGATTAAATGAGATGTTATTTATAAAGTAGGCACTTAACAAATACTTGTTGCCTTTCTTTACTCTCTTCCCCCCTTCCCTTATTGGGAAGAAAGTACTTTGTAAACCTTGAAGTAGAAGTTATTTAAAACTTCCAGGACCTGTGATTTCCTCAGTGTGTGTAGTCCCTCCTCTAATGCAGACTGAAGTACCTTTATGCCTTCAGAGATGGTTTACATGCATTGCTGTGACTGGAAAAAAAAAATCCATCACTCTGCTGAAAGCCCAATTGGATGAGCCTCTTTCTGACTTTAGGCTGGTCCTGGGAATAAAGACCATTGCCCATTCTCCAATACTTTCCATCCAGATCAGACTCGCCTGAGTCTGTGCCCCACTGATCCACTTTGAGAGGTCACCTCTATGCCATGATGAGGCACTGGAAGGAGTTTCATGTGAAGGGTCTTTATTATATGAAATAAAAAATACCAAAGGATGTAAATGGTTCATACACAAAGGCACACATTCATAGAAGCAATATATACAGAATGGTGGAAGCTTGCTCTACAATCTCAGAGTCAGAGAATACCTCTGGGTCACCTGTCCCAACCATCAGGTGGCAAGGTGGAATTCTCTCAAGGGTCAAGTCTTATTATTCTACCACCACAGAAGATCTTTCTCCTTAGTCGCTTTCTCTCCACTGACATGGCCACCAGCCTAGTTCAAGCCCTTATTATGTTTTACATAGACTATCGCGATAGTCTCTTAATCAGTTTTGTTGCCTCCAATCTCTCCCCTTTCTAATATAACCTTTATACCAGTAGTCAAACTCAAATAGAAATGGGAGTGAAACCACACATAAAGATCCCTATGGGATGCATATTGACTTAGAAAACCACATATTAACATGATCTAGGTGGTGTAATGGATGGAATCAGGGCATGGAGTCGGAAAGACGAGTTCAAATCTGACCTCAGACACTTACAAGCTGTGTGACCCTGGGCAAAGTTACTTAACTCTGTTTGCCTCAGTTTCCTCATCTGTAATATAAACTGGAGAAGTAAATGGCAAACTACTCCAGTATCTCTGCCAAGAAAATCCCAAATGGAGTCATGGAGGAGTCAGACGCGGCTGACATGACTGAACAACAGCGGTCTATTGCATTTTTATCTATTTTGTTAAATATTTCCCCATTCTGTTTTAGTCTGGTTCTCTTTGCAGCTTGTTTGACACTTCTGCTCTCCATTATTCCCAAATTGATCCTGCTAAAGCAAAGGTCTGTTTAAATTATTTTCATGCCCCAAAAGCTCCAATGGTACCTTTTGTCTCCAGTATAAAACACAAACGCTTCTGTTTGCCATTGAAAATCCTTTGCAATCTGGCTCTAGCTCACCTTTTGGGATTTATTGACGCTATTTTCCTTCAGTCATGCTATAGCCGGACTGATGAGGTTTAGAGTTGGTAGAGCAGGTTCAGGTGTGAAAGAATTCACTTAGACCTCTTTTAGCCGGTGGGAGCTTTTTATGTTATGTGAAAGAGCAGCACGGGGCGCCCAGCAAGAAAGCTAAGGGGGACTCTGATATTGGATATTCAGGGCAGTTATGCTTCTATGGTGATGTACTTTTTTAGAGGTTTTTACGGAGGTTAAAGATTAAAGACAGGACAGGATGACATAGAATGAAGGCGACGAAGAGGATTCTTTATGGTTTAAGGATTTAAGGACAGAGCAAGAAGACACAGGTTAAACCTTAAAGGACAGGGGGAACACAGGATAAGGGAGACAAGCAATTCTTTTGGTATGGGTTCAAGATAAGGGGGAAAGGGCTTTAGGGCACCTTTAGGTTACAGAATAAACTAGGGACTTCACAAAGTCAACTTTTTACATGATCTTAAACTCTTAGGGCATTATTTGTATCCTCATCAAGACTAGTTGGCCTGCTATTCCTCATCTATGACATTACGATCCCGTCTTTGTATCCCCTCTAATAGGAAGGTACTTGGTCCTTACTCCTCTCCTCTACTTCCTTCAAAACTCAGGCCAATCATCCCCTTCTACAAATATCTACCCTAGTCTTCCCAGTGGCTCACGTCCTACAGATGCTCCCCTAGAAATTATTTTGTATTTAAATAAAGCATTTATTAAGCACTTATTATATGCCCAATATTGTGTAAAAGGATGACACAAATACAAGCCCAAAGGAATTTACGTTCTAACGAGAGAAGACAAGACACACAGAAAGGAGAGCTGGTGTCTGGGAAGTGAGTTGGAGGCTTTGATTAGAACAAGAAAAGACAAAAGGCGCCCTATTGGAAACCAAAATGGCTCCAGGTGGGGAGTTCAAGAACGGGGAAGAGGCGAGAATGATAATTGGCAAAAGTAGAGCCTGAATGTTTTTGTGTCAATGTCTATTTGATTTTTACTTTTCTGTTTCCCTCCAAGGGAATTAAGTTCCTTGAGGGCAAAGGCTATTTCATTTTTGTTTTTGTATTTCTGGTACCTAATATAATTTCTGGCATAAAAAAAGGAAAAAAAATACTAAATGAATGAACGAATGCATGAATGGACAAGTGGTCATCTAGACTCTTTTTGATATGACATCATTATTCAATTTCATAAAAAATTGATTGACTGGCATATGCAAGGTCTTATGTCAGGCCCCAATGATTTAGAGACAGAAATGGAAGAGTCCTGCCCTCAGGGAGCTTATAGTCTCCTGGGATTTTGCTAATGTTATTGTCATTTGCTAATGCATTTACAAATCTTGTAGAGAAGAGATGCTGGACAACATAAATCATAGTCAGTCACTGCATATGCCTGATCAGTTACTATATGTGACACTTTCAGATTTCTGGGGGAAAGTGAAAATTAAGTTTTTACAAACATGGCGGCCTTTCAGAAAGACCCAGAAGGAGAGACAGGAAATAAGTGTTTCTTGCTTATTTGGTAATTTGTTTGGTTCTACCTTGTTAAATATTAGGGGGCTTTCTACTTATTTTGTATGTTTATTTGTTTTAGACAGTTATTATGTTCGTAATTAAAAAATTAAGCTAGAAATTGAAACAAGAGACGCCAACACAAACATTGGGACATTTGGGCCATATGTCTAAAGATCAGTTTACAGGACATCATTCTTTTTCTGTTCGCCAGAATAGAGAAGAGCCAAATATTTTCAGCTGTAACGTATGCCAGCAAATCTGAAGCAGTGTTTTGGTAATAGGTTGCTAAGAATCCTGGAAGCTCCCAAATATTAGATTGTTTTCTGCAAACCAGCTCCATGGCCATGTGGATGGTTTGATGCACAATCCTGACCTCCTTTTACCTCAGCTTAGTTTATAAAGGAGAATCAGTGCTGTGGATTTAAATGGAAAACTCAGGGTGTTTGAAGAAATTCATGAAAGTACTTTGGGACCCTTGAGGGTCTGATGAAATGGGAGGGAACAACATTATCCACATTTGCCATTATGGTGTTCCTTCTAGGGCAGTGGTTCTCAACCTTCCTAATGCTGCGACCCTTTAATACTGTTCCTCGTGTTGTGGTGACGCCCAACCATAAAATTATTTTCATTGCTACTATTTCATAACTGTAATTTTGCTTGTAATGTAAATATCTGATATGCAGGATGTATTTTCATTGTTACAAATTGAACATAACCCACAGGTTGAGAACCGCTGTTCTAAGGTATATGGTGTGGGGCAGGGCCAATGTGGGTTCAAAAATAGCCAGAGGGACAAGGCAAACGGCTAAATCTAAATAATTTTTAGAAGGATGGATGATGAGGGCAAGAGCAAGAGCGAACACTGAACCAGATATAAAGATGAAAAGCTGGAATTACTTCCTACCCACATTAGCTTGTAGGACAAGGACAGGAATTGACCTCCTGAATGCAATACAGTAGCTCCTCTCTGAGGCTCCTATCTAACTGATTCTGGAATTTGGTTTTAACCTCTAAGATTCTCTTGGGCTGGACTCTCATATCTAATAATTTCTTATAGCATTCAAAGTCTATAAAAAAACCCCCAAACCAGCACTTGATCACATACAGCCTTGAATTGTTCTCTGGTTATTTCCTGTATGTATAAATTGATTCAACAATTTCCTCTGGCAAGCTCTCCCAGATCTTTGGGCTGAAAGCTGATCTCTTCTTTCTCAAACTTTCTAAGAGTACTTTGTCTGGATCTTTCTGTTGCCTTTATCGACTCCTAATTGGTGTCCTCATGCTCCCAGTAGAGTTAATATAATATCCATAAGGAAAGAGAATGTGTCATGTTTCACGCAAAAGTAAACTATAAATGGTGCCATTGGCTAGCATAGTGCCTTGAAAAAAGCAGATGCTTAATAAATGTTCATTGAATAGTCATGCATGCGTTCTCACTGTTCTCTAATTGTGTCTTGTCTTTCAATCTTATCCTAATGTGAGCTTACCATGTATTTTCCTTCTCTTTATAGCATTCATAGTACTTAGCACAATATTAGTCAAGAGGTGATCAATTACCCTTTGTTGCATTGCTGAGTGACAAACCCTAAATGTCAATGCTGTAGAGCAGTGGTTCTCAACCTTCCTAATGCCACGATCCTTTAATACAATTCCTCATGTTGTGGTGACCCCCAACCATAAAATTATTTTCATTGCTACTTCATAACTGTAATTTTGCTACTGTTATGAATTGTAATGTAAATATCTGACATGCAGGATGTGTTTTCATTGTTACAAATTGAACATAACCCACAGGTTGACAACCACTGCCATAGAGGAAGATTCCCCAGAAGGTCAAACTTACCAGGTCCCCCTTACAAGTTTGGGTTTTAGAAAAATGAATTTTCTATTCAGAAAGAACTTTCATTATGACTTCCTCTATCTCCACTCTCAAATCTGTTGCTTAGACTTAAACTTTGTGCTTTTTGGAATTTAAAAAAGAGAATCTAAGTATCACAGAAAAGTAATAATAACCAAGATGTAGTGGGTATGTTCAGGCATATAGTTTCATATCCTCATAAATCAGGAGGACCCAGAGGACTTTATTCTAGCATGGACAACGTTCCTCATACTGGTGTAAAAACCTTCATTGGTCACTTACGAGGGCTTTGTCCTGGGACTGGTGATGATAACTGACATTTACATAGCAATTTATAGATGCGAGGCACTTTATTCAGTTTGTTCTAAAAAAAACCAAAACCCAAACAACTAGCTTTGAGCAAGGTAATATAGGTATTACAAATAATTTTACAGATGAGGAAACAAAGACTGAAAAGTTTACTCTTCTTTTGGAAAAGATGAAGAGATTTGGACCAGATAATAATACAACCAAATGGATTCAGAAGTGGTTGAATGGCAGGACTCAGAGAGTAGTAGGTAAGAATTCCCTGTCAACTTGACTAAAGGTCTGCATTTGAATGCCCCAGCAATCTCCACTTGGCCCTTGTTGTTTAATATTTTTATCAATGACTTGGATAAAGACATAGTTGACTTATAGATCAAATTTGCAAATGACACATAAATAGGAGAATAGTTAACACAATGGATGATGGTTAGAATCCAAAAAGACACCGATAGTCTAAATTAATTAAGATGAGATTCAATTAATGAAGATGAGATTCAGCAGAAATCAATGTAAAAATCATATTACTTGGTTTCGTAAAGTAACTTCTCAAGTACAAGAAAGGGAAGTTAGTCATTTTCAGTTAAATAGTCAGGTTTTTTTCTGAAAAAGATCTGAGGGTTCCAGTGGATTTTGAGCTTTGTATGAGCCAACAATGTGAATGTGATGCTGGGCTTCATGATGAGAAGCATAACTTCCAGGAACACAGAAGTGACAATCTTTACATGCTCTATCTTGACCAAACCACATTTATCAACGGAATAATGTTTTCAGAATTACAGCTGTTATGTAACATGTTCTTATATCTTCTGGATTGAATTCTTTTTCTCTATATATCTGTATATTTTTCTTTCTTTCTACATATCTAGATGTCTATATGTTTTATGTATATGCACACACACATACATATTTATAATTTGCCATTGCGTTTGGCTAGTTCTTTGCTATATAATATTCTCCAGTGGATCATTAGAAAAATTATTGTTTTTATATTAATACACTTGAATACTCCATTTTTCCCTCTCCTGTTATTGTGGTAAAGACCAAACTAGCCTGTTGGGTCTGAGTTTGGGTTTGTGGCATGACCGGGGAAGATGTGAAAATAATTGTGGGCTGATTGCATCCAAGAGATTTGCCAGTGATGAGCTCATATGTTCTGTATATTATGAAACATTTGTTTGGGTATTAAACATGCTCAGTGGAGAGAGAGGCCATTCTCAGATGATTAACAAATTATCCATGTCTCCTATGAACAAAACTATTTCCTACAAAGGGTTCATCTAAGGAAAGGAAATGTGTGTGTGTGTGTGTGTGTGTGTGTGTGTGTGTGTGTGTGTGTGTGTGTGAAGTACTATATTAATCAGATAAGGAACATTAGATAAATACTAAGCTGTTTTGAACAGTACCTGTGCTAGCTGGCTTATTGCAGTCATCAGAGGCCTCATCTGACCC
This sequence comes from Pseudochirops cupreus, assembly GCA_028627135.1. Lineage (NCBI taxonomy): Eukaryota > Metazoa > Chordata > Mammalia > Diprotodontia > Pseudocheiridae > Pseudochirops > Pseudochirops cupreus. The sequence goes on along the minus strand of CM053581.1, from coordinate 99,839,850 downwards.
CTAACTTGTGAACAGCTTGAGTTTCTGCACGATTTTTGGTAGGTTGACTGTTTTGAATTGGAAATGTCATTTTCCATAGAAACAGTGGTATTCACAGTAGTTGGACTCTTGGCCTGGCTCCCAACAACAGTATGGTGTGTGGGGGAGAGAATGCTGAACACGTAAGCAAAAAGACTCAGTTCATCTCCTGGCTTCAGTTTCTGCAGTCTGGGTAAGAGGCTGTGAGAACTGTAAAATCTCAGAATCTCTGAGTTGGAAGGGACCTCAGAAATTATCTAATTCAGCTCTTACCTCAGCTGGAGATCTTCACTCCATTATCTCCCAACCAGTAATCATGAAGCCTTTGTTTGAATACCTTTAGTGATGGAAAATTCACTTCAAGTAGCTAGGTGGTACAAGTGGATGGAATGTGGAGCCTGTGATTACTAAGATCTGAGTTTAAATACATTTTCTAGCCATGTGACCCTGGGAAAGTCACTTAAATCTCTCTCTGCCTCAGTTTCTTAAACTGTAAACTGGGTATAATAATAAGACCTACCTTACAAGGCTGTTGTGAGGATTAAATGAGATAGTGTTAATAAAGTGCAAGTATCAAGATAGGAAATCTAGAACATTTGGTAGACTGCAGGGTACACCAGAGATCACTAGATGAGATGAGGCTCTGTGTCAGGTTTTGTAATTAACTAGCTGTGTTATTTGGAATTGGGCAAGACTCAGTCTTGGGCTTCAGTTTCCATATCTGTGGACTGAGAGAATTGGACAAAGCTGCTCTAGAGATGTTCTGTCTAGACCTATTCTAAGATCCATTCCAGTTCTAAAATTCTAAGGATGATTATTTATAAAATGATTTCTGGGAAAATGTGTTTCCATACATTGACTTCTGACTCAAGATAACAGGAATATACTTCCCTACTTTATTGGTGTCCATTCTACAGACTTTGGCAGTAGGGGGACTCTCACAAGTTAGTCATTCTCTACATTTGAGTACCAATAAATTGTTCGTTTTTTTTTTTTTTTTGCTTTTTTGCAGAGGGGAAAGTAGGGCAATTGGGGTTAAGTGACTTGCCCAAGGTCACATGGCTCATTTTGTGTTAAGTGTCTAAGATCAAATTTGAACTCAGGTTCTTCTGACTCCAGGGTGGTGTTCTATTCACTGTGCCACCTAGCTGCCCTGATAAATTGTTAATAATAACCTATAGACCTGTTGATAGATCATTTGCAAGGACCAACTTAGTGAAATTTTGGAAAGTCCATCACCAACTTCGCAACAAAGTCATGAATTTTATGCCCATAGTAGCTCAGAGAGACAATCTACTAAGAAGGGTTGTGATTTGTGTTGGTGAAACGAAGATGCACATGGATGAAATCACAAGTTCTTTACTGTCAAAGTATGATTAATTTGGATTTATGTATGTAGAAGATACTTAAGGTTTACAAAGCACTTTCTTTTTGTTGTTGTTTTTTGGAGGGGGGAAGGTAGGGCAATTGGGGTTAAGTGACTTGCCCAAGGTCCCATGGCTAGTTTTTGTGTTAAGTGTCTGAGGCTGGATTTGAACTCAGGTCCTCCTGATTCCAGGACCAGTGCATTATTCAGTGTGCCACCTAGCCGCCCCTACAAAGTAATTTCTTAATGGGAGCTCTGCGAAGAGGAAACTTTTACAATAATAATGAGAAGGGTGTGATTTAGAGAGTATTTGTATTACTAATGGGAGAGACATAGAATATTTGTATACATTAGGAAAAGAACTACTAGATAGAGATAAATTAAAGATTTGAGAGAAAAATGGAGGCAATCTTCTGCAGAAAGACTGGAGGAGATATGCTACCAGTGCAAAAGTTGGTGGTCTGTCTATTGGGAATATTGGGTGGAAACTCTATGAATGATTTATGGAAAGACACAGACAAAAGCACAGAAGATAAGAGAGCACAAAGATAAGAGAAGATAAGAGAGCACAAAAAGCCTCCAGTGTGCAGCATTGGGAGGACTGCCCTCATTGATGACATCACCCATCCACTGCTGGGTGAAGAAGCCCCATTTGGTCCTTTTCTTTCCTCAGCACCCCAAACCCAAGTTTCATGAGAATATTGTTTTTTGTGCTGATTCCATGGTTGCTGTAATGTAACTCTGGAAGTTTAGAATTATCATTGTATAATATTTCTCTACATTTTTTAATTTATGTTGTCATTGCCTTAATAAATAATGTCGACACTGAATTGCTCATCACTGTTTAGCCAAGTATTTACCGAGTTTGCATTTTAACACTGAAAAATATGACATTACTTATGCATTTTAGAGTCTAGGTCCCAAATCTAATCCCACCTAGAAGGCACAGTTTTATAGGTCGAGCTGAGTGGTTTTGTTGTTGTGTTCTTCTTTTTGTTTTGGGTCATGGGTCTGTTTGAGAGAAAACTTTGTGTACATTGGATTCAGAGTCAGAAAAACTGGGCTCAAATCTCAGTTCTACTACTTAATAATACATATATGACCACAGCCAAGTCATCACCATTCTTTGTCTCAGTTTTCCCATCTGTAAAATAAGGAAATTGGAGATGATCTTTAAAGGCCCTTTCTAGCTTTAAGTCCATAATTCTATGGTTTACCTTTGCAAAAGATGACCAATCCCAGAGAATGTTTAACTTGTACTCCTTCAGAATTTTCCTTAGGGGCTTAGATGAGGAATAAAGCATTATTTCTCTTTGAGATGTCTACATTTTTGCCAAATAATTTACATCCTAACATATATCTATTTTCTAGCCCCTATATATTTCCCTACAACACACATTATTTCCTCAGAATATTCCCTGATGTTCTTTGCCATACAGAGATTTAGTATTATACACCTGATAGGTACAAAATCATAGAATATGGAGACTGTCCAGGTATATTCCTTCTATTTGATATTCATTCCTTTCCCCTTTATTAGTAAGGTGTTTTCACGTTGCTTTCTAGCCTACTACTTAGCCCAGGATTCTCATTAAAATATATAATTTTGGTCTACCCTCCTGCATGCCAAAACTTCTCGATCCCTTTTATTTTTAACCTTTTTGATTCCAATCAAAACTTGACCCTTCTCCCCTTTTTCTGTTCCATCTGTGCTTTGATTTTGGTGTCCCAAGATGGTTAACCTGCTAATGTATGATCCCTTTCAAGTAGGTAAATGGAATTATAGCAGTAACCTTTCGTAAATATGATGTCTTAACCCAAGGGAGATCACATCAAATGGAAGACATAACAGCTATCATGTGGAAAAGGAATGAAATCTGTTCTGCTTGGCCTCAGTATTTGGAAGCATGGTGCTTGGTACATGATGAGTGCTTAATAAAGAAATGTTTGTTGAGTAACTGTTACTGTGGAGGGTAAGGCCATTTTAGTTACTCAACCTCAGCATCATCCTTGACACCTTAATGATGCTCACCCCATGTATCCAAAGCATCAGATCTTGTCCTTTCCACATTTCAAGTATGTTTTCTTCTCTCTAGTCACACAACCATAGGCCCTCATCACCTCTAGCCTTGATGATTGAAATAGCCTTCCAACTGACCTCCCTGCCTCCAATCTCTCTCCACTTATGGCAGCAAGGTGGTTTGCAAGGAAGGCGATCAGGAATAGGGAGTGAAATAAAGTATAGTGGCTGGATTTTTCTGAAATGGTGGTTCTGAAAAAGTCAGTCACCAATAAGGATTATGGATCTCAGGGCAGAAATTTCTCCACAGCAGCAAAGTGCAGGAAATACTATTTGCCATATTACGAAAATGGTTTTTTATTTATATGATCTTCAATTAAAAAAAAAGATGGAAATGGGTGGTACTGGTCAAAAGTTTTTCCCTTCCATTTATTGATATAATCATGTGAATTTTTAAAATTAATACATCTATTATGTTTAGCAAATTCCTGATACTGAATCTGTATTTTTAGCATAAATCCAATCCAACCATAATGTATTATTTTTTCCATACTTAGTATAGTCTTTGCTAAAATTTTATTGTCTTGTATTGTAGATATTAGGAATATTGGCCTATAGTTTTCTTCTTTTGCTTTGTCTCTCCTTGGTTTAGGTATACTGACCACCTTTTCATCATAGAAAGAATTTAGTAGAATTCTTTCCTTTCTTTCTCCCTCCTTGCCCTGCCCCACCCCCCAACATTTTGCGTCATACTGGAATTAATTGTGCTTTTAAGTTTCTGTTTTGTTGTTATTGGGAGTTCATTTATGTTTGTTCAATTTCTTCTTCTGAAATTGGGTTATTTAAATGATCTATTTTGCATTTTATTTAGCTGTATGTTATATTTTTTATAAATATTAATCTATTTAATTTAAATGTTAGTTTTGGTGGCATATAATTGCGCAAAGCAGTTTCTAATAATTTTCTTTTTACTTGTTGTAGATTTTTTTTCATTTTTGATGTTGGTAATCTGCTTTCCCTTTTAAAAAAATCAGATTAAGTAATAGTTTATTTATTTTATTAGTTTAAAAACAACTATTTTTATTTGTCAACATGATGAGATTTTTTCTTTTAATTTTGTTGATTTCTTTTAATCTTCAGGATTTCATTTTTTTGTTTAGTTTTTGTTTGTTTCTATTCTTGTAATTGCATGGCAAATTCATTGATCTGTTCTCTCTCTCTCTTTGGTTGATGAAAGTATTTAGTGACAGTTAATTTCCCCCTAAGGACTATTTTGATTAGATCCCAAAAGTTTTTCTATACTGTCATTGTTTTTATTTTCTCTGATGGAAAAATCTATTATTTATGTTTTGTTCTTTGGCCTACCAATTTCATAGGATTAAGTCATTTAATTTCCATTTAAATTTAAATCTTTTCTTAGAAAGTCCTTTACTAATAATTTTTATCACAGAATCAGTACAGGTTGTGTTTAACATCTGCTTTTCTGGATTTGTTTATTTTGTTATGGGATTTTTAGGCCTTAAGAACGGCTAGTTTTCATAAAGTACCATACATAATTTAGAAATATGTATAAAGGAAAAAGCGTTTGTTAAGTCCCTGTTATGTGCCAGGCATTGTGCTAAGTGTTTTATCAAAATCTCATTTGATCCTCACAACAATCTGGGAGGTAGGTGCTATTATTATGACCATTTTAGAGTTGAGGAAACTGAGGCAGACAGAGGTTAACTGATTTTTCTGGGGTCGCACAGCTAGTGTCTAAGATTGGATTTAAATTCATTTTCCTTATTCCCAGGCCCAATTCTCTCCCCATTGCACCTATATGCATATCCCTTTCTGTTGCCAGTCAGTAATTGTTGGAGATCTCTCATATTTAACTTTTCTGAAATTCCATCCATGTCCTTTTTTCATCTTTTTGTTAAAATTTGTTTAGGCCCAAAAGGGGGGTACAATGAAATCCCTAACAATTATGGTTTTGATGTTTGTTTCTCTCTAATTTTCCTTTACATACTTAAAATTCATGCCATTCAACTTAAATAAATACATATTAAGAACTGATATTATTTAATTAGCTGTTCCTTTAAGTATAACATAGATTCCCTGTTTATCTCATTTAACCTTATTTATTTCTACTCTTCCCTTGTCTGAGGTCATGTTAGCTATCTTGCTTGACCTTCTCTCTCTGAACAATGTAGACTTCCTGCTCCCATGGGAACAGAGCCTGGCAGGCTTCAGATCCTTCAGGAGATTCTCTGGTCAGAGTTCTGGCAGACTTGTCGTACATTTACCCATCTAGGCTCTAACTGGACACCTTTCTTGCCTGCAGGTTCCTGGCTATCTTCTTGTGAAGTCCTGAGATGTATGAAAGAGCTTACTGTTGACTCTCCTTGGGCCTTTATTCAATATGGAACATTTTAAAAATCTTTGCTGGAGTGTGTGTGAGAACTGGGCTACTCTTTGCTACCATCTTAACTGGAATTTCCGGCATGACAATCTTTGACCCTCTATCTTTTAGAAGATGATCTTGCTTTCTCCTTCACTGAGAAAATTGACACTATTTATTGTGAGCTCCCTCATCTGTTCTTCATATCTTGAAACTGTTCCATATCTTTATTGTCCTCTCCTTTTAAGGCAGGCCCCCCCCCCCTTTATTTTTATTAAAGTCAACCCTTATACTCCTGCCCTTTGGCTACCAGCATCCTATTTTTCTGGGAGTTTGTTCTCTCTCTCATATTCAATCTCTTCCTATATACTATCTCCTCTAATTCCTACAAATGCCCTCAGGTCCCCCTCATCCTTTAAAAAAAGCTTTGCTTGACACTCTCATCTCCTTAAGCTATTATTGTATAATTCTCTTGCCTTTCATTATCAGCTTGCATCTCAAACAGACCTCCTTGTCTTTCCTTTTAAACCTGCTCCTCCTAACTACACTATTTCTGTTTCATGCCCTCAGTCACCCAGTGCATAGCCTTATCTTTGGTCCTTCCCTTTCCATCAGCTACCATATTCATAGCCTTATCTTGGGTTCTTTTTCCCTTTCTATCAACTCCCATACTTAATTAATTGCCAGATTCTACTAATTTTACCTCCACAACATTTCTTGGATTGATCCTCTTTCTCCATTTCTACAGCTGCCAACCTAGTTCAGACTCTCATCATTTCTCACCTGGCTTAATGGACTAGCCTCTTGCTTCCTCTTACTTCTGTTCAGTCTATCTTCCGCAAGGCTGTCACAGTAATTTTCCAAAGGCAATGCCTTAGTCATACTACTTCCTTGATCAAAGGTTCCCTCCTGCCTCTCAGACAAAATACAAACTCTGTAGACTAGCATTTAATGCCTTCCACATTCTAGCTCCAACCTACTTTTCCAGCATTATTCCACATTTCTCTCAAAAAACAGTCTGTTTCCTCAAAAAGTTTATATTCTTATGGTTGGGAGGATATAACATCCTCATATCAGATAGTCACCAAACACTTGGTAAGGGCCTACTCTGTACCAGGCACTATGCTAAGTGCTAGGGATTTAAGAAAGGTGAAACAGTCCATTTGCCCTTGATAAACTCGTAATCTAAGAGTGGAGACAATGTGCAAATAACTATGTACACACTGGCTATATGCAGAATATACTGGAAATAGAAGGAAAGACTCGAATTCATGCTCTCTATGGTCTAGCCAACACTACTAACAGGACTCACTGTTCCCCAAATTCAATGTGTCATCTCTTGCCTCCATCCAGTTGCCCACGCCATTTCCCATGCCTCCCAAGTGTTCTCTCCTCAAATCTGTCTTTAAGAATTCTTATTTTCTTCAAGACTCAGCTCAGGTACAACTTCCTCCAAGAAAGCTTTTCTGATATGCTCCATTGTTGATGCTTTCTTTCACCCCAATGACCCTTCATTCACTTATCTGTGTGTGTATCATTAACTGATAAGGTTAATTGGTTGAATCCAAACTTCACAGAACAAATCCCTTTACTAAAAGGATTTATTCCATAAAACTTGGACTTAAAGGGCTGTACTTGAGGACCTAGAGGGCCACAGGTTCCCCACCCCTGTTGGTCACACAGTCCGGATTGGATTTGGAAAGGTGGTAAGTGCAAAATGGCCTTCTAAATTGGAGAGCGCCTGTATGAATACTGGATTACATTCTTTGGTTTCTACAATACGCTCATGAAGTTTCAGAGAGACAAGGACTCCATCTACCAAAGTGCTGGTTTATCTTGATGACATTCTTGTCTCTTCCTGAGCCCTTGCTCACCCTGGAGAATAGGTCTGGGCAATTCTCCAGCAGTTGCCCTAGCATTGGCTGTTCAAAAAGTTGGATAAGTAACCCTCTGAGAGTGAGGAACACAGGATAAGCTGTTCAAATATATGAATGGACTCATGTGGAGGCCACACTATAGTGAGGGATCCCTATATCAACAAAAGATCACTAATGCTTTGTCAGTTTTATGAGGCATTACGATTGTACCATCCCCAGGTTTTCAGTTTCTATAGTGCCCCTTGCTAACTAGATGAAAGACCTAAAAGCATTCCACTGGGCATTAAATATAAGCCCAGTGCCATTTATTTACCTTGGCTTCCATCCTTATCTAAGAGGCAGCTAGGTGGCACAGTGGATAGAGCACTGAGCGTGAAGGCAGAAAGACCTGTGACCCTGGGAAATTCACTTAACCACTGTTTTCCTCAGTTTCCTCAACTATAAAATCATAATAATAGCATGGTGTAAGGATCAAATGAGATACCATTTGTGAAGTACTTAGCACAGAGCCTGGCACATATTTGCTTAAAAAAATTGTTTCCTTCCTCCATCTTTTCTTCCCTTCCTTCCTCCCATCCTTCCTCAGACTTTCCTTCCCTTTTCCCTTCCCTTCCTCTTTCTCTTATCTTTCCTTTCTTTCCTCTTTCCTTCCTTCCTTCCTTCAGTCCTTCCTTCCTTCCTTCAGTCCTTTCTTCCTTCCTAGATCCTCATAAACATTAGATCTGAGATTTATACCTTGTGTTACAATGAGGATTTCCATTCACAAGCTGCATTATTCTTATACGAGCCATATTCTTGTACACATTTCTTCCACAAATCAATACTGGTGGAGTTGGGGGCAGGGTAGAGAGAGAACTGTGGGAAAGAAACTTGCTCTTAGGGCTACCTTTGGTATATTGGAGCTCCACCTTTGTGGAGTATAGCACCTATCTTTGTTTTCATTAACATCATTCACTTTCACAAGGCTCATCCATACAATCAATGCTGTATCTACTAGATGTGAATTGAATGGGAAACAGATTTTGAGCAGTTCTAATTTTACTGTCCTCTAAGCTTGAGGATGACACAACCAATGGCAGATATGCTGTCATGGAAACCAGAACTTGGAGGATCAGTTACTTTGGCAGACAATCCTATAGACCATAAATTTCAATGACACTCAACCTCAGCCAGACCTGCTTGAGACGATTCTCCAACAGCAAGCAAAGGGTGCCTAGGCCCAAGTTTTGTTTTATGGGCTTCAAGCACTCTTGACCCTTGTACTCAAAAGAGGAGCAATCTCCATGATGCTCCTGTAGAATCTCTTCACATCTGCAGTCTTGTACCAGAGAGGTTTAATGGGCAATATTCTATTTCTGCCAAAATAGCTCAGATGTCAGCCACATGGGCCTGTCTAACACATGATATATCACAGCCTGGAAGTTTGGTGGCCACATATGTATCACAACATCTTCTGATATCTCTAACCCTATGAGTATAAGCACATGCCAAGGATCCCATGGGGAAATCTAAAGACTTATTGTAACCCCTACCAATTCACTCTAGCCCCTGGACAATAGTAATAATGGGCTTTGTCATGGATTTCTCACTATCTCATAGCCATGAAGCTGTATTGGTGGTTGTGGATACACTAATCAAGATGAGTTAGTTCTTTCTCCCCTTTTCACCAAAGCAATTTGCCACTTCCAGGAATATGTACTTTTTTCCCTTCCACATTTCCTGTCCAATCTGACCTCTGACTGAGTTGATAGTTTATCTCATACTTCTGCATTATATATACTGCTGCAAATGTACAAATTTACCCTTAAACCCACCCCAGGTCAACAGAGAAAGAATGCTAACCTGACTCTCAAAAAGAATCTCAGATGCTCTGTCCTATCGCCCACCAAGATGACTGGATTAATGTGTGATCAACATACCACTGTGGATTCTGCTCTAGTCACTCATTTCATTCCCTCATACAAAACACTTCACTTAATGCAAACTTGGGTTTTCCGCTCCTGGTTCTTTCTCATTGTTGTTTGATTTGTTGATGATTTAGGGCAGAGGAAGACTCTCAGGCTTATTTGCAACATATTCTACAGGTGACCTAGAGGTGTCTGTGTTTAAAGAGAATTCAAATAACTCTCCTCTTTTGGGGGATCCTATATGTTGATGAAAGGTCTGGCTAGCTGCCCTACACATGTACACTGTTGGAATTACCAAGAAATTGGTAGACTCTTCCCATTTACTTAGGCAGCAAGACCTTTCAATCATGGCTAACAACCAACAATTTATATTCTTCATTAATTCTTGTTTCGACAAGCCTATCTTAAGCTCAAATCATGTCCACTGAACCCTTGCCTACTCCTAGTAACTGAAGATGGGCAGGACTATATAGTCTGAAAAGGTCACAGACTTATGGACCTAAAGGAGCAACTTCTAACATTAACTATACCTGGCATGGCTATGAGCCTAAGGAATAAAATATGAGAACCTGTATACAACTTACATGTTGTAGAGTTGGTGGAAATCTTCTACAAATGATATCCCACAAAATGGTAACCCATGGCCTTGGGCTCCAGAAGAGCATTCTAGGAGAATGAGTGTGGAATGGAAGGCAACAGCTAGCATACTGCCTTTGTTGTTGTTGCTCTTTGTTCTTGAAAAGGACCATGACCTCAGGGAGGTAATGCCTGATATGCAAGAGAACTGTATTTAAGTGAGGAAGGGCTATGCAAAGTCACCAGCCTTATTTTCTCCTCTGGAACCATCAAGGCCCAGTGGCAACATATAGATCTGGATGATTGGAGATGGCCCAGGATGCAGTGGGAGAACTTGACCTTTTCAAGCTAAGGTCTTTAACAGGTCTCAGTTTGACTGAGGAAACACTCATTCAGTGATTAAGGCTAGGTAAGAAATGAGACATAGAATGGTCTCTATTATCTAGTAAAAAAATCAATCTGAGAGGGGAAGATCCTCAGGGTTTTTGATCAAAACAGAAACAATTGCTATGTACCTTTACTCTGACCCAATCAGGACCCAAACAATGACCAAGTAGGACTTGGCCTGGGTCCTATTGTTGATCAATCAATAAAAGCCAGAGTAACTTGGGTTTAAAGCAGGGTCCTTAAGAAAAAAATCTAGCCATAAAGCCCAAAATATCTTGCAACATTTCAGTCATCAAAATTTACATTCCTTTGGGCAGAATGCTGGCAGGTAAGGATATGATATCCTATGTGGACAGAGGGAATGGAAAGAAAGAAAGAAAAAAGAAAGGAAGTAAAGAATGAAGGAAGGAAGGAAGAAAAAAAGAAGAAAGGAAGAATGAAATAAAGGTAGAAAGAAAGAAGCTGTATTGCCTAACTGGCCATTTCTAGTTGGTTCCCAGTGGGACAGCTGTTACTGCTACTCACAGAGCTTGTTGTTTGTCCTTCATTCTCAAATAGGACCATGACATCAGGAAGGTGATGCCATGACATGCAAGTGACTTGTGTTTAAGTGAGGGAGGGCTGTGCAAAGTCACCAGCCTCATTTTTTCCTCTGGAGCCATCCAGGTCCAGTGGCAAGATAGTGATCAGGAAAACTGGAGATGGCCTTCACCTTTGCAAAATAATGCTGCCTGGGGCTGATTCTTTGTGTGAAACAAAAAGTAAACATCTGAAGCATTATACTTCTTTCTTTCTCTGGGTTTTTTTCCCCTGATTGCTCCATTCACAGAGCTCTGCCCCCATATTCTGCCAACTTTGGACCTCTTGTTCTGGAACTCAGATTACATTGGTCTGCCTAGCACCTTGGATTTGTTATCTAATGGACTGCTGGCTTTGGCCTCTGAATGGCTTACTCATTACTTTCTCTCTGATTCTCTGGAATGCGGCATTGTGCTTGGACCATATTTTGCCTAGAGAGGAAAAGAATTAGGGGGAATATGATAGCTGTCTTCAAATATTTGTTGAATTAAATTTATTCCCTCAGAGAGCAGAGATAGGATTAATGGGTAGAAGATGTAGATTTCATTTTGACATGAGGCAAACCTAACAATTACAGCTGTCTAATAATGTAATATTCTGCCTTGGAAAGTTGTACATCTTCCATCACCAGATACTGTCATTTCCCCATGATATTTCTTGTATCTGGCCTTTCCCCCTACTTATCACCCTATTTCAGGGTCCTCATCACTTGTCAAGTGGTCTACTACCATAACCTTCTAATTCAGTGGTTCTCAGCCTTCCTAATGCCACAATCCTTTAATACACTTCCTCATGTTGTGGTGACCCCCAACCATAAAATTATTTTCATTGCTACTTCATAACTGTAATTTTGCTACTGTTATGAATCGTAATGTAATTCTCTGATATGCAGGATGTATTTTCATTGTTACAAATTGAACATAACCCACAGGTTGAGAACTACTGTATTGATCTCCTTGCCTCAAATCTCTCCTTACTCCAATCCATCCTTCACATAGCTGCCAAAGTGATTTTTCTAAAGTGTTGGCCTGGCCATAGCATTCCCCTACTGGGAGAAATGATCATTTCTCTCTTATATTAATAACTAACTTATTGAATGAGGACGAGGATTTTTATAAATCTTCCTATTTCTTCATTCAGAAATCAGCCCTTTGTAGGTCATTCAGTCAGCATCTGAAGGACAATGCTGATAATGAGATTGGATTAACTTTCTCCTCAATCTTGTTCAAACCCCATTGAAGTGGGGAAGCTCATTGTGTTCTGCTGAGGCTTGGATGAGGGGTAGATTTTTTGTCCAGATTGTCCTAGGCTAGGTGTAAATGACATAACCAAAGTCTTGCTCCCAGTCCCTCACTAGAATAGGCCTACCTTTCATTTTAATATTCATTCTTCTTATTAACCAATCAGAGTTGATTGCTACCTGTCTGGAACACCCACTCTTCCAAGGGCACATATGCATCAAGAAGCTGCCATGATCTTTTGGTTTGAGAGAGATGACCAAATGACCATCCTTTTTAGAATTACTCACTAGCAATAATTAATAAAATGATTAATTCCCCCAAAATTATGCTTCTTGAACTTTTTATATATCATGCTTAACATAGTAAATTCCAGTGGCTCCCTATTGACTCCAAGACAAAAAAAAAAATAAGTTTCTTTCTTTGGCTTTTGAAACTCATAACAACCTGGTCCCAATTATTACATATTATTTACCTCCCTGCACTTTATGATCATCCAGTCAATCAATAAGCATTGATTAAACATTGGTGTCAGTTATTGTGCTAAGCACGGGGGACACAAGGAAGGTCAAAGATAGCTCTTAATCAAAAAGAAGCTCACAGTCTAATGGAAGAGATGAAATGCAAATGACCATGTACAAACAAGGTAGATATGGGATAAATTGGAAATAACTAACAGAGCTGAGGGATTAGAACTAAGTGGGGTTGGGAAAGGCTTCTTGGGGAAGGTGAGATTTTAGCTGGGACTTGAAGGAGTCCAAGGAGGCCAGGAGGTGGAGATGAGGGAGAACATTCCAGGAATGGGAGACAGGCCACAGAAAATGGTCAGAGCTGAGGGATGGAATTGAGTACCTGCTCCAGAAAGGGTAAGGCTGGGGCAGCTAGGTGGTACAGTAAATGGAGTGCTGGCCCTGGAGTCAGGAGGACCTGAATTCAAATCTGGCCTCAGACACTTCACACTAGCTGTGTGATCTTGGACAAGTCACTTAACCCCAATTGCCCTGCCTTCCGCCCTCCAGAAAGACAAAAAAAAAAAGGGCAAGGCTGATGTTGCTGCATCAAAGTGTGTGTGTGTGTGTGTGTGTGTGTGTGTGTGTGTGTGTGTGTGTGGTTTAAGGTATAAGAAGACTGGAAAGGTGAGGGGTGGGAAGTCAGGCTAGGTTTTGAAAGGCTTTGAATACCGGAGGATTTGATATTTAATCCTAGGGGTAGTCCAGTGAAAATGGCCTTGTTGTTCCTTACACATAACACTTCATCTCCCATCTCTGCCCCTTTGCCCAGGTTGTCTCCCACTTTTGGAATGCCCTCCTACCTCACCACTTCCTCTTAGAATCTCTTGTTATCTTCAGAACTCTGCTTGGAATTAGAGCGAAGGTTGTGTGCCACCTTCTATATGATCTACCAGCTACTAGTGCCTCTCCCATTTCTCTGTACATTTATTTTGTGTTTATATTTATGTACATACATATGTGTGTGCGTGTGCATGTGTGTATGCATGTGTGTGTATGTGCATGCGTGTGTGTGTGTGTGTGTGTGTGTGATCTTCCCTAAGAGAAAGTAAGCTGCTTGAGGACAAGGACTGGTCTGGTTTGGCCTCTGTGCACTCCAGAGTCTTGCACAGTACTTAGCACTTAGCAGGTGGTCAATAAATGCTTATTGTTTGATTGATCACTGAAGTGCTTCAGTTGGAAACTTGATTCCTACATGGGGATGCTACCGAGGGGGCTCCTATTCTGGTGAGAATTGGACTTGATGCCTTTGGGGATCTCCTTTAAACTTGAGATTTGTGATCATTTTTAAAAGACTTGTTGACTTTCTCCTTGACCGTTAATCCCCCAAGAATCCTTGGCATCTGGAGTTTGTTTCCATCCGCCACCCCTACACTAAAGATAGGGCATCATTACCTGGGAGAGATGACATTTAGCCATTTAGCACACTCTAACACACTCACTGATAGCACCTTTGCCAGTGACAAACCTCAGAAGACAGATTTTGGTGTCCTAAAGGAATAGTATGCAATTCACGAAAAATTACAATTTGAAGTATAGCTTGGAATTCCAGGATGACAGGCCTTCGTGAGGTGAGTCAATGGGAGCCCAAAGGATGTGGTTAGTGGTGGAGTTCTTGGGGGTAAACTGATGGCTTAGAGCCAAATTACCCATTTAAAAGTTTGACTTAACACAATTTTTGGCCCAAGATGTTGAAAGAATATATAATTCATTTAAAGTCCCTGTAGTTTTTTGTTTAATACTAATATATGTGATTCTCCAGTAAAGTCCTTTTAAGGATGTAGGAGTAAATTTGGATTCTCAAAGGCTATGCCACTGGAGTAGAAGCAATCTTTAGAAGGTTTCCTATCAAACTGGACAGCCCACAACGATCTTTGAGCCTGCTGTCTGAAGACTAGCTTAGGTAAGTGCAGAAGGCTCATTACCAAGATCTTGGCAACATAGTGGTGAATTTTATCAACTACATTAACTCTCAAAGAATTGAATGGGGAGGAGTTGTTACTTGCATCAGTGAAAGGAGTGCACACACAGACAAGATCACGAATCCTTCAATCAAATATTGAAATATATGGGTCAAATTATGGCTAACTTCAAGACTTTTCATGTGGTTTTTAGTTTGCAAAAGCAAAAGCTAATGTATTTAACTGCACCAATTCCTTTCTGACCTCTGTGTCAGCATTAGGGAAATTAAATTTTCCAAACTGATATGAACCATGAACTTGATTGTGCTGGGATTGGGAGGGGTGGTGGTAGAACAGCTGTGTAGGAAGCAAAGAAATTCATTGTGAATATGAAGATTAAAACTCAAAACTATGCCAGGATCACTGATAAGCCTATATATTCTGGCAGAAGAAAGTACATGAGCTAAGCAAGTATGCATTGGAGATTGATGGGAGTGGGAGGAAGAAGAAACCAACATAAGCACTTTTGTGATAAAAAGGAGATGAAAGAATCTTAGAATTAGTCTAGTCTAATCCTTCCATTTTATAGACAAGGAAATTGAATTCCAGAGAAATTAAGTGATTTTTTCTAAGGTATCACAGCTATTTAGAGGCAGATTTCTTATTCAATCATCTTTCTACTACATCACACTGTCTCTCCTCTTGTCCTTATCCTTCTTCTCAGGTGGAGTGTAGCTAGGAACCCTTGAAAGATCCCAGCTTTAGGTCCATTTTCTGAAACCGTGGCCATGATATACCAGATTACTTGGGGTAAAGCTACAGAAGAAATAGTAATAACTCACAGCTCTATAGTACTTGAAGACTTAGAGAAGAATATTATCATACCCATTTTTAAACATATAAGAAAACTGAGCTTTACAATGGTTCGGTAACTTGTCCAAAGTCAGACAACTAACAAATGTCAGAATTAGGATACCGACCTAAGATCTTGAGACAAAGTCAAGTACTATTTCCATTATAACCCACTTTCTCAAGCTCCAAAGGATTAACACTTTTCTAAGAGGAAAGAAAGATGGTACCTCATCTTCATCAGTTAAAGCAAGGGCAACCATCTCATGGTATCAGGATAGGATGAGTTTGAGTAAGGAATGTAATAACGCTCCATCCAGAAGCAAATTGACATTCATATTATGAATATCTTCTTAAAACATTTTGACACTGATCACTTGTTATGGGAATCTGGAGATCTTCCCTGTCCTGAGGCCCTTTGATAGGCTTAAGTGACTCTGAGAACCTTCCCTGATTTGAAAATATACTTTGCTCCCTAATAGACTGAATGTGGTCAGATGGAGCCTGTGGCAGGAGGCTTGTTTTTCAGGAATGCCCATGCCTTATTACTTTGTGATCGGGCAGTGAGTCAAGAGGGTGTGACATTCTCTGACCCAGGAGAAGGCTATATATACCCTGATGTGAGTTTTTGCTTTGGGGCTCACTTTGGAAAGAGTTGTGTGATTTGGCCAGATGAGACTC
>CM053581.1:99802718-99823062 GCA_028627135.1 Pseudochirops cupreus | reverse complement strand
GTTTCTTTGTCTGCTTGTAACTTGTGTTTGTATTCTGTTTGTATTCTCTGAAGTTCAGGATGCTGACTTTTTCCCCCTGAACTAAGTAAATGATATATGTTTGATTGATTAAAGTAAGATTGTTAACCCCTTTTGAGTTGCTTTCCTTTAGAAAAGCAGGTCTACGAACCTGTGCTAGCAGCCACCCTGGGTATGCTAGGGTGCTTGCTGATACATCCCTTAATGTCATTTATAACCAACTACAGGGGGAGTCAAGATGGTGGAGTAAGAGTGAGCATTTTTGACAAGCTCATGCAACACGTCTCCTCTACAGTAGCCTAGAAAATATGCCAGATTGAATTCTGATCAAGAAAACCAATAAAACATCACAGTGAGTCATTTTTCTAGCCCAGGGGCAACTTAGGAAGATAAACACAGAGATTTGTGGACACTGGGGTTGGTGTTGGCTCGGAGCATAATGCAGAGAGAAAGTAGAAGCAGTAGAGAAGAGCATTCTAGCACATGGAGATGATAAGGGGGCTAAGCCTGAATACAAAGGCTGGAAGAACTGGGGTAGAAAGAGATTCTAGGGGATACCTGACTCAGCATGGGAACAGGAATGTGTGCCAGAAGGCAGCTCTGTTGTTTGTTACACAATTACAGGTCATAATTCCAGAGTAGAGGGGAAAGGTCTAAGTTATAAGCGAGAGAACACCTAGCTGTGTATGGAACAAGAAACAAGTTCCAAAAAACTTAGTTGTGTGTCTCTGAGCCCAAAAGGGGGAACTCAGTTCTAATTTCTAGCCCCACACATAAGCCTACAGTGGAAAAACTAGGAAAGGAAACCAACATCAAAGCAGAGCCAAACAGTTTAGTTGTTTGGAACCTGCAGAACTCCCCAGTGGGCTAACAATGACTGAGCCCAGCAGCAGTCTACTGAAATTCAACCATACCCAATCCAATCAAGCCAAAAACTGGGTAAGAAACTTGTATAGTTGATAACAAGAGGTCAATGAACAAATATGTCACCACATCACACTACCTTGGAACCACTGAAAACTTGTAGGCTCCCAGGTTAAGCTGTGAAAACAGCAGAAAGACATTTTTATGTCTTCCTGAGAGAAGCTCAGTTCAGATATCTTCCTCCCCCATACCCTAGAAGTGATCAGAGGCCAACATTAACATAAAGTCCAAAGTTAAGAAGTAGGTTTGAATAATGAGCAAATAAAGAAAAACAACCTGACTATAAAGAGTTACTATGATGACAGGAAAACTCAAGACAAACTCAGAAGACAATGACAAAAATGTTTAGAAGCGAAACTTCAAAAAAAAATATGCAGAATGGACACAAGCACAGTAAGAATTCTCAGAAGAATTAAAGAAAAATATAAAAAAAGATGAAAAAAAGAGTTTAAAAACCAAATGAGAGTAGTAGTGTAAAAATGTGAAGAGAAATGAGACCTATGCAAGAAAATTATAAAAAGAAAATTAATAGCTTTGTAAAAGAGGTATAGAATATTACTGAAGAAAATAACTCCTTAAAAATTAGAATTGGAAAAATGAAACCTAATGACTCCATGGGATATCAAGGAATAAAATAAAGACTGAAAAATAGAAGAAAATGAGAAATATCACAGAAAAACAAATGAATTAGAAAACAGATCAAGGAAAGATAATTTAAGAATCATTGGACTACCTCAAAGTCTTAAACAAAAAAAAGCCTAGAAGTCACATTTCAAGCAATTATCAAGGAAAACTGCCCAGATATCTTAGAACTAGAAAGCAAAGTAGAAATCAAAAGTTTTCACTAGCATCTGCTGAAAAAAAACCCAAAATTAAAAATCTCAGGATTTTTATAGTCAAAATCCAGAACTCCCAGGGTAGGAGAAAATACTACAGGTAGCAAAAAAGAAAGAACTCAAGTGCCATTGAGCCACAGTCAATTATCACACAAGATTTAGCAGCCACCAATGTAAAGAAACAGAGCTTGGAATATGATATTCCAGAAGGCTGTTTTCCAT
Source organism: Pseudochirops cupreus (assembly GCA_028627135.1). NCBI lineage: Eukaryota > Metazoa > Chordata > Mammalia > Diprotodontia > Pseudocheiridae > Pseudochirops > Pseudochirops cupreus. The sequence goes on along the minus strand of CM053581.1, from coordinate 99,821,062 downwards.
AGAGCCCAAACTGAGCAAAACTGAATATGATTCTACAGGGTTAAATGGACATTTGATGAAATAGAAGACTTTCAAGAATTCTTGATGAAAAGACTAGAGATGATTAGAAAATTTGACATTCAAACACAGGACTCAAAAGGATCATAAAAAGGGAAATGTGGAGGAGAAATAAGACACTAAACAAGGTTAGTTGATTTACCTTCTTATACAGGGAGAAAATATATGTAAATGGAGCTAGGTGACACAGAAGATGGAACACTGGGCTTGGAATCAAGAAAACTCATCTGCCTGAGTTCAAATCTGGCCTCAGATACTAACCAGCTGTGTGACCCTGGGTAAGTCACTTATCCTTATTTGCCTCAGTTTCCTCATGTATAAAATGAGTTGGAGAAGGAAATGGAAAACCATTCTAGTGTCTCTGCTAAGAAACCCCCAAAATTGGATTATGAAGAGTAGGACCTGCCTGAAACTACACAACAACAACACAAGTAAAAGAGAGAGAGGCAGGTAGGGCAAGAATGGGGAAAATTGCCTTACATAAATAAGGTATGTGAAGAAGAGTTTGTACAATGAAGGAGACACAGGGCAGGGGGGAAAGGGCACCACTTGAACTTCATTCTCATCTGACCTGGCTCAAATAGGGAAGAACAAACATACATACCCAGCTGGGTTCAGTAATTCATTATACCTAACAGAGAAGTGGCAGGGGTGGGGAACTTGCGGGCTTGAGGCCACATGTGTCCTTCTAGGTCCTTGGATGTGACCTTTTGACTGAGTCCAAGTTTTATAGAACAAATCCTTTTATTAAGGGGATTTGTTTGGATTCAGTCAAAGGGTCACACCTGAGGACCTAGAGCTCATCCCCAAAATGGAAGAGGATAGTGGAGTGGATTAGAGCCAGAATCCAACAATATGTTGTTTATAAGAAAAAACATCCCTGACATAGACATATATACAGAATCAAAATAAAGAACCTTCACTGAATCTATTATGCATCAGCTGAAGTAAAAAAGGCTAGGGTGACAACCATCATCTCAGAGAAAGCAAAAGCAAAATTAAACCTAAATAAAAGAGATAAACAAGAGAACTGGATTTTGCTCAAAGATGATGGATTAATATCAGTGCATAATCAACTCACTGCGGGATCAGCCTACTCTGAAAAGAAACTTGTTAGTAATGCAAATGTGACTCTTCCTTTGAGATGTCCTTGAGCAGTGGAAGCAGAATGAATAAACGCCAGTGCAAGTGGGGACTCGTCTTCAACTTTATAAAAGTAAACTTCTCCAAGTCTAAGAAAACCTCCTAAGGCACGGCTTCGTTTTCTTTAACTCAAGTAAGAGATATCATGACATTGGTGTTGTTCTAAGTCCTTTACCCACGTGTATGAATAAGTGCTATGATATTACTATCACAACAATAGCAGCTTGGATTTCTAGAGAGCTAAGGTTTACAAAGAACTTTTCCCAGAATAACCGTATGAGGTGTGTAGTACAAGTATTATTCCCATTTTGTAGATGAGGAGATTGAGAGTCAGAGAGACTAAGTGACCATCCCAGCACTTCAGTTGATTTTGAATAACTTTAATGCTTTTCAGAATTTGTGCAAGATCCTGGGTCCTGTAAATGGATAGCACCTGGCAGATAGGATTCTAGGTGGAAGGTTATTAGGCCGTGTAGTTTTATACAGAGGACAAGTTGCAAGTCAAAGGGTGGGTTTTGTTTTTTTTTTGCAGGGCTTTCTGTCTTCTGCTCAGCACAGAGTTGTGCTTCAGAAAGTTGGTAATTGCAACAACATGGACATATTGCTACACTAAAGATTAAATAAATGGGCCAAGTTTGCTACAGAGGTCTGCTGTAATGTCTTATTTTTAAATTTTACTGTTTCCCACCTATAGGCTGTTAAAGTTTATTATCATAGGCAGGACACCAAATCTTCAGATATGTTTTTCCCCTTATCACTTTCAAGGAGGAACCATTCTCCTGAATGAGGTATCAATGCCCTCTTGTTTTTAGAAAAAAACTCCCAAGTGGCCACTGCCTTATTTTATTTCATTGTTTTCTTTCTTTCCTTGGATCACACTTGTATATCCTAGGCTGCAAAAGAAGCCAATCAATTAAAGTTTTGTCTTTTTGTAATTAAAGGATACCATCTTCGTTACTGTAGTTCCTCTCTAGTTTCAATGTGCCATGTTTTGAATGGAAAACTTTCATCTTTTCTTCAATTGGTTCAGATAATTAGCACAAAAGACTTCAATACTTTCATGGATTACTGATTTCATTCCTGTTGGGACTTCCTCGGCAAAAGGCTCTTCTTTGAAAACTTTCTTTTTTTTTTCTGGAGAAATGAATTGACTGCATTTATTAAATCATGATACTAATTTTTCAATCATATCTAACAAATATATAAAGGTTTTTGATTTAATTCATCTAGTAAATTTTCATCCTCCTTAAATTTTTTTTTAACAAATCGGGATCAAAACCTACTGAAATTTCCCTTCCAAACCTTCTATTTTTCTGTTTTGTGGGTCACTATGGTCAAATAATTGATCACTTAGTGGTTAAACTGCTTGTGATGAGCCTTTCTCACTTAACTAGGCAGTTCTTGGATAGCATAATCTGTTTCTGGAATTGGACTCTGAACTTTTTTAGCTTTGTAGAATCTGCCAGAGATTTCACTTGTCCTCTGGCCTCCTTGGTCATTTGGGAACATATAATCAAGTGTTAGGTGGTTCAGTGGACAGAATACCAGACCCGGAGTCAGGAGACTCATATTCCTGAATGCAAATCTGTCCTCAGATACTTATTGGCTGTGTGACTTTGGGGAAGTCACTTCACCCTGTTTGTCTCACTTTTCCCATCTGTAAAATGAGTTGGAGAAGGAAATGACAAACCATTTTAGTGTCTCTGCCAAAAAAAATCCAAATGGGGCCCTGAAAAGTGGGACATGGCTGAAATTTATTGAACAGCAACAATTGAGTGCTTGGTCACATTTTCCTGGGACTTCTTTAGACTTCTCTGGGCTTATTCTTTCAAACACCAACCTCTGGAGTTGTCCAAAATTAACCTAGATGTCAGTGATAATAATTTCATCCCTTTATTCAAGGACAGTAGTTCATAAGGTGGAGTTCACAAGGAAGTGTAAGGGTTATTAAAACAGACCAGCCATACAAACATGTATGTCTTCTTAAAAGTTCTATTCAAACTTTCAAAAGTTCTTAAAACTTCTATTCGATTTTGAAATCTGATCTCCACTAAAACCCTACTGGGACACTTCATACCAGAGCAGAGGTGATTTATTCCTTTTCTGGAAGCCTCTGCCAGTGGAGTTCAAATTCCAATCTCAAAAGGGTTTAATTAAGGACTTGCTGCCAAATGAGGTCTTTATCATTTGAAAACTATCTTATCTATATTTGGAAAGACATCACCAGAGAGTTGGCCATCAGGTGACTTTTTTTTTTGTCATGGCAACTCATTAAGTTGTATACTAAGTTATTGAAGTGTTTTGCTCCTGATTGATAGAGGATCTATATCATTGAAATATCAGATACTGATAATATTGTAGTAGGTAATGTAGTACTGTGGTAGGTATTAAATGATACAAAAGAATTAATTTTTAAAAGGATAATCAATGCAACAATTATTTATCCAGGTAAGAACCTCAGTGAGGCATGTGAGTTTCTTTGGACATGCCATAAGCTAGAAAGCCATCTGCTTTTCCAAATGGTTTTTGGTTCAACAAGTTGTTAATAATTGCTCTGGGACTTCTTTCCTTGCAACAACGGATTTTTGAAAACATCATCTATTCTATATTCTATTACAGAGCTGCTAGGGGAACATTTTCCCTTTGTTATGACTCAGTTAAAGGATTTGTTATGTATAACGTTCTAGCATTCTACAAGGGGAAGATCCCTCAGGCGTAATTGTATGTTTTCAGTACCCCTGACAAATTGATATCCAGTTAGTTCTCTTTTAAAGACTTCAATGACAGGTACTTGATTCCTTTTAAGGCAAATCCTTCCTCTCTTGGGCAATTACTGTTTGTTAACAAACCTTTTCTTTCTCTATATCTAAGTGGAAGCTCACTCTCCCCTCTCCGCACGCACCAGTCATGTCAGAGGTCATTTTCTTCCCTCTTCCCTGGTAGTGGAAAGAGTTTTTGATCTGGAGTCAGAAAACTAGTGTTTGGGTGCCAGCTCTGATACTAGCTTCAGCCTTTCTGAGCAAAGAGCAAATAGGCCACTTTGAGTGGAACAATATGAAAGTGAAGCCTTCCAGTAAAAAAGAAACCCACCACTTCATTCCATTGCTGGACAGCTGTAATCATTAGGAAGTTTTTCCTTTCATTGAGCCAAAACCGACCACTCTTCAGCTTCTACCAGCTGTTGTCACAATACTATTTCATATCATGCCAATATGACTGGACAAGCCAAATTGTGTGAATTAATACATCCAACCCAACTACTGCGTATTTGCCTCAGAATGTTTAATTGAATGTATTTCAAAATCCACTCCAATTACAAGCTAAAAATATACCAGATATGCTGCTTTACAGAATAAATGCATTCTAACAAAGATGTCTATAAATGAACAGTCCTATAAAATGAACAGTGTTTTATTTCTGCAGAAAGACAACCCAGAAAAAATCTTGTTAAATTACTGCTTTATTTGGAGATTAGAGAAGACATCAGAATGGTAATGCAAGATTGTTAACCAAAATATTTGAGGTGGATTGGGAAAAATGATGGTTATAGATTCTGGAATTAACACCTGGAAAAACATTATCGTGGAATTAGAATCTCCATAGGAATATTGACACTGGCTTTTTGAACTCCTGAGGGATCTTCTTTCTTCCACTATTCTCTTTTTTAGTTTAATTTTTATGGTTCAAGTTTTGGGGCCAGCTTGCAGAATTCTGAGTTAAGACATTAATCATATTTTAACCTATTGTTGGGTTAAAAAAATAACATCATGACTTAAATTAATACTGATTTTGATACCAAAGTTTTGAGTTTGAACATTCAGCCTATTAGGCATAAATGGAAAGACAAGGAGGGAAACAAGGAGTTAACAATTGCAGTTTTGCAAATTATCACCCAGGGAGATGTCCACCAAAGATTGTTCCCATCGGTAAATGTGGCATCCCAACTTCCTCCTCCCCTCCAGCTACCCGAGGTGCATATCACATAGTCCAATGTGGAGTAGGTCACCATGTATAACTGAGACAGTGGTGTACTGTGGTACATCAATGAATCTTGGAGATATCTTTGAATCTCTTCTCTTCTTTTACTCCCATACAAATCAATTAATTGCTCAGTCCTATCCATTCTATTATTACCCTATCTCTCACTTTAGCCTGGTCTTTCCACTCCTCCCTCAATAGCCCTAGGTCAGGCCCTAATTGGTCTTTCTGACTAGCCTTTTTCCTCTCTAAATTCATCCTCTATAAAACTGGAAGAATGCTCTTCCTAATGCATAGGTCTGACCATGTCACACTCCTATTTAAATGTCTTCAGTAACTTCCTATTTCCTAGATGATAAATGACTTTCTCAACAACCTGATTATAATCCATTTTCTATCCTCATAATACCCTGTTTCCATTTGTGTACCTACATGCAAGCCAAATTCAACCATTAATAGCTTCTGAATCTCATGCTGAACCTTCTCCCATGTCAGCCCATTCAAACTCTCTGTACCCCATACTGAAAATTCATGTTGTTCAAGGAAGTATGTGCATGTTGTTTGAGGAAGTAATTTTCTTTCCTCAAGGTCTAATGCAGAGCCACCTTCTTCAAGAAGGCTTCCCTGATTTCCATACCTCTCACCCTTTTACTATGATTCCCTGTCACCATCAATACTATGGACCTGGAATTATACTTGTGTATGTAACATCCTTATTCTTTTGCAAAGAGTGACTGTTGGTGACTGTTTTGTTTTTCATCTTTGTCCACCCAGTGCTGTGTAAAGTATCTTGTATGGAGTAGACACCGAATAGATGCTGACTTTGTATGAAAATGATGTTTTCATGGTCTGGTGTGAACAAATAGTGCCTGAATTGATCTGAGTATCAGAGAAGTCCAGTGGTGGCCCCAACAAGGTTTAGTAGAATTTAGGGTAACAGAACACATCAAGGAATAGGATATCCCTACTGGACAGACATTTAGAGGATTTGGTAGGATTCTCAGTGTTTCCATTTAATTGTGTGACCGTAGATGACTCATTTAGGCCTTTCATGACTCACTTTCCAAATCTGTATAATGGGAAGAATATCTGAACAACCTGTTTCACAGAGCTGTTATGAAGACCAAGTGAGATAATGAATGGAGAATAGGAGGCAGCATTGCACAGTGGAAACAATACTAGAGTGAAAAGAAATCAGAGGACTCAGGTTCAAATTTTGATCCTGCTATTTATTACTTGTGTCATCACAGGCAAATCACAACCTCCCTTGGCCTTGATACCTCAGAGATGGTGTGGTGTTGTGGATGGGGCTTTAGACACAGAGTCAGGAAAACCTGGGTTCAAATTTCATCTTTAGAGACCAACTAGCTATGTGACTCCTTACAATGATTTTACCTCTCTGGGCTTCAGTTTCCTTATGTGTAAAATGAGAGAGTTGGACTCAATTGCCTCTCAGGTCCCTTCCAAGTCTAGCTCTATAATCCTACTCCGTAGCCATAAAGTCTTATATAAATGTCAAATATTTTAATTATTGTTGTTATTATTTCAATGACCTTCAAAAATTATTTAAAATATTAAGGACAAAGGTGATGTAGACATTACAGGAATATTAAAGACCTTCTCTAATCTATGGTAGTTATATACTTTCCCATTCCATCTTACCACCATGAAACTTAAGAGTCTTTGGTTATTTGGGGTACAACTGAACAAATTGTGGTATATGAATGTAATGGAATACTATTGTTCCATAAGAAATGATGAGCAGGTGGACTTCAGAAAAACCTGGAAAGACTTACATGAACTGATGCTGAGTGAAGTAGGCAGAACCAGGAGAACATTGTATACAGTAATAGCAACATCTTATGATGATCAACTTTGATAGATTCAGCTCTTCTCAGCAATGCAATAATCTAAGACAATTCCAAAAAACTCAGGATGGAAGATGCTATTCCCATCCAGAGAAAGAACTATGGAATCTGAATGCAGATCAAAGCATACTATTTTCTTCCCCCCCTTTCTTGTGTTTTTTTCTTTTGTTCTGATTCTTCTTTCACAACATGACTAATGTGGAAATATGTTTAATATGATTGTATGTGTATAGCCTATATCAGATTGCTTGCCATCTTGGAGAGGGGGGAGTGGAATGGGAAAAAAATTTGCAACTCAAAATCTCATAAAAGTGAATGTTGAAAATTATCTTTACATGTAATAGGAAAAATAAAATACTATTAAGTGAGGAAAAAAAGAGAGCTTTTGGTTATCCCTTAACACTTTTGAATTCTAGTTTATACTACAAAGGACAATTGAGACCAAGAAAGATTTCAATGACTTGATGGAAATCATGGCCAAGAAACAGAGTAAAGGTTAGTACTTAGGAGTAACCCACAGAACTGTGACTTTGTCCATGCATTGTTCTAAGTGTATTACCATTTATAACTGAGACAGTGGTATACTATGGTACATCAATGAATCTCAGAGATATCTTATACTTAGAATCTTATCTTATGCTTAGAAGTTAGTACTCACACAGCAGCAGACACAGAATAGGGATTTCCCAGAAGACTTGAATGCCCCCAAACTTGAAAAACAATTTTTTATTCTAATAGACAGGATCAAAAAGTGACTCTGGATCCTTATTTTAAATGGTTTCATTTTGAGTAGGCTAAATTCCATTGCAATAATTTTTTTCTGCATCCAAGGTATGTGGAGTTGTCTGGTGAAGTCTTTAAGAAAGTCTGCCATTTTTGGGAACAATATTGCTTATACTTGGCAAGGGGTTCTATAATAGAAGGACTCATTTCTTGGTTCCTGATGGCATTGGAATGACCCTCACGCTATGAAGCAGATTACCATTTCTGGCTGATTGATGCTAACCATCTGGGATGACTTTGAAGAAGATACAATGGCAAACGGTGCATTGTCCTCTGAGAACAAGCCTGGTTAAGTGTAAAGAGACCCACCAACAGATAATTGGCCACCAAATGAAGCCTTTACTGGCTATTGCAACTCATACAATTAATTGTCTAATAAGTCATTGAGGAGTTTCCATTTGCATAAGTGGAGGAAGCATTGATGAAATCAGGGATTTTTTGAAACAAGAAGAAAACTGTCACAGAAAAACCCCACATTAGAGTAAAAATGCTTTGCCATCTGTTTCTAATTATCAACAGTTGTGATGTGTATTGAATGTTACTTATGACTTTTCAGTGGCATTCCATCTGTTTCCCAAATTCTATAAATTATTTATTAAATGAGCTTCATATGACCAGCATACTCAGTGCATACAAAATAAAATTCTTCTTCAAATTTGACCTTACAGTGACCTCTATGAGAGATCCAATAGGAAAATCTAAGACGAAGAGTAGAGATGAATCACAGAATTGCAGACACTGCTAGAAATTATATACACAGTCTTGTTGCCTTTATTGAGGCTGCCCCCAGGAGTGACAACCAAAAGTGTTTTTAAAAGCTTGTAGAGGAAGCAATATAAAATATATAATGTATATAATATAAATATAAAAGCAATATGAAATAAAAATTATTAATGTATTATTAATATATTATAACAATTATTACAGCAATGTATTCATTTACTCAACAAGTATTATCTATTATTCATTCAGCAAGGATCTATGTTCCTGGCACTATGAAGAGACAAAGACAAAACCAAAATCAGTCCCTGCCTTCAAGAAGCTTATGGTCTTCTTGGGGGTAAATAACATGTACAAAGATAAGTAAAGGAAAAATATATAGAAGCAAATGCAAAATAATATAGGGAAGAAGGCCTTAACATCTGGGGGATCATAAAGGCTTTCCATAGAAAGTGGCACAGGACCAAGCTGGTGAGGAAACCAGGGATTCTAAAAGGCAGAAGTGAGGTATAGGGGCAGTTTGTGCAAATGCATGGAGATAGGTATTAGGTATGTATAGGGAACACGGAGCTGCTCAGTTTGCTTGGACTACACAATGTATGAAGGTAAGTCATGTGCAACAAGCCTGGAAAAGTAGCCTGAATTCTGATTGTGAAGGACTTTAAATGACAAAAAGAATAGGGTGTGTTTTATCTAAGATATTCTAGGGAGCCATTGGAGCTTCTTGCTCCTGGGCATGCCATTGTCAAATCTGTTCTTCAATGTGCCTTTTGTTAGCATCACTAAAATGTGCTAGACCAGGGAATGAGGTGGTGCAGTGGATAGAGCACTGGGCCTGGAGTTAGAAAGGCATGAGTTAAAATCTGGTCTCTGACATTAGCTGTGTGACCCTGGGCAAGTCACTTAACTTCTGTCTGCTCAGTTTTCTCATTTGTAAAATGGGGATAATAATCGCATCTACCTTCCAGGGTTGTTGTGAGGACCAAATGAGATAATAATTGTAAAGGGATTAGCACAGAGCCTGGCACATGGTAAACATCATACCATGTTAGCTATTGGTGCTGGTGTTGGTGTTACTGTAATGATTGTTGTTAGTGAAGTTAAGTGGTGTAATGGATAGAGTGCCAGACCTGGAGTCAGAAAGACCCCTGGAAGACAACAGCAGCACCACCAGCAGCAGTACCACCAGCACCCCCAGCACTACTACCACCAGCATCACCACCAGCACCACTACCATAAGCACCCCCAGCACCACTACCACCAGCACTACCACCAGCACCATTGCCACCAGCAGCAGCAGCAGCAGCAGCACCGCCACAACAACAGCCTTCTAAATCCAGATCAGATTTCTCTCTATTATCCCTCATTAGCTCTCAAGCAACTTCTTAAGCTTAATATTAGAATCAGTTATGGAGTAATGGTCTTCAGAATGTGTTATCAAGATGGTTTCCTGGGACTCCTCCTAAAAATCTCTTGTAGAAAAAGATGAAGAAGAGACAAAAGCAGGTCACTTTGCCAAATGTTGTGACTACGTTCGTTAGTGAAGAAGAAAATAAAATGTACATCAATGATAATAAGGATAATTTTGTTTTTCAGTCATTTTTCTTTTTTGTCTGACTCTTCGTGACTTCATTTGGATTTTTCTTGACAGAGATACTGGAGTGGTTTGCCATTTCTGTCTACAGTTCCTTTTATAGATGAGGAAACTGAGGTGAACAGCATAAAGTGACTTACCCAGGGTCACATAGGTAGTAAGCATCTGAGACTGGATTTGAGCTCATGAAGATGAGTTTTCCTGATGCCAAACCCAGTGCTCTATCCATTGCATCACCTAGTTGCCCCTGATTTAGAAACCACTGGGTTAAAATCCCAGCTTTGATACTTGCCAGTTGTGTGACCATGATTATATTACTAAACCACTCTGAACCTCTTGTGTAACCCAGATACCAACATGGACTCGCTCATAAGGGTTGTATAGTCTGCAGCTTTGGCACCTGAGTTAACATCTATACCCTCCTTCTCTATTTTTGGGCTGGCACACTCAGTCCAACATGTCCTTCACCTGCAGATCTTGGGTTTCGAGTGGTGGGAGGAACTGTATGTTAGGGCCACTCAATTATGTGCCATCTCTATCAGTGTCCTAGTGCCTAGGTAACCTGGTGTATGTGGAGATACAATCAAACTGCTCACAACTGTAGCTCCTGAGTTCCCACCATGGCGCTTCTTAATTAAGTAATTCTTAATTAAACTGACACAAAATCAGTCACCATGATATCAACTCTTAAATATAAATCATTTGCTAAATGACAAGACGAATGAAATTACAATCACCGCATCAATCATCTTTCCCTTCAAACTCTCCCCTCTCTTCCTTAATTTCCTGTTACAGTTGAGGGCAATGCCAACTTCTGAGTCACCCAGGCTTGCAACTTGGAGTTATCCTGGTCAAGGCGTTGTTCTTGATTCCTTGCTCTCTCTCACCTCTCATATCCAACTTCTTGCTAAGACCTCTCAATTTACTTTCTTAACATTTCTTCCATACATTCCCTTCTCTCCTTTGACACTGCCACCACCCTGGTGCAGCTTCTCCTCTCCTCATTCCTGGGTTACTGTGATAGCCTGCTGGTTGTTCTCCTTGCCTCAAGTCTCTCCCCACTTCAGTCCATCCTCCACTTAGCTGTTAAAGCGATCTTCCTAAAATGCAGGTCTGCTCCCCCCTACCTAATAAAGCTCCTTGTGGCTCCCTATCATCTTCAGCATCAAATTTAAAATCCTATCTGGCATTCATCTCCCAGCCCTCTCCTACTCTGACAATCTTTTTACACCTTCTTCCCCTCCATCTCCTCTACAATGTGGTAATACCAGCTTCTTTACTGTTCCTCATAAAAGATGCTCCATTTCCAGACTCTGGGAATTTCCACTGGCTGATACTTAGGTCTAGAATGCACTCCTCCTGGTTTCCCGACTTCCTTCAAACCCCAGCTAAAACCCATAATCTCCAAGAAGCCTTTTCTGATCCCCTTAAGGCTAGCTAGGGCTTCCCCTTTATTGGTTATCTCTGATTTATCCTTTACATTAAACTGGGAACTCCCTGAGACCAGGGACTATCCTCTGCCTTTCTTTGTGTCGCTAGTGCTTAATGCAGTACCTGGCACACAGGAGGTACTTAAAAATGTTTACTGACTGACTGACTGGCAAAAGGGAAGGAAAAACAACAATAATAACATCTCAACAGAAGACAAAATCTGGAATAATCAAAGTATCACAGTCTACCCATAATTCCGGGCCATTCTCTCCCATCAATACGTGTGATATATATGAGGGATAGTGGGCACTCAATGATAGAAACCCAGAAGGGAAGCAATGCACGGGGAGAGCCGTGTGCTTGGGGCAATTCATAGCTGTGACCTGAAGCTTGGCCTTGGTTTCTTGGGGCCTTCAAGAACAACACGGACCGCACAAAGTCACTTCTCTGCTAGCGGCTGCCCTTCTGCTCCTCACCCATCACTGGTGGGCAAAGCTCAAGTCAAGTCAACAAGCATGTATTTTGTGCCTACTATGTGTCAGGTATGGTGCAAAGTTCTGGGAATATAAAGAAAAGCAAATAAAAAATAGGCTCTTCACTCAAGGAACTCACAGGCTAACTTGTGCAGACAACTGCGCACGAGCAAGTTAAAAACAGACAAATTGGAGAGAATTTCAAAGGACAAATGCTAGCATTAAGGGCGATCAGAAATGACGTCCTGCAGAAGGTGGGATTTTTGCTGAGACTTGAAGGAAACCAGGGGGGAGAGGTGAGAAGGGAGAGCACTCCAGGCATGGGTGACAGCCAGTGAAAATGCCCAGATTTGGTGGATAGAATGTCTTGTATGAAGAAAATACTGTGGCAAATGATTCTTATGATAATGCTAGAAAATGGAAGAGATAGTTGATATGACCTCAGTTTTATAGATGATGAAGGCCTAGTGCTTAAAATTCTAGGGCATGTGAGTGGTGGAGACAGGGCTTAAAATGAGGTTTATTAACTTTTAGTCTCCTACTCTTTCTAACCTTCTCTAACTCATCCCCACTTGTTGGAATTTTTTTCCCTCAAGGATCACCTCAACCACATGGCCTTCCCTTGCTTCCTCAAATATCACTACAGTATTTTGTCTGGGTCTCTCCGTTGTCCTGGCAATCCCTAACATGTATTATACTTGTTCGCACTTGTCATATTCCATATCCTTTTAAAATCTCTGTATCCTTAATACCTAACATAATGTCTTTCAAACAGTAGGTTTTTATTAAATGTTAGTTGAATCCAACTGACCATGGTCCACTAGTAATATGACTTCTAACAACTAAGGTTTTTTTTTTTTGTTTGTTTATCTAGAGAGTCTGAGAAAGTTCCCTAGATATACAGAGGTCTAGACGGCCTCTATTATATACAGAGATATATATAGCATCCAGAATAGGTTTACTGTACTCTAATCTCACTAAAGGAAATACCTAGGATAGAGTATAGGAGGCTTTTCCTAGTAAACAACATTCCCTAACTTTTGTTGTAATCTGACTTTCAGATACTTGAAAATTCTACAGGAAGGATGGTGCTATTGTAGGGAGTGTCTAATGTACACAAGGAAAAGGGATGTCTCCTGATGGTGGAAGAGACGGTAGCCTAGTGTAGGAGATGGAGCATGGCCTTAATCTATCATAGCTTTTGCTACTGTTCATTCCAGCACTGACATAGAGTTTTGCATCATTTTGGGGGAAAATGGACTGTGTCAGATCAGAACAGACCCTATTCCAGCTGTGATTTGGAGTTGGGGGCAGGACTGGATGGGACTGCTGGGCTCTGATATTGGTTGTAAGACCTCTGGTTATTTGATCTCTTTAAGTCTCACTTTTCTGGTGTGACTTACATTCCAGAATCATTATAAGGAAAGCAATTTTAAATGTCTAAGTGGTATAGAAATTGATTATTGTTACATTGCTTCACAATCTTCTCACTGTAGTGCCCTGCACAGATCTGGTACTCAAGGCTGGTTTCAGTTCAAATTGTGTTTCCTTGGGTAAATCTCCTCAGTTTCCTCCTTTGTGGAACAGGAATAATAATTGTGTTACTTACCTTAAGGGTGATTTTAGGGATAGTGCATTGTAACCCTTAAAGTGCCAGGTAAGTGTGAGGTTTTTTTTTATGGTAATGAGGACTAAAATTTCTTTTCCTAAAGCCTTATTTTCATGCCTCAATATGGCACCAGAGATGACCTTGGAAGGCAGGTCCTGCCAAGTTAGAAAGGGTTTGAGTAAAGGTCCATTGAAGGGGGATGTATAACTGTGGTCTGGGGACTATCTAGTTGGGTTCAGAGAGGGTCAGCCTGAGACTACAAAATGGAACCCAGGTTCTGTAGCTGATAAGATTTTCAGCCACATGAACTTGTGATGAGAACCTGTAAGCACAAGCAAGGTGAGATTTTTGTTGTTTTCTTTTTGGACTTCAGTTTCCCAGGCTCAGGTTAAATTGTAAACATCTGAAGGATTGATCTCCTTTGAACATGGATAATTTACAGCTATGTTAAGTCAAGTAGGTTTCACTGGCTCTGAGCCAATCAGGGGCCTAGTCTTTGTTATGTATTCTGGGAGGTATGTTCAAGAGAAGGATCTTTGATTTCCTGGCCAAGACTCTGAGTAGCTATATGCTCAGAGGACCCCCAACTGCTCAGATTTTTCTGCTCCATAGATGCAGCGATGTATGTAAAGTGTATAGCAATATTGCTTTGTTCAGATAGCTAGAGTCCTGTCTGTTGACCTTTTGCTAATTTCTCTGCCTGTATTTTCTATACTCCTTCTTTCTCTGTAATTAAAGTAGGATCGTTAATCCCTTTAAAGCTGTCTTTCCTTTATAAAGCAGATCAAAGAACCTGTACTAGTAGGCCATTCTGGGTGTGCTAGGGTACTTGTTACTACAGAACCTACTAAGGTATAAAGGCTATCTTGGCAGAGGGAGAAGCCACACCACAAAAGCATGGACCCTTGAAATATTGAGCAAGAGGCAGAAATTGATAGCCTCATCCTGCAGCAAGGCAGCACCAGGAAGTGATTTAGCAAATTCTAAACTTGCCTAGGCATTAGGCAGTTTCCAAGGGAAGTAGGTAGTTGCTGCTTCCTTCTTCCCATTCTCAAAGGACAAGAAAGCAGGATATAGAATCAGATAGAACATTAGAGGGGCAAAAACCTGAGAGAAATCAGGTAGTCAGTCCACCCATCTTTTCATAGAGGCAGCTAGGTGGGGCAGTGGATAGAACGCTAGGCTTGGAGTCAGAAAGTCATGAGTTCAAATTTGACCCCAGACACTTAAAGCTGTGTGACCCTGGGCAAATCAATCATCTCTGCTTGTCTCAGTTTTTTTCATCTGTAAAATGGGGATGGAAAGAGCACCTACCTCCCGGGGTTGTTGTGAGGATCAAATTAGATGAGAATTGCAAAGCACTTAGCACAGTGCCCACCACAAAGTATGTACTACACAAATGTTAGCTCTGATGAGGATGGTGATGACTGAAATAAGGAGAAATGAAATTACTTCCCCAAAGACACACAGGAATTAAGTAGCAGAGCTGAACCTCAAACTCAGGTCTTCTGATTCCAATTTAGCATTCATTTCCTTATGTCAAGTTCTCCACAATTGGGCTTATCTCCCTTCTCCCCTCTGCTCCCTAGCTTCCTTCAAATCCCAACTAAAATTCAACCTTCTGCAGGAAGACTTTCCTGATTCCACATAAAGCTAATGCCTTCTCTTGGGAGATCATCTCCACTTCATGCTATATAGGGCTTATAGAGATTTCTTTGTTTGAGGGCTGCTTCCCACATTAGACTGTGAGCTTCTTTTTTAAAACCTATTTCCACATTAGTCATGTTGTGAAAGAAGAATCAGAACAAAAGGGAAAAACCATGAGAAAGGAAAAAAAAAAGAGCAAATAGTCTGCTGAGTGCTCTGCATTCAGACTCCATAGTTCTTTCTTTGGATGTGGGTGGCATTTTTCATCATGAGTCTTTTTGGAATTCAACTGTAAGCTTCTTGAGAGCAGGGATCGATGGCCTCCCTTTCTTAGTATCCCCAGCACTTAGTATAGTGCCTAGCACATAATTAGCATTTAACAAATGCTGTTGACTCAACTTGGTCAACTTTCCTTCTATTATACCAGTTCTGAGGGTCCTTGTCCTTTTCTTTGCTAACAGGCTAACTCTGCTAAAAGTGACTTTGTTCTGGGATGTGTGAGTGCAGAGGACTAGGAGGGGAAATGGCAAACAAAAACCTCTCCCCAAATCAAAAAAATGATTTTGTTGCTTTGTTAATTAAAGTATTGCTATGGTCACTTTCAAACTTAGAAAATCCATTAAGGAGAGAACATTCTAATTTTATTATAAATCAAATTCTTGAACTTCAGGAATTAGGTTGTGGCACCTAGTGGTAAATATTCTAGCCCAGATCTATTAAGTATTTTAAATACCCAGAGAAAAGGGTCCATGAAGCAGACCTTTAGGGCAAGAGTTCATAAGTTGGGGGTCTGTGACTTTTTCCCCCAAATATTTTGACAACTATATTTCAATATAATTCGTTTCTTTTGTAATTCTATGCATTTTATTTTTGTGCATTTAAAAACTTATTCTGTGGTGGCAAAAAAACTGGCAACTGAGGGGAGTCCTGTCAATTGAGGAATGGCTAAGTAAGTTGTAGTCTATGATTGTGATGGAATCCTATTGTGCCACAAAAAAAAAAAGATGAATTGGTTGATGTTAGAAAAACATAGAAAGACTTGCATGAAATGATGAAGAATGAAATGAGCAGAACCAAGAGAATACTGTATACAGTGATAGCAAGGGGACCACGGCACAGAAAAGCTTAAGCAGTACTACTCAGGTGGTTATAAGTGTGTAATCAGGAGATACTCCAGCGTGGGTGAAGTAAGAAGGATGATATATTGGAAAGAATCCTGTACTAAGAATTAGGAAGCCCTGGGTTCCAGTCTCTCTTCTAAATTCTTTTAAACCTCAGTTTTCTTATCTATAAAACGAAAAAGTAGGAGTAGACTGTCTGCAAGTTCTTTGAATTCTAAAATGTTCTTTTCCTATTATAATCTGGCAGTGGGAGAAGGGTATGGCTGATGTAGGGAGGATAGCAGAGTTGAGGAAGGACTGCCAAGGAAAGGTGAAGGAATCTATTAGGAACAACAGGATCCGGTGCCTAAAGTATTGCTAATATGCCACAGTGAGCGGTAGTCATAGGACTGACTGTTCTGAAATGCCCTTTTCGCCAACATTTTTAGTCTTCTGGGCTGAAATGTGTGTGAATACAGTTCTTGATTTTGTAATGGTAGTCAATAGGAGAATGGGATTTGTTCTAAAGAGATTCACTTTACAGCAAATTGATTAGCCCATACTTTTTCTGAAAAGTGAGAGATTCTTGTAGTTGAAAATGAGTGCACACTGAGGCCCATTACAACAATGATGGACACAAAGAGAACGAGGTAATAGTGTACATCATCATGTCCCTTGAGTGTCTACGGGTCTGTACTGTTTCCAGTAAAACTATTCCTCCTATTGGGATACCCCTCAGGGCTCCAGAGACCATGTGGAGTTGTTGCTTTACCCAAGAAGTGGCTACATAATATAATTGATTGAGGGAACAAATAACACTGTTCACCTTTCCGTATATCAATTCTTACTGTCTATGGTATAGAGAGACCAACAATGGCAGCAAAACTTTATAAATGCATAGAGAAACTAGAATCTGGAAGAAGACGTAAAACAACTAAATAGTTATTGCTATTATTAAGTTACAGTTTATATTACATTAGAAACAACTTTGTAAGAGGGAGGTCTTTTAGGTAACACAGTATTCATAGTGGAAGGGAAACTTGGATTTTACTTGGTTTTTTTCCTGGCTCCAATATTTTTAAAATATTCAACTAAATACATCAAGTACAATTTTGAATAAAATTTTATTGCATATATGCTAAGAATGTCTTTCCTGTGGTCAAAGTAGACTAGATTCTGTTTTTTAATCTAAATATGTTTCCAATCATAATTTGAGGCTGCTTGAAATTACCTAGCCCCTGGCCATGTGTTTTATAGGAAATCCACAAAACATACGTGCAACTGGACTGATGAAGTAAACCTATTGTGAAAATCCAGTGTAAGCATTCTGGGTTATTAGCAAACAGTTGTTAATGCTGCCAGCTTGTTCTAATTGGATCCAGGCATTTCAGATGAAGGGCTATCCTACCATTAAAAGTGACTCCGTTCTTTTTGTCAAGTTTGATAGAGTAGCTAGAATGTACCCTCCAATTAAGCAGTGAATCTAGGCAGGCCAGAAGTATTCCATAGACCTTCATTTTCCTATGTAAGCCTTTTGTTCATTGTATTTATATGCAACTGTGACCAGATGTTCTGGATTTTCTGAGAGAGCCTTGAATTTCACCGTCAGGTCCTGGGTTCCTACTTGCCTCTCTCTCCTTCCCTGCTTCCCTCCCTCCCTCCCTCCCTTCCTCTTCTTCTCTCTCTGTCTCTGTCTCTGTCTCTGTCTCTCTCTGTCTCTGTCTCTCTCTCTCTCTCTCTGTCTCTCTCTCTCTGTCTCTGTCTCTCTCTGTCTCTGTTTCTCTCTGTCTCTCTCTCTGTCTCTCTCTCTCTGTCTCTGTCTCTGTCTCTGTCTCTGTCTCTCTCTCTCTCTCTCTGTCTCCCACTCTCTCTCTCTCTCTGTCTCTGTCTGTCTCTCTCTGTCTGTCTCTCTCTCTCTCTGTCTCTGTCTCTCTCTCTGTC
>CM053581.1:99760029-99802218 GCA_028627135.1 Pseudochirops cupreus | reverse complement strand
CTCCTCCCCATACTTTTGCTTTCATTTTGGAGCTGAGATTTCCTGTCTTTGTCCAAAGGAACAAGGGATTCTGGACCCATCTCAGGTAGAAAGAGATGAAAGATGATGATAAACCAAAGGTTGGACTTTTTTATTCTGGCTGTCCCATCAGTCTAGCTTCTGACCTCATAAATGTGTTTCTCTGGAGTAGCAGGTATGGGGATGCTAGCTCCGGACTTTTGCTGTGGAAGGACAGATACAATCCTTCCAGTAACAGAGGATGTTTTAATAGACTCAGCAATGATATGTACAGTGCCTTCCCCTTTCATCTTCAGGGAGAATGAGTTAATTAATTGAGAAGTGTGGCCAAGATAGGCTTTGTCAAGAAAGAGTTTCTGTGAGGTCAGCATGTGCTAAAAGTCACTCAGAACATCATTTATAATGTAATTGAGTGATGTTTTTGTTTTGTTTTGTTTTTAAAGGAAAAATCTAGAACGTGTGACTCTCATTTGTTCGGGGCACATGCTGAGATTTACTCATTTGGAATTTATGGAAAAGGTGGCAAGCAGTATAAATCAGTGCTGAGGGGAGTCTCAGAGTCCTCCCTATAGAGTCAATGTAGGTTTGCTAAAACCAAGTTTTACATGAGGTTTTACTAAAAAGGAAATTAAAGAAAGAAAAAATTGGCAGCAGGGAAGATGGTAGAGAAGAAAAATTGAAGGATCAGCTGCAGTGCCACCTTCTAGTGCATCCTCAGCTGATCCCTCCTCTATACTCCAGCTGAAAGTGTTCCTCCATTCCCTAAATATTCCGAGAACATTCTGTTGATGTCTCATTTGTTTGTATCATAACTTACTTGTACTAATATTATTTATCCATAGACTGGTTCTATGACTCTCTCTGCCCTACTATAATGTAAACTATCAAAAACTGTATCATTTTTTCCCCCATTATAATAGTGTTTGGTAGCACATTTATTTAAACATTTAAAAAAATTGACCTGTATTGTAACTGGCAAAGTGAACTCCCTGTGAGAAAATTCCCCTCTACTAATGCAGGTTGTCCCCTGCTCAGCAACCTGTTAGTCATACAGAGTTGCCTGAGAGAATGGAGACATTAAATGGCTATACACCTTGATTGGCACAGGCTGTGCCCATTGACACAACTATGGGCCACATGGCCTTTATATGTCAGAGGTGAGATTTGAACCCAAGTCCTTCTCACTCTGAATGCCAGTCTTCTATACTCTAGGCCACCTTACTTCTGCTTTATACATATTATGAAACAGATACTTCATAAATGTTTGTTGAATTTGAAATGTCTGCAGATGATATGGCCCATGTTCCTTAGGCAACCTTCCCTTGTGACCAGGCAGAAGGTAAGTTTTAGGGATATGTATAGATAGACCCAACTTGTCTAACACATTTTGACTGTATGTCATATGCATGTTGAGATCATAGAATTTAAGGCTAGGAGAGAACTGGAGTATCACCTAGATCTCCCTTTAGCCACAGGAGTTTTCCTGTGTTTGAGAAATCTTCAATTTTTATATCTGGCCATAGGCAGATCTATCATTCCATCTCCTCCTATGAAACCCTCTTCCTAAAACTACTGTTCAAATTCACCAGAACCACAAGTCCTTTTGCCTGTTAGTGCTTTCCCAAGCCATCATCACTTTCCTGTTTTTCTGTCTCTCTCAATCTTCATTTTCTATTAATATTCTTGTTTCTTCCCTGATGCCTATAAACCTGAAAAGGTCTCCTCCAGCTTTTATAACAAAACGAAACAAAACAGAAGAACTTTCACTTGACTCCACAAACCCCCAAGTTTTTGTCCTAAATCTCTTCTCCATGTTTGCTCTCATTGCCTCCACTTTCTCTCCTCTCATTCCCTTCTCACACCTTGTTGTACTCTGGCTTTTGATCTCATCACTCAAATAAAACTTCTCTCCAAAGATCTCAGCTGACAAGTCTGATGGTCTTTTCTCAGTTCATATCCTTCTTGCCCTCTCTGCAAAATTTGAACTCTTGACCACCTTTTCCTCTCAGACATTATCTTCTCTGGGTTGTAGTGACACTACTTTCTTTTGGTTCTATTTTGACTTGTCTACACTTCTTCTGCTGGGTCACCATTCCTGTTATGTCATCTGTTCGAGTGTACCACAAGGCTCTCCCCTCAGTCTCCTTTTCTTTCCCTATACCTTGTCTTTCTTGGTGACCTCATTAGCTTTCATTGATTAGATCATTCTATGTGATGATTTAGACTAGTATAATCTCTCCTGGACTATAGTCTCATGTCACCAACTATCTCTTGGTCATTTCCAATTGCATGTTCCACAAGTATTTCAAGCTCCACATATCCAAAACAAAAATCAAATTCATTCCCCTTTCTAACTTCATTATTGCTATTAAGGACATCACCATCCTTGTAGCCACCTAGGCTCAAAATTTCAGTCATCCTCTCCAAATGCAATTAATTTCCAAGTCGTATCTATTCTATCTCTGTAACATCTTTCATATCTGTTCTCTTTTCTCCACTTACACAACAGCTTTGCTAGCTCTGGCCTTTATTATTTCTTGCTTGGACTATTGCAAAAGACTTCTTATTGGACTCTGTGCCTCAAGTCTCTCTCCCTTTTCAATCTATCCTTGCCACGCCTGCCAAAATGATATTTCTAAAGCCCAACTTGACCACTTCACTTTCCTGTTGGAACAGCAACAGTGGCTCCCACTTTCATTAATGGTAAAATTCAGACTCTTTTGTTTATCATTTGAAGCTCTTTGTAGTTTGGATCCAACTCCACCTTCCCATGTTTATTTCCCATCACTCTCCTTAAAATACTTGAAGTTTCAGCCAAAGTCACCAAATTATTATTTCCCGTACATGATATTCCATTTTTCCACAGTTAATCCTGCATGCCTGGAAGGCACCACTTTCTCACTTCTGCCTTACAGAAACATTAGCTTCCTTCAGAGCCAAGTTTGAATTCACCTCCCACATGTGGCATTTCCTCATTAGCTTATCAGTTGCTGACTTCCTACTAGAAGTGACTTGATATTTACTTTGCACATAGGCAACTAGGTGGTGCAGTGGATAGAGTGCCAGCCCTGGAATCAGGAAGATCTGAGCTCAAATCCAGCCTCAGATGCTTACTAGCTCTGTGACCCTGGACAAGTCACTTAACCCTGTTTGCCTCAGTTTCTTTATTTATAAAATGAACTGGAGAAGAAAATGGCAAACTACCCCTGTATCTTCACCAAGAAAAACCCCAAATGGGGTCAAAAAGGGACTGAAATGACTCAACTGCAACTCAACTTACTACAAAGAAGTAGGTTTTTTTAAATTAAAAAAGCAACAAAATCTGTTAAGGACACAAATGGAACAAAGTATTGAAAAGGAAACAGCAAATTAGATGAGATTGCTATTATTTTTATTAAAGTTTACATACTTTTTATCCTTTGAGCAAGTTTATCTATCATAGAAGCTAGGCTTACATAAGACACAAAAGACGCGATGGTGACAAAATCCTATAACCCATGATTGAGGACAGAATTTTTTGAACAATTGGAAAAGGAAGTAGGAATCATTAAAAGCCAATATGACTCTTTGAGTCACATTCACTTGGCCATAATGACTTGCCCAGAGTCACAAGGAGTGAATAGCAGAGTTGAGATTAAGATCCAAAAGCCATTGCCTTTTTGGATAGGTCATTAGACTCTGGAGGCAGTGGGACAGTGGGACAGTGGATAGAGGGCTAGCCTTGTAGTCAGGAAGACCTGGGTTCAAATCTTGCCTCTAACACAAATTATGACAATGGGCAAATCACTTAGCCTCTCATTTCTTTAGGCAAATTTTAAGACTAGAAGTTATAGATGAAATACCTATGTGATTCAGTAGAAGGGCTTTCTATAATGAGATTCCCCATACCAATTAAATTGTAGGTTCAAATCAGAGAACCAACAAAAAATTATACTAGTAAATTAAGGGACTAATGTATGTAGAAGTATATGTATAGCTAGACAGACTTCTACAAAAGGTTTTTTCACAGTCTCTCGTTCTATACTCGTGAATCAGAAAAAAAGAAATATGGGTTAGAAAATGAGTATACTTTTCTGCCTAGCATTAATGAATTTAATACATTTTTAAAATGCGATCGTTTTTGTTGAGATAGTTAATAAGTTTATGATAAAGATTATGTAAAAAAACCACAATCCCATCCCAACTTCCTCTGGGAGTTACCAAACCTCACCTTGAAAAGAGAACAAAAAGAAAGAAGCTTTGGTAGGCTCTAGTTTGTTTTCTTGTGATAAGGAAACATAGAATAATAGTCATGTTCAGTGTTTGGTCCCATAATCATAGTACAAACATGACACAATTTATTTTAGAAATCTGCCTCTTGATATAGTTTAGGAGAACACATGAAAATATGACCTACTTTGCTATTTGTTAGATTTTGTTTTCTGCATCTGGGGTCATATTTTTATGCTTTATGTCACTGGTAAGAAAATAGATGAAAAAAACCTCACTGCATTTATAAAAGACCAACGATGGAAAAACTGTGGACAGATGTAGTTTAATTGTGCTGTTATTCAGTGATTTCAGTCTGATTCTTCTTGGGTTTTTCTAAAATTTATCTGAACAGAAATCCTGTCTTTAACATTCCTACCAGCCCTATAATACACATTCTTTTTTTTTTTTTAAAGTCTAGATGTAGGACTTCAGTATGGAAGAATTCTCAGTCAAGGAACTCTTTCCACCAGTATATATCAAAAATGTCAATAATTTAAAATTTCATAGAATTGACCTTGACACTTGGAGATTAGTTTGCTCATGATTCCATAGCCAAGTAGGTGGTAGAAGCAGCACCTGAACTGGTGTCTTTAAGGCTCTGAGGCCGACCTTCAATGTTGCACGTCCAGCTATTTTCCTCCCAATTGGGACATCCACAAATACTTCATTCAATTCAGAGAGTAAATGTAAGTTGAATGTATATATTTATTTGAGAAAAGGAATTCTATAAGCTCCCACTTGATTGCTAATGGATTCAGATAGCTTCACTTTATTTATGTTTGAGATTTTTTTCCCCCATAATTACATGTAAAAAAAATTTAACCTTCTTTTTTAAAATTTTGAGTTCCAAATCCTTTCCATTCCTCTTTCCTCTCCCCACTTCTTAAGAAGCCCAACAATTTGATATAGGTTATACGTGTGCAGTCATGTAAAACACATTTCCATAGATAGCTTTTGTTCACATAAGTTATTTGTTTTACTCTGTTGCTGCCAAACAATTCTCACACTTTTGAATCTCCAACATTTTTGGATCTCTAGCACGTTTGGTACCTACCTTCTGTGAAAAACAGGATTCTGCAATTTCAGAATTGTATCTTACTATAAGTTATCATTTTATGTCCTACATTACTCCCTCTTATGAGCCACACGGGTTGTTTAAAATTTTTTTTTTTGCTTTTTGGAGAGGCAATTGGGGTTAAGTGACTTGCCCGAGGTCACATGGCTAGTAAGTGTCAAGTGTCTGAGGCTGGATTTAAACTCAGGTCCTCCTGACTCCAGGGCCAGTGCTCTATTCACTGTACCACTTGGTCACCCATTTAAAAAAAATTTTTAATCATTTAAGTTGCTACTAGTTTATGATGTACAACAGTCTTATTCTTTTTGCCTTGTAGACACAAGCATTGTGTATCATAGGATACAAATTGGAAACATCTAAGGCAGTGGTTCTCTGCCTTTCTAATGCCGCGACCCTTTGATACTTGTATGTGGGCATATCTGCATGTGGGCAGACCCACCTGGAGACAGATAGAACTAAGTTCCTAAGACCATTGGAAATATGTGTGTTTTCCGATGGTCTTAGGTGACCCTTGTGACCCCTGTGAAAGGGTCATTCAACCCCCAAAGGGGTCGTGACCCACAGGTTGAGAACCACTGATCTAAAGACATTGGTGGCTAATGGGCATCAGAGCTATCCCTCAAAACTCTTAAAAGTATCAACTAAGGGACATCAGAAATCTCATCCATAGCCACCACAAGGTCATAGAATCCAGAGCCAGAAGGGGTCTTATTGGTCATTTGGTACAATCTCTTCATTTTATGGATTAAGAAACTGAGGCCCAGAGAGGCTGGCTTGTCCAAAGTCATACCCATATAGTAAGTGGCAGTGCCAGGGTTTGCCCTTAGGCCCTGGGATTCCAAGTTCAGCACGTTTTTCCCTGAACCATACTGTCTCAGGTAGGAGAGGGAGTAAGGAAGGTGTTCAGTTCTCATTTGTAGCCATTTGCAGCAATGAAGACCAAAGCTGGAGTGAGGGTTTTAGAATAAATCTTGATGTTATTAAGAGACCTGAAAGGGGACATCTATCTAGTCAAGTCTGTTTGTACCTGAGCAGGAATATAGTCTCTACAACATCTGGGTCATGCAACATCTGTTTGAAGACTTTCCGACTCACTACCTTCCAAACCTGTATATTCATCTTTATTGTTGGCCAGCTGTTTCAGTTGTGTCCGAATCTTTCTGTTGTGACCCTGTGGGCCTCTATTCATGGCGTTTTCTTGGCAAAAATACTGAAATGGTTTGCCATTTCCTTCTCTAGTTACAAATAAACGTTAAATGATTCGCTCAAAGTCACACAGCTAGGAAGCAGGTGGTATGTGGATGGAGCACAAGGCTTGGAATGAGAAAGACTTATTTTCATGAGTTCAAATTCAGTCTCAGAAACTTACTAGCTGTGTGACCTTGGGCAAGTCACTTTGCCTCAGTTCCTCATCTGTAAAATGAGCTGAAGGAGGAAAGGGCAAACCACTCCAGTATCTTTGCCAAGAAAACCTTGAATAGGGTCATGAAGAGCCAGACACTGCTGAAATGACTCAACAACAACGAACAACTTCCTAATTCCAAGCCAGGAGTTCTATCCCCTGTGCCCCCTAACTCTTCTGCTTTGGGACAGCTTTAATTATTCAGAAATTTTTCTTCATATTTAACCTTGCTTCTGAAACAGCCACTCGATGCTCAGAATTCTACCCAAGTCAACAATATGAATCCTTCTTCAGGTGCTAGGATACCTGGCGTACAAATTAATTTCAATTCTGGGGAAGATTTCATTGAACTTTGAAAGGTCTACTTATGTGCTTCAATGCGTTATATTAGCTATAGCTCAGACAACTCAAAGTGCCGAGTGAGAAAATAAATTCCCAGTGAGACGTCTTTAAGCACACTGTAGCTTAACATCTCTCATATAGAAAATTGGACCAGAAACATCAGATTTTTTTGGTTTATGAGGTGAAAGTTTGGAATAGTGTCAGGGGATAACGTCATCAACATTTATTCAACTTTCCTGTTCAAATTTGTATGATATAATGAGCAACTTTCTTCACAGTGGGTGATTGATTAATTTACTTTATCTATGTGTTAGTG
The DNA here is from genome assembly GCA_028627135.1 of Pseudochirops cupreus. Classification (NCBI taxonomy): domain Eukaryota; kingdom Metazoa; phylum Chordata; class Mammalia; order Diprotodontia; family Pseudocheiridae; genus Pseudochirops; species Pseudochirops cupreus. Next base: position 99,794,814 of record CM053581.1, on the reverse strand, counting down.
ATCTCAAATCCTAGGACACTTAACACCTCCCCTCCACTTCAATTTTTGTTGGAATTACTCAAAAAAGAAAGCAAAAATCCCTGTGGAATCAGGACTTTATGTTTGATACTTGGTTCAACACAATGGAAATTGACAAACAAATGAAAGCATGTATCTGAAGTATGCCCGGTTATTCCCTGAGGGAATTTGTTTGTGTGTATGCTCGTATGCACACACATAAAAGCATAGTAGACGGAGAATTGCCATAAAATCTTACCGTGTCTCCAGGCTGTGGGCGCATCACAGACACCCGGTCATAACCTTTTCGTATCAGGACAAAGAAGGCATCAAGTTTTCCCTGTAAAGAGAACAGATGTGTTGACACATAACTGATGACCATAGAATGTAGACTTCTAGTCATTTTTTTTCAGTGACGGGGAATACATTGGACTGACAACTCAAGTTGCAAGTGGTGCTGTCGTGATATTTTATGAGGAAACAGAGGAGTTCCACGTCTCTGGTTCCCTAGGTCCATTCTGCTGAGTTTCTAGGGACAATGGGCAAAAAATAATCTACTGTGAAGATTGCTGTAAGAAAATATAGTCAAAACGAGAGGTAGAGGGATTTTTAAAAATCACTGAGTATAGTTCCCTTCATTTCAGGGATGAGGAAATTCCCTGAAGGGAAGCACTGGAGGGACTTATCATTTATTAAGTGCCTACTATGTGCCAAAGCTGAGGATGCAAAGAATAGCAAAAGAGAGTGCCTGCTTTTAATTGGGGAGATAACATTTAAACAACCGAGTACAAACAAAATGAAGACAAGAGAAATTGGAGATAGTCAATAGAAGGTGGGAACTAGGATTAAGGAGGATTGGAAAGGGTGTCTTACCCAAGGTAAGATCACAGATTCCAGACTATTAGAGCTGGAAGAGTCCATAAATCAAGTCAACAAGTATTTAAGCACCTAGTATGTTCCAGACACTGTGCTAAGGGTTAGGGTTATGTAGAAAGGTGAAAAAAGTCCCTTATCTCCAAGAACTCATAGTCTAATGGAGGAGACATGGACAACCACGTACAAACAAGCTATGTACAGGATGAATTGGAGAAACTCAACAGAGGGAAAGAGTTAACTTTAAAAGCAATCCTGTAGAACAGAAGTTTCCAAACTTATTTGGCCTACTACCTCCTTTTCTTTTCTTTTTCTTCTTCTTCTTTTTTTTTTTTTTTGCTTTTTGGAGGGGGAAAGGCAGGGCAGTTGGGGTTAAGTGACTTGCCCAAGGTCACAGCTAATAAGTGTTAAGTGTCTGAGGAGCCAGATTTGAACTCACGTTCTACTGACTCCAGAGCCAGTGCTCCATTTACTGTGCCACCTAGCTGCCTCCTACCCTCTTTAAAAACAAACAACTCACCCAGCACCCTATTGGAAATATACTTTCTTTAACCCTTTAACAGGTTTTTTTGAAATTTGCATAATTTCAAAAATATTATAAAAATTTTTTAAAAAGACATCTTAAATTTAATAATTTGTTATAAATTTGTGGGTTTTTCTTGCATTGAACTTTTGAGGAAGCAATATTATGTCATGTAAACATATTAGCGTATTGTAAACAAATCGTTACATGCACATATTCCTGCTGATGCATGCTGGACTTCCCCACAATGTGCAACACACTTACCTGCCAACACTTGCTTGTTAAGACCCGTCAGGTGGACTTGAGCACTGATTGGTTATAACTTGCATTTTATGTGTTTATTTGGAAAATAATGTAATTACTACAACTTTAACTGTTATACAACAGATGAAAAATGTATGAACAGTTTTTCAAAAATTTCCTCTCTTCTTTCCTTATGCTTCCACTGCCCCTTATTTTTATTCAACACCCCCCAACTGCATCTGAGGCTACTACCTTCCCCCTGGATCATTCCAGTGCCCACTTTAAGAACCTATGCTAGAAGATAGGCTTTTTGTTTGTGTGTTTTTCTTTTCTTTTCTATTCTTTTCTTTTCTTTTCTTTTTTTTTAGCAGAAATTTTAAAAAAGTCAGGGAAGCCAGGAGATGGCAATAAGGAGAGAGAGAGAGAGTTCCGAGCCTCGGGCACACCCAGTAAAAATGCCTGGTGTCTGGTGATAGATTTTATAGATCATGCAGTCTCACACACCCATTTACAAGGTGAGAAACCAAGCTCAGAGAGACTATAGGTCTTGAACACACAGAAATGTCACAACTAAAAGAGACTTTAGAGATAATTTATTCTGACCCCTTTGCTTTATAAATGAGGAAACTGAGATCTAGAGAAATGACTTGTCTAAGATCACTTGGAGTGTTAAGTAGTAAGAATCTCCTTTTTTTCTTGGTACATTTTATATAACACCTACAAATTGGTAACTGACTAGTAGATGGAGAATAATTGGAGGTACAATTTCCCAGACTAAATGTGTGGGAATAGTCTAACTCAGACAAATACATGACTCCTTGTATACTGTAGGTGCTAAATAAGTGCTTATTGAATTGAACTCAGTCTTTTCTTTTACTTGTTTATAAATAGCCAGACTAGTAATAACTTGAATATGCTTTTGAGATTATAGTTTGTGCTGAAGTAGCCCTTGCCAAACTCGAGGACCTAGATGTTGAGGAGCTCCCCAAAATCAGAGCCAAAAGCCATGATGGAGAGAATTTAGAGGTGCCCACTTACTAATTAATAGAATTTAAAAAGTTATCAAAAGAAATTGATGAATATTATCAAAGGTTCTGATGATCCTTAAAAAACCCTACATATTTAAAATAGTGCATATAATAACAATGTTAGTTACACTTTCTCAACTTGTAGGTACTCACACACTTGTAGATTGGTTACTTATGGGGCCCTCATTTGCATGGGGAAAGTGCAAAAAAGGCAATGGAGAATAAATTAGAATCAGGGCTAGAAAGGTGACCCCTAACAGCTCTCTCCTTTTCCTTTTTTCACTGCTATAAATATTCAGCTGTACTGAAGGGGAAATGGTGTTTATTTTACAATTAACTAAGAAGAAGGGGGCTTTTCTGAAACTTTGCTTAGGGCTCTACCAATTCCTATCATCACAAGAAGTTACAGAAACACTTCAAAAAAAGTCCTTTTGCTATCTTTTCAACTTCTGACATCACTATCATGTCACCAAAATGTTGACGGCTGCAAACTTTTTTCTTGGCATGGAAAGTCTTAGGCTGGATTTCTCTGAAATGACTGGGAACTTTTCCAAGGAGCCCTAAGGACCATTTTAGTTTCTATCATGAGATCTAAAGAGTAACCAAGTTTTATCATCTCCAGAAGGAGATGCATTTAAAGTCAAAGTCTAACAGTAATGCATTAGGTCCCATCTGACTGGTCACCCTCCCCTCCCCGCCAAAACATTTACTTTGCTTCTGTACAACTAGATCTCCTAAGATCATGACGTGGAGTGACTTAAGGCACTCAGCTTTTAAACCCTTGTCTTGGGGCTTTTGCTCTCCTGCCTGGAGAGTTTATGTGAATACACGTGACCCACTATATCTAGACAGTCCCAGACCTCAGACCATGCTTCACATTCCTTCTGATTTTCCACCCTGGTCATTTCCTTGCCATTTACTCTGCTGCTTTTTGTGTACACTCCCCAACCTGTCCCTTCTGGGACAGAGACTTTCCAACTCTTGCCTTAAGGATAGTAACAAAGACTACACATATATAGCCTATATTAAATTTCTTGCCTTCTTAATGAGGGGGGAAGGAATAGGGGAAAGGAAAGAATTTGGAACTTGAATTTTAAAAAACAAAGATTAAAAAGTGTTTTTATATGTAATTGAAAAAAAAAACCAAAACATTAAGAATAGTAACAAAATCAATAATACCATTATTTTTGGAAAGAGAGTTTCATTGGACTATCCTATGCCTCTACTTATCATGTTGTTGTTTGTCCTTCATTTTTGAAGAGGACCAATGACATCATGGATTATGTCTTTATTTGTGAGTAAATTGGATTTAAGTGAGGCAGAGTTACACAAAGTTGTCAGTCTAACATTCTCTACTAGATTCATTAAACTCCAGTGGCAAGACAGGTTGTTGTTGTGTTTGTCCTTCATTTTTGAAGAGGATGTGACATCAGGGAAATGATGACCTGACTTGTAGTTGACTTTGATTTGAGGGAGGGAGGCTATGCAAGGTCACCAGTCTCACTTTCTCCTTCAGAGTCATCAGGATCCAGTGACCTGATATTCATCAGGACAACTGGAGTCAAGACAAAAGTCAAGATAACTGGTGATGGCCTGGATGGCAGTGGATGAGCTTGAGTCTTTGATGTCTAACCAAGCTCTAAGGTCTCCACAATGCCAGCTTCAGCCACCTTCATGGTCATTGGAACAAACTGTTCTCATCCACCCATTCCACTGGGGGGAAGTCTTCACATGCTTGGGGTAGATGCCTCCTCCAACCCACTATCAGTTACCTTCAACGTGGTTTAGCCCATCTACTTATGTGGCTTGTGGCTGCTGTGAATGCTATAGCTTCTTGGAGCTACAGGTGAAAGTAGGGTGAATCAAGTGAACACCAAAGTGGAGGAGTAGCTATGTGAGGGCATGGCAAGTCCTCACCCCAGAGGTCTCCCTGAACAGGGGTCATCCCTGTTACTTTCCAAACCAAAACACCCTTCCCCATCTACTTTTATGTGTTTTCTGTTATTGGAATGTAACCTTCTTGCAGGCAGTAACCATCTTTTCTTTCTTTCTTTTTTTTTTGGTGGTCACATTCTCAGTGCTTAGTGCTTCTCTGTATTCGACAGAGTAATTGCTTAATAAACAATTTTCATTCATTCATCTATCTAAGAAAAGAATTCTTTCTTCTTAGAAGCATAAAATATAGCTGAAAGTGATCTTAATTAGACACTGTGCTACATTGTACTAGTCACTGGGTTGACAAAGAATGAAAAAATCCCCACTCTAAACAAGTTGCTTTCTATCAAGGAGACATGTATCTGGGTGTTATGTATGCATATATTTATATATCTAGGTGTGTATACATATATATACACACATGTACATATATATGTGTAAATTATATATCTTGCATATATAATATATGCATAATACACACATCTAAATTCAAAACGAATACAAGGTAGTTAAAGAGGGAGGGAACTATCAGTTGGGGGATGAGGAAGGGCTTCATATAGAAGATAGTGTCTGAATTGTATCTTAAAATAAATAAATGATCCTTTGAGGAAGAGGTCAGAAGGAGGTACTCTCCAGGCATGAGAGATAGTCACTTCAAAGGCACAGAGACAAAAGATGGAATGTTGTGTATGAGAGCAAGAAGACCCATTTGTCTGGATCACAAAGTGTGCAAAAGTTAGGGTAGGGTTAAGTTGTGAATGGTTTTTAAAAATAAACAGAGGATTTTAATTTTTTTCTTAGAGGCAATGGTGAACCACTTGAGTTCATTGTGTAGTGACATAGTTATATCTGAGCTTAAGGAACGTTATTTTAGAAGCTCTGGGGAGGATGGATGGAAGTAGGGGGAGACCTGATGTAGGAAGACCGATGAAGAGATCATACTAACAGACCAGACAAGAGGTGATGATTGCTTGAACAATGGTGGTGACTGCTGTATGAATAGAGAATGGGTGGGAGAGATGTTGCAGTGGTAGAAATGGCAAAATTTGGCAACTGATTAAATACATGGGGATGAGAGAGAGGAGTCAAAGACAGTGCTGAGGTTACAAACCTTGAGGACTGAGGGAATGGTGGTGCCCTTAATAACAATAATCTAAATCTTTCACTAATCCTGAACTAGTAATGACGTGGTGCATTGCTCTGTCAATTGCAAAAACCTGCTTGTTCTTCTCATCAAGGATGCCCTGACTTGGGTATACATTACTTTCATTAATTTGTGTAAAAGTGGTAGAGTTGCCTTATATTATAGGTTGACAATTATTGATGTTCTCTCAGATGCTTTTTATGGGTCTTAATGAAGTCTGATTTTTAAAAAATGCCTTTGGTATTTTCCCCTTCTTCAGATGTCTCGTATACCTACCCCACATCACCCCCACAACTGTGTCACTAGAAGTGACTTCTAGCATGGATTTCCTCTCTATATCCTTGATTATGTGTTCTTTCTCATCTTTCTTCTCTTTATTGCAATTTGTGCCTCCTCTATAAGCACATTTAACACTGATGTTAGGGTCTGAATATGGTGGTTCCATTGACTTTAAAAAAATCGTTATAAATCTTGTTATGAATTATTTTTATTTTTCTTGTTTGTCTTCTATTTTCATACTTAAATGACCTTAGGATGACTTTGAATACTTGGATGTTTTGTTAAGTTTGTTTTGTTAAGCTCCATTGTTTTTCTCTGGCTTATGAGATGATTCTGCTCATAATTATCCATCATGTTTCTTTGTAAAATTTTACAAATGAGTTGACCTTCTAATCCATTATTGCCTTTGGAAGCTATCTTTCTCTGGCAAGGGTGATGGACATTTCTTGATTAAGGTGCTTTCTGGACTGTTTTGATCTTTTTGTTGAGACATTTAATTCTCGCTTGTTAAAATTCAGAATAAAATTATTATAATCAGTGTTGAGGTCATTTCTGTTCCCCTTCTCCCTTTTTGACTATCAATTAGTTGTTTAAATAATTTGCTATTGAGTTGTTCTAATTGTATGCCAAATCTTTTGTGGTTCTTTGGCTAATTAAGTACCTGTGTATCACCTTGGACAAATCAATCAATCTGATTAAAGTCACACATTAAATCAATGATAGAATCAGAACCAGAACCAAAGTTTTCTTCACTCCAGGTTTACTTCTTTTTCCTTTACACTGTAGTAACACTGCAAATGAAATGCTTCTGCAATGATCATTTGGAACATATTGGCCACTGTTATTGGGGCTTTGTGTCTCTGCAGGCCCCAACTGTGTTTTCCTTACTTTCAGTTTGTCAGCCTTTCCTGGTAGGAAGCAGAATTAGTCTGATATTTTAAAGAAGGGTGGTGCTGGTAGGAGTGGGGCTTTGGCTGTTGGTTATAATCTGAATTTAATATGCCATGATATATAGTAAATTATTCTTACTAGCTTTTCCCTCAAATATACAAGATTAGAGTACAAAGTTATGAACTTGTTGAACATTTAAAAGAATGTGGATTCTTTCTTTTTTATGAGTTGGCACTGTACTAGTAAGTTGCTGGAGAGGGGAGAAAATGTGTTGGGTATTAGCAGCACCATCTGCTAACATTTCAATTTCTTTGGTGGATCCAATGTCTTCTTAATATGGTACATCTACTGTAGCTGTTCATGTACAAGACCCTGACAATGTGGCTAATACCTTAGAGGTAGGTATACAGATAGCATATTGGTAACATAGATAGCATATGGGTAAAGTCTCATAAGACAAATGTACACAATCTGTACATAAAAGTAGGCAGTGGTTAGTTGTGCCTCTAGTAAATAGCCTATCCTTCTAGGTAACAAATTAACTTTTTTTTTTTTAGTTATTCGTATGCTATTTGTGTCCATAGTTGGAGGGGGAAAGCATCACAAATTGATTTTTATTAAATTCAGTACTGTCCTGGTTTTAATCTACTGGATGACCATATACTTGGGCATTGCTCTGAACCTAGAGGGAATGAGCTGCCTTGCTTTAATCAGAGCCGTGGCATGTTACAAGTGAAGTGGGGTTGGGGAGGAACTGAGCAAAGGGAAATTCAAGCCAAACATCGGGAGGAAACTTCCTGATCATGGGATTAAAAAACAAATGTAAAGGAGACTGGAATGGTAATAGAGTGAAAGCAAAACGAGTCCAATGCCTTAAATCCTTTAAAATGAGACTAAAAGGAAGATTGTAAAGGCCAGTTCCATTAACGACTTATGTTGTACCAATGCCTGTCTTTTTTACCACGAAATTTTTCTTAACATTTTGACTTCCCCTGAAACATATTTCACTAAACTAGGTAAATAAATCTAGATTTTTTAGGTTTATGTATCAATACTCGGCTGATTCTCAGGTCAGAGACACATGATTTGGAGCCAGGTTCTACTAGAAACCTTTCCAGCTTGATAACCAGAGCACGTGTACTACTTATATAGTCTTTAAGAATCCTGTGTAGGACCTCCAGAGGACACCCTCTCCTCCCTCCTGTCAAGTGCAGAGAGATTTACCAGCATAATGTTGGCTACCATACGCTGGCTTTTTTTGGTCTCAGAAAGTCATGAAGACTATCTACTAAGGCATAGAAGGCATAAAGAAGCTGAGATCTTCATTAGTGGGGAGAACTCTGCCTCATAATTTTTGAAGAATTGAGGCTATCCATCACAATCTACCACCCTCTGCTACCTCAATGTTACCTTTTACTCTTTCCCTGCCCCTTCCCCCTTTTTTGCTTCAGTATTGGAGGATGACATGGCCCGTTTTTTCAATAATAGTCTCTTGACTTATTCTTTCAATCCCTATCTCCTCTAGGACCTTAGCTCTTTTGTTATCTCTTTCCCTTCCTCCCCCTTAATTTTAGATCTTTCCTTATCTACTGCCTCTTTTCCTACAGATTACAAACACTTCCTTTCCCCCTCTTCCCATCTTTAGGAAACTTTAGTTTGATTCTACCCTCCCCTCAAGCTACTGTACTACATCTTTTTCCCCTTTTACAGCCAAACTCCTGGAAAAAACTGTCTCAGTACTTGCTGGGCTCCTTGACTCATTCATCAGCACCTTGTAATCTGGCTTCTGACTTCACTTAACTGAAACCAGTCTTTTCCAAACATACCAATGATCTCTTAACCATTAAACTCTACTGCATTTTCAAACTTTAACCTTATTGACCACTCTGCATCATTAGACACTGTTGGCCACCCCCTTCCTCCACGATACTGTGTCTTCTTTTGATTTTTGTGACACGTTATCTCCCACTTCTCCTCTTGTTACACCTTACTTAAGGTTTACACAGAAAAAAATCTCTGGATTGGCAGGGCATTATCATTATTTCCAATTTATAGATGAGAAGACTGAGGCTCCAAAAGGTTAAATGAATCAGCCATGTTATGTAACTAATAAATGGCAGAGCTAGAATTCATACACATGGTCAGAATCCAAGCTTAGCATTCTTTCCACTCTGTTCTGTTGCATCTTGAATTTCACTTTATTTTTGGTCTGAAACTGTGATTTCATCACTGTGGAGAATACTCAACCCCATTCAATCCAACAAGTAATGATTGAACACTTACTATAAGGCATTGGACTAGATGCTGGGGATACAAAAAGAGAACAAAAAAGCAGTCCTCACCCTTAAAGACGTTACTGGGGGCATACTACATGGAAACAAGCAAACATGTGCAAGCTAATTTATGGAGAAAGGAGCAAGCACTAACCACTAGAAGGATGAGGCAAGGCTTTCAATGGGAGATGATATGTGAAGTGAGCCCTGAATGAAGCTAGGGATTCTAAGGAGCAGAGGAAGGAAGAGAATATATTCTTGGCGTGGAGTCTTAGAGTTGGAAGAGACCTATGAGCTCATCTGGTTCAATCCCTCACTTTTTCAGAGATAGAAATAGGTCCAGAGAAGTTAAGCGGTTTGCCCATGATCACACAGGTAGTAAATAAGAAAGCTTGGATTTAAACCCAGCTCCTTTGGCTCCAAAACTAGCATTTCTTTCACTATCATGAAGGGTATGATGTAGCTTTTACTTTGATGTTACTAACTTATCTTGACATCATCAGGAATGTGTGCATGAATCATGCTCTATACACTGTCTGTCTAGCCTCTCCTGCCCACAGAAAATATATAATGGATCTGAAGTAGATTTGGAGAAATTCAACTGAAAAATGCAAAGGATTGGGTAGGGGAAGGGAGGTTCCATAGCGGTACTCTAATTTGGGAAGAATTTGTTTTGCGTAGTAAGCTTATTCTCCACAACCACTACCTGGGCACCATCAAGGACTTGGATATATTGAGGTTTCTTCTCCATTACTCCAAACCCTAGAAAGTCCTAATGGAGGGAGGTCCAGAGAGCAACTAAATTGGTCCAATTGTCAGAATTCAAACTTTCCTGGGAACCATTAGAGAGTCAGACCTTCCCATCCCCTCAAGCTATTAGCCTCTCTCTCCCCTTCCTTTCTGGACCAAACTCCTAGAAAATATTGTTCATACTCGTTGCCTCTATCTTATCTTTTCTCAATTCTTACCTAGCCCTTAGTCATTGAATGGAGATTGCCCCAGACAAACTGAGATCTGAGAAAGACCTTAATTTAGAAAAGACAAGGTCACATCCCAGGCCATCACCAGTCATATTGACTTTCGTCTTGCCATTGAACTTCAATGACTCTGGAGGAGAGAGTGAGACTGATGACTGTGCAGCTTTGCCTTATCAAAATCCAACTGACACACAAGTTAAGACATCACCCTTGTGACATCATTGGTCACTCAATCTATCAATCAACAAGCATTTATGAATTGTCTTCTATGGGGCAGGTACTATGCTAGGCATGAGGTCATAAGGAAAAACAAAACTGGTTTGTTTGGAGCACCACAGTAAATTTGTTTCCTTTTCTGTGTATAATGGCCTTCAAATGAATGAAGAAAGTGATCACATCCTCCTTTCTGCTGTGTTAAATATCTCCATTTTCCTCAAGCCATCCATAGTTAAATGGAATGGTTTTGAACTTCCTCTCCATTTTGGAAGGCTGCCTTTGGATATGCTCTGTCTTATCAATGTTTTTTTTTTCCCCAAAAGTGGTGCCCAGAAGAAAACCTAATCATTGTTTATTAGAAAGGTAACATGCTCTAAAACTGAAGGTCCTGCTATTTAATAACATGGTGACCTTGGGTGAGTCACTTTCTTCTGTATGTAGGCCTCATTTTTCTCATGTGGCAAATGAGGGGATGGTGACCTCTAAGGTGTTTTCTTCTGCTCCATTGTATGACCAGGAGTAGAAATGGCCTGATTGAGACAGAGCAACATGGGGCTCTTACTTCCTATCATACTGATGCTGCTTCCGCTACTAATGTTGTCTACATTGTATAAATAATAAATGTTAATAATAACAAAGATATAGTAATTTTTATTATAAATAATTCTAATACTTAGTGACTATCATAAATATTTTAACAATTAATGATTATTTAAAAATTATGAATGTATAATTGTAAATACTTACTGACTGACTAAATAGTAGATTCATAATGGGCAACCAAATGAAGCTAAGGAAGGCTGAGACAAATTTTTAACCTTATCAGGTTGATGTCACGGAAGGCAACCTCTCCACAAAATGTCTTGATATCACCATAACAGATCAAGCCCTGGGGCCGACAAAAACAGCTATAGCAGTTTTATGTTCCTAAACTATAGATTAAATGAAATAGTACCTTTATTGGAGAATACCACTTCCTGGAAGAAGAGCTCCTACGTAAGTTGTTGTTGAGATTTCGAGGCTCGGGGAATTCATACTCTTGCTCTGGCATCTTGACACGGGCATTCTTGGCCTTCTCTAACTTGGCTCCTTCTTCTGTGGATCCCTTTTCTCCCCACCGAACCTTAGGAAAGAACCGGAAATGGGCAAACATTGCCTTTAGAAGCCTCTTGCTTTGGGGATAATGGGGCTGGCCCAGTGGATAAAGGGGCACATGTCTGTCTCCTTAAATAGTAAGTGTTAATAATGACAAAGATACAGTAATTGTTATTATAAACATTCTAATACTTAGTGGTTATTATAAATATTTTAACAATTTAGTGATTATAATAAAATTATGATTATATACACATATAATTATAAATGTGTATTGACTGACTGTATAGTCCTAGAATTAGTCAGCTCTAGGCCTAACTTTTCTCTCTGACATTTTTACTGCCTGGGAGATCATGAACAAATCATTTTGTTTCTCTAATTCTCAGTTTCCTCATCTGAAAAATAGGGAACATAATACCGGTATTGTGTGTTCTCCGTACAATAATCCCTTTGTATGGAAAACACATTATAAATCTTAAAGGGATAGAGATAGAAGTAAACTATATAGATTATTTTGAAATTTGGAGACAGCAGGAGAGGAAAAAAAAGCCTTTCCAGTGCAGCGCTGTGGTTATCCAGGGCTAGTCAGGCAGGGGCAGTTGGTCCCACTTGCCCTAGCCACAGTGCAGGCTAACAAGCCCTTGGAATCATTTCCCAGTAATTTTGCATATGCTGTATCTAAGGCAGTGGTTCTCAACCTTCCTAATGCTGCAACTTTTAATACTCGTATGTGGGCGTATCTGCATGTGGGCAGATCTGCCTGGAGATGGATAGAAGAGCCATGTCTCGGTTCCTAAGACCATTGGAAATGTGTGTTTTCCGATGGTCTTAGTTGACCCCCGTGACCCCTGTGAAAGGGTCATTCGACCCCCAAAGGGGTTCTCTACAGCTCAGAGACACCTGGCTCTTTTGTTCATCATTCTGGCCAGCACGGTCAGCTTTGTAAAAGAGGGACCCCTTAGAAACATGGTTGTTGTTCAGTCATTTCAATAGTGTCTGACTCTTCATTACCCCATTTAAGTTTTTCTTGACAGAGATACTGGAGTGATTTGCCATATCCTTCTCCAGCTCATTTTACAGATGAGGAAACTGAGGCAGATAGACTTAAGTGACTTTCCCAGGGTCATACAGCTAGGAAGTGTCCGAGGCCAGATTCAAACTCAGGAGGATGAGTCTTCCTGACTCCAGACCTGGCACTCTACCCACTGTGCCACCTAGCTGCCCCTTAAGAACAGTAGCCCAGCATTTTGGAGTGGTCTTGCTTTTATAGTCTCCCTAAAGAAAGTCTCAGTAAAGAAAGGGGGTTGGAGTGCTCTAACATGCAGTACTACATGCTGCCTCCCTGTTTTACAAATCAGTTTCTCTGTCTTCCTGGTTGTGGTAATACTTTGTATTCCCTGATTCTGAAATTCCTTTTGACTTTGGGGGCCATGAGACAAAAAGGAACAGGAGGTCATGGGAGTGTGGAGGAGGGGAGGGCAAGAGGTTTGCAATTGGTCATATGTGCAGGAACAGAATTATGAAACGTCCCTCTTGAAATGTGCCTCTTCCTCACAGGTTATCATATAAGTGTGAATATGGGTGGCCCAACTACAGAATCTGGTCCTTGTAGAAACTGAAGAGAAGGGTCAGATCTCCCTATTTGGTCTAGGGTAGAGAGTACCTGATTATGTACTCCTTGTACTGGGGCCACCTCCCAGATCATGACCCACGGAACTCTAAAGGCATTAAACCTTGTAGAAATTCCTGTGTCTCAGTGGGTCTCCACACAACCTAGGCTTTCTATATCACACCCAAAACAAGTGTAACCTGTGACTGGTGGTTTTTTTTTTTTTGTATTTCATCTGATCATTTGATATTTTCTGAGATATATGTCATCATGGTAGGGGTCCTGGATTCAAATCCTGATTCTGCTTTTTACCAGATGTGTGATTTTTGGGCAAGTCATTTCCAAACTAAATGATCTTGAATGTCCCTAGTACCTCTATGTCAGCAGTAACTAAGTTCCACTTGGATTTAATCACATAATATTATAACCCTACACACTAAACACTCAAGACTCCAAGGGACCCTAGAGAAAATCTAGCCAATTTTTGAGATAAAGAAACTGAGGGCCAGAGAGGCTAAATGATTTGCCTGAGATCACATAGTTCTTTTGTTGGCAGATCCAAGATTAGCCCTTTGTTATAATGACTTCAGGTGCTCTTTTTATTATACCAGGAATGTCTTGTATTATAAAAGTGAGGACTCTTATCGTGAGAATTTATAGCTGTATCTCTTGTAAGTAACGCTTTTAGAAAATGTAGTGAAAATGCAATTTACAGATCATGGAAAGTAGAGCTATGAGTGGGTCATAGAGATCCTCTAAGGAACCTGAGCCCACAGAGATTAAGTGACCTGCCCTAGGTAACACTGATATTCAAAAACAGGGCCTTTACTTCCAAATCCAATGCATTTTCTACTACTCTTTTGGGAGGCCAAATTAAAATTGTCATTCTAATCAACATGTAGGCTATTTTCCCTAAAACACTGTCCTTGGATGATCCTATTGTCCTTTTTTAATATTTTGTGAGATATTTAGCTTAAAGGGAATATAATAATCCCCTTTCTACACAGCTATGTCAAGTATCATAGGAAATTTTTCTCCACGGAGTGGGAGGTAAGTAGATGGCTTTTCAGAACCTTAATCTTCTGAGGTGCTTTCATCCTAGGTCTTTTGTTTACTACTAGAATCTTCTGGATCCCCCTGGAAAAGTCAACTTGTTATAAAGGGATACCTGTGTAAAAAATTTTATACTTACTTCCATCCTCTTAATGCCTCCAACTCCTCGACCGCCATAATAAGAAGCATCTACTGTTGGCCACTTTTTCTTAGGTAATCCATCATCTTCTTCTTCCTGCAAAAAGATGAAGCTATGTGAATTTTCTGGTGTTTCATCAAGGAAATAAGTCAATATCTTTGTGTGGGACAAAGTGGAGTAACAAGGCAGGGGGCTTCTATGCTTTATGGTGCGTGTGAAGTAAGTTATTTAGTATTTACACCTTCATTGTCAACCAATCATTTCTCTGTTTAAGTAGAACTCTTATGTTTTATGCCCATAAGTAAATGACAATGTGCCTGAAATTATCCAGGTGTGTTTGAATTTATCTACATATTTTGAATGTATATTGAAAAATCAATCTTTATTTATATTGTCTTTAGTGATTTTCAGCTAAGTATGTGGCAAGGTCCTCTGCTGAGGAGGAAAAAGGGGATAGGGTATAGAGAAGCAAGCTTGGGAGAAACTAGGGAAGGATATAGAGATCCAGGCAAATGAAAAAGATGCATAGAGATGATGAATAAACTCATTGGAACCAGCAAGGTACCAAGTGAGTCAACATAGAGGGAGAAGAAAAGATGCCTTAGATGAAAGGTTTGGGATACAAAAATGATGGAAGAGGAATATGGCAGTCATTGGCAGGGGGGGAGGGAGATTCATGTAAACCAGAGCACAAGTGGTGGAGCAATGAACTGTCCAAACACAGGAGAGAGCAATTTGGAACAGTACCCCCAAAGCTACTGAACTGTGTGTATGCATTGACCTACTGATATTATGATGATGATGTCGATCAATCAACGACTATTAATTTATTAAATTTATTTATTATTAA
Organism: Pseudochirops cupreus; assembly: GCA_028627135.1. Taxonomy (NCBI): domain Eukaryota; kingdom Metazoa; phylum Chordata; class Mammalia; order Diprotodontia; family Pseudocheiridae; genus Pseudochirops; species Pseudochirops cupreus. The sequence continues at coordinate 99,779,689 of CM053581.1, read as the reverse complement.
TTAAATGATTACTATGTGCTAAGCACTACACTGGGCCTAAAATATAAAGAATAAAACAACCTCTACTCACAAGGAATTTACATTCAAATGAGATGGAGGGGAGGAGGACCTGACACATGTACATGTATGCAGCATATATGTATATATATATATGTATATATATACACACACACACAAATATACATATATATAGTGAATAAATGTTAATCTACAAAATTAGTTAAATATGACATAGCTTGGGAGGAAGGGTGTTAGTAGTAGGGGACCACGAAGTTTCCATGCAGAAGATGGTGCTTGAGTTGTCATAAAGATAGAGAGAGTAGTCTGAGGTGGGAGTTCAGTCATTTCAGTCCTGCCTCACTCTTTGTGACCCCATTCAGGGGTTTCTTGGCAAAGATACTGGAGAGGGTTGCCGTTTCATTCTTGAGCTCACTTTTACAGATGAGGAAACTGAGGCAGAGTTATGTGACTTTCCCAGGGTCACACAGCTAGTAAATGTCTGACGTTATATTTGAACTCAGGTCGTCCTGACTTCAGGTTGGGTGTTCTATCCAATGCATCACCTAGCTGTGCACACGTCCATTATAAAGGATAGCTTTTCCTGGGGTTGGGGAAGGTGAGAGTTTTTATATAATTATGGTGATGAAAAAAAGAAGGAAAGAAGGAAAGGCATGCAAGAGAAATGTTTAAAAATATGCTGAAGAAAGCAAAAGGAAGTTCAGAAGGGGACCCAGGTTTTAGGGAAGTTTTGTTGCTACTATGAAATCTTAACATGTACTGAAAGAAAAACCAAAGTATACATAAAAGTTCTCATATTATATTTCATTTATATGATTTTCATATTTATATATGAACATATGTTATGCATTATCTTAATAGATTTCATATATAATCATGTATATGAAATATGAATACATGTCAATACAGGTTAAGTTATGTACAGATATGTTATATTATTATATGCTGATATATAATATGATATATCATAATATAATATATTAAGATATACAATATACTAGTATGTCTACATGATGTTTATATGTTACATATATATAAATACATGTGCTACATATCTCTCACACAAATAAATTTCATACATACTGTACTCTTCTCTTTTCTGCATTTGAAATGTTCATGTTTGCTAGGCTCTTAATAAAAAAGGTGTTCAAAAGACAGGCACACTCCTAGTATGCATTCCCTTTTCTCTCTCCTTTCCCTTGAATCTAGGAGGGAACTGCTTTTTCTTCTCTGCCTTAGCAATGAAAAAGGGCCCACTCAGTGCGTGCGCAGAGGCTGAGAGGCCTCACAACAGGAAATGCCAGGACTTAAGAAATCTGCTTCCCAAGCTCTTAAAAAGTAGAGCCAGTCATCTGAGTCCCCTGATTCAGAGGCTGCCTGCCAAGGGGGAAGAGCGAACAGAAAAGGCAGCCCAGCAGTCCAGGATTGGACCAAGGAGAGAGTCACAAGCTGGCTCCCTTCAGCATGGTTTTGTTTATACAACTGAGGGCCTAAGGGTTTTGCAATATTCACGAAGGGAAAATACCCTTTGATGTCTTCCTTACAGTTGGCAAGAAAATAAGGTAATAGCCTGCGGCAACAAAAATATAGCCCATTATAAAGGTCATTGATAAAAGGAGCTGTACGTAAGTGACTTTTTTCTTTTGATGAATGAAAGCTCAGAGAGGCAAGCATTCTAATAAAGTAGAAAGAAAGAGAATGGGAATTGGAATCAAGAGGAACTGGGTGCAATGCCCCATTGAGTTATTTGCTACCTATGTGGTGTAGCCGAAAGGGCTGTATGAGGTTGGGCAAATCATTTTACTTCTCTGCAAAATAGGGAGCTGCAGTCAATGGTTTCTGAAGCGTCTTCTGAAGCGTAATAGCCTACAGCTTTGGATGTCACTTCCTCTTTCTTTGGTCCCAGTTTCTTCCTTTGTAAAATGAGTATTGGGTTGGACTAGATTACTTTCAAATCACGGCATGTCTTCCCCACAGCACTAGCAGGCTGGTTCAAAGTGTTTTATACGGGGTAGAAACTTGGAATAACATGCTTCATTAGAATAGATTCAAATGCACCATGTCAATCACCTAGCATCTAAAACATCATCACTGAAGCTTGATACACAGACATGGTCAGCAGCCAATACATGTGATTATAGGGATTCATGGTGCATGGTGGCCTTCGGGATAATTACAAATATTTTATTAAATTATTTTACAGAAAATTGAGTGATTTGATATGGGAAATACCAGATCCTAGGTAAGATGGAATAAAAATTTGACATTCTGATCTTGAACCACACATAGCATTTTGTTTTTTCACTCCTCTAACATATCTATCGTGTAATAGTGCATATTTGATTGATTTGTTTGTGCTTGGTTCCCCCCAAAACCTAAGAGACTGTAAGCTTTGTGAGGGCAGGCATGTACGAGAAATTGACTGAATTGATGAGTGACATCAGGGTCTTGTGATCTCAGACAAGGCCATCGTTGACCTTGACCCTAAGGTCTGTGACTGTAATGATTGCTGACTTTATGATATCTAGGACTTTGGCATTCCCTGAGCTCCACATTTTAGATATCTTCACAGTGCTGTCTAATGAACCAGGTTTCCTCAGAGAGAGTTAAAACACAGTGGAGCATGAACAAAGATACACAGGGAAAGTCAGTCAAGGAAAAAAAAAACCCAAAACCAGACACCTTAAAATGAACCGTGGTCTAAATGGACTCTTGATCTCTCTTCTGTCCAAGAAAAAATTTTGCCTTTACAGTAGAATGGACTGTTAGGAATACAGACCCAGAAGCTGTAACTCTGTTTTTGTGGCTGCCTCCAATGACCTTCATAGCACAAGAGTTAGTGGTAAGGGAGCTTTGTCAGCAACTGCTTCCTTCTTGACCCCACAGTTCATTTGAAAGGATGCTCTGATATGGTAAGCACTTATTCTTAATAACAAAAAAGGGAGAGTTATTAATTAATTCATCTAGCATTTAAAGTTTACACTGTGTTTTCTTCCCAGCAATCTGACAGTTCTTGGAATCAGTCTTTCATTGTTTCTGTAACACTGGCTCCTGAGAACTTTGTTTATGCGACCAGTCTGCCCCAACTTGAACCTGTGAATTTTAATCCACTTCTCTCTAATTACTAGACCACTATTGCCATGGCACAGTGGAGAGAGAGCTGTCCCTGGAATCAGGAGGACCTGAATTCAGTTCCAGCTGCAGACACCAGCTGTGTGACCCTGGGCAAGTCACTTAACCCTGTCTGCCTCAGTTCCTCATCTGTAAAATGAGCTGGAGAAGCCGAACCCCTCCCTTCTTTGTCAAGAAAACCCCAAATGGGGTCACAAAGAGTTGGACACAATTGAAACAACTCAACAACAACTATTGCCATAAAACCATAGTTTGAGAGATGGAAGGAACCTTGGTGGTCATTTAGTCTAACCTCTTGTTTCAGAAATGAGGTGAGAGGCCCAGAAAGGTCAAATGACTATTTTCCTTGTAATAGAGAAATCAATGGAATGAGAAGGACTAAATTCAAGGGATTAGTATGAAATAAACCTTTGACACAAATTAAAATTTAATGACTCTTAACAGGACCTGGAAATCCTTAATAACCATTCTACAGCACAACACACAAGGTATAACCCAGACAGGAAACTGAATAAAGTGGATGACAAGATGATGGCCTCCAATGAATAAAAAACAACATAAAAAATTTAGGAAAGAACTACTAAAAATGCTTAAGTTTCCAAAATTTTATGAAACCTTAAAAGCTCTTCTTAGAACTTTTGAAGTCCTTCTATGGACTTTAAAATTCCCAAACTTCACAAACTATGAGGGTATAGAATGAAGTGTGCTGGACAGACCTTTCCAACCGTGCTCCTGAGTGCAAGCCAAAAGAATAATGACAGGGGTTGGGGATGGGGTGGGAAGAAGCCTTTACCCATGAAAATGAAAGCCCAGGCCAAGGGAGAAGATGAGGGAAGTGAAGATAGATTTCAGAAAGTGTCCATTTGGTTTGGAATACAAAAAATTTGAACTGATTCCCTGCAAATATCCCAGATTTTTATTTTCTCAAATGTAGCTTCATATATCTTATGTTGTACGAACATATGCATCCAATGACTCATACTCTATGAGGGAATTGTCTTTCCATTTCAGTGTGCTTCTGTATATTTATTACTACTGCTTTGTCAGTCAGTCAATAGGCATTTATTAATTGCCTGTTATGTGCCAAGGCACCCTGCTAAGGGCTGAGGATACAAAGAAATGCAGAATACACTGTTCCTGCTCTTAAGGAGCTGGCAGTAGTTTAATGTGTGAAACAATATGCAAACGACCAGGTACAAACAAGATATATACAGGATAAACTGGAGATCAATAGAGGAAAGGCACTAATATTGTCTCTGTGTGTTTTTTTTGGGGTGTGTGTGTGTGTGTGTGTGTGTGTGTGTGTGTGTGTCAGAAAAGGCTTATCTTAGAATTTGAGATTTTAGTAGAAACCTGAAAGGGGAAGCCAGGGGGTTCAATGAACAGAGTGCCGGTTATGGAGTCCGGAAGACTAATCTTGAGTTCAAATCACCCTGGGTTCAAATCTGGACTCAGACATTTGCTGGCAGGGCAAGTCATATCACCCTGTTTGCTTCAGTTTCTCAACCTGTAAAATGAGCTGGAGAAGGAAATGGCAAACCAGTATCTTTGCTGAGAAAACCCCAAATTAGGCACAGAGAGTTGGACCAGGATGAACAACAATTAGATTCCTGATTATGGGAGGACATTACGTCTATCCTGAAATCTAAAGCTTCCATGAAAGAGATTTTGACAAGGGCTTTAGTGGATCAGTCAGATTTCCCACTGGACCTGTGGCTTAATAAATACCAACCTTTCAAGATCTCACATGATCATTAGAAATCTTTCATTTCCAGATATTAACATCTCATCATGCCCTATTATTCTGTCATTATGGAATTCTGCCTTCCTGGATTTTGGTCATTCAAAAGAGCTATTCTTTTGGTGGCTGGGGGTCCTGGGCCTGTCAGACATTTTTAGATGGTGATGCACAGCCTCCAGGAGGTGCCCATCAATACATTCCATGAAGCTTAATAAAGCACTAGCAGCATGAGAGGATTCTTAATTGACAGAAGTTTTGGCAAAGAGGAAAACTGGATTGACTGTGGCATGTGTGAGCTTAAAACTCCTATACACCCATGGGTGCTTTGAGGGCAACACATGAAACAAATGACATTTGTCTACTTTGGCTCCTCATCTGTCATTTGGCACCAAACTCTTGTACCATTTCCTTGTATTTTTCTTCCTGTAGTCAATTTTCTTAGATCTTTGTTTGGGAGGGGTGGGAGGCAGTGCAAATTTTAGTTTTTACCCTGTTTCTCTCTGACATTGATTCCTGCCTTTACAGCTAATTGATGTTTGTTCTGTTACTGATGTTGACTTTTAGTACCTTGCCCCTAATCTCCAGATGTTCTACTTCCACAACGCCTCTGACAGTCATCCTCTTTTCTCTACTCCCATGACTGCCCCACTCCTTTAGATTCTCATCATCTCTCACTTAGACTGTTGTGAGAGCCTCCTGATTGCCCTCTCTGCCTCACCTCTTTCCCCTCTTTAATCCATCCTCCACACATTCCAAGTTAGTATTTTTAAAGTACGAGTCTGACAGTATCACTCCTCTCAAGAAGCCCCAATGACTCCATCTTTCTTTAGGATAAAATATAAATTCCTCTGTTTGGCATTTAAAGCTCTTTACAGACTGGCCCCAAACTATTTTTCCAGGCTTAATGCATATCACTGTCTTTCATGCCCCTTGTGCTCCAGCCACAATGCTGTAGTTACTTCCCTTTGTACACAATACTCTATTCCCCATCTCCATTCCTTCGTACAGCCTGTCTCCCATGCTTGGAATGCATTCTCTCCCAATTTCTGCCTCATAAAACCCCTATCTTCCTTCAAAACTCAGGTAAAGTACTGTCTCCTATGTGAGTCATATCCCTGTCCCTTTGGGTTGTCCTGCTACCTAGGAATTAACTTAAATATACTGATATTTTTGCATGTTGTTTTTCCCCCAAATAGGATGTAAACTATTTTTTTTTTGAGGGGAACAGGACCTATTGTGTTTTTGCATCTCCTAGCACCTAATGATAGTATCTGGCATATAGTGAATATTTAGTAAATGTTTGATTGATAGAATGAAAAAATTCAGTTAGAATGCTAGAATTTCATACTATTTTTCCTTCACTGCTTTTTAAGTAAGGTGGGATTCAATCAGTACCATGGAATTCTTCCCTATCCTTCATCCCCTGCTGTTACCCACCAGGGTCCTTGCTGGACTCTAGCCATTCCTATTCAGGTCAGTTTTTTTTGCATCATCACAAAACTGGATCCTGTTAGGTCTGATCTTGCGCTATCTGATCAGGGGAAGATCCATATTCTGGTTTATGAGACAAGGCATTTACCCATTTGTTTACTCAGCTTGGGATGCATAAAGTAGTAAAGTTGCAGTGACTGTCAAGGCAGTGGCCACTAAAGCTAGCTGTGGTTGAACCTGCAATGTGTTTGACCTTCTTATGTCCAGTCAATACACTTGGTTGAGAGATGGACCATCTCCATATGTAAGCTCTAGGCTAAAATACGGCCTTACTGCAAGGAGCAGCTCTCCCCCAGATAGAGCCAACAGGAAAAGAAGATATAGGCATGAGGAAATCTAAGAACCAGATGGGGTAGGCTTGGTGTACAGCATTTACCCAAGCAGGAACACAAAGAATATTTTTAAAAATCAGGTTATAGTACGGACTAGTGACCAGAGAAGGGAAATAAATTAAACTTTTGGGAAACATATCATTAGCCTGGCCTGAAGGTCAGTATAGTAGTCAGTGTAGGGGGGGGGGGGGGAGAGTGAAAGAAATTCCAATTATCTGACTTTCTCTTGTATTTCTCTTTCTGCTTAGAGCAGAAGATCTAATAATTTTTTGTCATACCTTAATAATAATTTCATCCTTCAGAAGGTGGAAGAGCCAGTGAAGGGGCCTTTCTGTTCTTAAACTGATTCTTACTAACATAAAGAGATGGTTGCTGGGATAGAAACAATAGATACCTTGTATAGAAGTGAATATTAGAATTTGCAAAACATGAGTGTAACCTGAGAATAGTCTGACATACATACTAGATTTTTGGAGAGGCAGGTAGGATCCTATGAACTAAGGTAGGATTCATGACTTTCAAATGGGGATCTTCCTACTCCTTGTTAATGAAATCACAGGTAAAGACCAGCATCTGCCTCCTTTGTTTCTTCCTATCTTAAGGAGATGAATGAAGATTCTTCTTCCCAGATGAGGAATTTGAGACTCAGAGACATAAAGGTTACTCACCAAGGTAAGAGAGGTCAGTCAGTCGATCAACAAGCATTTATTAAGTCCTTATGTATACTAAGTGTTGCAAACACAAAGAAAGGCAGTGCTGAGATCTGAACTCATGTTCTCTGGTTCCAAATTTGTATGTTGTCCTTTCTGGAATGACTTCCAAGATGCCATGTAAAATCAATTAAACCAAATGTGTCTTTGGTGCAAAAATAAAGACCTGTATGTTCCAAGAAGTGAATGGAATAATTTTCCATCAGAAAGAGAGCACTGTTGCCAATCTGTTATAACACAGTGACTGCCAGGCCAATGTAGCCAAATAAGAACACTCAAGTGGATTGAACTACAAGTGTGATAGGTTAAGAAATGGATCTATGTCAAAACAGGCTTTTCTTAAGTCAACACTTTCACTTGGTGTGTGGGGCTGACTCACACTTTGGCTATGGCCAAGTTACAAACAACCTTTTGTTTAGTCAGCATGGGGGAGAAGGGGGCTTATTATAGCCTATTGTGTCCTAGGCCATTGCCACGAACATGCCAGTGGTGGGATCTTTTTAAAGTCTCAAGAATGTGTATTGCTGCCCTTGAATGTTTGGATATTTACAATTTCACTTGCAAATTAAATCGGGATGTCCTTTCAAGATGGGCTTTGGCATGTAGTGGAAGAATCTTGGGCATTGAGTGAGAAGACCTGGGTTAGAATGCCAACCTTGCCACTTACTAGTTGTGTGAACTTGGGCAAATTAAACTCTGGGTCTCAGTTATCTTACCTGCAAAACAAAGGGGCTAGACTAGATGAGCCCCCTTTCAGCTCTGACATTCTGTGAATAAATTGGAAACCAATTCACTTTGTGAGTTATTCATTGAATAATTAAGACCATAGTGGAGAGAGATTGGGAAATCTTCTATACTTTCTGCTGTGTAAAGATTAAGTGCCTAGTGGGAGGGGCCCCTTAATTTAGGAGATATCATGAGTAATTGATTCAGTTCAGACTCTTTGTCCCCAAATGCAATGACCAAATCTTATTCCATTTCTTTACATATCAGAGATATTATTTTATAAGTACTAGTAAATGGCATCTGAGAATATGCATACAGAAAATATTGTTATATTTGTGTGTGTAGCTGGGATCCCCTATGAAAAAGGCTGCTGAAAAGTTAAGAACTTTTTTTAATACTTTCATTTTTTGGAGGGCTAGTGTATTGCAGGAAATGTGTACACAAAAAAGTTCAAAATATATCCAAAATAATTGGGAGCCGGGGTGAGAAAGGAGGAGAAGGGCAGCTGGCCTACTTTGGAGCTATGTCCCTAAAGTTACTATATTCTGCATACTCTTTGACTTAATAATAGAACTACTAGACCTATATGCCCAAAAAACAATCGAAGAAGAAAAGAATTCATTTGTACACAAATATTTAGATCAGCTCTTTTCATAGTGGCAAAGAACTGGAAACTGAACGGGTACAGATCAATTGGGGGATGATTGAACAAATTATGATATATGAATATAATGGAATATCATTGTAAGTAAGTATTGTGTCATTGGATTAGTGTCATAAGAAATGATGAAAGAGAAAATTTCAGAAAAACCTGAGATTTGTATGAACTGATGCAGAATGAAATGAACACCACCAGAGAACAATTTATGTGATAACAACATTGGAAGGACAAGCTAAACCCATTACAAATATGTTTAGTCATGCAAAGCAAACTTCCACATTAGCCATGTCCAAAAAAAGATGGGAAGGAAGGAAGGAAGGAAGGAAGGAAGGAAAAGAAAGAAAGAATATCTTTTCAATTTACATTTGAGTCCATAATTCTCTAACCTATTATATTAATCCATCACTCTTCTTATCCAGTCCCAGACTGTTTTGATGACTACTGCTTTAGATTATATAGTTTGAAAAATGGTATTGCTAGGCCACCTTGTTCTACTTTTTTTCATTGATTTCCTTGATAGTTTGTTCTCCCAGATAAACTTTGTTATTATTTTTTCTAGCTCTATAAAATAATTATTCGGTAGTTCAATTGGCATGTCACTGAATAAGAAAATTAATTTTTAAAAATTGCCATTTTTATTATACTGCTGCTGCCTACCCATGAGTAGTTACTGTTTCTCTGGTTGTTCAGATCTTTATCTGTATGAAAAATGTTTTTTAATTGTGCTCATAAAGTTCTTTTGAGAGTCTTGGCAAGTAGACTCCAAAATGGTTTATGTTGTGTACAATTATTTTAAATGAAATTTCTTTTGCTATTTCTTCCTATTGGATTTTATTGGCAATGTATAGAAATGCTCATTATTTGTGTGGTTTTATTTTATCTCCTGAAACTTTGATAATTGTTAATTAATTTGTCAATTAAATTGTTAATTCTTTCAACAAATTTTTTAGTTGATTCTCTAGGATTCTCCAAGTACACATCATATTATTTGCAGAGTAATAGTTTTGTCTCCTCGTTATCTGTTCTTAATCCTTCAATTTCTCATGTTATTGCTATAGATAGCATTTTCAGTATGATACTGAATAGTAATGGTAATAATGGACATCGTTGCTTCATCCCAATCTTATTGGGAAGGCTAGTAGTTTACCTCCAATATAGGTGCTGCTTGCTCTTGGCTTTAGATAGATGACTACATGCCACTTAAAGAAAATTTCCATTTATTTCTGTGCTTTCTAAATGATTTAAAAAATAAAAATAGGTGTTATATCTTGTCCAAAACTTTTCCTCCATCCATTGATATAGTCATATATGACTTTTTTTGCTTTTGTCATTGATATGGTCAATTATGCTTGTAGGTTTCCTAATATTGAACCAGCCCTGTACTCCTGGTATAAATCCCACCTGGTTATAGTGTTTAGTCATTGTGACGTATTGTTATAGTCTCTTTGCTAGTATTTTTATTAAAATTTTTTCATCAATATTAATTAGAGAAATTGGTCTATATTCTTTCTCTGTATTTGTTGCCCCTGGTTTAGGTGTCAAAACCAAATTTGTGTCATAGAAGGAATTTAGTAGGACTCCTTCTTTACCTATCAACTGGCTTTTAAAATCAAGTTTTAATGCCTTCTTTAACTCTTCTAGGAATTATTGTCCAATTAGTGTCCAAGATATCTTTTTTCTTTGAAACTTTGCTTATAAAAGTTTTCAAGTAATTCTCTTTTTCTTGTGTTTTGATCTTCTCTGTCATTATAGTAGCTCTTCATGGTTGGGTTCTTTTGTTTATTTGTTTGATGGCTCATTCTTCCAGCCTAATTCTTGACTCTGAACTTTATGTTAATTCTGGTCTCTGTATACTTCTGGAGAGGGGTTTCTGGCATTAGCTTCTGTCATCTTATGTCCTGCTGCTTCCGCAGCTTTGGATGGGGCCCTCTAAGCTACCAGTGCTTTGAAAGCAAAGTGATTCAGGGGAAGGTCTGATCACCCCTTCCCAGTTTAACTTCTGCATGTTCCTGGTCTAAGGTTGGGTTTATCATCATATTTCTGCATACTGCAGTTTGATCTGGCTCTTTTTGGTCTGCTGGAAGGTCAAAGAGTATCTGAATTGCGGGCTCCCCTTTGTTCCAGGACATTACACTCTTCTCTGGGGGTCAGAGTTGCAAAGCTATTGTTTGCTTTCCAGAAATTGTCCCTAAGGTCTTGCAACAATTTCTTTCCGCCTTGGCTCTGTGACTCAGCACTCGGGGATGGGGTGACAAACCTGCCAGATGGCCCTTGTTCCTACACTCAGCACTTGCTTAGGGTTCTCCTGGAATCTTTCTTGTGTCTTTGTTTTTTTTTTTAACCTTCTCTCAGTCCCTGGTTGACAAAATATTTCCTATTATAGTCCTAGCTAGATCTCTTATCCTGGTGTATGTTAATCTCTCTGTCCATCTCCCTAAACCACACTGGGCTGGAAAAAATGACTCACTGTGACTTCTTGGATTTACAGGTCAGAATTTAGTCTGATTCCCTCTCTAGATCTTTGTCAAGTAAGTATGGGGAGAGAGCTAGATTTTGTTGCTTCTTCCCATTCCATCATCTTTGCTCTGCTTTGAAATATCAGTATTTAAGAATACTTGGAAGTACCAAATCACATCAACTGATAGTGAATTTTTTCGTATTCATAAGGCAAATAAAATGAAATAAGGTCATTTTTAAGTTCAAAATAAAATCATAATGATTTTTTGCATCAATTGACACACCTGGTCCTTCTTCTTAGTGTACAGCACAATCCTGAAAAGGTATATGTAACTCACACTGTAATAACATTTTAGATTCCAGGTTGGTTTCTTTTTGTTGAGGAGTGCTGCTGCTGAAAAAGTGTTGGATAAAATGAGAAGAAACAAGGGTAGTTTATTTCTTTCTCCTTCCTTTTATTATTTTTAAAAAACTATTTAGGAACCATAACTTAGTTGTTTAGACAGGAGGAAGATTTTGGTAAGTGTAATGGAGTGGTCAAGGCGTAGAGTTATGAGAAATTTGGGGAAGGAGAATTCACTTTGAGATGGGAGTTAGAGAAGACTTCATGGCAGTGGCAGCACCTGAGTTGAGCCTTGAAGGCAGGGATGGCTGGGCATGTCTTTTTATGCATTGTTTAAATGGCAGCACACTGAATACATTTTGTGATTTTCATGTCCCCTTGTATTTGATATACTGATTTTACTGAGTAACACTGCTGTCCAATAAACTTCAGGTCTACAAATAGATCCAGTCGATGTTGAAGAAGAAAGTAACTTTTTGATATTATGGGGAAATGCTGAGAAAAAGAGAAGCTATTTTCTAGAAAGAAAGAAGAGTAATATGAAGAAAATTTAGTCAAGGGAAATCTCTTGCTCTCTTTCTCATTTTTGGTCATAATAGGCAACCCAAGACAATGGTCTCATAAAACAGAAACAAAGTTAAATTGAAAACAGTGAAATCAGCCCAGGATCCAAATACTTGATGGATAAAGAAAGGTTTTTTATGAATGTAAAGAGATTTTTTTTCCCTGCATGTCACAGCAATGTAATTTCCTTCTTTGCTATCTGGGCAGAAAGTGAGCATTCCAACAAGACTTGTTTTAATTGATTGCAGTTATTAAAATCCTCTGACTCCTACATGTACATTTCAGGATATGGGAGCCATATGGAATCGAAAGTTTAACCATTATTTCTTTACATAGGAAACTTGACAAAAGAGTTCAGGGTAGACATAGAGAACAAATTGGTTTGCACACAGCAATGTCTTACAGACAGAGAAAAAAAAGCCCAACATCTGATCAACAGATCTTTTTCCCACTCCAGTATATGTTATAATTTGTATGCTGGTCACTATTAGTAGAATTCAACCTAGGGGCTTCAAATATTATTAAAAAATTTGAACAGATGTTTGCTATATAGTTCTATCCACTGTTACTTTTCATTATGTCTGGCATTGAATTTCAATGTGTATTATGGTCCAGGGTCCCAGAAATATAGAATTTCCATATTGGAAAGGACTTCAGAGTCCACCTAATATAATCCCTACCAGAATAAGAATCCAGCCTAGAATATTTCTGACAAATAGGGATCCAGCCTTTCTTTGAAGACTTCTAGGGCAGACCATGTGGCTTCTCGAAGTAACTACTGAGATGCTTTTGGATAGTTTTGTTAGGAAGTCTTTCCTTATATCAAGCCTTCTGTTTCTTTGACACTCACACTCATTGTCCCTAGCTCTATCTTTTGAAATGAAGTAGGGCCAAATCTAATCCTTCCCCCCTTGACAATTTTTCAGAACTTGAAGACAGCATAAGGCTTTTTCCCATAAGTCTTCTTCAGGCTAAATGTTTCCAGTTCCTTCAATCAATTCTCATATAGCATGAACTCTAGGTCCATTACTGTCTTGGTCATTATCCTCAGAATAGTCTCTACTTTATTAATATTTTGCCTAAAATATGTAGAACAGGCCTGAACATAGTAAATCAGATGTGAACTGACCAGGGCAAAGTGCAGCAGGATTATCTCCTCATTGCTGGATGCTCTCCCTCCATGCTTTAGACTACATTTCCCTTTTCGGTTATTCTATCATACTAGTGAGTCATTATATTAAAGAGATATAGCCATATCTATTCCATTTTTTCCTAACAAGATATTCTGTCAAATGCTTTTCTAACGTTTAGGAAAACTGTATCTATCATATTCTCCCTATCTTTGTTGTTGTTGAGTCATTATTTCAGTTGTGTCTAATGCTTTGTAACCCCATTTGGGGTTTTCTCAGCAAGGATACTGGAATAGTTTACCATTTTCTTCTCCAGCTCATTTTGCAGATAAGGAAACTGAGGCAAACAAGGTTAAGTGACTTTCCCAGAGTCACATAGTTAGTAAGTCTCTGAAGCCAGATTTGAATGTAGGAAGATGAGTCTTTCTGACTCTAGGTCTGGTGCTCAGTGGTTGGCCACAGTGATGATTCTTTTTTTTGCTATGGAAACCCCTGAAAGCAAGAAAAAAATGACCCTCAGTCCTGTGGAGTTCCATTTTGTTTCTGCATTGAGAGTCACAGAATGGTAAAAAAAAAAAAAAGGTGGGGTGGGGCAGGGAATGTGAAGAATCCCATCATTTTGAGGCCATCAATAAACTTCCATTTGACTACTGGAATTAAAAACATCCAATGGCCAGTGAGTGGATATAGCTGAATCATATCGCTCTTTACATTATTGATATGAACAAAAGCAGAAGAAAAAAGGAATTTAAAACTAAATGGAAGGATGACTCATTTATTCCTTGGAGAAGAAAAAAAAGTGGGTTTATCACATGTCCAAAGGCTAATAGTAATGATAAATATTTGCAAAAATACCATCATGAAAACAGTTGCTTTTTATCCACCAAAATCAGGTGTTGATGGCACAATGGTAGAGAAATTCTATTAAGAACTTGGCAAGACTCTCCAAATCAGGTCAGTTCTGAGACCTTATGCCTTCAGAGGCGGCAAAAGAGTGGGGATGGGGAGCGATACAGGAAAAGGATGGTCCAAGGGATGTGAGTGATTCATGCCAAAGACTTGAAGGTTGTACAGGCTTATACCTTTATACCATGACTGCCTTCTTTAAAAAAAAAAAGAAGGATACAGGACACAGTGAACATGAAACAGCATGATAAAGAATGAATTGACTAAATTTTAATGTATAGAAAATACATTATTATTGTGGTAGTTACCCTATCTATTCATGAATTCAGACTATCAACTCATCAGATCTAAGATCAGAATATATAATAAATGAGAGGAAAAAAAAAGAAAAAAATCTGTCTCATACAATTAAAATATTTAGCCTCAAGTTATTTAAATGAGTTATTAAAAATTAAAAAAAACATGAACTGGACAACAGAAATGTCACTGACACTGACTATAATAATTGAATCCAGAAGTTAAATCAATGTAAATTAATTGCTATGAAACAAAGACCAAAAATACCCAGAAAGTAGCTTAGTCAGCAAAAATGGGCTTACTTGCCAACTGGATAAAGATGGCTGCCAAAGGCAACATCAGGTTAGAATATAAACTTGTCTGTAAAAGTTTACAAAGGAGGAAGATGGATGATTATGTGACATTACATACAGCAGAAAGAAGCAGTAGATGGTAAAACCAGTTTTTTTTTTTAAAACCAGTTTAAAGAAAATTTTGTGAGCTAACTTGTGAGATAAGGAAAGTGATCTTAAGAGCACTTGAGGATGAAAATGGAAAATCTACAACAAAAGAATAGTGGAAATGATATGAAAAAACTGTTTTTTCCATCAAGGATAGTGTGGAACCACCTAACCTGAATTTGAACATCACAGTCTCTCAGGTGTTTGCAGAGGACGTAGAAATGGCACAAAAAATAAAGATCAGAAAAGTAGTTGGCTTGAACCAAGCCTGTATAAAGGAGATCCATGCTGGATATGATACAACTGTGAGGGATTTGAGGGACCAAAATAAAGACTGTACGAAGGAGAGAAATACTTAAAAGCATGAAAAAAAAATCTCAGACGTGATCCATACCAAAAAAGCTGACCAAGAAAACATGAAGGACTATCCACCCAAATGCTTATTCCTCCATCTATAGGAAACCTTTATATGGGTATATATACATAAAATGAAGTCATTCTTGATGAGGATGTTAGCAGAGAACACATCTTTATCATCTCACAGTTAAATATATAAGGAATATGTGATATCATTGTGCACATTGCTCATTGCTTGTAAAAAGAATTAGAGGGGCAGCTAGGTGGCACAGTGAATAGAGCACCGGCCCTGGAGTCTGGAGCACCTGAATTCAAATCTCTTCTCAGACACTTGACAATTACTAGCTGTGCAACCTTGGGCAAGTCACTTAACCCCAATTGCCTTGCCTTCCCCCCTCCAAGAAAACAAAAAACAAACAAAAAAGGCACTAGATTTGGTAGGACAAAATGCTGACTTACAGGATCTTTTATATTAAAGTGTCTCCATTCATTAATGAAGATCACTCAAGATCCTTGGATGTGTAACAATACAAATAATCCTATTCTGTGACCCTCTAAACATTAAATGATGCAAAAACTGGAAGATTTATGCTTGCCAATAGTATTCAGTACTATGGTGGGGAAGATCCCACATAGAGTCTAGGTTGAGGAGGGATTGACTGGGGGTTCTCTAGAATTCTTGAGATGCTCTTATCCTTGATATCCTCTTCTCTCTAGGGTTCTGGGGGACACTGCTATTTCCTGGTTCTCTTCCTGTCTATTTTGACTGTGCCTTGTCAGTTTCCTTTGCTGGATCTTCATCCATATCATACTAACAGTGGGTTTTCCACAAAGCCCTCTTCTCTTCTTTCTCTATACTCTTTCACTGGGTGACTTCATCAGTTACCATGGATTCAGTCATCATCTCTTTGCTGACAGTTCTCAGATCTGCTTATCCTGACCTAACCTCTCTGCCAGTCCCTAGGTTCTTATCTCCAACTACCTCTTAGGCATCTCAAACTGGATGTCCCATTGTTGTTCAATCATTTTCAGTTGTGTCCAAAGCCTCCTAGAGGAACTCAAAGGAGTCTGGCCTGTTCATCTGCACTAGAAAGATAACAGTGCCTGGTATGTAGTAGGTGCTTAATAAATGTTTATTGATTGATCAAGTGCATTTCTATTGCTTAGATTTCAACATGCAATTGAATTGAATAATCCAATGATATATATACATACACATGTATGTATATATGTATGTATGTATGTATCTATCTATCTATATCTATCTATCTATCTAGGAAAGACATTACAGATGGAATATCAGCAAGGCCAGTTGTAAAGGAGGAAGACACCTTGAAGGAAGTTGTAAAGCTCTTTCTTTGACCCGAAGCTTCCTGTGAAAGTAAAGACCTCTTTTTTCAATGCTAATATTTTACCAGTATTGTTATCTGGCCAGGAGTGTGGAACATTATTGCTTCTGAAGGACAAAAGATGAGTATCCCACGGAAGCAACAGAAAGGCATGTGGGATCTATAAGCAGAGAGCCAAAACAAAACCAAAAACCAAACCCAACGAGGAACTCTAAGAACAATTTGAGGTGAAGGATATCAAAGGTTTGTATGACAGGAAGAGAAGATGGGCTAGTTATGGAGCAAGAGGGATGACAGAGTTCTCTACTGACTACTTTGCAGCATCCAAACAAAATGGGAAGGGCATACTCTGTGGGAACCTTTGGGTGAGAGTTGTATGGAATGCCAGGTGTGGATGGGTTAGGATTTGAATTGTTGGATCCAATAACTGACTCGATGAGATCACAGATCCATTTGGGTATTCAACGCAATGCACTTTATCTACATTATTTTATTTGAAGAAGACTTGAAAACATGAACAGGTTCTGAGCCATCTCTCCTGTGTGTACTCATTATTACACTATACAAAATTTTTTAAAAATATTATTGCTTTAAAGGAAGAATTGGGCACCAGCATATTTTAGGATTCTAAAACTAGTAAGTAGATTTCTAGATCATATCATAGCTCCACCTCCCTTCCAATCCCTCATTCCCTCATCTCTCCCCAAATAGTAATTCCACACACAAAATTTTACCTTGGGAGAAAGGTTGAATGGTTATAACTTTCTCTTTTAAAATGACAGGGACAATTACAGTGACATTAAAAGAATGTCAGAATGAGAGTGACCCTGTGTTCTTGAAGATTCTCATCAAATCATAGATCTAGAACTGAAAGGACCTTAGAGGCCATACCAGTATCATACAAATTCTGGAAAATTCTACCCAGATGGAGAAATTCTGAGTGAAGCCATGTGGTGGATTTTGTGTCTTTCATCCAAATGCCAGTGGTTCAATGCCTAAAGGCTTGCCATCAGTTGGGAAATTTTTAAAAACCACAACTTATTGAAACTATCTACTAAGGGGTTGCTATCAGCTTTGGTAGAGGGCACATCCATGTAGATGAAATCACAGGTTGTTGAAATTAGTCATCACCAGTTTTTTAGCTTTTTTAAGGAAAACTTCCAAAATATTAAAAAAACCCAACTAATTCTGAATAGTGACTTTAGCCAATCCTTGTAAATATTCAACTCCTGTCTCAATATATAGTTAAAAGAGTACAAAGAACTTTGACTTCCTCATAATTCTGGTCTACACAGCCTTTACCAAAGCATTGCATTTCCTTGGATAGACCTGAATAATCCCTGAGACCTCTGGCCCGTTACACTTGGCTTTGTAGAACTCCTTAAGAGAGGTGAGATCGTTCTCACAATACTTACGTCATTTTCTTCTGCTGGGAGTGGAGGAGGCTCTTTGATAATCTGAAAGGGAAATGGAAAAATAGGTGACAAAGCTTCTTACCACTTTATTCTGAAGGGACTTGAAACAATGAGATGCCCCATGGATGTGACAGTATAATTTTATAGGACATATTATTAATGAAGATAATAATTTCTGGTATTGTTATAATGGGCTATGTGGAGTGCCAGGCCTGGAGTTAAGAAGATTCCTCTTCATGAGTTCAAATCTGGCCTCAGACACTTACTACCTGTGTGATCCTGGACAAGTCACTTAACCCTGTTTGCCTCAGTTTCCTCATCTGTAAAATGATCTGGAGAAGGAAATGGCAAACCACTCCAGTACCTTTGCCAAGAACACCCCCAAAATGGGGTCACTAAGAGTCAGACAACACTGAAAAACAATTGACCAAAAATTTTTATGCATGTTAAGATTTGCAAAATGCTTTGTATTTGCATACATTATGTCATTGGATACAACAAACCTGTTACAGATGAGGAAACGGAGGCTCATTGAAATTGACTGACAAAGGATCTCCCAAGCGGTGTCTGAGGCAGAATTCAAACCCAGGTCTGACCTCAAATCTTGCCTTCTATTTACTATGCCCTGCTTTGTGGAAAAAATCTGAGTATGTTACTGTCACAAGAAACGTGACGGGTTGGGCAGGTAGTTTAAGGGGGTACAGAATGATCTTTATGAGGCTCAGACAACGAGTTTGATGACTCAAAGCCAGAGGAAAGAATCCTACATTTGCAGTAATAGGGTCATAGGTTTAAAGCCAGAAGGGATTTTGGAAGTAATCCAGTTCAGTGATGTCAATCTGAAATAGAAACGGATCCCTTTCAGCAGCATTTGACTTAGAAAACTAAAAGATTAACATTAGTTATATTGTATTGCATTTTTATTGTCAGACATTTCCCAATTACATTTTAATTTGCTTGTCCCCTCCTCCCAATGCAGCATTTTCCCTCAGTGAGGGCAAATGTCTCCATACTTTAATCCAATCCCTTCGTTTCATAATTTCACCCAGGAGTGAAGTGATTTGCCCAAGGTTAGTAAGGCAGAATATGGGATTTGAACCCAGGCCCTCTGATGCCAAATCCAGCATTTTTTCATGGACCATGCTGCTTCCTAAAGGGAGATAGCATATGCCTAAGCATAAATCCTGGTTCTATTATTTACTACTACTACTACCTGTGTGGCTTTGGGCAGGTCATTTAATCTATCCAGGCTTTAAAAATTAATAGGATTTTGAGTTAGAAGTAACTTTAGGTATCCTCAGTTCTCCCCATTTTGCAAATTCTCTGGGTGCTCCTTTTGGGCTTAAATCCTATAGTCTCCATCTAGGCCAGTAATATTTTTATTCAGAATGAAACTCTGCTCCCCAGTCTACAGGCTGCATCTGTTATCCAGGTCAAACTTCTTACAAAAGGCAATTATTGGTCACGAGAGTTCACTGGGATGGAATGTTCCTGGTTCGGTATAAACCTACTCCCAACACCAGACAATGAGCACAAAAATAAGAATACATCTCTGTCACAAGAAAACACTCTGATTGACACACTGCATGAC
>CM053581.1:99737485-99759529 GCA_028627135.1 Pseudochirops cupreus | reverse complement strand
AACTCTGCTCCCCAGTCTACAGGCTGCATCTGTTATCCAGGTCAAACTTCTTACAAAAGGCAATTATTGGTCACGAGAGTTCACTGGGATGGAATGTTCCTGGTTCGGTATAAACCTACTCCCAACACCAGACAATGAGCACAAAAATAAGAATACATCTCTGTCACAAGAAAACACTCTGATTGACACACTGCATGACCAGCACAACCATGAAGCCTGTTTGCTGATTTCTGGGCTCCAGAAACATGGACCAGTAGAGTCCCAGAATGTAGGACAGCAGCTTTTCAGATTCCCCTAGGCTACGGAACATGTTGGCAAGGAAGGCCTCTTAGATCACCTACCCCACCTGGTCCCTCCTGACACTGAAATAAACCTTTTCCATAATGAATGAGGAAATTGGCACCGCTTTTTAACAAGACACTAATGAGGTAGCGTCTGGTTTTAATTCAATGAATAAACAACTTTTAAATTCAAGCCATAAGGAGAAAAAAAATATAGACTCCGTGGTCTTATTAAATATAAGAGATCTGCTGAAAGGATCTCTATAAATCACATTTTGAGAATTACTGATTTGTGGGACCTTTGTGGGAAAAGCATTGTGTCTGGAGTAATCTCTTGGACTCAGAGGCTCCAGTGTGAGATTTAGACTCCGTTTCTTACAACCAGGGTAACCTTGGGAAAGCAAATTCCTTCCTGGGCCTCTGGTTTTTAACTTGTGAAATGAGGGAGTTGGATTAGATGATATCTAAGGTTCCTTAACTTGAAACTAGTAGCCTCTCACTACCTTTGAATGTCATAAAGAAGACACTAGTAATTTTCACACTCAAATGGAAGTAGATCCCTGCAGGCAGCATAGTGACTTAGAAAACCACGAATCAATATTGTCTATGTTATATTGGATTTTTGCTTATTTTGTTAAACATTTCCTAATTACATTTTTTTTGGAGGGGGGATGGCAGGGCAATTGGGGTTAATGACTTGCCCAAGATCGCACGGCTAGTAAGCGTTAAATATCTGAGATCAAATTTGAACTCAGGTCCTCCTGACTCCAGGGTGGTGCTCTATTCACTGAGCCACCTAGCCACCCCTCCTAATTACATTTTAATCTGGTTCAGGCTACACTTGGGAGTTTTATAGTCTGCATTTGAGTTTAACATGTTGGTCTATAGCATCCCCTCCTCTTTCTCCCTTTCTTCTCTTCCTCCTGCTCCTCCTTTTTTTCTCCTCCTGGAAAAAAAGTCTTTCTAATATATGGTGTAGGGCTGAAGGGAATGTCTCTATTCACATTAATCAAACAACTTTTTCTGGGGAAAAAAGAGAACCAGACTATATACCTTTTTGTTTTCAATGAGTATTTATTAAGCATCTACTATATATATGGCTCAGTACTGGGTTTGCTGAAATAAAACAAGATGCAGTTTTATATTCAGAATCAATGGAGATCTAGACTTTAATTAAGGTCTAATATACAATTCTTTTTTTTTCTTGGAGGGCAATTGGGGTTAAGCGATTTGCCCAAGGTCACACGGCTAGTTTTTTTTGTGTTAAGTGTCTAAGGCTGGATTTGAACTCAGGTCCTCCTGACTCCAGGGTCTGTGCTCTATTCACTGTGCCACCTAGCCACCCCTAATATACAATTCTTTATTGGATGCAAATACATTTCTTTATTGGATGCAACGACCCTGAAGAACTCGGAAAAAAAAAAACTCAGAGAATGGAAACTACTCTAATATATGTAAAGATTTTATCTAATTAAACTCTTTTGCTTCAGTAAATCTAAAATGTGTGTGTGTGTGTGTGTGTGTGTGTGTGTGTGTGTGTGTGATTATTGGAGTCTCAAGCTAATTTCTCAATCTAATAATTGTTTTTGAAAGTATACGTTAACTGCCAGCGTGTCGCCATCTTTCTCAGTTACACTTAAAATTGCAAGGAGCATTTGGAGAATGTTTTCTGAATCCTAATTATTTCTAATATTAACTTCCTGGTCCTTGATATTGTTTTAAAAATCCCATATCTGCAACACATACCATACATCTGCTAGAAGCAGTCAAATAATAACCGGTTTTAGTCTAAGAGACCCTAGCTGTGTAATAAGGCTGTCTGGGGTTCTGTATATAAGATAGGATGACATGTAGGTTCACACTTGAGCTCTGTGACCCAGGCATGTTACTTAACTTCTCGGAATCTCACTTTCCAAATCTATAAAATGCACCTAATGATTTGTGTACCTTCTTCACAGAGCTGTTTTGAACAATAAAACACAATAAAATGGGTTGTTATTGTCATTATTGGTATTATCAGGAACCTATAATCCAAAAGGGAGGTAAATTGTGTACACAAATGATGTAGAGTAGTATGTGACCACTACGAAGGCAAGTTGAAGGAAATTTAAGTCTGAGAGAGGGATTATGAAATTTAGTCTACACTATCTCAGAAAATTAATGCTCTTCCTTTTACCTAGGGATCTGGAAATCTCATTGGGATGTTCAGCTACGTATATTGTGTTTTCTTTCACTACCCCCTCCTCAAGTGATTGGATAGTATATTATCCATTGTTTTCTATATGCTACTGTCCTGGTTAATAAATGACCTGTACTTAAAAGAACCCTTGGTGGCCTTAACTAGTTAATACACTTCTTGAAATAGAGCAGTGTAGTCTATTATTTGTCATTGGAGTAAAGCTGAACATTCCATTTATTTAATTCCAAGATAATTTTTTTTAAAAAAATTCAGTAAAGACTACTCCCGCAGTGAAGAATTTCCTTTGAAAACTACTAATTGAATAGGTTCAAGCAAATGCAAGAAAAAGCATTTGCAAACCAATGTGAAAATACAGTGAAAGTTTTCAAGTGGAAAAACTAGATATTTTAAATATCTCACAGGATGTTTCAGGCAATTAAAAATAAAACATTACAGGCTTTTTTTTGGATTGAACACATTTATGTGAAATGTGAAATCATATATTTGAGCACGAATTCACCATATGTTCAAAGACATCTGGATCTCATGAATGTTGTTAGGCTATATTTTTGTTTTCCAGTATTTTGCAGGAATTCAAGTATGGATAGTGGGGTCACTAGGGATAGCTTTATTTTTGTAAATGTAATTTCACCTTTTAAGGAATACTTTTGCTTTTATTTGACCATGTTTTCATGTCATCAAAACCCATTTATAGTATAACCGATTTTGAAAAAAAAATTGATGACACTGTTCTTCATTCTTTTATTTCCTTAATTTTTCTGAAATAAAATTATGATACCATAAGCCTAATGCATATTTTATAATGTTAAAGAAATATGATCTTAGAAAACTTCCAGTTCATTTCCTTTGATCATTGTAAATTTGAAAATCTGAATCATTTCTTCATATAACTGAAAATGTGAACTTTTATCAGAGAAACTTACTGCCGTGATTTTCCCCAGTTGCCTGCTTCATTTCTAATATTGATTATATTCACTTTTTGTTTGTTTGTTTTGAGTGTGTGTGCATCCGTGTAAAAACTTTTAAATTTTATGTAATCAAAATTGTCCATTTTATCTTCTATGATCTTTCCTAGTCATTGTTTGGTCATGAACTGTTCTGTATTCACAACTGTGGAAGGAAATTTCTTTGCTTCTCTAATTGGTGTATAATGTCAACTTTTATGTCTAAATCATATATCCATTGGAGCTTTTTGTGGTGTATGGTGTGAGATATTAGTCTTGTTTCTGACGTGCTGTTTTTAAATTTTCCTAGCAGTTTTATGTTGAATATTGAATTCTTGCCCCCAAAGCATGGATCTTCGGGTTTATCAAACATTAGGCTACTATGTTTGTTGTGTTCCTGTTTTGTTCCACTGGCCTCTATTTCTCAACCAGTACTAAATTATTTGGATGATTACTATTGTCTAGTGTAGTTTGGTATTTGGTATCTGGTACTGTTAGTCCCCCTTCTTTCTCACCTTTTTTCATTATTTTCCTTGAGATTCTTAATCTTTTATTTCTCCAGATGAATTTTATTATTTTTTCTAACCATATAAAGTAATTCTTTCACAGTTTGATTAGCATGGCACCAAACAGCTAAATTAACTTAGTTCTGTCATTTTTATTACATTGTCTGAACCTACCAATGAGGCATTAATATTTCACTAATTATTTGGGTCTGTTTTTATTTCCAAAAGGAAAAATTATTCCAAATAGCTGGTAATTAGAGAAATGAAAATTAAAGTTTTACCTCACAACAATCATACTAGCAAAGATTCCAAAAAATGGAAAATGACAAATCTTGCACAGGCTGAAGGAAAACGGACCCATTAATGTACTGTTGGAGCTGTGGAATGGTCTAATCATTCTGAAAAGCAACTTGGAACTATTCCCCCAAAAGTTCTAGTTCCAGACAACTGATGGTGAAGAATGACACTCACCCCCTCGCAAAATGGAAATGAACTCAGGGCACAGAATGAGACATATTTTTTAGATGTGACTCATCTAGGTTTTTGTTTTTGCTTTACCACTTCATATTTGTTAAAAGGGTTTTCTTTTTCTTTTCTTTTCCAATGAGGAGGGGAAGAAAATAGATTTTTGCTAATTAAAAAATTAAACTAAAAAAAAATACTATCTTTCAACAATGTCTCCAGAGAAAATTAACCAGAGTAAAGTTACCTGAAAAATAATAACATACCAATTGCTATTCAAAGAATTGCATTCTTGGATAGTTCTTCTTGTCTTAGAAAATTCATCATTAATCATCAATTTAAATAGATTGTTTTGTAATGTCTACCCATTTGGTTACAGTTCTACATAAAACATTTAATCCGTCTCCTCATTCACAGTCCTTGAAACTTAACTATACTTTCAAGTGCTAACTGCGTTTGATTTGTCCAACTGCATTCCAGTTTTCCCAGTAGTTCTTGTCAAATATGAAGGTCATTCCCAAGTAATTTATATTCTTAGATTCTCAGATACTGGTTTGCTGAATCAAATTATTTCTGATATATCTTGTCTATTCTGTTCTATATTTTTATTTTTTTAAACTAGTAACTGCTTTAAGATTACCGTTTTAAATAGTATTAGTTGAGGTCTGGAAGTTCCCTTCATTCTAACTTTTTTTTCATTATTTCACAACAGACTTTTAGAAATTTTGTTCCTCCAAGTGAAATCTATTATTATTTTATCCATATCTAATAAAGTACTTTTTGAGTACTTTGATTAGCATAACATTAAACATTTAAATTAACTTAGCTAAGATCCTCACTTTTACTATACTGTTAAGGTCCAAACACAAGCACTGAATGTCCCTCCAATAATTTAGGTCACTATTTCCTTAAAGAATGTTTTCTGATTGTATATATCTATATATGTTTATATAAGCCCTGAGTTTCTTGCTAAATTAACTTTCATAATTTTTTTATATTTTTGTATTTATCTTGAATGGGATTTCTCCATTATTCCCTCCTCAGTATTTTTTTTATTGCTAGTTAGAGATATTGATAAAATTTGTGGATTTATTTCATATCCTGCTACTATATTATAGCTACTTATTTTCTGAATTTATTTGATGACTCTGGGGTTTTCTAAGTAAATCATCATCTGGTTTCCAAATAGAGATATTTTTGTTTTCTCTTTACCAGTGTTTATAACCTCAGTTTATTTCTCTTGTTTTATTGTTATCACCAGTATTTCTAGAATTATGTCAAATAAAGACAGAGAAAGGAGGACATCTTTGTTTTACTCCTGTATTTATTGGGAAACCTTCTAATGTTTCCCCATTGCATATAATGCTATATTTTGGTTCTAAATATTTTATCTCTTTTTATTATATTAAAATAGGTCTTTCCATTCCTGATTTGTAAGTCTTTTTTGGTTAAGTAGTTGCTTTACTTTGGCAATGTCTATCTGTCATGTAGTTTTGATTTTTTAAAATATGATTGATTATGGTGATTGTTCTCCGAATATTGAACCGTTTTTATATTCCTTATATGAATCCAACTTGATTGTAGTGATTTTTTGTTAGATATGTTGCTTTAGCTCTTTTGTCAGGATTTTATTTAAAATATTTGAATCAAAACTCATGAACAATAGTGGTCCAAAATTCTCTTCTTCTATTTTCCTTTAGTTTAGGAAATTATATTTGTCTATAAAAGAAGCTTGTTAGAAATTGTCTTTTTTAATTTCTGAAAATGCTAATGCAATATACGTATTAATTGTTCTTTAAGAGTGTAATAGAATTCACCTATGAATACATTTAGACCGATTTAAAAAAAATATAGTAGTTCTTTTATAACTGGGTCAATTTGTTTTTGAGAAATTCAATTAAGATCTCTAAATTTTGCCAACTTGGATTATGTATTATAGACATTACTTTTAAAAATTCTAATGTAACTGTGCATGGTATGTTCTGATAATTATTTTTCTTCTCAGTTGTGATTTTTATTTGTGGTTTGATTTGCTTCCCACTTAATTTTGTTAGTCTTTTCAAAGAACTAGATTTTAGTTTAATTAGATCTATACATTTTTGATTTCTCTCATTTGAAATTTTCCTTTTTTGTGTTTATTTTGGATATTTTATTTGTTCATTTCCTAATTTTATTATGTATTTAGTCCGTAAGTCTTTAAATTTTTTTTTTTCTGGCTCTGAACTGTGGGAGTAGATAGGAGGGGACAAATACAAGAGGCAAAGATAGGACTAATCTGGCTTGGCTATTCAAACTATATGGAGAGTGGGACAGAAGGAAGAGTCAAAGGCAATTATAAGGCTTTGAAACTGACTGTTTGGGAGGATTGTGGTGCAAACAACAGACAGACAGAATTTTGCCTGAACAGTTTGTGAATGAAGGTGTAACTGAGCTTTTTCAAAGGGGTTCCCAGAGACTTTAAATTGGATCTATTGGGTGCAAGATAACATTAAAATAATCCTGGCTATCTTATTACAAGCTATAGAGTATGAATGGATTATTTATGATCTACCCAAACCAGAATAATCCTCTGGTTCTTGGTTCACTGACTGGTATGTAGACCACCCAATAAGAGAGACCATAGCAGCTTTGTTGGCTGACTTTTTATGGCCCAAGTTCTGTCCCCAAAAAAGAAACTCAGACCAAAGATCCGGATATTATTTGGTTGTTTGCTTCTCTACTAAAAAACAGTAACAGCCTTCTTTCTGTAGTATTTTAAGGTTTACAAATTGATTTTGTCACAAAACTTCTGAGAAGCGGTTATTCTATCTTGAAGAATTTCTTCTTCTACCATGAAGCTTTTCTTGATTTCCCCATCTCCACTGCTGATTTGTTCCCCTTCAACATCACTTTGTTTTTGTTTCATCTATCTATGAACTCTAACAGAATGCAAGCTCTTGGAGGACAGGTATGTTTAACTTTTGCCTTTGTATTCCCAGAACTGGTAAAGTGCCTGGCAGTATAATAGATACTTAAACCCCTGCCCCCACCCTCAACAACAATTTTATATTGCTTATAAGTATGATTTGTCTATTTAACAAATGAGAACACTAAGATTCAAAGGGGTGTCCAAGATTACACAGCTGATTAAATGTTGGAGCTGGGGCTCAAATCTGTGTTGTGTGGTTCTAAGACCAGGACTCACCATGACATTAAAAGTATCCAATGAAGTTGTGGTTTGGAATACAGAGGGATGTGATGGATTTAGAGGATGGAATATATTCATGAATAACTGGAAGTGAAGGTACT
Source organism: Pseudochirops cupreus (assembly GCA_028627135.1). NCBI lineage: Eukaryota > Metazoa > Chordata > Mammalia > Diprotodontia > Pseudocheiridae > Pseudochirops > Pseudochirops cupreus. The sequence continues at coordinate 99,751,848 of CM053581.1, read as the reverse complement.
AGGATACAATATGTTAAATTTAGACTTTGTTAAAGCAGACCTGTTTAGACAGTACACTTTGCTGAATGGAAGGAACCTTAGAGAGCATATAGTCAAACCTAAGCTCCCTATTTGACAGATGAGTACATTGAGTCCCTAAGAGGTAAGTGACTCATCTGGGGACTTAAAGTCAGGTTTTCTGCCTCCCAAGTGCAGAGCTCTTTGCATCACACTCCCTTTCCACTTATCTTTCTTTTCTTAGTCAATAAAATGAATGTGAATTTAATTCTACTTAACCTCTCCCCAGTTTACTTCTCAACTCACAACTTTCCCTCCAGTTAGGCTAGGCTCTTCAAAATCAGTGCTTTTCCTGCTCGTGACCCCAGAGCATAGGACAAAGACTGGCACAATAACATACAATGCAGTTATTCATTCTTCATTTTTTCAGATGAATGCTTAGCAGTTTGAATAATTTTCTTTTAGCAAGTGAGACCTCATTCAATCCCAGAAAGATTAATTTAAATTAGCACTATTTGTAAACAAAATGGAGCCTTAAAAGTCTCTGAGAACATTCTAAACATTCCTTATTGAATTCCTTATTAAATAAATATTTTTTATTCAATTAGCAGAATCTTTACAGGTTCACAGAATCTGAAGGGACCTAAGTGGTCTTCTAACCCAACTCATATCTAAATAGAAATTTCTTTTTAAAAAATATTAATTTGTTTCCTTCAATTCAATTCAGTCGTTAGTCATTTAATCATCCAGTATATGTCAGGCACCATTGGAGATACAAAGATGAAAACAAACCAGTTCTTTTGAAAACCCAGAAAGGGTCATTCAACTTCCACTGGAAGACCTTTACTGATGGGAATCTCAGTCTCTCCTAGAGAGGTGCCTTTCACTCTTTAACAGTAACGATTTCTTTTTTAAAAGAATAATTGTATTAAACACTCTCTTGAGACGATTGCCAATGTTGTTCCTAAATCTGCCCTATGTGGACTAGCCAAAACTTCTATTTCTGCATGCCAGTTCTTCAAATACTGAAGGATAGCTAACGTGTCTCAATGAAGTCTTCTCTTAGATTAATCATTCCTAATTCCTTGTGTAGTGTGGTTTTTGGCATTTACTGTCCTGGTTGCCCTCCTTTGTACATGTTCTTATTATAGCGTTTTGAACTGAATACAATAGTCCAGATGTGTTTTGCTCAGGACAAAACATTTACACCAGGACCTTAACTGTCCCTTTCTAGACATGACACATCAATCAGCGAAGTTGTAGTTGGGGTTAGATTTTTTTTTTAGTAGCTACTTTGTTACAATTTTGATTCTTAATGAACTTAAAGTTGAGTAAACCTCTTAAATCTTTTCTGGGACCTGTTGCCTAAGCCCATCTTGTAGTTTTCTGATTTTTCTGATCTTTTGAACCCAAGTATTCTACTTTATATTAATCCTAATTGAATTCCATCTTAGAAGATTTGATCCTTGTTCTAGTCTGTTGAAAATATTTGGGATCCTGGCTCTGTGATCCAATATGTTAGCTATCAGTCCAACTCCGCCATCATCAGAAGCATTAAGGAGCAGTCTCCCTTTCCTGCTTCACTTACTGTAATTTTTGGGTCGATAACTTAAGGTCCTTGAATATATGGGTTCTTGCTTAGATGGAAGTGAGGTCTAGGTATTCAGAGTTACAAAATGGAAGGCATGTCTAGTTTCGGCATTTTCTCCACAAAACTGTGGTAAATGTTTTATTTTAATTGATGGTTTCAATACCATTGTTAGCAGGAGTAGAATTAGGATGCAGGAATCTCAGACTAAAAATGACAAACTCTATTTTGGTTGTAGAATCTTAAAATAATAAGCATTTATGCAGAAACAAAGGGAAAATGAGACAATTTTGGTATGGTAAATATCCAGGAATGGATAAAATGCAAGCTAATAAAAATTAAATAAGGTTCTGTTCCTGAACAATGAAAAACAGTATAAATCTCAATATATTTTAACACACAGTTGAGCTGTTACTCAGCAGAGAGGTACTTAAAATCCAAAGAATTTTACATTGTAAAAGTCTTTCAAAGGCTAGTGCCAAGAGTGTTAATGTAGGGTACGGTACAAGAAAATTCTTAAGAGACTAAACTTAATTTTCAAGTAACTTTTGGCTTCCAAATAAACCTAAGTAATCTGAAGATTATTTAAAAGCACAAATTCATTTCTGTGCAAAGTCAGTTGAGTGAAATAATTGAAGAATTAATTATTTCATATGGCTAAAGAAATTTGAATTCACAAGGCCAAAATTAAAGTATCATTATGAATTCTTTTTTTTTTCCTTTTAAATAATTATGAATTCTTAATGATAGAACTAGAACTCATTTGCTCAGAATTTGTGAAATGACTTAGTAAAACAATTCTATGAATGTATCTTAACTCAATGGTTGGAAAAGAGTTTCCTTATCCACAAAATAAAGGAACTAAAATGGATAATGCCTTATTCTCGCTCACCTCATATATCCATGGCCAAATCTTGTCATTTCTACCTTTACAGCAGCCACATGATCATAGTTCAGAGCCTCATTAGCTCTCTCCTGGACAACTACAAGAGCTTTCTAAGCAGTCTGGCCATGTTTCTCCCACTCCAATTCATCCTCCACTCTGTTGTTGGTGTGATTTTTCTTAAGTACAAGGCTGATCATGTCACTCTCCTGCTCAAGACTTCTGGCGGCTCCCTATTACCTCCAGGATCAACTATAACCTCCTCTGTTGGACATTTAGATAGCTAGGCGACTCAGTGGATAGAGTAGTGGGCTAGAAATCAGGAAGACCTGAGTTCAAATGTGGCCTCAGATACTTACTAGCTGGTTAACCTGGTCAAGTCACTTAACCCTGTTCGACTCAGTTTTCTCATCTGTAAAATGAGCTGGAGAAGGAAATGGCAAAGCACCCTAATATCTCTGCCAAGAAAATCCCAAATGGGGTCACAGGGAGTCAGACTCAACTCAAATGACTAAAAACAACAACAACAAACCAAGGTCCCTTAACAATTCTAAATGCATGAACCGATGCAATCCTTGATTTTCCAGGTGAATAAATTGAAATCTGGAAGGAGAGTAACTTGCCAGGGGGTCTACACACAAGAGCCAGGATTCAAATCCAGGTTATTTGACCCCAAATTCAGTGTGTTTCCCACTAAAACATATTCACTTATTCTTAGTATTGTGGATGGTACAAAGAAACTTGAAGTATTGACATTTTGGAGATTACTATGATAAAAATCCATTTTGGTTCTGGGTACAAAACGTCTCATTTGGGTAAGAGTAAATGACTTGGATTCTTTGTCTTTCTGGTCCCTCTTCTGCAAAGATTCTTTTACTTTAATATTTAAAGGTTTTACCAGTAATAACTCACCTTTATACAGCATTTTAAGGCTTAACAAATACTTTCCTTATAGGTAGGTGGCACGCTGGGCTTAGAATCTGAAGACTCCTCTTTCTGAGTCTAGTCTAACCTCAGACACTTACTTGCTGTGTGACTCTAGCCAAGTCACTTAACCTTGTTTGCCTCAGTTTCCTCATCTGTAAAATGAGCTAGAGAAGGAAGAGGCAAACCGCCCTAGTATCTTTGCCAAGAAAAGCCTAAAAGGGGTCATGAGGTGTCAGACACAACAGAAAAATGAATGAGCAACAACAAAATTTCTCGAATAGCCCTGTGAGGCATCTAGTAAAAGTGTCTTTCCCGTTAATTGATAGGCAAATAAAACATGCATCGAAAGATTGGATGGTTTGTGCAAGGTCACATGAAAACCAGGTCTCTCCTGACTCCGTATCCCATAATCTCCCCATTCAACCTGCTGCTTCCAGGTTATAAAGCCTTAACCAGTAGTGTGCTGATAAATGTGTTACAACTGGTTCTCTGGGGAAAAAATGTAGGCATGACACACTTTCGAGGTTAATCTGCATTATTAGCATTTCCCCTCCTCACTTTCTTAAGCCTAGACAATCAACAAAACCACAAATTGCGCCCCTATTTGTAGCATTTGCCAGTTTTGGAGGTGTGACGTGTTCACTGAGAAAATTTAACGATTGGCTCTCCTGAGCCAAAGTCTGCTAGCTCCAGCGCACCCCTGGCCTTAACCATTGTGATTCTTGCCTGGTGCTTCAACCTCCTAACGTTTCTTTGTATTTCATTAATTTGTCATATTTCTAAAACTTCACTTGAAGGCACTGTATTTGTTTTCTGTTTTTATTTCTATCTGCTCAATCTGGCTCAAACTTTGTAAAAATAAAAAAGCTCGGGACACAGGTGCTATAGAAAATGAACAAATGTGGATTTATTTACTGCTAAGATGTTATGATTCTGTCATCAGATTGTTTCTGTTTGTTATTTCCCTGTTCTTCATGGAATTGCCAATGTAATTTATACTGATGCAGAAGATCTGAAGGCCCTAACTACCCTTCTTGCATCCAGGTTTTTCTCTCTCATCCATTTGTTACATAATTCCTCTACTAAAAATGATTTCCTCCTTGTTTGTTGGATTTTTCTTGTTGGTTTTCAAGGCCTTCCACCCTATGGCTTCAATCCACTTTATCCAGCCTTCTCTTTACGACTGCCCTTCATGTATTCCTTCCAAACTGGACTCCTTAGCCCCTCCCCCAAGTTGTGATCCTGTCCTAGGTCGTTTCTGAGCTTCGGATCACCCTCCATGCTAGAATGGACTTCCACTCCATCTCCTTCTGCTGAACCCCTTCTCTTCCTTTAAGGTCTGACCTCAAATGCTACTTTGAAATTTGTATTATTCAAGTTTATATTATATTCAAAGATATAATAATCATAATAATATGTATTATTCAGACTCTGACTTACCTAGAATCTTTCTGAGCCCCTCCTTTGCATCTATTTCATTTTCTGTTGTCATATCATTAATTATGGTAACTAATACCTGCTAACATTTAATTAGTACTTACTATGTGCCAAGAGCTATGCTAAGTGCTTTTCACTTATTTCATGTGATCTTCACAACAGCCTGCCAGATATTATTATTTACCCCCATTTTACAGATGAGGGAACTGAGTCAAAAAGAGTTAAGTGACTTGTCTAGGATCATACAGCTAGTAAGTGTATAAAGCTAGATTTGAACTTGGGTCTTCCTAACTGCAGGCCCAGTGCTCTATCCACTGTGTTAACAAGCTACCTCCATCATTACTTACATCTGTGTCTTTCCTCTTTTTAGCTTGTAAAGTATTGGAAAGCAGGGTCTGTGTCATATCAATCTGTGTCTTCCCACTGTCTAGCTCTGTGCCTTGAACATAGTAGGGACTGTAACATATTTGTTGCATTGAATAGAGAATATAACTATATTTTCTTTAATTAAGTCTTCGCTTTTTCCCTGTCTTATTGAGCAAGATTTCTCTCAATGTTTATTTTAAACAGATTTCAAACATAAAATATGACTTTGACCTGAATCCCACTTTTGTCTGTGGACAGTGCTCTCCTAATAGCTTGTTAACTGTCTTATCTATAGTAGCAGCAATTGTAATGTGAAAGGATCAGGGTACACTCACCACTGTGCAGCAAAGGGGCCAAAACCACCAGAGAAGAGCCAAGGCCAAGAGGAGGAAGAGGATCAGCAGAGCGATTGCCAGGATGGTACCATCAGACTGCGAAGGGGAAGGGAGGAAACTCGTTGAGAAAACAAATCACTGGGAATGGTCAAGCCTTTGTCATTTGCAGAGAGCTCCAAGGTTGGTTTGAATGACTTTTGGCAGTTTCTTCCTCTGTAAAATGAACTGGAGAAGGAAACCACTCCAGTGTCTTTGCCAAGAAAACCCCCAATGGGCTCACAAAGAGTTGGTTATGACTTATTGACAAAACAACAACAACCTGGCCACTCTTTGAGTTTGGGTCTCATGCCCCTCCATGTTTTGATCATCACCATTAGGACTTGCTCACAATCACAACACAAAGCTCCCAGGGTATTAGATCAAGCCCAATGCCCTCATTTTATAGAAGATGGGAATCAATTCGTTCCCTAACCAGGACTTTAACTCTTGTTTCTTAACTCATAGTCTGGAGTCTTTCTTTCCCATCATCATACCACTGTTGTCCAGAAATGAAATTGGACTACCATGTTAATTATTGCCTGTTGAGTTACTTTTGATTATACCCTGAGTTAGCAACCCACTTCAATTTACTTTATAGCTGTTTAAAATGGGTGATGTTGACAATGGGTATCTTACCCTTCCCTTGTTTGGATATGGTTAGTTTAACAGGCACCAAGAAGAGGTGGTTCCCAGAGGATCATGAACTGAGGAAATTATTTTGTATTATGAATAGGGCAGGGCTGCCTTGATTCATGACTAGCTCCTTTCTTAGAAAAGATAGGGAATACCTTCATCTACTTTCAAATCTGTCAGAGCACAGAAAATAGAAAGTATGGTGCTGGCTTCTCAATCCTCAAGATAGCAAAGCTGTTTGCTGGAGTTGGTGGCAAATGTCTGTAATCCCTGGAGACAGGAAGCTAAGACTGGAGGATCTCCTCAACTTGGAAGTTCTTAAATACAGTAGGCTAATCTTATGAGATGTCCATACTAAGTTCAGAATTAATATGGAGACTCCTCAGGAATGTCAGGATACCATGTTACCTAAGAAGGGGATAGGACTGACCCAGCTTATAAAACAGAGAATGTCAAAGCTCTCAAGCTGATCAGAGTGAGCTGGGCCCCTGTGCTGCCAATCCAGGTGAGCTAGGGAGATTCAGTCTTGAAGAAAAAAAAGGCAAAACTGAGTGGTCCTGGATCCTAGCAAGAAGAAACATAACTATAAGCATGTGATATGAGTAGAGTGGAAGTGTTTTTCTCTTAACCTTATTTTCTTAGTTCCTGCCAACTACCTATGCCCAAGAACAGAGGGTTAGTTATATCTTTGTGCTCTTCCTTCTCTGTCCCAGTAAGCTTGTATAAATATTTTAGAAGACAAAGACTTTAATTTACAACCCAGAGTCCTAAGCCTACCATTCTCTGGGATGCTCAAGTACCAAATGGAGATTTTCAACATCGAACCACAGAGTCATCAAGTCCTAGACTTGTAAGGACAGAGTATGATAGTCTTGTCTAAGCTGTTGGTGACCAGGAGAAAAGGAATCTTTTTGGTTCTGTTTTCTCTCTTCTCCTTCCAGAGGGTTGAGGGTGCTCACCCCTTTCTGACCTGCCTCTCGTTTCTTTCTTAAAGGTCAAGAAATACTTATTGCTTCTAAGGCAACCACATACATGGTAGGACTAGGACAGGTATGGATTGACAATTCCACCATCTGTTTTTCAGATATAATTGTTTATATGATGTATTTATATATGTGCATACAGATACAGCATGTCCCAAAAGTCTTAGTGCATTTAAAGCTATTAAAGCTTAAGACTGACTTCTTTAAGGAATTTCATATAGCCAGTTAGGGCTTGAACTCTGGTTTCCTAACTCACAGTCTAGAACTTTCCTTTCCCATCATAATGCATTGTTGTCTAGAAATAAAGATAAAAGTGGGGGTCATTGTAACTATTTTCAAGTATTTCACCAAAATTTCAGAGTTGGAAGGTATCTCTCTGGATATCATAAGAGGAATCTCCACTATAACATAAAAGGTCATCCAGAAATTGCTTGAAGATCTCCAAAGAAGAACAACCTACCAATTCTTGAAGAAACCCATTTCATTTTGCATACCTCTAATTTGTTAAATTTTTTTCCCTCATATCAAGGCCAAATTCGTCTCTTTTCAACTTCTGCCCATTGTTCCTAGTTCTAATTTCTGAGGCCACCCAGAATAAGACTAATTTTTCTTCCATGAGACTGCCCTTCAAATACTTGAAGATAGAGAGCTATTATGCCTCCTCTTCTCCCTCTCCCCCTTCCCAACACTGTCTCCTTTTCTATTGGTTAAATTCTTCTAGTTCCTTCGACCAGTCCCCATACAGCAAGAACTACAGAACTTTCCCCATCCTTGTTTCCTTCCCTTTGGTTGTTTTCTAGCTTTGGATGAGGTCTAAAGCAAAAGAGAGATTACTTCTGTTCTGCATGACTCCAGGATCTAAAAACAAAGGGTAGAAATTCCCAAGAGGAAAATTTAGGTTGAATGGAAAGAATGACTTTCTAACTAATAAACATATTCAAATAAGGAATGGGTCTTCGGGGAGGTGAGAATTTTTAAGTAAAGGCTAGATGACTCCTTGTTGTAGAGGAAATGATTATTTAGGTATCAGTGAATTCACATGGCCTCTGAGGTTCCTTGTTCCTGGAGGATAATATGATTCTTTAGCTATGCAGTGTTAGTCAAATTATCCATCTCTGTGAGCCTCACTTTACTCACCTACCAAATGGAAATAACAGGATTTAATATGCCTCACGAGACCATTGTGGGATAGAGCTTTGTAAAGTATGATGTCAACTATTGCTTATTTATTGAGTTCCAAGATGGCTTCTGGCTTCACCCAGAGAAGACGTCAATATAGTCTTCTCCAGAGTTATTTTTGGACTTTTCAAAACTGGTAAAGAAACAGCTTTTTCTTATTGAAACCCATCAGGGACATCTTTGGTTAAGAGCCAAGAAGTTCAAAGTCCCCCAGACCAAGTATTTGGCCCATCTCATTAAGGTTTGCAGAAATACCAGGTTATATCAGAAGGCGCAAAAGCCTCAGATGTACAGGTGGCTGTAGGAGTAGACCAAGCACAGTGGGTGGGTGGTTTCCCCCAGGGTCATAGTTCTGGCAGGAACCCTAATCAAATAGCCTAATGAAAAGATGAGGGAAGTACAAGGGGAGAGAAAGAAGAAGGAGGAGGGGAAAGAAGGGAATAAGTATTGGGAGGATGCTTCCAAGTAGCATTTCTATTGGAATAATGATCATGGGATTGGTTAACCACCCTTTGTACTAAGGAATTATTTTTTCAGGAATAGCATTCTTTCAGATATCCACAAGGAATAAATAAACCCCCAAGGAAGGAAAATAGAGGCAGTCACTTGATAACAAGGTGAATTACTATGAATGAAATAAAAACTGTCACGAGACTGTAAAACTCTGAATCTCCAAAAATGTATAGTCCAAAGCTAAAGAAAGATACCTCTTCTGGAATTTAACTGCCGCATGGAGGTCACCCTGAGTCCTACACTACAGTCCAGGTCTGCTGACTTCCAGGCTTTGTGTTCTTTTGATGCAGCCACTGTGCATATGCTATACTCTGATAAAAGTTGCCTGGAACTACGCGATTTCTTCCCTTGAAGGTGACCCTGGATTCTGGGGACTATGGCTTCCAGGGACCTCGGATTTCCTTGGGCCAGCATGCCACAGATATAACTATATCTGTAGCTCTAGCTAGCCACCTGTTTTTTTTCTTTAGCAAAGACTTTCTACAAATATGTAGGAGGCATGCTATCTTATATTAGTGGGATGAGAACCCACACAATGAAATTGTAGATCCTTGAAACAATTAACTCAGTGTTAATCACACAGGAGTTAAATAAATGCCCAATGAGATACACAGGAGAAAAACCATCTTTCCAACGTGACACGAATTAACTTTCGGTTCCAGGTAATCTTTGCAATAGGATAGAAGACTTAGAGCAGTGCAATGAAAAGATCCCTACCGTGAAAACGAGAAGATCCGGGTTCTCGTTAAAGTATTAAAAGAATAATTTATCATACTGTGTATCAGAGGGATTTGAGAGCTAATCTCGTCTAGTCTCCCATCTAATGTTCCCCTCCAACATTCTTGAGATGAACTAGTTTGCAATGCAGTCTGTTCCAGTTTGACGGTCCTAATTATTAGCAACTTTGTCCACGTATATCATTGAGACAATAGACATTTAGGGAACACTTTAATGTTTATGAAATGCTTTCCTCCCAACACTGTAAGTTAGATAATGTAATTAGTTGTTTTCCCCATTTTATAGATGTGAAAACTGAGACTTAGGAAAATAAAATTCTTTGCCCTGAGACATATATAAATAGAAAATATAAAAACCTGGGCATAAACATAGGTCTTCTGATTCTAGGACTGGTACTTTTGCACCTAAGTAAACATGTGATTTTATTTAAATCATTTTTTCTCTCTGGGTCTATATTTCCTTACCTGTAAAATTAAAGAGCTGACTAGACAGTTCCCATGGTACTTTACACCTTTTTTTTCCCCCCAGGTAGCAGAATAGACCATACAGCTATCCCGGTAACCAACTTCAATCTGTTTCCTTCAGTCCTTTCCCAGACTGCTCTTCTAGTTTTCCACCCTCAAGAATGCTCTGAGTAATTATTCGAAACTTATTTTTCTCTTATGGTAAGGTTGGTGATACATTTTGTTGTTCTTTGGCCTTCATTTTCAGAGGACCAGATTTGCTCAAGGTTCAGTTCTTAGATTTTTTTCTCTTCTATCTCTATTCTCTCCATGTGAATCTCCTTTACTCCCCAAGGCTCAGAGATGAGAAGAGACTAGTCCAAGTCATACAGTTCAGTTAACAACAAAGGCAGGACCAGATATGCAACTAATAGGTCTCTTGGTGCTGGTCTCTTGACTCTAGAGACCCAGAACGTTTCCATGAAACTTTAGTACAAACAGTCTGAAGTGAGCTTTTGGAGGGAAGTTTGTATTTGGAAAATTAAGTGAAACCACTTCAGTAGTGTTATTAATCTCTCTAACACTTTAAGGTTTATGAAACACTTCACAATAATACTATGAGTTAGGCAGTGCAAGCATTATTAACCCTGTTTTACATCTGGGAAAATGGAAGCTCAGAGTGGAAAGTTAACTTATTGCATTTTTAGGAAGAGGCAGATCTAAGATTTGAACCTGTCTTTTTAAAAAATTTAATTACAATTTCGATTTAGGGAATAAAACAAGCATTTCCATAACATAGTATAATAAAAAGATGATTGCACATGAAACTGCAACCCAAGTCCTCTTAATCTGGGTCAAATGCCCTTGACATTATACCAAGACATCACAGTTTTTTTTTTTAGCCAATAATGGGTTTAGCAGATTTGACGTTTCTAGCAACTTTACTTCAATTTTTTTCAAGTTCTAGACAAAGACTTTTAGTTTATTTTTTTTAGCATGGAGATGATGCAGTTCCTTTCAAAGGATTCATTTTGCCTTTTTAGATGTTATTGCTTGGTCTGTCTGAGTAGCCCCACCAAACAGTGTGATAAAAATGTTGGACAGGTGAAGATTTCCAAAGATTGCTTGAAATCTGGTGATTCTCTAATGAAGAGTTGTCCCACTACAGAGTTTCCAGGGTAGAGGATTACTGTCAGAATTCCTTTTTTACACATAGAAATTCATGTCATTCCTCTGCTTGAAAGCAAAAACAGCAAAAACAACAACAACAAAAACCTCCTTTAGTGCATCTCAATTGCTTCCTGAGAAAAACTCAAATTCCTTAGTTGGGCATTCAGTCAAGACTCCAAAATTTGGTACCTTCTCTTCAATGCCTTTCCAGGTTTCTCTCATTTTACTCCTCTCCATGTGTCCTCTATTAGCCTGGATGGCATGGTGTCTCCCCTGCAGGTACCATATGCCCTTCTGCACTGGTACAGGTAGTTTCTTCACCCGAGAGGTCCCTATATGAATGAAACTACAGGCACAGTCCGACTCCTTAGCCCTTAAAACTACTGAGTGGCAGAGCCAAGTTGCAAATTCTAGTGTCCTAATTCTAACTCCAGGGCAATATAGACTATTGGCTTCTCTTCCTCCAGCTGTGAGAGCTTTCTTCTGGAGGCTTATGCCATGTGATTGAGAAGGGCTGCATTCCACTTTTTTTTTTTTTTGAAGTTGGATGAAGCCTGAACAGCTGGTCTCTGCTTTCTGCTCACAGGAATGAATGTGGGGGAGGGACGTCATGACTTCTTTTTTGTTTTGAAAGATATCCAGTGCATTTAATTGCTCAGAGGTTTTGAATATTCAGGTCCAGAGATCCAAATTCCCTCTCTTTCCTTACAGCATTCATTTGTTCCTCTAATCATGGAATGCCACAGAAATTATCTAGTCCAATCTACTAATTTTATAGGACTCAGGCAAGTAAAAGGACTCACTCAAGATTATACAGCTAGTTAATAGCAGAGACCAAGACTATGGATCAGACAGGTGTTCTGAGTCCTGGTCCTGCATTATTCTGTATTCTGTGACCCTGTATTGTTTCTCTGATCCCAGGAACAAGTGTTAACTTTGCCCTCTTAGCTCCCTGATGAGCTACCCATGTTTGGGATAAGTAATCAATCAGTTTCTCTGTTCAATCATTTTCAAGATTGTCTGACTCTTTGTGGGGTTTTCTTGGGCAAAAATATTGAGTGATTTGCCATTTCTTTTTCCAGCTTGTTTTAAAGATGAGGAAACTGAGGTAAACAGGATTAAGTGACTTGCCCAGGGTCACACAGTTGAGTGTCTGAGACTGGATTTGAATTCAAGTCCTCCTTTCTTCAGGGCTAGCACTCTATCTGCTGTACCATTTAAGTGCCCATCAATCTTTCACCAAATATTAAGTGCCTTTTCTCTGCCAAACACTATGGATACAAATATAAAGAATGAAGTAATCCCTACTCACAAAGAGCTTAAATTCTAGCGGGGAGACAAGGACACATATAAGTATGTACAGAAGAAATATAAAGAGAAAATTACTAATAAATACAAAGTAGTTAATTCTATGGAAGCTTGGGAAGCAAGGTACTAGCAATTGGGGGCAGGGTCAGAAAAGGCTTCATCTAGAACAGCGGGTCTCAACCTGTGGGTCACGACCCCTTTGGGGGTCGAACAGGGTCTCCTAAGACCACTGATCTAGAAGGTAATGACTGAGCTGTGTCTTGAAGGAGAAGAGGGATTAGATGAACTGCAGGTGAAATGCATACATTCTAAGCATGGAGGACAGCCACTGCAAAAACATGGAGATGGGAGATGGACGCATAGGTGAGAAATGGCAAGGGGGCAACATGGTTGGATCATAGAATGAGTGGAAGGGAGTAGAATGTAAGAAGATTGGAAAGACAGAGATGGACATCATTATGAAGAACTTTAAATGAGAAACAAATCATTTTATACTAGATAGAATATAGAGCAGTGGTTCTCAACCCTCCTAATGCTGCTACCCTTTAATACTCGTATGTGGGCGTATCTGCAGGTGGGCAGACCCGTCTGGAGACGGATAGAGGAGCGGTGTCTCGGTTCCTAAGACCAATGGAAATATGTGTTTTCCAATGGTCTTAGGCAACCCCTCTGACCCCTGTGAAAGGGTCATTTGACCCCTAAAGGGGTCGCAACCCACAGGTTGAGAACCACTGATATAGAGCTACTGGAGTTTATTGAATGAGGGATGCCATGGTCAGACTTATACTTTAGAAAAATCGCATTGGCAGCTAAATGAAGGATAGAGAGAATTGAGGTGGAGAGACCAGTTAGAAGGCTATTGCAACCGTCCAGAAGAGAGGTGATAAGGACCTGAACTATGCTTGTGGCTGCAAGAGTTGAAAGGGACAAATAGGAGAGATATTGTAGAGAAATGGAAAGATTTAGTGATTGATTGAATGTGTGTGAGTGTGTGTGCGTGTGTGTGTGTACCATTCCATTATGCTCCAGAACCTTGGATTTATGAAGAGTAGGCCAGTCATCTTTTTATTTCTCACTGGCTGCACTTTTTGGGACTTCTCCACAAAGTCATTTCACTGGTACCTTCTCTCTTCTTCCTTCCACTTTTCAAATTCCTTTTATGTGTTTTCTTCCTCCATTAGATTGTAAGCCCTTAGAAGACAAGGATTATCTTTCTTTTTCATATTTATATTCCTAGCCCTTAGCATAGTACCTGACACATAGTAGGCATTTAAGAAATGACTGACAGCTTATTGATTATTGTGACTGACCCTCTCTAGCCTCCTATAACTCCACCTTTAGACCAAAGCTTTATAGACAATGATAATCTACCTGAACTTATTCCTCGATGACTAATATATTCCCTTCCCATTATTGCTTTCCCATCCTAGTGATTCTGAACCCTGTTACTGTTTAAACCCCACTGATTGATCCCTTATTCCCATTCTCCTCAACCCAATTTCCCCCAAAGTCCTACATTAAAGTTAGCCACTACTTTCACTGTGCTTTCTGGAAAGTCTGTTCAATAGATAATGAACTAACTTTCATCTTAAAACTTTTCACTAAGAATTGGAAATTGAGGGGATGCCCATTTACTAGGGAATGACTGAAAAATTGTGGTATATGACTATAATAGAATATTATTGTGCTATAAGAAATGATGATCAGGATGATTTCAGAAAAGCCTGGAAAGACTTACATGAACTGATACAGAGTGAAGTGAGCAGAACCAGAAGAAAATTGTACACAGTAACAACAATATTGTACAATGTACAACTGTGAATC